>JAWNMY010000094.1:8532500-9732500 GCA_035043505.1 Drosophila setosimentum
GATTACGTTTGAGTTTTCGATTGGGATTGTACGATTTGAGGGTGGCATTCTCACAGGACTTGAGCAGTTCCTTAGACAGTTTAGTTGAAGCGCTGCGTTGCGCAGGAATTGGTCGCTTCATTGAGTTGGTGGAATGGGAAGCTGGAGCTGGGGATTCTCCACTTGAATTTGGCACACTTGTCTCACTATTGAGCTCGGAACTGCTGCACTGTCGATCTAGCATGTCGTCTAAGTGCAGAAAATTAAAACATATCAAAATGTATTATAAAGAATATCACATTTTATTTACTGCTGGAACTGAGGCTCATGCTGCCATCTACGGCGGATCGGGTGCTTTGCCTGGCACTTGCGTAGAGTCGATCGCTGCGCTGGCGTTCCCGCAGTTGGGTCTCATCGAAGCTCATACCGCCAACGCTGCCGTGGCTCTGGTGCGAATAGGGACTGTCATTAGCTGGTGGGCGACGTCGCATCTGCTGTCCCTGGCCTTGACTAGATGGTGAACTATAACTGAATTGCTGGCCAGGGCCAGCGTGCGTTGGCGAAACGGAGAGATTGCGACGTGGTGGCTTCTTTGGCGGTCCGCTCGGTGCAAACGTACTCATTTGCAGCGGCTGTGTGCCACCCCCCGTGGAGCAGCGAGAACGCGGCGAAACAGAGGCGGGCTCAAAGCTGCTCAGCGAGGATGAAGGACTAACACTAAAGCCACCGCCCATGTCGCTATGGAAAATTCGCAAATATAATAGTAAAAGCAATAAGGTTAATGCGAGAAATTTACTTCTGTATGTGCAGCGGTGAATGGATGTTGTGATCTTGATAGAATCTTTCCTCTGTCTGCAGCGCACTGTCCAAAGATTTGCCGCCATTGTAGGGGCCGCCATTGCCGGCACTTAGTCGCTGTTTACTATATCCGGACTGTTGCATGGAGTGCGAGTGATTAAGCAAGTGGTTGTTCGAGTTGAAATGATAGTGGTTGTTGCTGTTGTGCTGCTGCTGCTGCTGTGGCTGTTTGGCGCTATGGCCACGCCCAGTTGTTTGTGGTGCATGCTGTCGGTAAATAACCTCGTCGACCTCATCAGTGTCCATTTGATGACGAAAGTCTAGGCAAAGTAATGGTTAGAATTAACTTTGATGAATATATAGTATTAAACTTTATTTATATAGATATATTGCTGATGCAATTGAAGTTAGGAAAAATTAATTCTTAGTGTATGTGCATTTATGTATAAATAAAAATTGTAAGAGACTGAATGATGACTTCCCTTCCCAACCCAATGGAGTTAGGAAGATTAATTTTGTACATTTAACTGGTGATTATGTGATATGTCATTCGTGAGAAAATTCATTTGACTAGAAACTTGCATAATAATTAATGTATCAATTAAATTAAGAGTCATTGCACAGCAAAATTGTTCTCAATTCTTGAATATTTATTCAACTTAAAACTCCACACAAATATATGCTCGTATTATTTATTTGCAAGCTGTTTTACTTATTATTGATGTAAATAATCATAATGCAGTTTAAAATAAATATATTGTTGTTCTCAACAGGAGAAACTGAGTCAGCAAAGCGTCTAAAATAGATTACGCATACGTACTGTTAATCACTGCAATAATGTGCTTAGTCACATGTGGTGGAAATTCTCGCAAAATGTCCAGTGCAGTGCGTTGCTCATTATCAGTGGCAGACAAGTCGATGCCGGCTCGTAACAGTGTTCGCACTACATTCTCCTTGCCACACAGTGCTGCCTCGTGAAGCGCTGTGCCCGAGGGCGTCAATAGATTCACACATACGCCGGCAGAAAGGAGGACGTCGACAACGCTCTTGTGGCCATTGCGACTTGCCAAATGCAGGCAGGTGTGCGGAAATATCTGACGCATGGGTGATGATGGCGATGAGGGCGACGGGACAGCGGCAGTCTCCACCGCCGCTGTGCTCAGATGTGAAATCAGTTCAGGATGCGCACGAATGAGCATTTGCACTGCCTGCAGGCGACCGTACTGGGCGGCCAGATCTAGAGGTGTCTCACCACGAGAATTGCGCATGTTGGGATCCGCATCGTGTGATAGCAGCAGTGCCAGGGCGCCTGTGTGTCCATGCTGGGCGGCACAATGCAGCGGCGTCTCCTGCTCAATGGTCTGCAGGTTGGCGTTGGCAGGCCGATAGGGTTGCGTCAGGAGCAGCCGCACAATGTCCGTCTCTCCGGCCCAAGCGGACAGGTGTAGCGGTGACGAGCCACGCGAGTCGGGCAGATTGGTGGACGCCTCGTGGGCAAGCAGCAGTCTCACAATATCCTCGTGTCCATTGAGACAGGCATGATGCAGTGCCGAGTAGCCGCTGCTGTCCTGAACATTGACGCCAGTGCGTCGCAGGCTTGCCAGCGGGCCAGCTCGTTTCCCCTTTTGGGAGAGGACCTTTTCGATGTGACTAATGTTGCCATTGCGGGCCGCCTCTAGAAACTCCTGATCCTTACCCATTTTGCTGGTGCGTTAGCGTTGTGTGTAGCCTGCAAGTTAATGACCATTAATGGATTTTCTTGAGTGGTTGCACATAATTTTAATCGCTTTCAGAAATCTACGACTTTCAGATGTCAACGGCGCTGAGTTGATTTAGTAAAAACGAATTATGACTGTGAAGTGTACTTCATTAAAATGCTGCCGGCTGTGTGGCTCTTAGCTTGGGCCGCCTTTTAGCTCTAATGACTTTTTTTTTTGCGCCTTTCAATCCAGTGGCGCCTCAACCCGCCAATTCCTGTCTAAGGACTGGCATTACGGCAAAAGTTATACAGCACAATAAGACACCACACAGTCAAACCCCCGAAGCACTCTTGTGTGACTTGCTGCCACTGAGCCTGCTTCATGGCTGATGAAGTGCTTTTCATGCGTTGAAATATCTTTTGAGTATCTTTGATACGTCACGTTGTAAGCGCCTACAATGGGGTAAAATGCAAAATTTCCCTTTTACTAGTTGAGAATATATTTTTTTGCATTTTAAAAACTATATCATCATTCGTATTCTTAAAGTTAATATGAACCGTCAAATACGTGTTAATGTCCAGTACTTGAAATTCGATAAATTTCAGAGGTATTAAATACGTGCTTTTTAATACAATAATAATTTTGCTTTTCAGTACTTGAAATTCATAAAAATTTTAATGAATTAAATCATATCAGCTTTCTTATTTAGTTTGTTTGTTTTCCGAAATGGAGGAAAGTATTTAAACTCTATAAGCATTTTCTTTAACTTTTTTACCAGTAATGGAATACGTACTTATTGTTATACATATATATAATTGTTTGGGATTTCGATGAACTTGTGTGAAATTTGCCCATTGTCACTGTCTATTTTGGTGTCTGTTTTGTGATATCGTCCAATGGGGAGCTTGAAACTGAAAGCATGCTGCCTGCCAGTCTGTCACTTCGGCTTCAATGAGATAAATACAACACTGCAACAGATAATCACCTGCTTACACACGCGCTGCCACTCACACACACACGGATACAAACACCCCCCACAACAGCCCACAACCACTCACACATACTATACTACACACTCACACACTCGTACTTTTATAATGCTACTATGGAATTCAACTCAAGGTAGGTTAGGCACGTTCTATCGACATAAATCGAGAGAGAGAGAGAGATAAATAGAGAGAGATAGAGAGAAAGAGAGAGGGAACAAGAGCAGGACTAAAACCGTGCTAGAGAGAGTATTTTTGAGAGTATGCGATTCCAGAGAGCTTCCTGCACATATTCTGACGTGGGTCCTGCCGCGCCCACCATTTACGGGGCGTACTCCACCCTCCCACTTACAACTCCATACGCAATTGTAACATTTTTTGCATGCAACCTCTGAGGCGTGCCATGTGTCGTTTGGCGATAGGGGAATAGGGGATGGCCGTACGGTTACTCCATGCAAAGAAAGCCAAATATAAAGCCAGCGGAAATTGAAGTCCATTATAAGCGAGTTGACACAGCCACAACAACAACTACAACGGGCACAGCAATAATGTCAATTGGTTGTTCGCTTATGAATTTATAGTGACTAACATAATTGGGTCAAAGGATATTGACCCGTAAGCAACCCACTGGATCTAAGTCAAAGTTGGCAAATAGCCAGACAAATATTGTGCTGCATATGGGGAAATCGTTTCAAATTTACCAGACGAGAGTTTGTCTGGGAAACATTTCCTGTGTTCCGCAACCATTTGTTAAATTTCAGTTGCTGCATTAATTGAGACCAGCTTCTGTGTATTGTGGAAAAGAAACAGCTTCAATGTTAATTTGTTATTGGCATTTTTTGCTGCTGCATTCAAAAGGCGTGTACTTTCACATACACGCACACGTACACACACACACACACACGCACATATACACTTGCTAACTCAGGCACTTGACTACTATATGGATATACACACGCGCAACACACACACAGACATACGCACATACACACACATTTATGGCTACTTCACAGATACATTTTCTGGTTGCACTATGCCCAAGTGAACAATTTAGCTACCTTTTGCGATTAGTTTATTTTGTTGTCTAAACGATGTTTATATGCAGATGCAAGGTGTCACTTTTCACTTCCGTTCGCTGGAGCATGTGTGTGTATATTCACGTCGTCTTTAATTTAATAAATTTCATTTCATTGGCTTGCCGCGCCGTCTGCGTCTCCAGCACATTTCCATTTACGAAATGAGTTTGCTACGCCCGCGTTTGGCTTCGACCGCGAACTCACGACACTGACGAAGACGACGACATCGACAACGACAACGACAACTCAGCCTGGCGTTGATGGTGATTCTGACTCTGTCAGTGTCTGGGTCTGGGTCTCTATGGGTTCCGTAAGAATTACATCTACAGTTTTCACACAGCACGCTCTCTCCAAGCTCCGTGCTCTGTGTGGCTCCATGCGCCGTGCACTTTGCTCTTGTGCAATGTACGCGTTGTAGTATCTGTATCTGCTGCGAGATGCCAGCGTCGCGCCAATGAAAGTTGTAGATACAATACAATACAATAAGTTTTAGATATGCTATGCTTCGCTCAGCGCTTTCACTTGATTGTTTTGCTTCTGCTGTCGCCGCAGTCGCTGCTCCATGCGGGCCAAAGAGCGCCACGGACCTGAGCAGAGCTGAGCGGAGCGAGAGTCGAGCTATATGAATAAATATATTTCGTTTCTGTTTATTTACAAGATGGTATGGTTTTGTTTACGTATTTTGATTTGCCATTCAGAGAGCCCTCTACAAAAAAAGAGAGAGTGTAAAGCTATGGAACAGAAAGAGAGAGAGAGAGAGAGAGAAAGAAAGCGCGGGAGAGTAACACATAGATAGAGCGAGACAGAGATAGTGTATGTGCTGAGAGTGGTTGGCAACGGCTGTTGTAAAAATAGTATAAGCTTTTTATTCAGTTGTCGTCAGAAATAAAGAATGTGGCAAGCAGAACGCCTTTGTTGCCACACAACTGCATTCTATAGATATGCGATCATGCATGCATATATTCCTGTATACCTTTGATGTGTATATATATAAGTTTAGCGATGCATTTGTATAATGTGGGACTTACACATTCATTTTTAACTTAGGATAAACATACATATATTTATACTGCTTCCAATACAATATAATACAATACAATACAGTAAAATACAATATTTAATTAATTGATATATTTTAAGCATTTTTTACACACGGTATTTTAAAGTTCAACACTTGCCATACGGATAAAGGTTTCTTATATTGGTATTTGTATTGTTTTCAATCTGTGTTGCGAGTGCAGGCACTGATGAGCTTTCGTTTGCTTATCAATGCGCGCGCGCTCGCACTTGCACTATACAAAAATGGTCTCTCTCTCTCTTTCACTCTCACTCTCTCTGTCGCGGCCACTTCACTCATTACACATGCGCCGCTTAGGGCCACAAAGGTGAGAGAGTAAAGCTTTCTTATCAACTGAGCAATGGGACATCGTTTGAATTTGGTGGGGGGCGTATAAAGCTTTTCTGAAAACAGCTGTTCGATAAGAGTCGATGTTTAACCCTTAGATGGCCCTCTAAATGCCACAGTTGTACATATTGTGCAATAGTATTTGACATGAATTATGGCTCGCTTGACTTGCAACGTGACTCACTTGTGGCGTTGTTTGTCCAGCGCCGCTGTGGGCGGACACATACGGCTCTGTTGTGGCATGCCACGCGCACACACAAAACACAACAAAACATCAACCACAATGAAGCAAAAAAAAAGAAACAGCGAAAATCGAGAGGTACTGGGAAACATAGCGAAACAGACAGACGGCTAACACCTACAACAATATCCGACCCACCGCATGGGTATTCACATTTGAGTGCCACAAATGCCACAAATATGTGTAATTGACTTGAAAATGCGGCAAGCAAATCAATCCAAGCCCCAACCACAGCACAGGCACAGCTAGAGTCTACAGTCCACAGTTGGCACTGAATTCGACCCCAAGTGCAGCGCGTGAACTCATTTTCATTTGTGGCCAACAGTGCTCGCTGTTTGCTGTGTGATTGATGAATGTTGCATATTTTGGACGCAGCGGGATGTCGGTGCCGATGCCGCTGGCTGGATCCATTGTGTGGCATTAATGAGACACTGGCCATTTGTTAGCCTGACAATGAACGCCTGGACGATTGGACAACTGGTCGCCTGGAACGCCGGATCTTTCCTTTTTTTTTTTGCTTAATAAATTGCATGCTTGATATTGTCAGTGTTGCCTTCAATGACGTTTGCAACATTTTAATATGCTGAGTGGTAATTGCCAATCGAAATTTGCATTTGCATGCACAAATCGTTGAGGTTGTAAAATTTTATAGAAATTGTAACACATTCGTAGAGTGCGGCAATTAGAGGCGGATTATGTGGGCTCGCTAGATTTAGTACTTATGATACCGTCATATCGTATTGTACATTGTACATCCAGCTAAGCTGTGCCCAGCTTCAAGCTAGCGGTTCTATTTATTACCATAAATAATTGTCAAAGCCAGAAAAGTCAACTGATATACAGTCGCTGTTTGGCCCAGCATGGCCTGCCCTGGCCGGGTACTCGTGTTTATTTCAGCTTACGGCATACTTAAAAGGCTGCAAGCCGACTACGACTACGACAACGGCAATGGCAACGACAACTTCTATGGCACACCCCTGACGTCATTTATTGGTGGGTGCAGCAGCAGCAAGCAACAACAGCAGCAACAGCACCAACAACACATTAATGTTGCCCTGCATTGCTCATAATAAAGTCATTAGAATGTGCGATACGATTCTGGATCATAAGTCGGCATTCGATCGCATAGATTGAGGCGTTAATTGTTTAGTTCCGCTGCATTGGCTACGCAACTTGTGGTTGTCTCTTTCTGTTATTTTTGCTGTGGCTTGAGGCTCTGTAGACACTTAACACAACTTCCGCACTAAACGACACAATAATTTATTCTGATAAAATCTAAAATTTACGTTATACATTTATTTATATTATATATTGATATTGTAAGGTTTATATATTTAAACATATATGTATTACATTCGAAATATTTTAGAATATTTTATGTTTTCAGCTTGCGATATAAATTTTTATATATTAAATATGTTGAGATTATAAAGTTTCCCTAATTGGTTTTATATACATATTGTTTTTGTTTCAATTCACATTCATATAAGTTTTTCCATTAATTTATTTCACTTCGATTAATTTACTTTCTTTCTTTATAATTTTTCAGTATTTTTCTCTTTTTCTTCTCTTTTAGTGATATCCACATATTTTCCATCATCATTGTCAAGTTCATGCTTTCCATTATCTTCCTTACTATTTTTCATTTCCTCAATATTTTCCAAATTATCGTTATCCGAATTTTTTGAGTTTTCTCCATCATACTCGGCATAATCTGCATAGTCTAGATAATCTTCTTTAGAGTCGACCTGAACTATTTCGTCATAATCATTATTTTTACTCTTCGAAACTGGATTGCACGCCTGCCGACACTCTAATTCTGATGCGAACCGATTTGGATTTCCACCACAGCCAGTGTAAATGAAATTAGAGCATTTTTGGGAATATGGGTCGTAGCCGAACACCACAAATTTGCCATGACATGGGCCTGGATTAACACGAAACAAACACTTCTCTGCAGTACTCATAGGGAAGATCAGCTACGTTAATATTCTTTATAGAATAATATTCCAGACTTACCATTCTTTACAAAGGGGGCTCTTGTCCATTCATTAAAGGCTGAAACTCCCATAACCGAAGTCAGCAAAATGCACGTCGAAACCAACTGCATGTCTCTAGTTGTAATTGCCTTCTGAATTCAGTTGGTTTGACTAAATCGCGTAACCTGAAAAGATTTGTTTTTTGTGACGATTGAGTTATTTAAAATGAAAAGTGTGCATTGCATAAAAAACTTTAATTAGGTCTGTTACCAAGCTGTAGCTATGAAAGGCTTACATTTCTTAATATTACCTGACTGATTTTATGTAATTTTGTTCTCACACTCCGTCAGTTGCCCTGGTGATGTGTACTTGACGTTCCCTGAATGAGGTGCTCTGTAGTCAATTGGCATTGAAGATTGAGTGCCCACTTTGGCAGGTAGGATCAACATGCTGGCATTCAAAATGTTGCTAACGATGCACAGTGGTTTTGACCCAACTCAAAGCTCACTTTCTATCTAAGATATTTACGCAAAAGTTAATATATACAATTTTTAAATTTGTTCACAAATAAAAAGTAAGTCATTTAAATTTAGTGTAGCTATCCCCAAATTTCAAAGGAAAATTTTCATGCTGTTGAAATACAATTCTGATTTAAGTCTGCTAGTTTTCGTGATCTTTTGTTAATAGAATCTTTTGCCTTATATTTAACGGGTAGTCACAAGTAGAGCAGTTTCTCTTATTTGTTTTAGAATGAATCACTGTGCACAAGACTTCTTGCTAGCCATCATTATTGGCCGTCTCATCATTGTCGCACGACTCACGACGGTGATAAATAATCATCAGTCTGCTGAACTGACTGAGTACGAGTCCAAGTGCAGTCTTACAAGGAGTACAGCAAGTCCAGAGTTCTTTTGCCCTCTATGTGTTTCTAATTAAGCTTCGGCAATTGCAGGTACTCGTAATTGCATAAGAAGTAACGGCAATTGCTGCTCCTGTGTCTACTGATGCTGCTCCCTGCTAATGCTGCCCAAGTCAAGCCCAAGAGCAATCGGCCCAGCTTAACTTCTCGTTATTATCGCCATCGCTGGCTCTTTTTGGGTAGTTCATAGCACAGACGGCAACAGATAGCAACAGTTGGCAATGACATTTCAATGCATTTATGATGTTTATCTTGGGCAACAGGCCATGCAAAGTGCACTCATAGTATAGTATAGTAGTACTCTGCACCGATTTCGATAAATTGAGCACGTTTTCTAAGGCAGGGCCTTTATCAATACAACTTCATCATCAGCAGCTTATTGATCTCCTGGCCGTGTTTGTTTGCCTGATTTTTTGGCTCGCTTAATTGGCCACTGTTGGCCATTTGGTTTGACCTAAAAGCGCTTTTTAATGAAAACCACACAAAAGACGCCGCACACAGCAGCTGCTGCTGTTGCAACAAGGCGAACCTTAGATCCTACTCATAATTCATTTGGACTGTTGTCTGCAGCTTAGATTTACTTTGGGCTCTTTCGATTACCATACAATTAGAGCAATGCAATAAGCATTCATAAAAATATTCATAAAGATTTAATAGACATATGTATATCATGGTATTTTATATGTAAATATTTTTGGTATATGCAAATGCCAGGTTTCTTAGATTCAAGCTATATGAGGACAATATTAGGGACGTTGCTAAATATTGGAATATATTTAAGTAAGTATATTTGGTTTTAGATGTGGTCGCCACTATTTTAAAAAAATTTTTTTTTTGGAAAGTTTTGCTATAAGCGCAAAGTTTACTGCTACCTAGTAAGCATGTTGACCGTTAAGTGCCATTAAACAGGCGACTACTGCTGCTGCTACGTCTCTGTCTGCGGTAGTGGCATTGTTGTTGCTGCTGTTGCTATTGCAGTAGTGCCGCTTTCTAAGAGAAGAAGAAAATGAAGCAGGTGCGCAATTGTCAATTTTCTTTCTATCTGCAACAGAAATATACGGAGACACAAAAAAAAAAAACAAAAAAAAACAATGAATAACAAGATGAAAAATGGTCCATAAGGCATCGAAGTTTGGATACACTTAAATTTAATTTGCAAATACTATGACATATAATTTAATATTCATAGGTATGCTTAAGTGATAAAATAATATTTTGAAACATGCAGTTCATAATTATATTACCCATAAGCTTTTCGACCTTTAGTTTAAGAGCTCAATTAATTGTTAAACTCACTCCAGCTTAACATGCTACCTTTCATTATTAGTGTATTTCCATCTCTGATTATTTGCGGCACAGGTTTTTATCAGTCGCATATCGGTTTGACATAGACATAGTAAGTAGCTTTTGTTGCCTGTTGTCAGTTGTTGTTATTCTTGCTGTTGCTGTTGCTGTTGCTATTGCTGCTGCTGCTGCTGCAAGTGGCCAGCCGTTGTGACTGTGATTATTATGATTGTCCAGTCAAGCATGGACGATGCCGATGCCTATGCCGATGTTGATACCGATGTCTATACCGATCTCGATACCAATGCAGAATGTCGACGTCGATTGCTGCTGGCCACAGTATCGGTAAGATTTATGGCCTTTTCCTACCAAGATTTGGCAACGGCGCTTGTTCTACGACCTGTTGTCTATATATATCTTTATAGGTATATGTATGTGTGTCTGTAGCATATATCTCTTATATGTTCATTTGTATTGTTTGCAATAATAACTATAATTTGCCTGATTTATGATTTGCTTTTGTGACATCAATTTGGAGTTTTCCAGGCAAAACCAGCGACCAACTTTGCAACTTTCTTGTATGCAAATACTCACAGAGCTGCGACTTTCAGCTTTTAACTGTATTATTGCTTTTTGGCTTAATAAAAGCATACATTTTACTTTAAAAATAATAATAAATTAATCTGGGAAATAAAATGAAAAATAAAAGAAAATATAAACGTAAGAAAACTTAAATAGCTTGAATGTATTATGATAAATAATATATATCCTTAACATTATATTTTCTCATATTTTTCTCGTAATGTGAGTAATAGTTCACAACAGGTTGAACTCGATAATTAATTAGCAGCTCATCAACAGGTTTACCGAACAACAACAAACAATAAATAGGTTTTACAAAATGATTCGGCTGATTTTCAGTTAAGTACTTTGAATTTAAACGTTTGTATTTAGAAAATGTTAATATTTGCTGCAACTTTTAACTTTTGTCAAAACTCTAACGATCGCCCTCGCTCTCAAGCATTACAATTCTTTTGCATCAAATATGTTTGCTAACCAATCCCTGTCAACTGCGCAAGGCAACGGACAACTTTAATGCACAGGAAAATGCCATAAAACTATCAAATGTAATTGTCTATGTCACTCGATCTCTGCTGGAGAGACTGTGACTATTCTCTGTTCTCTGTCCTCGGTCGGATTGTCTGGCCGTTGTCTGCCGTTTTCGCAGTGTCAACAATAAATTTCATAGATCATAATTTATATGAACGCCGCTTTCGGGTATGGCATTTGATGGGGCCGCCTGGTCGCGACCAATATTCGAATATTGTTGGGTAAAATCTATTGGGGGAGATCTGGTGTGGCCACTGCCACTGCTTGATGTCACATAAAGTCGGCAAACTAATTTCCGCTGTATGCTAATTAAAAGTGCCAATGGCATGACTGCCAATGGGCAAATTGCAGTGAGATTTGTATTGGGAGCACATTGTGAAGCAAAACAAGTGCCTGATCGAAGTTCTAGGAAGTGCAGCCGGCGGCACATGCTGCGCCTGGCTATGCCATGCCCAACCAAGCAGCCAGTCGTTTCGTTATGCTTTAAATGAGCAATTTAACAAGCAGACAGCAGTGCCTGAGCTCGAAGCTACCGCTGCCGCCGCTGCTGCTGTTGCTGTTGCTGCTGCTGCTGCTGCTGCTGCATGTGGAGTAAGAGATCAAAGATAGAAATCTCGGCAAGAAGCGGCAGACAGTGGCAAACAGGCACACGGCGCTGGGGGCTCAGGCAGCTTAGGCGGCTTAGTTGGTTAGGGCTATTGCTTGTTGTTGTTGTCGACTTAATAGCGGCGCTTGGCACTGCTGTTGCTATTGCTGATTTTGTGGCTGCTGTTGCGGCTGCTGTTGCTGCTGCTGCACTTGAAATTGAATCTGAAGGAAAATCGTGCACATTCTGAGGCGACACCGAGATGCGGAAACGGCAGCACAACAAGCACAGAAGCCGTTAGTTAAACTGCTGCCACTGCCAGCGGCCAGCGTCCAAGTGCAGCTGCATCCCGATCGATGCTGCCTCGAACCCTGCCCTTGTCGCCTGTCATAAAAGGCTACCCGGTTTCTTTTTTGAGGCATATTAATTATTTTTTCGGGCTTTTGTCGTTGCTGTCGTTGTGGTTGTTGCTGCTGTTATTGTTGCTCTTGAGGATATGTCCGAAGTTGGGCATGGTCACAAAGCCCGCAGCTGCTCCATGCGCCATGGTCAAAACGCCCGCCAGCGATTTTTCGGCAGAGATTTCTGGCGTTGTTGCTTGTGGTTTTTGGCTTGACTTTGGCTTGGCGAATCGTGGCCTGCCATCGAGCAAAAAGCACACCAGCAATGAAATTTTTCGTACATGTTATTGTCCATGTCCCTGGTCCAGTGTTGTTGTTTTTGTTGTTGTTGCTCCAATGTTGCCGTCTCTCTCGCCGCTCTGGGCCCTGGCAAGTCGAGCCACCCATGGCGGGTTCAATCGGGTTTCGTTACAGTTTTACTATGGCAACATTGTTGAACGGAACGTACTCGTAGGGGAGAAGACTGGGGAGACTGGTCGCCTAGTTGTCTTTTAGCGTTTGGCATTTTCAATTTCATGTTTTTTTGTTGTTGCTGTTATTGTTGCTGTTGTTGCTCGGTTTCTGTGAAGCACGATAAGCATTTCTTTTGAATTCGTTTTGTTGTGAGGGCGTGTGCGACGGTTGCGGCCAAAAAGCACACCAAAAATCACAGTTACATCAAATTGTTAATTCGTTTCATTTTGCACTGGCTGCGACTCTGATATCAACTCTTGTAGCTACCGTTGCTTCCAGCACTCCAAAAACAATCGCTACAACAACTTGAGGTCAATTGAAATAGTGCATAAAATCAATTGACAACTTTTGTGGCTGTCGCATAAAAGAAACCGTTGAAGTTTCGTCTGGTTCCACTAATTTACCGACTGGATTCGTTCTGGCCAAATTCAATATTGAAAGCATGGCAATTATCTCATTATAGATGGTCAATTTATTACGTTTCATTTGACATAATATTACATGTCGAATACCTCATTATACAACCTCATAACTCACTGTCAGATTATCTTACAGCTAATTAGACCACAGATACTCAATAATTGTATGTCTCTAATGTATGATTGTAAATAAACATTAAATGTATGTGCTATGTACCGTGATACTAGATCTTAATTGTTTTTATTATCTCCTCGTTCTAAACGCTTGCATTTTATTTTTGTTTCTAATTTTTCCCATGACCACAAATTCAGTAGACTCGCCCACTTGCCACCGTTTTGGCCTCGATAGATTTCCTTAACTAAATTATGAGCAACTAAATTCGTTGTATCAAAGTGGTAGACGGCAGATGTGCCATGAAATTTCCACATAAATTTCAATTTACCTGCCTCACAGAGAAATTGGCAAAGAAAGCGATGCAGTTGCTGTTGCTGCCGCAAGCCGATAGCGGCCTACGCCAGCACCGTCCAGTGCATCATGCCGCACCACCAACACGTTTGCCACCCACTGTTTTAATTAAGTCGAAATGCAAATGAGTCGCAACTTGTCTGGGCCGGGTGGGGGCGGTGGTTAGATCGGACTCTTCTATGCGATTAATTGCGCAAAACTGGCGTGGCATTTTCCTGCGAGATATTTTCGTACCAGTGAAAGCCGCTGATGTACCATAGCGGTGGCATCTTTATTTTTATGGTGCTGCCTTGATAAGCATCTCTGGCACAGTTGAGAAACTCTTTGCGATCGATGTGATCTTCAATGTGCTGGGCCTGATAGCCCAGCAAACGCTAAATCACTTAACAATCAACAGTAATAACAACAACAACAACGTCAGAAACAACAACACCCATAACAACAGCTGCGACACTTTTGAAACTCGTTTGACAGCGATATTATGCGGAGATCGATTCGAGCCGAACCCACAGCAAAAGCTGGGGGACCCAGTGCTAAAGCCAAGTGCTAGTTGCAGTCCCAGTGCGCCAGTGCCAAGTGCCAGCAGCTTTAGATTAATTTCCAAAGGCTGTCATTAAAATTCCAACGGGCTGCAATTTATACGCCACACACATGCCATAGTCAGCCCCGATTCCGTCTTTGCCTAGTGCGCAATTTTTAATAAAAACAGCTTTATATTTATGATATCAGAATATGGCAAAAGAAAAACTAAATACATCGACAAACGACGGCAACATCAACAGCAACGACTACGACGACCACGCGCCGCTCGTTAGCCTGCTCGAGAGACCAAGACAACATCATCAGTGTGTAACGTACAACTTGCAACGAGCAGCAGCAAACGGCGGCCTGTTGAAATTTGCATGACAAACTCAAACTCATCCATCAATCACGAAATGCAGTTGGAGTTGCTAACTCGTTAGGACCACTTGGCCAAATAATTTCACTTTTAATTACATATTTATTACTAGTCACATGTATACGTACGTATGTATATATATATATAAATATATATATATATATTTACTATATCAGCCGCTTTGTATCGTATGTATGACAAGCAAATTGCTGATGTCGCCGCTTAACATACATTTTAACTTGTCTTTTGCATAATGCGTGACAAGCTGCGATGATGCCAGCTGGATGAGTTTCAGCGAGATCTGAGACGCCTGCGGCTTTTGGCACGGGCGGCGCCACAAAATCAATTTGCTGCCACGCAGTGCGTTATCAGTGCGTGTGCGAGCGAGAGTTCAACGCATTGAGTTGCTTGGATAGATGCTGCTGACAGCGTCACCTGTCGTCGCTCGTTAGCGTCATCATAAATAATTTTAGCAGTTTTTCATTGCAAAATCTATGGAAATTTATGACAACTCACGTCGGGTGCTGGATCAGTACAGGCACATGGTAACCGATCGGCGCTTCCTTGTTTTTTTGTCGGCCGTGTGCATTGATAACGAAATGACCATAATGGCCATTATGGCTATGCATTTGTCTGTTGTTGCCTTTTGTTGCTGTTTCTATTTTCTGCTACATACGTTGCATGTGCATGTTATTGCAGCTGCCCGCTGTGCCACGAAATGCATTCAACTTTTGTTTTGCTCTTTCTCTATCTATCTCTCTAGCTATGGCCAAAAACACAAAAAACAAAAATAATTGTAAATTGTTAGATTTATGACCAAAAACACAGCCACGAATTATGACGCCGATCACAGGTGGAAATCGCATGCTGATTTCTACTTGATTTGCTTGCCATATAATTGCAAATTGTATTTGTTTAAACACGTTCACATGTACCTGAGCAGATATACGTATATATATTGATATATATATATATATATATATATATAGATGTATATATGTATATATATGGAGTCCCAGCTTGGTATCCACGAAATTGGCATCAGGCCAGCGCACGTCGCATGTTGTTTATATGTTCAAAATGTTGTTGCTGTGCTTGTTTTTATTGTTGTTGTAATTCATTCGCTGCACGCCCACGTAAACACTCGACTATTGTATGAGTACAAAGAGAGGTTCAGTGATTGCCCATTGGTACAGCTTTGAATGATGTGTCTTGACGTGTCTTTTTGGCATCCAACAGCTCATCCATTGCGCCCTCAAGTGGGTGCCTTGTGAGCTGTTCACAAATCATTATTATTTGTATTATTATTATCGTTGTTGTTTTATTGTTATTATTATTTGAGATGTGCGTGTTTTGTAATTAAATAATTAAATGGACAATCAATCAGTTAAATTTGATAATTATTAGTCGAAGCTTTTACCATCATATATGTCACGAAAACTTTGTACAAAATCAAATTAAAATAGCATAGCTGACAAAAAATGAATATATCTTACCAACTTAATGCAAATGCACAGTTTTAATAACTTGAGAGCCTTCAAAATAATGATTGCTCAGTTATCGTTTAATGAGCTGCAGCTGCGATTCGTACAGGCAGTCGACGTCTTATGCTACGATTTTAAAGTGGCATCCGATTTCGCTGGATGGTTCGGATCTACATAGGACTGGAGCGAGTGCCACGTGCGTGCTCCATTTCTACTGCTTGGCATAAAGGTGCCAATGTGGCAAATGTTGTGAGCTTAACATTTTTATGGCCAACATAAGTCGACTTAGAATGTGGTAAATGTGGCAGACTCCAGCCGCTGTGCATCCAGTGGCTGCACTAACAAAAAAATATATATTGAAATTATAAAATTCTAGATATTTTTCCAAAGCAGTACTGATTTCTTTTTAAATACTATTTTTATAATTTATACACATAATAGCTTTTCAGCTGAAAATTTATTTTTTAGATTATTATTATTATTATTTTTTTTTTTAGATTAGAACTATTGTATTTAGACGACATAAATTGTTTGTGATATTTTTTCAGAGTGTGCCGACCAGGAGCTGGGATTGGAGCACAGTCTAGTCCAGGCTATGACACTTGAGGTATCGGTTTCATTAGTGAAATGTTTCCGTAAGAATGGCAAAAGGTCGCAATTGATGCCATTTACAAGGCGATGGCCATAAAGGTAACTACTTGCATGGCGAACCACAGTGGCACTGGCAATGGCATTATCCATTATAATTTGTATTGAATTTCGTTTGTGTTATCGCGAGTGCTGGCATCGCAGGTGATTTGTTTTTGCTCGGAAAGTGTGGCCAGAAACTCAATAAATTTATCAAATTGAAAAATGTGCAATCGAAATCAAAGCAAGGCGAGTTCAGCAAAAATAGCTACAAAATAAATAAATAAATAAATACGTATATATGTATGTATGTACGTACACAGGTTGAGTGTTGATTTTACTCGGAATTGGGCAAACAATTCGCATAGCGCTTTGCAATCAACGACTTGCCCCACCTAACCCTGTTGTGGTTAGGGTATACAAACGACTTGCGACAAAATGACGAAATTTATGGTTAATTTTTGTTTAGTTGCAAAGTGCAGCCGCCAATAGAGGCTGTGCACTAGGGCGTGGCATGTTGCAGTGTGGTGCTGCAGGGGGATTTACTTCGCTGTCAGCAACAAATGCAAAGCGCCAAAAACTGCGACACTTTGTATAAATTGTGTCGAAAAACGGCAGCGGGCATCGCGTCGCGTCCAAGTCAAACGCCAACGCTGGCAGGGACAGCTATAGAGCCAACTGTCTGCCAAGACAATTTGTTGGTTACCTGGCTAGTCTTACCTGGCTAGCTTGCTGGCTGGCCACACCCCCTCGGCCAAATGCAACAAATTATTGTCATCAATTTTTAGATGCAAAGCTCGAGGAGTGACATTTATTGAAGCGTGGCTGAACGTTGAGGCCGGCGGCCTCAGCAGCCAGCCCGCTCAGGATGCAGCCGGACGTGATTGCTCACATTGCTCCACATTGTAGGAGACTGGTTGGCTGGCTGGAAAACATTGTTGTTGTTATTGTTGATTATAGAGTGGCACAGCTTGGCCAGACTGCCGAGACTCGGAATGACACGTTTTTCCGCAGATTGCAAGGAAACGATGGCAACAATGGCCACAGCGATGCGATGCCAACGAGCAACAAGTGTCCATCGGCCGGCCTCTTAAATTAGCACCGATTCGTCGTCTTTTGTCTCCTTTTTTTCGATTTCAGTCTCATGGCTGGGGCTGCTTCATTAGCGTCAAAGCAGCTGAATAGCCGAAAAGTAAAAGCCCAAAATTATGACCATATTTGCGGTAAATTATGATACCCTTTCATAAACCAGCACTGGGGCAGCTGCAGCCACAGCAACGACCTAGCAAAATGGGCTGCATCTATGGTTTTGACTTGGTTTAAGATGTGGCCAACCGAAGGACTACTTAAAGGCCAAACACTCCAAAATAGTCCATGGAAATTTACATTGTGCTGGACAATCGCCAGTGCTTGACTTGCTATAAACTATGCCATTTATCATACATACTATAGCGAGTCTGATATATACACATTTTGTCAGTCCGCTTTTGGGCTTTTGCTATTTTCACCATTTCTTTCGCTTTTCAATATGCGGGCAACAACTGAAGCCCGACAACAATACCATTGTTGTCGGGTACACGTATGTATGACTACTCCAAAAAGGCTACCGTTTTGTAGCGCGCGTTGTTTCTGCGCCGCTTATCCATTGACCGAGCTGCGTACCAATTTTTGAGTTGTACACCATTTGGCCCGTTCATGTGTCGTAGCCTCTAACAATAACAGCGACAATTACTGGACAACCAAAAGATCAGATTTGAGCTACTAACAAAATGAAATATGTCACTAAATATACTTTGCAGAACTACGAGAATGGTTTTCATTTTCAGGAGTGGCCATTAGTCAAAACAGAGCTTGACTATGATATGCACAGTACACAGATCTAAGGCAACAGAAGTTGTTGCTACACCTTAATTATTCTATGTGAAATACCAATTTGAATATGGCATATATGATTGGATTTGGTATCTAAATTTATTTATTTCCTAAATCGATTTGTAGTTCAAAAGAGTTTTTTTTATCTTTTAATTTGATTAGTTTTCGAGCTTATAAGAACTGATGAAAGCTGAATTGATTTTCTTTAGGAATAATCTTTTTATAATGGTCTGTTATTCAAAAAAGTTGTGGTTAAAAATGATTGTAAGAAATTCTATATATTTCTCTTAAGAACTAAATTCCTTGCATAAAAAATTATAATAATTTTATGTGCAACAGTAACAGAAAAGAAAGCATACTAAGAATGCACTTATGAGCTTTGAGGCATTTAACAAATTATCTTCGTAGATGCAACGATGCCAATTAAAGACCCAATCCATATGACCCACAGCCCATGTTGGACGGTCATATGATGGCAGGCTTTCCATTCTGCCACTGTTTTTTGTGTTGTGCCTGGTTTTGTGATATGCGCAGCTAATTGACCGACAACAGCGGCCTCAAATGCTGCACTTCATCATCAAAAAAGTGAGACCTACTCGAGTGGCGCAGCATTACGTCAACGTCAACTTAATTTGGCGGTTAACAAGCATGGGACACAGCCGAAGATGGAGTCCGCGCTCGAGTCCGAGTTCGAGTCTCAGATGGGGCTGGAGCCAGCGCGGGTCAAGTGCTGACGCATCTGCCAAATCGAGTGAAGTGCACCAAAACTTGTAGTAACCAAAATAAAAAATGCTTGAAAATAATGAGAGTTGTTTCTGTGCTTGTTTTTGTTGTTGTTACTCTTGCTGTAGCTGGCAGCATCATTAAGAGTGATCATCTGTCAAGCAGCTTTAAACATGAAACATGAACGAGATCTTTGCCTCATTTATGTTTTTCTTATGGTTTTTTCTGTTGCGTGGCTTTGCGACAGCTCATTACGATTATATCCATATTTCCATTTCAAAAACTTGAACTTATGAAATTTTCAATTAAATAAGTGGAGTCTTGCTGTAAGCACTAAATATTGGACAGCAAACTTTAATTGTCTTTCAACGTGGAAAATATACCCGAATGGAAAATTTTGTTAAAATATCTGTTTTTGAATTTAAGCTAACAAAACCAATAAAAATTCAATTTTATTTTCCTATGATTTGTACCGTCCGCTTGCCAATAAAAATTATTTATCCAAGTGCTTTTCAAATACGTGGATTCACAGCTGTTGCTGATTGGCATTTGTTATTTTGAGCAACAGAGCTGACTCAACGCCTGAACAAAAATCTATAAAAACGTGTAGTCTGGATGAGACTTTCAAGTATTACACGCATATAACTCGAACTCAATGAACATGTCCTTAAACATTATTAAGAACTTATTAATTTTGCATATGCTTTTTTTGTATTGCCTGGCGAGAGACTCGGGAGTAGAAAGCGTCTATTGCAAAACTCCTCACTGCGGATTAAGGAATTTGGCGTGCCGGAATAATAAAGTATGTATTAAATATGAATCAACTACAATTGAAGGCAATTCTTATTTCGATTCTCCTTATAGAATATGAGCAGTTCGTGTATGCCTGGCGCTAGAATTATATCTATAGCTCCCCATAAAACGCACCTATTGCAATTAATTAACAAATTTCGTAATAAAGCCGCCGCTGGCTATACGCGCACGTTGTTTCCTGCCGGACGTATGGCACGGATGGTGTGGTCCGCAGAGCTGGAGAATTTTGCGCAAATGTACATTAAGAAATGTGCAAGCGATTTGAGACCCTGCATGGCCTCAACACAGTTTACGGTCATTGGCAGTATCTACGATGGACTGAGCTACACGGGGAAGCCGAATTTACACAAGGTTACTGAAATCACAGATGAGCTGCTGAACGGTTGGTTTGAAGATGCACGGTTTGTGACGAGACAATTGCTGTTACATTTGACAACCGATTTTCGTAGACCGTAAGTACTGAAACGTGACTATATCCATAAGTCTTCTGAGGAATCCAACTATTTCATAGAACTGTGCGTCTGTCCGCATTGCTAATGGCGGATCGCAATACACATGTCGGCTGCAGTGCAATGAGATTTGCAAGTGGCTTTGTTAACAATTTTCACATGGCCTGCACCTTCGCTACCGACAATATGCGAAATAAACCCATTTATAAGATACATGCCGTGCCCGGCAGATTGTGTAAGAAACGCGATGATACTTACCGGAATCTGTGCGCAATCGGTGAAGAATATAATAATCGCCACAAGTATCAGGTTGGTGAGGTGCTGCCAACCTCGGTTGAGGTCTTAACTGGGTCAGCTCTATGAACATTTAAATTTAATAAACTATATTTTAAAACATCTCCTAGTGATTTTTCTAAAGTGCAATATAAATATATTCCATAACTCAGAGACAAAACTCCTTCTTGACCACTGCAAGCAATTAGGCCCTCGCTCACTGGGTGTTGGCACAAGTCGTAGAAATAACTATAATTGATTTTCATTAATTCTGCTGATAAGCGCAACAGTATTGAGCTTAACTTAGCATTGTCACTTATTGATGGATAATGGTATTGTTCAATAAAATTTCTTGCCCAAATAGAAACAGAATTGCATTTTAATCTCTCTTAACGCTATGCACAATGGCCTTTTCGGCCTATATCTACAGCATTCACTAGCAACGACAGAAAATCAAACTTAAATCTGATAGTTGTGGTCCGACTCTCAGAGTATTGGACACTCCGCAAGAATGATTTGCAAATGCAAATATTTAAGATTTAAGAATCCTAAGATTCAAGCTTACCATTGGCGAGGATATTTGTTATTTTTGGGACATTCCAATTCCATTGCATACTTAATAATTTTGTAAGGCATTTCATATTAAGGTGATACGATGTAATTAACTGTTGGGGTGACTATTGTCGTTATTACACTTCGCTGCTTTACCACAGTTACAGCGCATTTCGTTATAATTGATAGTACATAGTGTCCATGTAATCTCTTGGGTGTTGCTCTTTTTTGTCTGTACAATGCTTGTAAAGCGCTAACTTGCTTTTTTAATTGACTTCATAGGGGATTTATTAGCAACCCTTTAAAAACGCAGTGACAATAATCAGTGTCATTCAGTAATTCGTCAGTGTTCACCATGCATAGTTCTTGGTTTATATTGTCCCTTCTGCTATTGACTATGAGGACAACAGTTGAAACAGATAGTTCGGCTGTGGTGCAACTGCTAAGCAGTATTAAAGAACAAGATAATTTTAACTATTTGTTATTAATGAAATATCACAATTCCAATGCTTCAGAAAAATTATCTGACCTAGAGGATAACTATTTCCTCAAAAGCCTTTTCGAAAATCTGCAGACACCCGTTATGCAATTTGATGAGCGTGTTACTTATTTGTTGAATGACAATCACAGCAATCATGTGTTGTCAGTGGTTTACTTAGTCGGAACGGACCTGAGCGACAACGAAATTCTAATAAAGGCACTGAATGCCAATTTGCGACTTATGACCACATCACGCGTGGTATTCATGGTGCAAATGAGTGAACCCAATGAGCCCTTTCTATACAAATTGTTCTCATATTGCTGGAAAATGCAGATGTTGAATGTGTTGGCGCTATTTGAGGACTATCAGGTACATTAAGGTTTCATAGCAATAATATGATTATCTATTTATTAAATGTATTCTCCATCCTAGACAACCAACACCTTTTATAGCTATCATCAATTTCCCACATTTCAATTGGAGCAACGTATATATAATCCAAGTTTGCCCATCTATCCAGATCGTATGAATAATCTATACGGCTATCGAGTGTCTATGATGATTGGTGGTAGTAGCCCGCGCATTATAATCTACTACAATAAACAAGGTAGTATCGTTTATAAAGGCTCATTGGGACACTTCATTGATGTATTTCAACAAAGATATAATTGCACTTTTACACAGCCAATAGTAGCTAAGCCGAATGTGTTAGTTCCTTCTGTGAATCTGGTGGCTGCCGTGCTCAATGGTACCGTGGACTTAGCAATGGCCATTTCGTTCCCCAATGAAATGAACATGCGAACCGTTACATATCCTTATGAGCAAATGAATTGGTGCTTGATGCTGCCCGTTGAACCAGATGTACCACCTGCAATGTATTATTTGAATGTTTTCCAGCTGGACTCATTTTTAGTGACTCTCGTTGCCTTGGTGGTAATTTCCATAACTCTGTCATTGCTTCTAAAACACAACGGCTATGATGTGCAACTGTATGAGTTTTTATTACATGACAATTGCCTGAGAGGAGCTCTGGGACAATCGTTCGCTATGGTTCGCCATGCTTCGATTCACGTGCGCTCGATTTATATGCAGATCTGCATATTGGGTTTTCTGCTCACTGCGTGGTACAACTCGTATTTCTCGGCTTATGTGACCAGTACGCCAAAGGAGATGCCCTACCAGAGCTACGATGATATCTTGGCCTCCAATGTAAAAGTTGTGGCTTGGGAACCAGAGTATAATGAGCTTATCGGACGCGCGGTGCAATTTCGAAAATATGCACGGATGTTTCATATTGAGCGCAGCTTTAATAACTTCATAAGTATGCGTGATTCCTTAAATACTACATATGGCTACGTGATGACCACTACCAAGTGGGTTGTCATTAACAAGCAACAGAATATCTTTAGAAAGCCGCTATTTCGAATGCGCGATGATTTCTGTTTCTTTAAAAATATTCCACTTGGATTTCCAGTGCGTGAAAACTCCGTATATAGGCAGCCCTTTCAAAAACTTATTCTGGAACTATCAGCAATGGGTTTATTGTCTTATTGGACTTCAAAAGGATATTCGGAGCAGGTTGAAGCAGGTGAAATGCAGTTCCTGGATTTAAGTGGACGCAGAGAGTTTCGCGCGATGCAGTTGCAAGATCTGAAATACGTTTGGTATGGATTCGCTTTCATGATGGTGCTTTCTTCATCTGTTTGGCTACTTGAATTGTTCAGAAATTGGCTAAACCGTCGAAACCAGCGCAGGTCTAATCGAAATCAAAACTTACCGAACTAATATAGATATTGAATGTGTCTTTTTGAAATTTTCTTTATTTTCTTTATCAATATCTGCAAATATCTATTCAGATATCTACTGTCTCAATATTGCAAATATTATGTACTCATAATTATTGTTAAATATACTAATAATAAATGTAAATTAATTTTCTGAAGATTCCGTTTGACATATTTACATATGTAAATTTGTCAGAAACTTCCATAGTAACAATCTCCATTCTATTCAGAGAATGATGGATGGAGTCCGCGTTCGAGTCAGAGTTCGAGTCTGAGCTTTGGTTGGAGTTGAGTAAAATGCAGCAGAGCTTGTAACCAATAAAATAAATGTAATGTGCTTGTTGTTGTTGCTGTTGTTGTAGCTCAAAGACAGAAGTCCTTTACTTGCTAATTTGCTGTTGCCAGTGAGCGTGGAAATTAATTAAAATATTATTGATTTAGTATACCAATTGCAAGGAACGCAGTTAATTCGGGAGCGACCCAATCCATTCACTTGCTTAGCCTTGTCTTCTTGAGCAAATCTCCTTATCATTCACTATTGTTCAATAGTGCGGAGAACAGGACCAATGTTGCTGAATGTTCTTGTTCTTATAAAAGCCTGCAAGATATATATTTCGTCAAGATATTAAATTATACATATGCATAATAAAAAGATTTATTGGAGAATATTTGTATACCCTGATCCCATTGAAAATGGGTAAAAAGGGATGTAACAGGCAGAAGGAAGCATCTTCGACCCCACAAAGTATATATATTCTTGATCAGGATCAACAGTCGAGTAGATATAGCCATGTCCGTCTGTCCGTTTGTCCGTCCGTCCGTCCGTCTGTATGAACACGCTGATCTAAGAGACTGTAAGAGCTTCAAATTTGGACTTCAAATTTGGAATATAGGTTCTCGTATATCAGGCGCAGATAAAGTTTGCGTTATCGAATATCGATATATTAAATTTCCGATAGCAATAAATGGCACAATTTTAAAGGCAGAATCTACTCTAATTAATACATAATATGCATAAGCATACTATTGATCAAGTGCCCAAATTTCGTCAAGATCGGATAAGAAACACCCAAGTTATAGTCGAAAATATATTCTCATATTGATCTCATTTCTATCAGCAGCCGCAAGCATTTTCCCTATGCATAATTCATTTGATTTCCGATTCGAAATACGTCATACAAGGATTGTCTTATTGTGGATTGTGAGCACTTGTTTTGGTGCGTGACATGTATAAGCCGAAGTGGACTTGAGATTTTATGGATTTGGCAGTAGCAATATAGACAGTTTTTAGGTGAATTACACAAAGCTCGCTGAAATTTTAAATTTGTATACTCTGATATCAAATTTATTTAGACTGTAACAAAACATCTGTAACTTAACATGCAAATTTGTACTTTGTAGCAAATAATATCGCTATCGATCGATATCCTTTGTGTGATCACCGGGCTGAAGCATAAGCACTAAATCGTTGTGAACAAAGTCAATTAAGCAGACCTGTCTTAGAAATAAATATAATTTAGCATTGAGTGCTGCACGTTTAAAGATAGAGACTTCAAAGAAAGTAAAATAATCAGACAATGTGTAAAAATTGGATTGCTACGTCCACTGGAAGGCTAGAAAATTGATAAAATTGATAATCGCAAATAGTTAAAGCCACATATCTCTCTCAATTTGATGGATATAGTCACCAAATTTGGTTGGTAGATTATTGGCGATGTCTTTCATAGGTATTTGGTATACCCATGCCTCTTCCAGGCCATGCGCCATTAAAAATTTGAAATGGCTATATCTTACTGGTAGCTGCCCTTAAGCATCGATGAAAAATTAATATGATTTTCACTAATAAAAATAATTAATTCACTAAGTAAAATAAAACAAGTAAGAGTGCTGTACTCGAGTGAACTCGACTACGATATACCCTGAACCCAGTTATTAAATGTATTCAATTATTATTAGCAAATTCCCCTTGAAAAAGATTTGCACTAAAATGCGAGCAGCTCTGCGAGCGCCCTCTGGCGACAAATTCGTGAAGCACGCAATACACACACAAACATATATTATCATGCCATCTCTTTCCCACACATGCGATCGCATAGTTTGCATACAGAAAATACTTGCGGCTGCTGATAGAAATGAGATCAATATGAGAATATATTTTCGACTATAAGCTATGTGTTTCTCCGATCTTGACGAAATTTGGGCAGTTGATCAACAGTATGCATATGCATATTGTGTATTAATAGAAGATTTTGCCTTTAAAATTGTGCCATTATTGCTATCGGAAATTTAATTGATCGATATTCGATAAACGAAGGCAGTTATCGAAAAAATAACGCAAACTTGATCTGCGACTGCGATCTGCGAGAATCTATATTCCAAATTTGAAGTCTCTAGCTCTTACAGTTCCTGAGATCTGCGTGTTCATACAGACGGACGGACGGACGGACATGGCTATATCGACTCGACTATTGATCCTGATCAAGAATATATATACTTTGTGGGGTCGGAGATGCTTCCTTCTGCCTGTTGCATACATTTGCACAAAACCATTATACCCTTTTTACCCATTTTTAATGGGTTCAGGGTATAAAAATATGCAATTATATTCATACATAGGAAATAATGATCAATTTATATTTCATTAAATATTCCAATCTTTTGTAACTCCTGATATACATAATATCAGGCATTTATCGCTACAGGCAACGATATTATTAAATGATTGGGGAATATTTATGACGTTATTTCTCATCCCTTCAACTAAGCCACTGTCGCAGAGCATTTCGTTTTAATTAACGCATTATCTCTTAAGTGTTGGTATTATTATAGAATGCTTTTCAAGCGCTTTTTAATTTGTCATCGCAAGGGATTAATTTGCAATCCCTTAAAACGCAGAGGCAATAATCAATGTAACACAGTAATTCGTCAGTGTTCACCATGCATAGTTCTTGGTTTATATTGTCCCTTCTGCTATTGACTATGAGGCCAACAGTTGAAACAGATAGTTCGGCTGTGGTGCAACTGCTAAGCAGTATTAAAGAACAAGATAATTTTAACTATTTGTTATTAATGAAATATCACAATTCCAATGCTTCAGAAAAATTATCTGACCTAGAGGATAACTATTTCCTCAAAAGCCTTTTCGAAAATCTGCAGACACCCGTTATGCAATTTGATGAGCGTGTTACTTATTTGTTGAATGACAATCACAGCAATCATGTGTTGTCAGTGGTTTACTTAGTCGGAACGGACCTGAGCGACAACGAAATTCTAATAAAGGCACTGAATGCCAATTTGCGACTTATGACCACATCACGCGTGGTATTCATGGTGCAAATGAGTGAACCCAATGAGCCCTTTCTATACAAATTGTTCTCATATTGCTGGAAAATGCAGATGTTGAATGTGTTGGCGCTATTTGAGGACTATCAGGTACATTAAGGTTTCAGAGCAATAATATGATTATCTATTTATTAAATGTGTTCTCCATCCTAGACAACCAACACCTTTTATAGCTATCATCAATTTCCCACATTTCAATTGGAGCAACGCATATATAATCCAAGTTTGCCCATCTATCCAGATCGTATGAATAATCTATACGGCTATCGTGTGTCTATGATGATTGGTGGTAGTAGCCCGCGCATTATAATCTACTACAATAAACAAGGTAGTATCGTTTATAAAGGCTCATTGGGACACTTCATTGATGTATTTCAACAAAGATATAATTGCACTTTTACACAGCCGATAGTAGCTAAGCCGAATGTGTTAGTTCCTTCTGTGAATCTTGTGGCTGCCGTGCTCAATGGTACCGTGGACTTAGCAATGGCCATTTCGTTCCCCAATGACATGGACATGCGAACCGTTACATATCCTTATGAGCAAATGAATTGGTGCTTGATGCTGCCCGTTGAACCAGATGTACCACCTGCAATGTATTATTTGAATGTTTTCCAGCTGGACTCATTTTTAGTGACTCTCGTTGCCTTGGTGGTAATTTCCATAACTCTGTCATTGCTTCTAAAACACAACGGCTATGATGTGCAACTGTATGAGTTTTTATTACATGACAATTGCCTGAGAGGAGCTCTGGGACAATCGTTCGCTATGGTTCGCCATGCTTCGATTCACGTGCGCTCGATTTATATGCAGATCTGCATATTGGGTTTTCTGCTCACTGCGTGGTACAACTCGTATTTCTCGGCTTATGTGACCAGTACGCCAAAGGAGATGCCCTACCAGAGCTACGATGATATCTTGGCCTCCAATGTAAAAGTTGTCGTTTGGGAACCAGAGTATAAAGAGCTTATCGGACGCGCGGTGCAATTTCGAAAATATGCACTGATGTTTCATGTTGAGCGCAGCTTTAATAAATTCATAAGTATGAGTGATTCCTTAAACACTACATATGGCTACGCGGTGACGACCTCCAGATGGGCTGTCATAAAAGAGCAACAGAATATCTTTAGAAAGCCACTATTTCGAATGCGCGATGATTTCTGTTTCTTTAAAAATGTTCCACTTGGATTTCCAGTGCGTGAAAATTCTGTATATAGGCAGCCCTTACAAAAACTCATTCTGGAACTATCAGAAACGGGCTTGTACTTTTATTGGACTTCAAAAGGATATTTGGAGCAGGTTGAAGCAGGTGAAATGCAGTTCCTGGATTTAAGTGGACACCGAGAGTTTCGCGCGATGCAGTTGCAAGATCTGAAATACGTTTGGTATGGATTCGCTTTCATGATGGTGCTTTCTTCATTTGTTTGGCTACTTGAATTGTTCACAAATTGGCTAACACGTCCAAAACCAGCAAACGCTAATCGAAATCAGGACTTACCGAACTAGTATAGATATTGAATGTGTCTGTTTTAAAGTATACTTTCAAGTTTTCTTCTTTATTTTCTTTATCAATATCCGCAAATATCTATTCCGTATAAAACGCAGGCATCCTTCTATGAGTTGGTTAAGTGACCCAATAAACAACGCCGATCTGGCTTTGATCAATGTATACTGTATAATGTATAAATATAGGCTACTGTATCAATGTATAAATGTTTGATATTATCTTAATTTTGCGCTTCAAATATTTACAGTAATAGTTTATACATATTAATTTGTCAGAAAGTTAGTCAGCTTACACCCTCCGATCAGAGAAACGCTGTGTAAATGTTCAAATGGCTGGTGACTTTGGCTCAAAGTTCATCAAATGCAATTAAGATGCTTGTTCATTGGGGATACGGCTGACGGTCCCCCAAGGTGCCACGACGACGTCGACTTGAATATTGTGAGCCACCTGCGCCAGTAACTGGCGCCCCTTGAAATTCCCTAATCGACATGTTTCGATCTCAAATGACTTGCCGCTCACTGTGCCACTCGTTGGAGCAGCCGTTTGCTATGGCCCGATGCCAGATCTGGCCAAGATGCTTCGAGTAAAATGTTTTCTCTAATCTGCACTGATGTTAGCGGGCTGTTGGCGCATGCGGCACGCATTTGACTCATCCCCCCCTTCCCACACTCAAGCACGACTAGCCCATAGCACTGCTGCAGCACAACTCGCTGATGATGCTGTTAATGCAGCAGTAGCTGCGCACTTTGATTTTGACTGACAAGTGCCGCCAGTGTAATGTTGCAGCCGTTGCAGTGGTTGGTGCTGCTGTTGTTGACATGCACAGCTGCGTGCGCTTTCATGCGCTTCCTTTATTGGAGAAAACTTATTATATGCCCCTGATGATCCTCGTACAGCCTGGAGTCTGTAATGGGCGGCCGCCGTTAAAACTAATTAGCACAAAGCCAATGCTTGGGTACTGACAATGAGTGTAAGACTTTGATGTCTTCGCTTTTGGCCATGAGTTAAATATTTCATTTAATTGTCAATAAAACTTGTAATTCGTTTTTATTTTGATGTTTAGTGCTTGCAATACTTAAATCTTTAATGTAAGACTTAACTGCTAATGGGTAGCTGGATGTTTTTTGTTTCGCTTGCATAAATAATAACTAACAAACATTTAACTACAAATATAATTTCATTGGGCCTTAAACTATGTGTAATATTTATATATATATATATATATATATATATATATATATATATTGTATATATATATATTTTATGCATATATATATTTATATACATAAATATATTGTATGCATATATATATATTGAAGTGTGCGCGTGTATGAACAAGGGCTTAGGCAAATACATTATGATAGCTTTACTTTATTATGTACATAAACTAAATTCAATAAATTAAAAAGTATTGCAAAGTTCACAGTAAGTATATAACAATAAATGTAACGTATCCCAAACACCAGAAAATAAACTTGTATTAAAACTATCACATAATAATTGGCAGTTTAATTAACATTAACATTAACATGAACTATTCGTAGTTATTAAATTTGTTTTACTTAGCTTAAACTTAATATAATTATATCTCTTTTATTTATAGTACATACAATTTGCGTTTCACACAGCGGCGAGTGTAAGAAGATGAGTACTATGAAAACATAAATTGATTTTAAGTACCTAAGTATTAACGATTTCTATATGAAATACAAAAATAATGGCAAGTGCAATGCGATCAAGCATTTTATGATCTGTAAGTAGTGGCGCATTGGATTACTTGAACACTTCTCAGATTAACGAAAACGTGAGTATTATTTTAGTGATAAGAAATTGAGAACCCATTACTTGTGAATAAAAGAGATCCCTGAAGAGGAAACATTGATGGTTATTATAAATTCGAAAGGCTCAAAGGCATTGATTTGTTTGCAAATGTATAATTTTTGCAAATACTTTGTATTAATTTTAAGTGAAGTGTTCAAAATCATTCCGGTTACTGGCTCTTTCTTAAATTATGTCGTATATACATTGACGAACGTTATGCTAATTTGGGCAAAGCAACTAAAATGAACTACTTTAATTGTACAGGAAACGCTTCTCAAAATCTATTTTAGTTACTGTATAAATATATATAATTTATTTATTATGATAGAGAAAAAATGTTGATGAGTTCATAATTAGATTTTGTATTTGCAAGGAAGCGTTTGGCCTCATTTGATATCACCACTTGTAAATTTGCTTATTAGCTTCGTTTAAAATTGTATTCTATTTTTCTTCGCTTTTAACATTAATTAATAATATTTAAAATTGCATTTTACTTTAACTTGCTTTAAATTTGGCACATTTAAAATTAATTTGAGTGTTTTAGCATTAAGTGTAGAAAAAATTGAGTATTTTATTTGGAAGTGCATTTAGTGAGTTTGTGTGTAGTTATGTGGACTTGTCTTGATGTGTTTGTGATATAGGAATTGCACAGAAAGCTAAGATAGGAATTCATCAATGACGTTAATTCGATCAGGAATGATCTTTTGCTAGGAAATACATTCCTAAGAGTATTAGAGAAGTAATCTCTTATATTTTTGTTTTGTTTTTCTTTTTCTAAGTAAGGAACAAGAAATAGTTTGCGGTTTGTGTTTTTGTTGAACATAGCCTATTCATATAAAAGCCAAGGTTGCACCACTACCGGTTCGCAAGCAGACCGTTGGCCGGCGGTAATACTCCAGGCGGTGTATTTGGCCCACTCAGCACGACGCCAGCACTCATTAAACTGGGACTGGACACCACAGCAGTGGGCACCGCATTGAGCTGACGTTGTTGTTGCCCAAGACTCGCACCGGAGTTAGCTGCATTTGAGATGCCGCGCTGATGCTTGGCGGAACCGCCTTTGATCAGGTTGCCATTGTTCTTCTGGGTCATGTGCGTTTGATAGTGCTTGGCCAGGTGTGCCTTCTGTCGGAAGCTCTTGCCGCACAGCGAGCATGCAAACGGTTTCTCGCCCGTATGCGTGCGTATGTGCACATTCACAGAATACTTGTCCTTGAACCCCTTCGAGCAAATAGAGCAATAGTGCAGTGAACGCTCCTTCCGCTGTCCACCTCCACCGCTGCCACCACCGCTTGCCGTGCTTCCGCTGGCATTGCAATTGGCGGGCGGACTATTGCTGCTGCTACTGGCGCTGCCGCTCGAGGAGGAGCTGCCACCGTTGCCTATAACTACGCCTAAAACGCTGCCTGCGTTATTGTTACTGTTATTATTGTTGTTGGCCACGTTAGGATTATTGTTGTTGTTGTTGTTGTTGCTGCTGCTGTTGGCGGTGCTGTTGCTGCGCTTGTACTGCTTCTTAGGCTTGCTAACGCCACCAATGCGACTACCTGTGCTCACAGCGCTGGCTGCTGTCGATGTGGACACCTCGGCCTTGAGAGGTTGCGGTGGCGGTGGTTGTTGCTGCTGCTGCTGCGCATTGGCCAAGGGCTGTAGCTGTGTAGCTGTCGCTGCTATTGCTGTTGTCGTTGTGGCGCTGGGTGAGATTTGCATAAGCACGTCGCTGCTGGTATAGTCTCCGGGCGTGGGTGTACCAGTGCTGCCACTGCAGTACTGTTGCACCTCGTTGGCAATGCGCTTTATCTTCTCGAAATCATCACTGAAGGCATTCTCCAGCGACAGGAACATATCATCCACAATAATGCCACTTGCATTGCCGCCGTGCTGGCCGTGATTCGATGGGGACATGTGTGTGCCTCCAGCCGCATGACTCATCGCCTGCGCATCCTCGAACATTTGTGCGGTGTTCAACGTGGAGTCCGCAAAGCCCAGTGCATCCGCGGCATCATCGGGAGTAAAGAGTAGTCTCCTCATCTCATCGTCTTTGACCACGGGCAAAGTGAGTCCATTCTGCATGTGCAGCCCTTTGGCGTAGCCTTTGCCTTGAAGGGCACTGCGGAGCAGGGACTCCGCGCTATTTTGCTCCGCTTCCGCATTGTGATCAGCCATATGCCAGTCGTTGTTGTTGTTCTGAAACTGAGCCAGCTGTTGGCCCAGCTCATTGACACCGCCGCCCGCAATGGAAATGGCCGTGACCAGCGAGGGAAGCGTCTGACCATGCTGTTGAGATTGGGAAATACTGCTGAGGCCATTGGCATCCGCACCGCTGACAATTACATCTTTGCCATCCGTACTGAAACCGCTGTCATCGTATGGATACTCCGACTTGATGTAGCCCGGAAAGCTGCCCAACAAACTGTCCAAGTCCAGTGCGCTGGGTAGTTGCTCAGTCTCGGCACGCTTGAGCCATGGCTCGCCTCCATTTAATACTGTCAATGTGTAAATCTGGCCGTCAGTTGTGTCCATGCTGCTGATGGTGTCACTGCTGCTGCCCGCTGCACTTGAAGAGCTGCTGGCATTGGGTGGCTGCTGTTGTTGTTGCTGTTGTTGTTGCTGCTGTTGTTGTTGCTGTTGTTGTTGTTGCTGCTGATGTGGATGTAAGTGCGACTGTGGTGATGTGGGACTGGGTTGGTTGCTACATCGAACATTTCCGGCATTGGCTGCTGTCGTGGCGCTGGCAGTGATCGGCTGCTGCTGCCAACAATATCGATCGAGGTCCTCAAATATGGAGCTGGAGTCAAGGCGGCTGCTGTCCTTGTCCTGGTGCCAGAACTGTGAAAAATAACAACATAAGAGTATCGGAATTTAAATAAGTTGAACAAGAATACTTTCGAATGTGAATAAAATAAAATTTAATTGCATTTTTACTCTTAAAACAATGTGATTAATTGATAAATGCAAGTCCTCATAGTGAATTTTGGAAGCAGTCTTTATAAAATGTAGAAAATGTGTTTTGCTTTTTATTTGATTTAAGAATGTAATAATGCAACATAAATACATTAAAATTTAATTTATATCATCAAAGACTTAAGACAGATGTTAAGATTTTGGAAACTCACCTCGTAGCCCTGTAACGTGGGATCGCCGCCATTGCTGGAGCTACCATTACGATTGCAGACGGGGACAATAACTGCTCCCCCGCCTTCGACACCGTCGTGTGTCATACTGCTGGTGGTTCTTGCACCGCCGCCACAAATAGCCTGCTGCGGCGTTTGTGACGTTGTTGGCATATGACCTTGGCTGTGGTTGTGACTGTGCTGTTGTGCATGCTGCTGATTGTGCTGTTGCTGCAGGCTAACGCCTACGCCCACATCCATACCAACACCGATGCCAATGCCCATGTCCGGCGCTGTGACAAAATCGAAGAAATCCGTCTTGGAGAGATCCTCGGCACGAAAGGATTCACTTATATCCATGCCAGTCGATGTGGACATATCCTCAGTACCTATCATTTGTTGGGCGTGTATTTCCAGTTCGCAAATATGTTTTTAGTGCTGGGCTATATCTGAAATTCTTGTTGATCAACTGTAAAAGAGTAAGATGAAAATGAAAATGTTTAGGAAATCTTTAGTATTAATTGTATGTTAATAATTGTTATACGTAATAAGGTTGTAAGTTGATAAAACTTAGAGCATATCCGTTAATAGAATAATATATATTTTAAAATTTGTAATACATTCAATGTATTTACAATTTTTTTTAAATAAAAGTAGTGCAAGTATTCAAAAAAAAAAGAGAAGAAAAAAAACGGAACTTGCACCGAAAGCCGATGTTTTCATCACCATCCACGCCTTTGATTAGTAAACAGTTTCCCTCGTACTCTATGGGGCAAGTGCATTAATTTATTTAAGCCACTTGTCAGCTGGCTACATAAGTCAATCAGTCATTCATTCGCCCATTCCTTGCACTCAGCTCACCTTGCCTCGGGGCTCAGTTTGCTTGGATATGCATTCCAGCAAAACTTGCATTTTAATTTGGCCAGCTACTTTAGCCTTCTCAGTTTTTTGCTGGCTATCTGCAAACAAATAAATCAAACTGACAGAAGGGTGACAAAGTGTAAACACATTTGGCTCGCTCGCCTCGTAAATCTCTCGAAGCCGCACTTGGACTTTGGCTAAAACCATATCTGACGCTTTTCTGTTTTATTTTGCATAGATTCTGCGAGCCGAATAAAAAGCCGGCTGGCCAATTAGAACAGGCAACAGGCGACATGCTGCTGCCAAAAAAATATCACCACGAGTCCGAACTTTTGACTTCCCATGAAATTGGAGGGTGCTGCCATTGCTGTCTTGATTAGAAGTCTATTTTGTTTAGATCGAATCGAGTAATCGATGCAGCCAACAATCGAAATCACATTGACAGTTTGCGTGCAGCGATTACTATTTTGATCTGTTGTTCACGGGTTTTTTGTACTCCGCCTGCCCCGTCAAAATCGTGCAGCAAGTACTAAATGTCCAAATTGTCAATTGATTTGTTTTTAGGAATAATGGATTTTGATTATTTTTTATATATTTATATTTTGGACTTGCATGTAGGAAAATCGTACACCATTTCGAGGTGTGGTGTGGCAGCGTGGGAACCACAAACCGAAACTTAACAAATTTGCATTCAACACATACAGAGAGAAAGAGAGAGAGAGAGAGTGCAGAGAGCTCGGCGTATTCTTCTAACGCATACTTTAGATAAGGGCAATGCGAAGAGAAAATGCCATGGCATAAATATTTCAGATGCTAATGCTAGGAACATTTAAGTGCAACAATCTACGCAGAAATCAACTGCAATGTGGAGCCAGGTCTTTGAAATGCTTAGTTGAGACCGCAGCATCAGCATCAGCATTAGCGTTAGCAGCAGCAGGAGCAGCATCAACACCTGATCTCCAAAGACATTAATGTGCGGCAGCGGCAGACCAAGACACGACCCATTAGAGCCTGAATGAAAGCAACAAAAACTACAGCAACAATAACAACAACAGCAGGAAAAACAACTGAAACTACAACAAGTGCAGGCCATTGGCAAAGCCAAAGACCGAACGATCGGCCAGTCTGCATTTTAGGCACTTGAAGTGAGCTCGTTTTCAGTTTTTTCCATCGGCTTATCGCTTCTCCATCTGACCGGCCATAGAAGGCAAAAGGCTGCCTCTTAAATTTCACCAAAAAACTTGTGGCTTTAGTCAAATGCGTAATCATTTGTAGTCATTTGACTGCCTTCCTGGCTGCTGCTCGGTAGTTTAGTTAATCATGATGTTCAAATTCAAAAATTACTTTATACATATTTTATGGTTGAAAGAGAACGTGTGGGAGGTATGCAGAGAGCGAGAGAGTGGAGGATAACAAGTAAAAATGTTTTGGTAATAAAAAATATAAAATTCATAAAAAAAAATAGTAAATAAAATAATAACATTTTGATTGAGCGTTTTGGGGCGCAAATATTGACTAATTTTGCCACGATTATTGTTATTTGGCTGCGGACCAAACAAAAAGAAAGTTTATTGCCAGGCAGCCGCGCGTCTGGAACGTGCAAATACATACATACATACATATGGCACATCCAAACATAACTCGATCGGCTGCCTGGCGGCCAATAATGTACGTGCATGTGCCCAGCACATGCATCATGAGTCAAGATGAAGATGCATGGGGCTGCAACTCTAACTCAGACTGAGACTGAGTTGGGGACGACTCAGACTGAGATTGCGACTGCGATAGCAGTTTATTTCTTTATGTTGCATAGCAATTGCAATAGTAATCGTAGAAATTGTTAGCGCATTTTGGCCAATGCAAACAGCCTGCAGCGGCTTCATTTAAAAAACATGATAGCATGATAGGTTTCCTTAACTTTTTCAAGGCTACATTAACTTTATTGCGATTTACGAAAACTGGTATACGACAAATTTAGCTATTGAAAATAACATTTAACTGCCGATTGATATATTTCTCGAGCTGACATTCTTTTAAATTTATTTATTTATTTCAAAGCTGATTAATTAAAATAATAGATCCAAGAAATAATTCAAATAAAATGTTTATTATAAACACATCAATATGCTATAAAAATAACCTGCTGCAAAAGGTATCTCAGAGTCGGTGTGTTCAAATTTTGATTTCAAACAACTTTTTTATGTTGCTTTGAATTGCAGAGAGGGGGGTTTTCGATTATGGGCAATAAATTAAAATACGCCAATAATTTTTTTTAATTAAACGAATTTTTGACATATTTATTTACACATACAAGTCCGCATAGCGCGTAGTTAACTTTTTGCTATCAGGTCTTGGAAACATATTGTGCTGTGGTCTGGCTTTGTTTGGCATGCAAATTGCTCAGGAAAATTTCCACATCAACAACAACAACTACAAAATTATGAAGATTTCGGCACAATTTCTTTGGTGTGCATGGTCGGGCATGATTAGCATCCCGACATCTTGCGACCCATCATAGCGGGCGTCAAATACAAAGGAGAAAAAAAAAAACGAAAACAAAAATAAAATGCGGTAGTCAAAAGCCACCGCCGTTGCCGAGATTAGTTTATGTGCAGGAATTTTTATATTGTGGTTACACAATTTTCCACAACATTGTCCGGTTCCTTACCTTTTTTGGCCGTCGCTCAAAGTAGCTTGCCTTTATAATCACACGCATCAGCTCTTCTGCTTCCCTGCTTTCATCGGGATTTCTTGTCAAATGGATTTGTTTGAGCTAGTGTTGGCCACGTTGATTTTTTCACGATTTGCAACGCATTTTAACCTAAATTCCGTGCTAAACGATTTTTTAATGTCTTCACTAACAAGTTTCAATTACCAATAGGCAATAGCCATGGCAAAATGCGTACATATACCATTTACAGACATGCTCCTACGAAAACCCGTCCCCAATCCCAGCTCATTCAATTAAAATAATTCAACAATTGTAGCGAAATTGCTAAATAAAGAAAAGATAAAGAAGACAATGCGGCGAAAAACCTGTAGATCCAGACAAACCGCAAGAATTCGTAACAAGCAGCAAGTTGACTCACGTAGCGCAATCAAATTGCTCTTCGAATCGCTAAAATGGAGCCATCAGTGAAAATATCTTTGGATTTGTATGTTCACTTGTCGATAATAGAATATTTATTGATACACTGCATAGAGATAAATGTATACAAGCTTCAGAAGTGGTTTCTATATGTTAAATATTGGCCATATATGGTTGTTTCTTTTCAGATCATTAACCAGATAACTTGTCTGCCAAATAAGCTCTAAAGATTTTCTCTGAGGAAAACCGACAGTTTGCCACTATAAATAAATAAAAAATAAGTAAATAGATGATATGTAAAATTACTATACCCTTGCAGAGAATATTATAATTTTGTGAAGGAGATATATACATATTATTTCATCAGCGTAGCAGATAGTCTCCAGTCGGAAAGCGCGAGATTGTTTTTTTTTTTTTGTGCCACTTAAATCACATGGTATTAATATTTTTAATTATCTTGAAGTGCGAAAAAACGTATTACCTTACACATCGTTATGTGCACGATAGTATTTATGGTTTTGAACTATATTTTGTGGCATGTAGGAAAACTGAATAATATAGCGACCCATAAATAGCATAGTAAAAACGCAGCTGCAAATGTACCCATTTTTATTGTTTTCTTTTATTTCTGGAATGCAAATGTCCATCGTTAGCGAAGTGAGACCGCTCTGCAACATGCTATAGGCCAGTCAATCATTTTCCACCAGATAATTATCGCCCACCAACCGACTGAAAGGCTACCAAATGCGCATAACGGCTATAAATGTAACCAGGCTGCTGTGGCTGCAGCTGTTGACCAATTGTCGGACAGGTTGATAAGCGGATGGGGCACAGCTGGCAGTGGTTGTATCGGGCTTATGTTTCAATTGCATGCAAATGTATAATTGAATGAAATGGTCTTTCAGCTATACCAGCAACTTTCGAACTGAGGCCCGCCTAATGAAGTAATCACCGGACAGCATCTCAAACTTTGGTTGGCATTGTCAATCAAAAGAAACGTTTTTATTGGCCTGCGTTACAAACCAAATAGCATCAAGATGTATTAATCATTTTGACCACTGTTCGCATGTTGGCCAGCATTGGCGTCGGCGACGGTGACGGTGACGGTGACTGTGACTGCGACTGCGGCAGTGGCAAAGCCAGTAGCAGTGGCAACATAGACAATTGTAGACGCGTCGGCGGCGGTTTATCAGAGCTCGCAGATCTTTGGCATAACCAAACGTAAAGACGTAAAAACCAAATAACTTCAGGCGAGACAAGCATGATTAAAATGCGCAAAAATGGCAAACTCCAAATGGGCGCTGCATGTTGGAAGCGCCAAACACAGACAACAAGAAGAGTAACAACAACATCAACGCCGTGTGATGTACACGCGGCGCATTTCAATTCCATTTGATTAATGACAAAGCCTTAAAAGCAACTGCGACAGCAGCCACAAACGAAGATGTTGCTGATTGGCCCGTTGTCCACTGCTGTTGTCAACTGCCAATACAGTTGCTGCTGCTACTGTTGCTGCAACAGGTCCTGCTGTGGTAGATGCAACATCTTAGTTATCCGCATTTATTTTTTATGACAAACACTTAAAAATAATTTGTTCATTAAACCAAGAGACCAATATTAGGGCAATCAATTGCAGCCAATCAAAAAACACTATCTAACATTTTTCATTTGAGTTGATTAAATGCAAATGTGCAATTTGTAAAGTAGAAAGTGTTGCTTTGGCCACCCACACAATTTGAAACAAAAATCTACATAAAGACTGCCCGCCAAATAAGTCCAGACGAATGCTATGTTACCGGTACCGTTGTCTTTGTTTGTGGGTGCTGCAGTGAGTGATGTTGATGTTGCTGGAGTGCCATGCACCACCGCAACATGCCCAGATAAATTTCGAATTTGCTATGAAACTTGTATCAGAACATGTCCATCTTGGTTACCCACACTCACAGGAGAGTCTAGTTATTGCTGGCCAGGTGAAAACTAAGACTGACTGCTTTCACAGCAGCTACAGCAACCACAGCACCAACAGCAGCAGCTTATTCCTTATATTGCTTGCAGCATTGTGATTAATGTATTAATTAAAGCCAGTTAGGTTGAACTTTTCAAGACCCAGCCCCTGATTCGTGGCTTTAGAAATCGGCAGACATTAATCAAAATCAATAAAGCAGCTGTCTCAATGCCAACCGGCAGTAAGTCTATAAGGCGGCCGAAACCCCTCAAGTCAAAAATTTGCATTTTAACAAGTTAATTTTTTGTTGGTGTCCTTCTTGTTGTCGTTGCTGTTGCTATTCTAAGGTATTGCAAAACAGTAGCTCACGAACTTGCTGAGATTTGTTGTTGTTTTAGTTGTTATCGTTGTTGTTTTTATTGTTGTTGTTGCTGCTGTTTTACTTTCAATTGCTTTTGACTGGCGACATAATAATGAGCAACGAAAAGTGCATTTAATGCCCAAACGTGACATGTTAATTGAGTTTTTGGGTGGGCGTTAACCCACCAAAACACAGTTTTGACAGCTGTCTAGGCAGTAAGTTAATTTGCTGCTTTCAAATGTCAGTAGTATGAGATACATACTTAGATAAAGAAAGATAGATATTTGAAATATAATAAGGTAAGCGATTTAGTCGCGTCTGCCAGAAGAACCATGATAATTCTATTGATTTTGGCAATCGAGCTGAAAGACATTGAAACCAAATCGTGAGTTTGGCCAACAATCAAAAGCAAATAGTAACAATAAGCCAAGACTTTAAATTTGTTTCATTGTGTGCTGTGGCGTGTCTGTGACGTGATTGCTGCAGGCGCCACTTGGCAGCAAAACAAAAGAGCAGGTCAGAGCACAGCACGTCAGGAATTCTGGCTAATCAGCACAAACTCCACATCCAACTACGACTCCGACTCAAGCTCAAACTCAGACAAAAGGGTGGGCGCTCAACGACGATCCCATGTATTCTCTCTGAAGGCTGCCATTCATTAAAGCCATTTAACCGTTTCTATTGTAGGTGTGTGATTCTCTATCCGGGTGTATGCGTGTATGTGAGAGTGCTTTAGTGCTTGTGTATGTGTCTAGCAATTTGTTTGCTGTCATGTCAAAGTGCAATGAAAATATTTTCACTTGCCCATCAAACGGCGCACACACAACACTTGACATGCGACAGCAACGTCAAAGATTCCGCAATGCCACCCAAATGGCATCTTCATAAATTTGATGCTGTTGCCGTTGTACCCAACAGCACACAGACACATTAACAACAGCAACAGCAGCACCAGCAACACTCCCACATACCCAAAACCTCTATAGCAATATCGTGTATAGTCTGTGCGCTCCTTGAGGCTGACTCGTCTTGTGGGTCGATCAAAATGTTTCTGGCGTCTTTTTCATCCTCATCATTAAATTCGTCAAGATGCAAATTTTACATTTACATTTTTTTTTCGACAGACTGTTTGTTTTGTTGCTGTTGCTATTTTTGTTGCTACTGCTGTTGTTTGCTAGTCGTGCGCATCTACCAGGAAGGAGGGATAGATTGATTCCAGACGGCAGTCTGTTGGCGTATATCTGAAACTGACTCTGACATTATTTTAGCTGAGTGCCAAGAGCAATTTATTGGACAGGCCTGGCTTTTAGGTTTATATCATCTGTGGGCGTCCAATACAAAGTACATTTATCTGTTTGGTCATTTAACACATATCATACAAATAAATAATGGTTAAGCAAACTACATAAATTGCTCGTGACTGCAATTAGACAATTGTTGCTGTCGTCAAACTCAGCCATGGCTCAGAAGTTAATGAATTTTTATTTGTACTTGTATATGTCTTACAAGACAACAGCAGAGCAGCAGCAGCAGCAACAACAGTAACAAACTCTCATGATGTTGGTGTTGTTGTGGGCATTGGCTGCCTTAGCTGTTGCTTGTATAAATTACCATAATAACAAATTACGGATCATTAAGATTGTCAGCTACTTCGTTTTAATTAATTAACCATTAATTACAAAGCGCCTGAATGGCAGAATGTGGCAACAGTGTCTGGTAACGACAAATGCTGTACATGAGCCTACAGTATAAGCCCAAAACCTAACAGCAGACACACCAATAACCAAAGAGACAGCAGGCAACGGCATCCAAGCAGCCATATAAGCCACGATGACGATGACAGCGACGACAACGACGTCAAGAAGCCAAAATTAATGCAATAGAAGAAAACAACAACAGCAGCAGAAACACCAACAACAATTGCAGCAGCAAGTGAAGAAAAGCACAAAAAAGCAGCTGTGCACAAAAATGCAAATTTAACAGAGTAAAACAACAACAAAAAACAGCGAAAACTACAAATATGCTAAGAGACTTCACTTTCAATATATAGCAAAGGATGCTATTTGTTGTTGCTGTTTGTCGCGTTTGCAAGTTGCACAAATTGCATTTTGCCATATTAAACACAAATTCAGCTGAAAACAAAGAAAAAAAAAATAAAATAAAAAATAGCGAAAAATGCTGAAGTAAAACCTACAGATGCATATGGAACAGAGTTAGACAAAGCACCGCCACTAAAAATGTGACAAAAGCCCAAAAGCGCAAACTGAAAGTGAAACTCGAGAGAACCGAAATGGAAACTAGAAATTTGCATAGAAATGAATTTGCAAGAGCTGTTGCGCCAAACTACTTATGAGCTTACGTACTAAATAAAGACACATATATACTAGTGCAGCAAACAAATTTGGTATCTCATTAATAGGCAATAAGATTATCAGATATACTGTCTCAATGGGAACTTTTCAAATGAAAAATTTATAATAGTCATACATAATCTACAAGCTAATTAAAATTTGCATATTTATTGCTTATATATAAATATGCTAATCCTAATCAATAATAAGTTTATTAACCCAAATATGATAATATAAAATATAAGTTTCTAGTAAATTGTGTGGATGAAGTTATCTGTTTGCAAAGAATTAATCATTAACATATATTTTAAAGAATTTAAACAATCCCATTAAATTTTCACGTGATTGCAATTTTAATTAGATGCTAATACTTGGCAATGCAGTACTTTATAAAATATACTTTGCCGCATAACTTTATGACAGGCCGATGACTTAGCGAGTTCGCTGCCTCAGCATGCAAATATTTGCATATCTTTAGTACTCGTGTGCCTGGCTTACACACCCACTGACAAAGCAAAGCGGCAAAACGAGCCTCTTTTAGGTACAATACATTGAGTTGAGCCAAACTCTAAATATATTACACTCTAATGTCTTTTAAACCGAAACTATAAATTTCTTATCGCACATCGAAAATCAAGCTTGCCCCTACAAGTCAAAGCCGAATGTGGCCGGCGGCAGTCTTGCAGTTGCAGTCCCAGTCGCAATCTCGGATATAGACACGGACACCGACACGGGCACACACCCTAGTTGGACATGCGGCGCACTCGTGCGTCATATTCAAATGTGGAGTTGATGTCGGGAGTCTGGCTAAGAGTCTGTAGATTGCGTTCGCAAGATAACACAGCGCCACCGTTTCTTCGACAGTGGCTAGGCTAGTGACTGTGGCATTCTTTTAAAGGCCGTTTCAATGGTTGTCCAGAGCCAACACTAGCGTTAACGGATTTAACCAGGAACCCAGGTCCGAACAGTTGTGTATGTATGCCATAAATGGATGCATAGCATATGTAGCCTTAAAAAGTCAAATGTGTGGATAATAATTTTGATTTATTGCCAAAGCGACCCGACTACGAATACAAGCTCGACGCGTACCAACAATCTCAGCTAGATAACTCAATCCATAGTTGTTGTTGTTGTGGTTGTTGTCTGAAGCTCAGCTCTGTTGGCTATTATCATTTGAATTTAGCTAAAACCAAGCACAAGCCTATAGGGGCGTGTGCTGCAAAGGGGCGTATGCCAAACATGCTAATGAGCCAACATTCAGTGGACCAATGGCTGAGTAGCTTGACTAACATTTAAAACAACAACCACAATGCCTACGCTATCCACAAAAATGATTTTTTGGATATTGTTTTTGTTTTGGTTTTGGGTTTTGCATCTTTAACTATGTTTCGCCTTGCATAATCTTTTGCGGTAGCTGAAACGGACCGCAACTTTTCCCGCTCAGCGTGCACTTTAATTATAAAATTTTGAACTCGTGCCAAATGGAAATCGATTCGTGAATTTGCATAAATTTTGTGCAAATGTTAACAAAACTAAAAGACTTAAAGTCTTAGTTATTATATGCATAATTTCTGTCTTAAATACAAAAATAGAAACTGTGCCATCAATAACCAAATGGAGAAAAAACAAAAGGCAGAATGAAGCGAACTAGCTACAGTAGATTGAATAATATAGTTGTGTCTGAAATTCTCAAATCTTTTGTTAACATAATACTGCGTTTTAAATTCATACAAAATATCGCTTTATCTTTTTATTAGGACATATCAAGGATATCGACTTAAGTTTTTGAACTTGTTATGGTGCCCATTATCCTAAAAATAGTGTCCAAACCTTGCGTGTAGAGATTATTGGATTGATTGCGAAGCCTACTTTGGAGTTCTCATCTCAGTGTTTTCTTTTATGTTGGTGTGTTTTTTATTTATTTTATTTTTTTTTTGGAACCTGTTGACATGTGGCAAAAAGAAAGTCACTCACAATACTTTCTACCTCGGCTTTTTATCTCAGCTCACCTATCGCCACAGGCAATTGCAGCGTCATTCATCTTGCGGCTGTGGCTGTAAAGGAGATTAAGCTGTAAATAAAGCTGCAGCTCTGTCAATCTGTCAGAAAAAGTCCTCGCCGTCGCTTGCCTGCTCTTTTAATTGCCCACACCTAATCGGAACTGACATTTATGCGCGCGCTCCATTTCGTAAATTTGTTAGGCTGCCAATTGAATTGGCTGCCAGGCTAATTGCCTAGAATGCGCTCTCTAACGGTGATCTGTGGGGCAGCACTCAACATCAATGTGCCATCTTCCCAGCTGCAATGCAAATTGAGCTGTTGTAGTTGCCGAGTTGTACGCACAATTAATGCTCGACAGCAGTTAGTTCGGGGCAACACTCAATGGCAATTAGGGTCGTGTCGGTCGCTGGTTCTTGCAAATCCATTGCGAAATACTTAACACACAAGCTCTATGCTATATCCAAGTATATTTTTTTTGTTGGACACTTAACAGCCAACAGCCATGCAAATTGTAATTTATGAGACAAATTTTTATGAACCACTCTCGAAAATTTATTGTGCATTGGCAACGCACTAAGACGAACCCGATTGGGGCATGTGTTTAAAAATAACAGGTGCTCTAAGCTTCTTGTTATTTTTTTACGGTATTTAAAATTTTAAACTATGAATTAGTTAAGCGCTTAAGCTTACGAATCTTATTTTAAAATCACAAAGATAAGTTCATGTGTGGTATTCATTCATTGATTTTTTTTCTAAATGCTACATGTTATTTTGTGCTTAACTCATTCATGGAGTATTCCATGACGGAAGAGACTCGTGCACATTAAAGTGTTGACTCTTAGCAGATGTACGCAGAGCATAATCCAAGTAACATTCAAAAGCCATTTATCATGTCTGAGACTTAAGACAAATGGCTTCAAAGGTCTTTGGTTCAACAATTTGTCAATGGTGCATTTTAAGATTCGTAAACTTACTATGTATATAATTTCCGATAACGCAGTGATCGGCGACTGAACTCATCCATTAATATCAGTCGAAAGATTCGTTAGAGATGCGTATAGAAACTGGTTTTTGGCACAGCGCTCAAAGCGTCATTAAAATAGAAATCAATAAAAAATTAAAACAAAAACAAGCAGAGCAACAGACAGCCATTCGCATTAGACTAATTAAAATATACGAGCTTGTAGCGCTTTTAAATTTGATTTGCATTTGAAATCTATTTAATATTTTATATGCGGCTAAAAAAAGAAGGAAGAGACACCCCCACGCTGGTCTACCAGTTTAAAGGCCAGTCTCATCCATCAATTCTATAGCGTAAACTATAGCCGAAATTTGATTCTGACACTTTAGTGGATCTGCCTTCAAATTATGTGAAATGAATTAGACTAAGCTCATATTTAAATGAGTGATTGAAGAATAATGATAAACTTTCAGTTTATTGCTGAGCGTTGTTGTTGCTAATCCAGCTTAATTTACTAACTCTGATATTTTGCTTAGGAGTCTAACTGAAACAAAATATAGAAACAGAATTGTTAGATTACAAAAGCATAAATGTTTTGCGAAAAAATAAGTAAATAATTAAATAGATTAAGAAAAGCTAAGCAAATGATCGGAACAATAAACAAAAGGTCAAATCTGACATAAAATACCGGTTTCGCATTCTGCAATTCTCAAAATTAAATCGCTTTTGACGTCATTGACGTCACATAAATATTTTAAGTAATAAAATAAAATTAACTTGACAACACGCGTTTCTACCAGCTTAAACTAAAATCCTACCCAGGTCTGACCTAATTTTTATTACAAATTGTTAAGAAAAATTCAAAAAAGGGAACAAAAGAAATTTATTGCAGTATGATTTTCGCCTTGCGCCAATGTTATTTATTGCATGTTTTGCTCATTAAATTGATTTTTCTTCTGATTTTGAGTGCGAGTGTCATTGCCTGCGACTGTAGAGTGAAGAAACTGGAAACAGGGAACCCAGAAGCACGAATGACTTCCAATGTTGTTGTTTTGTTTTCGGCACGCTCGGGTTTCATAAAAAATGCCAATTAAGCGTGAATATAAGTGCCAGATAATTTTTCAGACAGCAGCCAATGTAACCCAAATTGCCAAAATATAAGAAAAAAGATATCCCCAAAAAATAAGACTTACAGCACTAAGAGCAGTTACAACTGCAATACGAAGAGTGCTTGAAAATGAGTATAAATGAAAAAAAATATGTTTGTATGATATGCTCTTTACCACAAAGAAAATGTCACTTCTTGACATTGCATGTAACACGTATAACAATTAAATCTCAAAATAAAAATTAGACGGAATCTCTCCATTTGAAAATATATTCATTGTATGATATATAACACAGTAAAATATTATAAAATGACCTTTTGGGACCACCGTGACATTCACTTCAACATCTTGTGATATCATCAAAGCAACCGTCATCTATTAATAAGCTTTGATTATCATTCACCTGACTTAACGTATTATTAAGGTGGGTAAATCGCCACAGAGCATTAAATATTCGTTTCAACTTTAGCGCCTGGCACAATAAGGCAGCTTTAAAAAATATTTACAACACTCAAGTACAGTTCAAGTGCTGGGCCAAGTCAGCGATATGCCCGCCAATGTCCAAGTCCAACTTCATCTCGCCGGCCGTCAGGCATTCAGGCAGGCAAAAATGAAGGCCCCACTATACATAAAGAAGAACGACACAAAGTGTTTCTTCTTTTTTCTTATATTTTGTTTTGAGTATTTTTCATTTAAAAACGACAGCCAAACTGATGTCGATGTCCACTTCCATTGCCAGTAAAATTGGAGTCTTTGGTGTCCGAGATTTTTGGTATGTGAATCGCTTTTGGTTCAAATTTGGTTTTTGGTGCTTTATGCGGGATTCGTATCAATTTCAGTTTCAATTCCAAAGTGCACCGCACACTTTGACTAGTCAAGTTAATACGGCAATAAACACAAAGACAATGACGCAAAGTAAACCGCTGTTAGTACAAAGAGCAACTCAAAACAATGACAATTATAATATAGTAAGTATTCGGAAATACTGAAATGTCAACAGGTCTCAAGCATCTTTGGTCTCAAAAGCTGCGCGGCTTGGTGCCTGGCGATACGGCTTTAATTTTGATAAATGTTTAATTAATTTTGTGCCTCAGTCAAGCATTAAACTTGGCCATTTTCTGACTTAATGAACAAAAATTAACAACACACTGAGAAACCAACGGCTATGCCAGATACGCGGAAGATCTTCAAAGTAAGTTTTCGAATTTTTGGTTTCTGAGTTTCTCGTCGTTTACATTATGGTAGCTTGTGTGGTTTAATATTATGAATGAATGTTTACATATGTGAAAAATTTTGTAATTAGTTTTTTCTTCTCTCCTCAGCTTGGTACTTTTGCTGCGGTGCCCTCTGAGTGATTTTCAACAACGGGGGCTTTGAAACAACTGCAAATTACAAGTTATTATTAATGTTAACAAGCGAAATCTACGTGTACTTATGTGAAAACTCATTTGGCAGGGGGTCTTTATGATTTATCTGTATACATATATACATAGATTCATAGACATGTCTACATATACACATTAATGTGTCTGTTCTTGATTTATGTGTGCATGATTTTATTAAATAAAGCGCAAAGCCACAGCACTGGGCCAGCAAGTGGGTCACCTGTCCCCTGGGTCAGGTATTGACGAGCTCTGGCAACTTAACGCGCACATAAAACCATCTTGAAGCTTTAGTAGCTGCCAGCAGTACATAGAATTCAAATCAAAATGTACCACAGTAATTATGCAAAGATTTTCAAGAAACCCCTCCCCCAACAACCCTCCATTGCACAAGCTCAGACACGGTTTAGGCTTCTGCTTGTCTTCGCCAGTGGCTATAGTTTAGGAGCATCCAAATCCACAACCAACAACCACCAACCACAACGAGAACCACAACGACAACGACACGAACTCGTAAAATATGCAAAATGTGTGCCAGGCCATGCAGTGAGCAGTCCGTTAACGACTTGTGTCAATAAAAATCAAGCAAGGCACTGAAATGCATTGCTTTCATGGATGTACTCGTAAGTTTGTACATATTCTTCAGTGTAAAGCTACCTCTGTTGCACTTGTTCTACTCATCGCGCTTGTTGCTGATCATATTCTTGTTGTTGGCTGTTGGCAGCTGGCAGTTGCTGGTGTTGGATGTTGCTGCAGCTGGCAGGAAAAATCGAAGAATGTCTAGACAGCAGACAGCCAAAGTCACTTCAGATTTCACATTGCTTCCTGACCGGCTGTAACGGACAAACGGTGACTGTGGATGTGGAAGTTGGTGCATTAAACCTTGGCGGATTTGAAACATCAGGAAAATCGTACAAAAAGTTTTGGCATTGTTTTAATATAAGATTCGTGAGTAAGTAGTTTCCGATTTCGCTTTCTAATATAAATTTCGGAATCTCAATAAAATAAAAATGAATAGATTTCTTACGTTAAAAATTTCAACTCGCCTCCTCAACAAATAACAAATTACTTAGGCAAGGAACTTAAATACTGCTTAAGTAGTTCATCAGTCAGGAAGCTATCCGAGAATTATATTGTATGCTTGATAGTGCCACATAAATGCTTTGAGGCGACATTGCACGAAATTTACTATACCGCAGCAATAGCACTTAAAATATCAACCAACTGGCAATAACAGCGTTCGCAGACACATGGCAGCAAAAAGAAAATGTATTGTAGTGCATCAGCGAGTATGTGGTTTGAAGTATATAAATAAATAGGTAAAATGACGAAAATCAAACAGCCAAAGCAGCTAGAGCCAAAGTTCTCAGACTGACAAGAGCAAGAGCAACAAATAATTTATGATACATGACGATGTTGTGTACAAGCAACAGCAACAAAAACATCAATAGCTACTCTACCAACAACAGCAGCAAACACAAGAAGAACAGCGACGCGTCGACGACTGAAGTGTAACTTCCCACTGACCCAATTTACAAGCACTTAATGCCAAAAAGGAGAAGTTGTAGAAGAAGAAATAAACAAAGACGAAAGCCAAGCTGGTAATGCATATCAAATAAAATTGTAGCAATAACAACAGCAACAAGAGCAACACCAACAACAGCAATGGAGTAGCAACAATGCGTGCCAGCAAGACGACAAAAATTATGACCAAAATAGACAAATAAAAAAAAAAAACACAAAAATTTAAATTAAAAGCCAAAAACTCCCACACATAAAAGTCGAGAAAGAAACTTGAAAAAGGTCTGTCAAAATTAAATCATTTCAGTGGCACACAACATTAACCGATGGTTAAAAGTTGATAATGATGATGCTTGGATAACGCTCGTTATTACTTTGCTTGCCGTTGTTGTTGTTATTGTTGTCATGTTGTAGTTGTTGTTGTCCAGTGCGTTGGTGGCTGGTACTGGCAGCGTAACAAATGCTGTTTTGACTAAGTGTTTGACATGAGGAGCGTGGAAAAAAGGCAGCAAGCACACACAGGTCACAAACACTCACACACACACACACACACAAGCACACATATGGGGAGATGTAAGTCTGCGAAAGTGAGAAAAGTTGAGTGCAAAATGTGATGCGTGCATTGTATACAAATGCTAAAATTTCGTTTGCTGGTGCTGTTGCTTCTACACTGATAGACTAAACACTCAGTTGACTGTCGGGCAAACCGGCGGAGCGACCTAGCGACCAAGCGACCCAGCAACAATTTAAGTCCATTCCACTTGACGACCGCGCTTCCGGTTTCATTTGAGTGAAATTTTGCGCCTGCGGCAAATTTATGTGAGAAAACAACAACATAGCAACACCAACCACCAACACTAAGAGCAGCTGCATTTTTCTTAGGAAATTATGAACGAAACCGAACCAACATAGAAATTTGCATATGCCGCCTTTGGCGCTTTGGCACGTATTAATTTTTGTTGTTGAATACAAAATCACGAGACAGCCGTCAGTTATTAATTATAAATATTAAGTATTACAACAACAAAAAAAAAAACACAATAAAAGCCAAATTAATAAGTTTGATATCATAAAACTAAATGCATATCGGCAAATTATCGGCTTTTAATTCAAGAATTGAGTGTGTCGATTATTTGATTTAATTTGAGTAACATCGTTCCATTTATTTGCTAAATGTGCAAATTAGATACTAATCATTATAAGGTTCTATTATATGAAAATTAAAATCGACAAAATAGTTTCCAAAGCATATTTGATAAGCTTAAATTTGAAAATAACCAGTTATTTAAAAAAAGTGATTATTTTATTTAAGTGGAACGTCATTAACAGTTTTACAATTAATCAATGCAATGAACATTTATAATCATCATTTCATAAATTGATATATTTTGCATTGGAACTATGCCATATATTTACAAATTTATGTTATTAATTTTTTCAGTGTTGATCATCTCAATATTAATTAAGTTTTGGGATTATTATTTACATATTGTAAACTGGGGTTTCTGCAATGCCAAAAATTTGGCTATTCGCTTTGTATGTATTCATAATTAATCTTTTTGGTATTTATTTTGATTAGTATTCATTGATTGATCATCTATTCAAATCATTTAAGATACTGGCAATATTTTTAATGTATTACTGTTAACCAAATGCATAGCTGGTTGTCATCCTAACTTGAGTGTTAAGTGATATATTATTTTTCAGCCAATCTTTTTTTTTAATTCAAAATACAATATAACTATGAAATTATCTAAGGTAATAAATTTACTTATTGAATAGATTTTGCATTCTTATTAGTAATCGTTTCCTAAATTATGCATTTAAGGCGAAATTTTTTTTCAAGTTTATACTGACTCTAACAAGTTTGGCTCTACATATTGGGTCATATCAGACAAAATATATACATTAAATTGTTTGATTTCTAATGCGGTGCTTAATGTTTGAGTTTTATTTGGAGCTCTATAAAAAGTTAATTTAAAAATTAATTTATTTCAATATAATAAACATATGAAATACCCTTTCAAATTTGTATGTTTTAATGACACACCTAAGGTTAACTTAAAGGCGATATAGATTGAGAAGCATGTTTAAGTGAAATTTGCCTACTCAAATTTGATATATATAAATTTTTTTTTTTAGCAATTTGCAATTTTTAATTATGAAGCCATTAATACTTATTTACTGAGACCCAAACATAAGCGAGCAGATTTGATTAATTGCTTTTTTCGGCTTGTCGAGGGCTTAGTCATGCTTGCTGTTTTCTATTTTCGCAAGCATTTTTGCACAAAAGGTGTAGCCGGAAGATACTAAAGCGTTGGATTTTTAGTTTTGGCTTGGCAGCTTTTGCTGCGCAGTTCTAATTAGCTAATTATACGCTTAATTAATGTATAATTATTGTGAGCCAGGCGCGTGATCTTAGCGAGTGAATAGATTTTCCTATGAGCGCCTGCTCTAGGTAGTTTTGCCAGAATTTGAAATTGATGTGGTGAATAACCAAAATGTGTGAAATTTTGGTGCATAAGACACTTTTATGATACATTGATTATTAGCTAGAGAGAACTGCTGTACAATAAAACTCGACATATATTAGATAACGTACAAATGATTGTCCTATGCACCCTGTGCATTTTGGTTTTTCTACTACCCTTATAAAATAGTTTAGTCTTTGAATTTGATGCCCTAAATTGATTTTTCTAGATTTGGCTGACAATAGGAACAAAAGCTTTCAGTGAGCAAACAAATAACTAAAGTAAAGAAACAAAGGTTTTTTCGCGTGTTCAATATATAACATTATATATAGACTTTGTTGATGTTGCCTGCGTTAAACAAAAGACTTGGGCAACGAACTTGGAAAAAAATTTGCACTCACCAGCTTAAAGTTGTTCGGAATTTTTTATCCAATTTGTATAGCTCAATAAATCCATATAGAGGTGATAGCAGCTTGTTTTTGTTTATATATAAATGTAGATGCAGATATTGATAAGGTAGGCAACTCTGTTGTTTGTAACTTCTCACTTTGCATTAGTTTTTCACATGGCTTCAACTCAACCCATTATGGGCATTATTTACGACTTTAAATTGTTGGGCACACTCACACACATATCATCATACTTGTATTATCAACTTATCATACAATACATAATTCTTGCAGCTACTCATAAATTTGCACTTTTCATTCCCATTCGGCGTGTCAGCTCATTAAAAATTCTGGAAAACTAATTTTGCTCGTCGAGCCTCGTTAATTAAAAATACTGCAATAATCGTCGGTCGTTATCGCTCGCTCGACTTCCGTTGGCGGTTTCGGTTTCCGTTGCGTTTACGTTTGTGTTTGCGCCCTAACTCGGCGACAGGAATCGCGACGCCCACGACAACGATCGTGATCGAAATTTGGCACTAGTCGGCGGCCGACGGCAAATGAACTTTACGGAAGTCGATTCGACGATGCCGAAAATAACGACAACGAAACACTACAAAATCTCCGCTCTCCGCTTCGTGGCGCACGCAACGCACAAACACTTGAAACTGAACTAAATCTGGCCGGGCTCGGACCCGGGCCAGCAAGTCCAAGAAGTTGCTGGCCCGCAGCAGCGGTCGCTGTTGGCTTCGCAGTCTACAGTCTAAGTCGTTGCTGGTGCTGCTGCTGAGAGCATGACGGCAATACTGGAAGAGCGAGACCTACTCGTAAAAGTTTTTTTTTTTTTTCGTTTGGGTTTTCGTTTTTGGTTTTTGTACGGCGGACAAGCGGTAAATGATAATAAAAGCTGCCTAGGTTTTATTTCTGGTCGCCGCTGACGTCGGCGACGCTAACAGCGAAAAATCAATGAAAACGTTTCGATCTTTATTGTTGATCTCGTTGTTGTTTGGGGGCTTTTGCGTTAAGAGTTAGCTGTGCGCTCTTCGCGCTCTATTAGCTATTCTGATTTATGCTCTTAATATATTTGTCAATTATTTTTATGTTTGTACGATGGCAAAGTCTTTTGTTTGCGCCAAAAGCATTTTCGGCTGTAGCATTTTTCATTGTGGACTTTTCTTTGATTTGCAAGACTTATTGTTATTATTGCTGTATAAAAAGTGATGTTTATTTTTGGAGATGCTATTGTTACTATTTTTGTTGGGGATTTGCATAGATCGAGGCGCATACATGTGTATGAACATGTGCACAAATATAAAACTGTCAACATTTTGTTCCGATACGCCCCATAAATTAAACAATTTATGATAAGCTTTTTTATGAATGAACCCATAGAGAGCTGTGCAAATTTTGAGTTGGCCAAAAATACCTTTTGACCCCTAGAATTTGGAAAGGCCCGAATAGCAGACACGCCCTGCTCTTCAACTTTCCAATATAGATGCTATTTTCTCACACAATTATGCTGCCCCATTGATCGATTTTATACAATTTAGCGTCCATTGATGTTGTAGTAGCATGCCTCTTTTTCACTCCAACACTTGCTGCCTATCTGACTGTGTTTTTCGAATAATTTATCAAAAGCTTTTAGTCAATGATTTCAAATTTACGTTTTTCATTTGGCTCGTTCCGAAGAGATGCTTCAATGGTCCATTGATCTGGAACTGGAACTGGCACCGGGGGTCTTTTAAAAGCCTTTGACTCTGGCTCAAGTAAAACAGCCGCGACGTCGCGACCCCCATAAGCGTTCACTAATTCATTTCACTTCCACTTATTAGCTACAACATCCATAGCAACAAAAGCAACAAAAAAATCCACTTGCACCTGGCTCTCAGAGTTTGCTCCATTTAAAACATTTCAACGTCGATCAATAAGCATTTGAGCTCAATTTTCCGTTTCTATGTTGGAATTGAGCTGAGATTTCTTTCGGTTTGGCCATATCTGTTTTATGACTTAATGCCGTTTGTTGAGCTTTGAACATACTTAACGCTACATTTAAGGGGGCTCATTGTGTTGCAGCTTGGAATTGCCATTACCTTGCTTATTAGTTGTCATATCTCTGGCTATCTGTGGTCATCTATGCCTACTCTCTAACCGCTCATTTGCATTTTACAGCGCATTTAGATAGCTGTTGAGACATGCTGCGTTTTTCTCACATTTATCTGCGAAGCATTTTTCAATTTTGAGCACTTTTATGAATTCTTAATAATATCTCTTATGTTTGATTTGACACCTAGGGAATAGCGTTTCCAATATTAACGGTTTTTTAATTACCTATGCGCCCCATTGGTTCGGCTCCTCGACTTTGTTGGTCAGGTCTTTTGTTTTGCAGCCAGCAACCATGACAAGCTGTCTTGTTCGTATGTAGAAAAGTGAAATTGGAAAAAACTCTAGTAATAATAACAAGAATAATAAAGGAGGCAGCTCATTAACTTGCCGCTTTCGTCAACTGTGCGACTGCCGAAATGCCAAATAGCGCCACGTCATGGCCACTGCCCTGCAACTTCACCAACTGGCTGCCTGCTAGAAAACACTTGCCCCTTGCGAGTCCATCTGTGGCATGCAGCGCCCACTTAGCCACTGATCTCGAGTAACTTTTTTTTGGGCTGGTCGGCCGCCCCGCTTGACCCATTTTGTTTAGCTGCTCGGCTGCTCTATTGCTTTCCTGTTCTCCAATCTTCTCTGTCCATTGTTAAGTGTAACTATTAGTTCGGCCGCTCTTTGCTACGTTTCCAGGTCAACGGGGCAATCAATCATATTACAGTGTAAGAAATTTGTATACCACTGCCGCACGACGCACATAAAATGCCGTACAAAAATGTATCAATAAAAAAATTATACGAAATTTAACTATTATTTGCCGAAGTTTTCATGCCCTTTCGATTATGACTTTCAAACTTCATTGAGCGAACCTTTTACGGAGAGAGTTGCAAATGATGGCGACAGAAGAAATATATAATCTTAAAAGCCACAAAAAGATATAAGTTTAACAACAAGCTTTCGTAGAATAACCCCTATATATGAAATTGTTTATTTTCCGCGGATGGAAATAATTAATGAAATTTGTATACTCAACACATATTGCAAATATTCACAGGGAAATATTAAAGCAGGGTATTCGAAGATTAAATTGATAATGATTCGCACCTACATGATCATGTACACATATAAATAAGTATGTATTTAACATGTTTTTTCTTGGAACATTAAATTGTAATTATCACAACATATTTCTAAGTACTTTGGTATAAAAATTAGCGCAGGAAGCGCATACCACAAAAAACTTACACATTCATTACACTGAGCGGTGGTGAGTATAAAAATAAGTTTATTTTCGTTTTGTTTACTTTGGAAATGAACTTTTCCCCATGCTACGATTTTGCTCCCGTTCCCGTTGTTTTTGTTGTTTTTAGCGTTGTTGTCGTTGTTGTCGTTTCTGTTGCCTGTTGCTTTTTGGGCGGATGTCGAGTGTTTAGCGGAAAGTGAAAAGTACTGCTTAAAATGGCTTAGTTTGCAGGTTTCGCCTTGCGGAAGTGGCCGCTAACAACGCCAACAAGTTGTCTATCATAGAAAAGCAATTTCCATGCCAATGATTTATGAGCCGCTTAACGGGGCCATTACTATCTTATCTCTAGGCTATTATGTATACCATTTGAGCTGACAAAATATATTGTGCTCGAATCTAAAGCTGGCGTTGCCACTGCCACGCTGACGCTGACATGTCGCGCTTATCGCCGCAAAATTATCAACAAACACATAAGAGACAAACAGACACAACAGCAATAGCAGCAGCACCAGCAGCTAAACAAAGACAAACTCAAAAATTGTTGGCTCAGACAAAGGCTTACACTGTTTCTCAATTGTTAGCCACCACGCACGCGCGCATTTACTTAAATATATCGGAGCTCGAGTTTCATTTGGAGCCATTCCGTTGAGTCCAAGTCTAAACATGTGCCCACATTGCAAGTGGAGTGGCTTGTCTGAGTCTGAGTCTGCGACTGAGTCTGCGATTGAGTGTGCGTGTGGGGGTCTATGCAAATGCAGCTAAACTCATTGAATGACCCTCGTTAGGCTTACTGCGTGAGTTCGCCCGTTTATCTGCCTACCCCACCGTAAGCTCGCTGCACGTCAGTCACGCATTGTTCAGCCTGTCAAGATGACAAGTGTTTGCTTTGGATGCAGGCAGCAGCTTTCAGCTTGCAGTTTGCAGCTTTCAGCTTGCAACATGCAGCTGGCGCCCGAGCAACAGTAAACTTGACATTTGATTGTATTTTAATTAAAAAGTGGTCGAACATTCAAATAAAAGCAGTGAAAATTTATTGCGGTTCGCAAAAATTGTCAGTGCGTGGTCCAATGCTAAAAAATTGAACCGCTTTAACTTGCCTATAACTCAAAAATTATTTCACGCAGAGATATTATACGTCAGCAGGGGGGAACCGAGTGTGGGGGGCGTTGGTAGTGGCATATGAATGCCGTCCGTGACCGTGTGGCGGACCAACAATGACGACGACGCCTAGCGAAATGAGGTCGAAATTATTTGCAATTTATTGAAGGCAATCAAAATGCTTATAAAGCATAGTTTGCCTTTATTTCTGAGCTGTTGTGGTTGCTTTGATTGTAGCGTGGTTTCTAAGCCGTCCGTGGCGTCCAAGTTTATTAGTTCTTCAGCTGGTATTGCCATTGAGCCATGAAATTTAGTTTTCTATAAATAATAATATTTTGTATGGGTACTCTTCTACAAAGAACATAAAGTTTTCAAACTATATATATCTTATAGTTGCAGTTGTAAGTATGTACTTATAAAAAGCCAAATGATTGTGAAACTAATGTCTATAAGGTATTTTGAATTTTATAAGTAAGAGTATTAACTTTTCGCCTATATTCACATTTGCCATTTCGCAGACTCGCAGTCTTCTCATTGTTTGTGGAGTATTTCTATTTTGGCGCTTTGTAGATTGAGTTATTTTTTTTTTGATAGCGGGTGGTTGATTAAAACGGAAATGTTGTGCATTTAGTTTAATATGTTTTACGACTTGCTTTTTTGAGTAATCCTTTTGTTAAGCTTCAAGTGGCAAAACTATTTCAATGCATAAGCAAATAGTAGTCACATATTTTAAGGCCTCAAAAATGTCATTGGGCAATGGCAACGGCACCTGACAGGCACCTTTTTAACTCAAAGTCTTAACGTGAGCCGTTGCTCATTTATTACATCATATTTATTTTGCCAATGCCTTAAACTGTTTTATGTTGACTGCCAGTCGGCTGCAAGTCGTAAATATCAATGCAACTGTTGTAGTGTGCTGTATGCATCCAAGAAGCCTCGAAGCCAGACTGCCAGCTGTAGCCTGAGAATGCGTGTATGGCCGTCAGTCTAGAGCCGAGAGTCTAGACTGTAGAGTTTCTCAGGCCCACAGCTGGCTGGCCTGGCGATGTCAATTCTGGCAGGAAATTTGAATACAGTATGATGTCTAGAAGAGTTACAAATAAACGTCGTTGTCGACGGCTTTCATGCTTTTCATGTTCAGCGTGAGCATTCAATGGCAACCTAGTCTCATCTCACCCAGATGCAGATCTCTGTTCAGTGTGCATCTCCATCTTCATTTTATGCGCAGGTGTTGGATAAATATCAAAATAGTGCAAAATCGTGCATACGAAATTTGTACGTGATGCCATGTTGTAGGTGTCGGTTTTGGGTCTTGGGTTTTAGGTTTCAAATTCAGCTTCAGCTTTAGCGTCGGCATCGGCATTACAGCGTCCAATTTAAAAAACCTACCAAACCGACAAAAAAAAAAGAACAGTCAAAACAATGGCAGAGGCTGGCATGGGGGCAAGTAACTGTGCCAAAGTTGGTCGTCATTGAGGGTACATGAAATGCGTGGCTTATTCAAATTGCTCAAGTCAAGCATTATCACACTCTAACACAGACAAGCATAAGCACACACATACACACACACTCTTTTACAGACATAGTCATAAATATAAAACCGACGTCATTAAAAAACGTTTAAAATAAATTTTTGCGCTTTTATTAACTCTGACATTTGAACAAAGGCTTTTGTCAGCTTTGCTGCCTGTTGTCTATTATTGTGATTAAAATATCTTCAAAAGAAGTTTATTTTTTTTATTTATCTCGATGCCGCTATATTTTTCATTATCCGAGCAAGCTGTTTGTTTAAGTAGCCAGTGCCAGCAACCACACCAAGAAGAAAAAAATTTATTGTTGGTTTTTTGGGCCGCGCTTGTTATTTCATTGTTGTTTTCTTTTTTGGGCTTTTCAAATCAAACTGCTCCACATTCAATATTGAACGCATTCAATGCTACACATGGTTTTATTTATTATTATTTTATTTTTTTTGTTTATTCTCATAATGTTTGGCCGAATCTGGCCTGGGACACACCTCAAAAAGAGTAACACTACAACAACGGGTGCCACTGATAGCCACTGTAGAGCCACCGACTTACTCTGTGATATCTGAGTACATACGCCGACGCGTCGGCTTCTTTCGGAACCCAAAACTATGCGGCATTTGAACATTTAAGATTTGTTTTAAATAAAAGCAATCACACAACGCAAAAGTATTAACACTATTGCAGCACATAATCACAAAGGCGCAGCAATGTCTGTCAATACGATACGAAACGATATGATATTTTGAATATTGGCTTGACATTAAAATCTGTAAATAATTCGCGCCATTAAGCGTGCGACGATCTGTTTGCTGCTCGCTATATGGCGGCTCCATTTGTCGCCTTATAAATTGCCCCAAAAGTGATCTGAAGTTGTTTGATTATTTATGTAGAGTTGTTGTAAATAATTTTAAATTTTTAGCTCGATTATTTATGGCGAAATTCGGCCGATAATTTGCTGTTCAAAATGTGCACAGTGCTTTGAACACATGAGTATAAAATTAGCATTAATAAATGTCAATAAATAACATAGCTTAAAATTCGCATACCATATTTTTATTTCGGGTTTGGCTTGGCTTCACTATTCTTATTGTGTTTTTCTTAGTTAATTAAAATTATTTATCTCAGATTGCTAATCTACGCTCGATTAGTCTTCTTGTCTTGATTATCTTATCATTATGGTTTCAATGTTCATCAAAGACCATATCAAACTATTGAAGGTTACATATATAAAATGTATATTCCGCGCTCATTGATTGTTACAGCCAATTAGTCTTTATTTAGACTCTTGCTGAGTGAAAAACATTTGTCAAATTTAACATGATTGAGAGTGAGGCAACAATTAAATGATCCAATTAACATAAATCCGCATAAATACAGTATATTAAAAAAATAAATAATATAAAATGCTAAGGGCTCGTTAATTTAATTTCCATTTACATTTTTAGCATGCATATTCATGCTCAATCAAAATGATGGAGACCCTAGCATCAATATGAGCTTATTTGGTATGCAGCTCCATTAAGCGAAAATATAAAAGATATATAGATAGTATACATATATTTCTCGTTTCAGTTTATATGCTGTTGAACATGTCGGAAATTGGGCTGCAAACTACTAAAAATGTTCAAATTTAAAATCAATTAAGTCAAATTTATGCTGACGTGAGACAAATTTAAGGCAACATTGTGTGTAGGCGGTCATAAAACTAACGAATTCCAATGACGTGAAAATGAAACGAACTACGAGATGCGAGTAAACACTGAATTGGTAGCCTATTACCAAGGCACAAACAATCAAATCATTAGGCTCATTTTTGGGCAGCTCGTTCTTGTTTTCGATATTTGATTTCATTTTCGGACAGCGATCGCTGCTGATTTATGAGACGGGTGCACGCGATAAGAGCACGTTGCTGATATAGAGGGTAGAAGGATGCGGAGTAGGTGCAGGCGTGATGCAAGATTGCGACGAGTGTATGTGTGTGTTGGGGCCACCTACGATGTGATGAATAACAATTAGTGGCATAAATCAATGACAATCGGCAATCGACCATCGATGAGTGTATCAAAAGGTAAACAATCGCATAAACAACTAACGCAGCCAATGGCTACATTGCCATCTAAGTGTATGCCGTTGTTTATTCGGTTACAGCTACAACTACAGTGACAGCTTCAGTTTCAGTTTCAGCACTGGATCTGATCACTTGTCGTCTGCTTGGCTCTAATTGAAACGCGTCAGTGTTTACCAAGCTGTGGGTGTTCCATACGCACTGTATGCTTGTTGACTGCTATAGCAATAGAATTTTCGGATTGTTTGCTTATTCTAATGAACTATCACAGCGGCTCACTCGGCGCATGCGCAACATGGCGACGCACTCTTTCTCTCTCGCTCATTCTGCATCTTTCTTTTACTCCCTCTTTATCTCTAGATGTCTCTATCACTCTTTGTAAGCAATTCGGAATATGATCTCATGTAACTCAATTCATATGATTCATGAGCTATCCAGCGGTAGCTGTGAGAAAAATGATTGAATTAAAAGATACATTTGGAAGCCATAGGCAAGAGATTTGGGGTGGTAGCAAACTCGCTGTGAGCCTGGCAAAATGTGTAACTGTGCAGGCGTTCGATTTTAATCACTTCATTTAAAATGCCGCTCGATACGCATCAGGTAGCCAGCAAACGCTGTCGGCAGCGCATTGCGTGCCACTTGCTGCAATCTCGTTTTGACCGAAAATAGCGCTGCTGGCCAAAAACCAATTGACTGCAGTTGCTCCAGCTGGCGCTGTAAATTGGCCATACATTTTGATAACATTTTCCTGTTAGTGGCGAAAACATTTAATTAAATAGTATGCCTCCCTCGGAACAAAACGACTTGAATTGTAAGTTATACATGTGCGTATGTTATAAATTAAAATTGAATTGTATTTGCATATACTATCTATCTTAAATGTAAATAGTAAGTAGATGTACTACTATACCCCAGACTCTCATCGAGGCATCGAAGAACACGTGTTCTTTGCTTTGGCTGTGGTTGTAAATCAAATTGCCTAATGATGCATTTAGCGGTTGAAATATGCCAATGCAACCACGCCGGGTCACTAACTGCGGATAATTTACAGCACCGGTGCCAGGCAATGGCCAATGCCGGCAACAGATCCAGCTTCAGCTTTAGATTGCCGCGTGCATGTGGCGGCATTATGGCATTATGGCCTATCAAAGTCAAGGTGGATATTAAATGTTGAAAAATATGTGAGCTCGCCTGCGAGTACTTACGAACAAACACCCATAAATACATACATATGTGTGTACTAACGTGACCATTTGTAATTCTCACAGCCGGCGCACAGAAATCTACACCAATACAAGCGCACCTATCATACTAATGATGCAAAATAACTTTAACGGTTTTTTCTTGTTGTTGTTGTTGTTATTGTTGTTGTTGCTGTTTTTGCTTTGGCAACTGCGACAACAACAAGGCCGACAATGACAGGCCCGGCTGGGAGCTCAGACGTGGCCAACTGGTTCTTTGCTCTCTCCCGCAAATGCAGTTGGCAAAGTGCAGACATTGCTGAGCTCTTCGATGAAATAAAGGTCGCATTTGCCTCGACAAAAACAGAGAGAAATCAATTTCAGTAAAAACAGGTGTTTTTCTATATTATCAGAGCGTCCACATTCGAATAGACCTCAATGCCATCTGCACGCTGTGCTTTGGACACAATTAAATGACATAGCCAAAAACGATTTATTGCTTAAGATTTCTAGCTCGACATTTGTGTAACATATTTGGTATTGCGTTTTTTCAAAATTAATTCTACTATATTTGATGTACAGATTTGCTCGACTAGCATTTGCTGTAGTTATTTAAAAGCTGCTGCTTATGTATAAATTATATTCGAAATAGCGTCCCCCTTTTCGTATAATTCGCAAAGAATTTTTTTTAATGGTATTATTGGGTATTTAAATGAATTAGCTATGCGGATTGAAAGCCATCCAACTTCTTATTTCCATAGATTGGCATATTTATCATCCGATGCTTCTGCTGGAGCTATACAAACAGCGAGTCTAAGCCAAAAGAAAGCTGATCCAAAGTGTTGCATTATTTATTTCCGCCTTCTCAAGCAATGCCAACAGATTGGACAACAAACTATATGGCTCCAATCTTTTTGGCTTGCGCTTCGCCAAGAAAGCGGTCTTAAATCAAAACGCTTAACAACGGAAGCTTGGAGTTACCACAATCATGAGCTTGCTAAAAATATTTGGTTGGCCCACAAAAAAATTAATCTAGCCATAAAGAAATCTTAAAGCAAATAAAAAGCTTGCCACGCCGCGAGACAGACAGCATGAAATTGGGTCTAGATGGCGCAGAATATGGCTTTTGCCTCAAGGCTAATTTGTGAATTCGAATGACCGAAGAGTGGACCAGACACATACATATATGATTAATAATAGATACAAGAGTACTTATCTCTTTTCGCCCTTTGTGCGTCACGCAAGGGCGTCAACTGTTTTGCTATGTAATCTTCGGGCAATTTTAGAAGCAGTTGCCGACACGCTCCAGAGGCTGTTCAAGTCTGGAAAGTGGAACAATCCCGCGAGCCCCCACAGTAACAATTGGCCAAAAAAACGAGACCAACAAATATTGAGCTATGAAAAGCCAATTATTATGAATAACTAGTTTTAATGGAATGTCGGGCCTTATTAAAGTGTTACAGCTTCGTTGAAGCAAGACATTACTCATACGCACTGTTCGCTCTGTGGGGCAGGTTAAAGATTTAACGAGAGTTTGTCATGTCCGATCCGACGCTGCTGTCGACTATCGCTAATATTTATGTTGACTCTTGTAGCTTAGGGGCACTTAGTTAACTGCGATGCCTCCGTTCCGACACGTTACGCATGCGCCGTGTTGGCCCGTTGAAATGCTCATACGAGTATCACGAGAATGGGAGTGAATATGTGAGTGAGTGCCCATAGTTTGTCGTGGCCATGATTGATATACGATAGCATAATATGATCGATCTCTTTTTCCATCATCAATTACACTTTGAATGGCTTATGGCCCGGACTCATTGTACAGGCTGCGATATACTGCCGTTAGCTTTGATTGTTTTTCTTCTTTTTTTCTCGAAAAATGTTAATAATAGCATACGTTGTTTTTGCACTGGCATTTGTGGGTTAACTGCATATTAGTTACTGTTTGCTTTCCGCGCACGGGCCACACACGTCGGGTAACGCCAAAGCCGAAGCTGTAATAAGTTTAAAACGCTGGACCTGTTATTAGCATTGGACCCATAGAGCTCTTAGTAAGCTATTAACAGTTTCGATTTTACCATATGAAAAGCATTCACAGCTATATAGTAGCAACTGCCACCTGTACCGTTTAGCTCAGTTAACGCCTGCATTTTAACCTACTTCAGTCTGATTTTGGCTGTAGCTGTGACGTTGGTGCTTAATGGTGATCAACTCACCTGATTATGCAAATGGCATGCATAAGATATCAGATTTGTATATATGTATCACATGGAGTAGAAGTGCTTTAATCAAAAGTTGACGACTTAAAAACATTTGCTGAGACAGAATAACGCAACAGCAATCGTCGACGCACCAGCAGACTAGTTTTGAAAAACTGTCCAAAACCATTTGCATAAATGATTTCTTTATCGAAATAGCCCAATCGTCTACAGTTTCGTATCAACTGGGGGCGTGGTGTGAGTAGCGAACATGCGTTTGTCGAATCATATATTCTGTTGAATGTTTTTACATGTTGTCTCACTTCTTACATGGGCTGTGGGTTTTCAAAATTAACTTGTCAGTCAACTGGTTGAGACTTCGCTTAAGATGATCGCTTTACGTTTTGTTTTTGATTTTTGTTGTTTTTTGGGCGGGGCAAAGATTATAAAGTATGTTTGACTATGGGAATAATGTAACTTCTAGATTTTAATGTTCCGATATTCATGGAAAAACATATTTTGCCTCAAATCACCATTTTATTTTTGTTTATTTTTAAATAATTGGTTGATTATTTTTATTTATCTTACTGATTTAATTATAAATATGTAAAACGTCATTTGTTTAAAATTTTTAGGATGTAAAGATGGATTTTATTGTTGTTCATAATCATGAAATAGTGTTTTTAATCAAAGCAATAAAGGAAATATGAACAAGGACAAGCGCCTGATCCTAAATGCTAGCACCGATGGCAGAGCCAGTACACTGACAACCATAAGTGGCAAATGTTAGTATGTATAAGACCATTAGACACGATGGTTGTTTCTTGCAATGGTGTACACCCTTCTCTTGCTTCACTGTCAGCCTCCCCTGGCCGCTGTATGTTTCTTATCTCCTGACTGGCCACGCCATTTGCATGCGACGCTGACAGCGCAACATTTTGTTGCCCGGCTACCAATTCCGCAGTTGGAGTCGTCGTTGTTGCTGTTGCTATTGCTATTGCGGTTGCCGCATGGGCAGGCAACAAGGTGCTGTGCCGTGTGCTGTTTGTGTTACACTAAGTTAGACTGTAGTTGCAGCCTGGCATTAGTTGTAGCTCGTTTGGCTACAGGTTGTTCTTGTTACAGTCGCTTGTTGGTTGTCATGTACGAAAATTGTAGCGCGCATTGCTGCAGGAAATAGTTCAAACATATCAATTTTATTTTTATTTATGCTAATAAACCGTTAGGCTGCCTGGGTGAATTATTGGCAATATACGTACACACATTGTATATGTATACATGTGAAGTCAGCGCTTGGGCACGACCCATTGGCACAGGCCGCTGTCGAAGGCAAGCTGAGGCAAGACACTGGGACTGAGGTGAAATCTGTGCAAGCATTATGATTAATCAAATCAAATTACCGCCACATTCTCACACAAATCAATGCAATTTGCGGCGATGCCCGCGCCAGTCCGTAACCCAATTGCCAATTGGTGGCGGCGTCTACGGCGTTGGCGAAAGTGTTGAATCCAACTCCCACCTAAATGTAGCGACAAGCTAAAATGGCTGCCTGCCCCTGCTGCTGCCCCTTTTCAAACGACAGAACTGGCCGGCTGAACGCGGGCGTAAGGCAAATGCAAGGCAAGTGCAGGCCGAAAAAAAAAACAAGCAAAATCAATCCAGCTCCACAGTTTTAGTTGCAGAGTCAGATTCAAATTCAGATTCGGTTTCAGTCTGTTAAAGGCAACTGACAAACGACAAACGGCAAACGACATACAGGCTTGTTGACTAGATGGCTGCCACAAAAAAAAAAGAAGAAAAAAACTGGAATCGCTCGGACTGCGCCATTTTTGGGCAACCCCTGACGTTGTCATTATTTTTGGACACATAATTAAAATTGACTATCGCATTGTCGCGCCCAGTTGGTCGTCTTGGGTTCGCCGCAGAGTGTTCTCGACTTCAACTGCAACTGCAACTCCAACTGCATAAATTTCAGGCAGCAATTGTCAGCAGCCGCTGTTACAGTTGTAACTGTTAGTGCAACAAATCACTGTCGCACAGTAAAATAAATGTTTATTGTTTTGTAAGTGCCGTAGCCTTAGAAAAAAAGTTTTCATTAAATGTATTGGCAATTTACAGCAGCCATTTTCGGCCATTTGACTGAAAGGCCGCAATGGGCGTTTATTGATTATCGAAGTTATTCAGCAATATGTATGTGTGTGAGTGTCTGTGTGATTTGTATGTGTGTGTGTGTGTGTTGAAGAGTTGCGAAAACTACTTATTTTCGCATATTAATTTACAACTTTCTTAAGCAATGACCATAAAAGCAGCTGGACACACAATTTGACTTGGCCAAAAATGGTGGTGGTACTTTCGTATTGTTTTTTTTTTCTTTTTTTGTTTTTTATATATGTTTTGCATAATTTCCTTGTTGGAACGACGCGCGCCAAAGCATAAAAGTGAAATCTTGATGATTGCTTGAGAATTTCTAGCAACAAAAAATCATTTAAGACCGCGATTTACCTTTGCCGCTTTGTGAAAAGCAGCTAACGTTCATTGCTTGCTTTCTTCGCAATTAGGAAAGCAATGGCCACGATTGTCTAACGGTGGTTAAATCTCCCACTTACAGTGTTTGTGTGTGGTCCCAAACGGTGGCTATATTTGCACTACGCATTAGACCGTCCAAGTCAACAAACGGGAAAGGGCATCTCCTATCCTTGTGTAGAGTGTAGTGACTATTTCGTTCACTTTGTGCTCTAAGAAATAGATTTCATTTCCTTTTTATTTTCTATTTCAATCCAATCTCAAAACATAAATAAAGTAGTATATATATATATATATATATATATATAGTGTCTATATAAAATCGTATTGCATTAAATTCTTATTATTATGAACACAATGTTATCGGCAAGTACTCGCCAGAGTGTATGTAAAAGTCGACTTGCTTATGTATCTCTTATACTATTTGTATTTGTTTGGAGCTTAAGTTATGGCTGGAGTTCAAAGTGTTTGCTCAATGCCAATGTGGCATTAAAAACTAATACGAGCGACAGCAGCGTTTACTTTTGCTGCTAGTTAAGCTTGTTGCCACCAATATAGTGTTGAAAACAGTCAACAGTAGTACACAGTCTCTAGACTGCTTGGCGGCAGTCTCAGTTACACTCGCTGTGGCAGCCAAAGTCACCGTCTAGTCAGTTAGTAGTTTGCGACAGGCAAACAATTGACTCAGAAGCCAATCCACGACCCGAAGACAACCAACATTCCTCCACGTGTCCGGCGCACAGCATCATGTGCTTGTGTGTGTTCGTGTAAGTACAATGTAGGGGCGGGACAATGCCGTAGCCTTGCATGCTCAATTTTCTGCCCGTACCGCACTGGGAAAATGATAGGCCACCTCCTAACGGCCGAAAGGCAATTGATATGAAGTTGCGGACTCATTGACTGCAGCAACTCGGTCATCTCGATCCACATGTGATCCACTTGCCCGGCAAAGGAAAAGAAAATGCCTGCTGGCGCACTCCTATGGTTTTCCTAACTGTTTATCTGCATCAGCGCTTCGTTATTTGCCGTGAAGAGCTCCCCATTCCCATTCTGTGGGGGCTGCGGCGCACCTGTTGGCACAATCGGTTAAGTTTTCTGTTACAAATTAATTTTGCTTTCATTAGTTTTGCAGCATTTGCACATAAAGCGATAATCTGTGATATTCTCAAGCGCATACGTAGCACTGTTTCTAAGTTGGTAGTAGGACGTTTCTGGTAATATTACATTTTAATTTGTAAGCATCAATCCGGATTTCGGGGCAGTTAAAAATTGTCTGTCTATTGAAGCTGAAGCTGTCATGCACAACAGAGAGATTCGAACCGGTTGCCGAGTTAATAATTTAATATATGGCTGTCGTAATGCGATAAGCTTTGATATGGATATGGAAGATAACTGCCTGGATATGCTGACAGCAAGCATAAGACAGGTAGTTGGCTGCTTGTCAACAGAACGTTTAACATTCAAGGGGAGTTATAAATTTGTAATTGGCATACTAATGCGGATCTGTATGATCTTCCCTATCTACTAACCAGTATTTGGTTTGGGTGCTAAAGAAAATTAAAAATCAAATTCTTACTAATTAATAGTATTGTATGAGCCGAAAGGGTTCTGTTTTCAGTATATGTAATCTTTCATTATGTATTTGTACATGATTGTTGGCATATGCAGACGCTAACAAGCAATTATATCCATTTAATAGTGGCATCCTAACGAATTCTTCTATCTAGTGAAAGCCTCGGACGCCAAGTGAAAAGGAAACACATTTAGCTAACTTGCTTTAATTTACAACATGCAAAATGCGGCCCAGGCGCAAAATGAAATAGAACCGCCTCATTGCCGCACTGCCATAACCAATGCACCAAAACACCACAACACTAAGGACGCATGCTGTGCACAGGCAATTTATTGTGTGTTTGTTTTAAGCACACATATGAGCACATGTGCTCCTATGTATATTTCAGATTCAGCTCCAGCTATAACGATAGCAACGGTGCCTAACTGCAAATGTGAGAAAAACACAATTAGCTTTTGGCGGCGATGCAATAGGGGACCACCTGCTGCTCGCTCGCCTAGCTACGAAATCAAAAAACTTTCAACACACGACGCGAAACCTACAAAAAAATAAAAAACAAAACGAAACCAACCAAAAAAAAAATCAAAACAAAAAAACCTAATAAAAATAAATACAATAAGAGATAGATAGAAAAAAAAAAATTACGACTTATATAGTAAAAACTAATTGCACATAGAAACTGACCGCTGCATAGTTTATTTGAATTTGTTAGCTGCCATAACAAAAGCCGCCTTGCAAGTTTAAGGTCAGTACGTCGTGTGATATGCGGCCGAGACTTAGTTTGAAATTTCATGTAATTGCGGCAGTGACTGAGACTGAGACTAAAACTGAGGCTGCGGTTCAATAAAGCAGCATGGATACTTGTATTTGTATAAAATATAATCGTAAATGCAAAGCCAAGACAATAAAACACAACAGCGATATAAAACAATACTATTCGTACCAATAACAATAGCAACAAATTGAAACTAGTCAAGTTTTGGCCAAAGGCAGCTATAAAATAGAACAAACCGACGCGGTGAGACGGTGCACAGTTTGCAATAAAAATCACTTTGAGTATCGCATAGGTGTGGTCCTAATTACCGATATTAAAGCGGATCTATTTCATCTGGTTGCTAGCCCGACTCAATTCGATTCGACTCGATTCGATGTGCCGCGCGTGCGCCGCAACATAACAAACATGAAAATCAATATCAACTCCGAAGTCAGAGATGCTGTTTCGCTTGTGTTGCTAATGTTGGGCTTAGAGTCTGTGGCGGACCTACTGTAAGCGGCCACTGTTACCACAACAATAAGCGACACCCAGTCGTAGCGGCATCAAAACAACTTTGCATTGCAACTTGAGATTTGTGTTAATAGCATAAAATATCAGTAATTTCACTTGGCAATTCAATACAACAAATGCGCTCCACTTCAGATTGCCAACGGCCTTAAAAAGGAGCGACCTCAGCATCGGTCGTCGTCGGTGTCGGAATCGGTGATGTCGCAGCTACACTGTTAAAGCTTTTGGGCCGTAAGTAACGATCGTTCTTATCAAGGCCAGTTGTTGAATACTTAAGCCAAGCCTTAGTTTTAATTAGATAGCGGCGCATAAAATACAATACACTTAAATCGCAACTTACAAACTAAGCAGGAAGTGGTCAGACCCAAAGACTTCAGATTCGGATATGGGATAGGTATCGGACTCGTTGTCGGTCTCGGTTTCGCCTACTTTCGTTGTATCAATTTCACTTGTCTAATGCGCTGGCATTGCCCATCAGTGTCAGTCTGTCGGTCAGTTAGTCAGGTAGTTCGTCAAACGGTCGGTCAGTCAGTCAATCTGTGTTTCAGTCCTGGCCACTCATTCGCCGTCTGTCAAAATGCACGCCCATTCATAAGTTTTCAGTTTTACATTTAACGCTCAATTATTGTACACTTAATGAACTCATCACATGACAGCACATCAAACAATAACTGCAAACTGTCAAAACATTTTTGGTCAGCAGTGAGCCGATTGAAACGCTTGCCACAGCGATCAACCACAACAAATCAAATTGGAGCAGTCTCAAACGAATCATTGGAAGCAGCTTGCGTGGGTGCATGTCCATGTCACAGTCAAAGCCAGAGACAGCAGCTGCTGCCTCATCATACTCGTTTATAAAAGAAAGCAATTACCAATTACAATTACAACTTGATTGCAAGCATTAGACTTTTGGGCGCGCCATTAGCTAAGACGACATTAATCCAGCAATTGAAATTGAATCCACTTGGCAAAAAGCTAGCAACAATGGCAAACTCTCTCTATGATGCTTGAGATAATAAAATTGGTAAGTGAATGAAATGCTTATATTAATATTATCGTTACTTATAATCGGATGTTTTTAAATTATTTGCTTTAAGAAATATGGGAGACATTTTTAATCTGCCATTTAAGCAATTGATCTAAATTGGAGAACTTTTGTGTTAATTAAATAACAAAATTAACTCTGGCATGCATTGCAATTTTATGTAATCTTCGTTTATATTATTTTTTCTGGTTAAACTTGATTTTAAGTTGACATTTTTTACCCTCCAACCCACAGTCACCAATTAAATATAAATGCTTTGTTATTAATTTGTACTGCTAAACATAAATGTATAAATTTAAAATTCAGAATTGTGCTGGTTAGTGGCTAACAATTGTGTTTTCATAGTATGGTAGCTAGTCGCTGACCAAATTCAGATCGACCCGGTCTTATAAATATATAATCAGTAAAAACAATTTAGTTCGACGCAAACACGCCTTTCTCTTCGATACTGAGTCATGTGAAACCTCTAATAATAAGTTTGTACATATTACACTTGGTTTTACCGTTTCAGGGGGTCTAATTGATTGTTGTAGTTGCCGACCGCCACCTACTGACCTTCACATTGAGCGACCGCAGCAGCAGCAGCAGCCACCGCCACAGTCGGAGCAGTAGCTATGGACAGCAGTATCCGCAAACCGATCGATCTGGTAGACAAACGTCTCGGCGTCTGGCTCGTGCAAAGACAGATAACCCGAATGAATACCGGACTGAGGTTGAAATTGTGACTGCGACGGCGACTTCGACGGCGACAGCGACAGTGGCTGAGTTTAAGTCCGACCACACAATGGGCGCGTTAGATTGCTAATCGATTTACTGCTCATTCGATTTGTATTATGTATTAAAATTGGAGCAATTACTACTTGAAACTTGTATGCCATAAAAGTGGGTGTGCCGCCTCAATAATAACAACAGCAGCAGCAAATGCATGTAATCGTACCTACTACAAGCAACATTTTGCGAACAGTGTTGATAATTATAAATGTTGTTACAAGTGGACAAAACCACACTTAGTCTTTGTTGTGTGCATTGAAATTTCTCTAGCGCTTAAATTACCTGCCGGATTTAAAGTACAAGACAATGATAACTTGCACATGAAGCAGCCAAAGGTAACTCTATACCTTCTTTCACAAGAGGAGCAAAATAAGATGAAATAAGAAATAAAAAATACACAACAGACATGAAAAAAAATGATTTTCATTCAGTTATTGCCATGCCAACGCTTGGTATGCAGATATTTGTAACCGCAGCAATAGCAACCACAGTGGGCAACACTTGCTGCCTGGTTGGCTACTATGTCTGCCGGGTCTAGTGCGGAGTGCGGAGTGGGGAGCGGACAGTGGAGCTGTTGCTGTGGCTCTCTGACTTGTTGCCAATCACTCAATCAAAACGTCACTTGGCGTGGCAGTTTTGCGTGGCGTTTGTTGGAAAATTGAAATAGAAACGTCAGAATTTCTGCTCTAATTATAAGGCGGTATGTTTAACGTACTAGTAGCTGAGTTTCTTGACTTCTCTATCCGTTCGTCCGTGCGTCAGTCAGTCTGTCTGTCAGTCATAGAGCCTCTCGTCTGTCTATGTTTTTCTTCAATGAAATGTTACAGTCTGCACCAGAGCGCTGGCCCGCCGTCTCTGTTGCAAGAAAATTATGCTTTGATGCACTCACGTTAAGCTCACTTTACAGTTACAATTATTGTTTAATATCTTGACTCCACTCTTAACAAATACGATACCAAAAACAAAAACAAAATCACGAAAAACCAACCGCATTCGGCTTGCATTTGCAACACTTGGCGCTTTTTGTGCTTGGCTTTTGCAATTCGAGTCGCTCAGGTTTTTGTTTCACTGGTTTTAATTTGCAATTATTATACATTAAAACATTAATTGTGGGTGGGATGTCTCGGATGTCGCCCAGCTCTGTATCTGCATGTGCATTTGCAGCTGCGTCTGCGTCTGGCGCTCTGACAGTCTGGCCAGTGCTACCAATTGCAACACTAAATATATCTGCTGCAGCCCAGCTTCAGGTACATTATTTGACCAATTTTTCTTGCCGAAAAGTAAAACTCAAATTGTTTTAGATTGCCCAAAGCAGACAGCTCGCAATGGCAAATTAAATGTAGTATGCTGCCACGTTTTGTGTCGCCGCTGATTATATAAATCGGTACAAAAATTGTAAGCAAAATCGGCAACTACCATACGGCCGGAGCACGACCACTGCACGTCGATAGCAGCCTCTGGTCAATTGTGGTGCGGATTTAGTGCCGTGTGCCTGAGCAGGATGCCAATGCAACACGTGATTATTGTCAGGCGGAAGTCGAGCTCTAAATATGCAAATACACTATACTTGTTTAAAGCTTGATAAGTTAAAAAAACAAAATTAAAGTCGAAGAAAAATAAATCAACAAGCTCTCCCCATCTTACCAATTCAACACAAACTAATCTGTTTCTATTATGTAACAGGAATTTCCATATTTAAAAATTTAAATATTTAATTTATTGTCACAATCACTTTACAAACAATAGGTCACATAAGCGATGTATCATTAAGCTGTTAATAACAGCTATTTAAAAATAGCTTCTTATATATATATGAAATATATGTGTTTTATCGTTACCAATTTTATTTTATTATACCAAACTCGATAAATTTTTCAATCAACCGAAATAACCAAAAAAAAAAGAAGTGTATGCAAAGTGCTGTAAGACTTAATATTTCGCATGCACAAATTCGCTGCTCGTTGTATTTAATTCAATGTTTGAGTTTTAGATTAAGCATGCATCAAAAGGCAATGCTCAAAACTACGTTTATACTTAACACTGCTGTTGCAGCTCTAGCAGCAGCAGCGACGTCGACGCTAGCAGCAACGCTATTTGCCGCTGGTTGAAAAATTTTGCGCGATTTGCGAGCGTGTCAAAAAATTGGTCATTGTTCGTAATTATGAAAATTGCTTAATTGTTGCTTAACAGAAGTGGAAGCAGCAGCAGCAGCGGTAAAACATTTTTTTTTTCAGTTACAGCTATATTTTTGTAGTTGTAACGTTGTTGTTGCGGAGTTGCGACGTAAATGTGCCCAGAATTGTAGGCATAGCTTTGGCCCCAAACAAAATGTGTTTTGGCATCTGCTTAAGTGCTGCACATAATTATTATTAATAATAAATGTTTTTGTTATAATTTTGTAGTGTAAAGTTTTTAGTTTTATTGCCAAATTATTAATCACAAAAATATTTTGTGCATTTTTGTGGCACCTAACAGCCGTGGGCTAAATAGCTGTGCCCATTCAGCGGACCGCTTATTGCCGCTTGACTAAGCAAATTTTAAAACCAACTTTAAGTATATATACACTTACACACTCAAAAGTGTGTGTAGTCATGTGTGATTGTAGCCCAGTTTCTTGTTGCTATATTATGCAGCTACTTGGTTCAAAAATTGGTTTTTAATTATTATTTTTGTTATTAATTTGGTTAATATTTTTGGTAGGTGACTGTTGCTGTTGTTGGACTTCAGGCTAATGGCCGCCTAATAAGCAATTTCAGTTGAAATTCTTTCAAGTTTTGCCCCTTGGTTGTAGATATAAACACGCAATTAAATGTTACTCATACGACCCTGTGGCCCGTGCATTAAGTGAGATTGTGGCGGTTTATTATAACAGCAGCAACAAATGGCACACTAGTAGGAACAGCAAAAACAACAGCAACAGTAGCAAACAGCAACAGTCATAGGCAGTGCTCGATATGGTTCACTAAGGCGAACCAATAATTAAACGCCCCGCCAATAGTTTGTCATATGATTTTTAATAAGTTTTGCATAGACTTATTTGCTACACAAGCAGGAAGAATGTGCACGCAGGAAATGCCGTAAAAGCTACGAAACGTTTAAAGCGAAACATTAAAGCGTTATAATTAACACAAAGAGCATACTTAGCGAGTGTATGCTATATATCTATAAATACATATACATATGTATAAATAGTCAAAGATAAGAGCATAAGTAAAGTGGAGCTCAGTTTCTGGTATGGCCAGCATGCAGAGCGATTTTAATTAGACATAAGTACACACAACAACTGCGATGATGATGACGTCGATCGGGGCTGAAAGTGTTTAGTTGCCAATTACATAAAATAAGGAGCAGCTTGCAACTGGCTGCCATGTAACGGCTGCTTGGCAGTTTGTCCGCTCGTTTTGCTTTTTATGCAACGCACCGCAGCGAATTAACATGTTCAACAGCAAAAAGTCAATGCGCACAAGCCCGCTGCCCAAGATGCTGTCATCATACTTAGCCACAAGACAAACATACACAAACTCAACCAAACACGCACACACGCACCAATGAGCCTTGCCTTGCTCTGATTTCAGCTAGCGACAACAGTAACAGTTGCAGCAACGGCAGCAACAGCAACAACAACAATAACTACGTCCACTGCAACAGGTGCCTGGCAACGCCCATTGCGTGCGACCAAAGGCGGCAGCTAGAAAATAAAAAAAACCTGAAGATAAGTTGCAAGCTGAGAAGAAGGCTGCAGCGAAGACTGGCGTTGGCCTGAAACTGGCAGCCGAGTGCGTGAGAAGTTAAAAGCAGCCGCAGAGGTGGCGCTTGTAGGGGCTTTAACAAAAGAGCAAGATAAATATATTGCATTACATGGCTATATTATATAAGTTGGAAGTTTAAGAATGCAAACAATGTTAAATAAATATGTAACTTCAATTAAATGTTGGGTGCTTGATGTCGTTGACCCCCCTTCCCACTATGTCTCTGATTTAGGCTATTGAAACTACTCCATAACTAGCTGCCTATGTCCATTTGTCTTTGGGTCTGTCCGCACGTCTGCCAACTCCAGCTTTAACTTGTCAGCCCGACGACGAAAAAGAAGCTTCGGTGTTGCTGGCGCTAAACGATTTTTGCCATATAAATGTCTTCATTGCGTATGAGTGATGATGCAGCCACCGGTCTCCGATCCATACGCATGCGTCTGTGTATGTGTGTGTATGTGCGTGAGTGCATTTGAATGTGGCTGAACTGCTTTCAGGCTGAAGGAAGCCGGCTCTACGCACTTGGGTGTTAATTTATAATTTATGCGCTTTTAATGTGCGAGAAAACATGCATTTAAACAGAATTTATTATGAATAAAAATCGAATCTTAATTATGCGTGCAACATCGAGTTTCCCAGTCCACAAAAGAGCCAATAAGCTGTGATCGAAGGTGGGGCAATAATTAAGCTGATTGGGTGGTAGCAATGTAGCTCAGTGTACTCCGATTGAGGTTTAGTTGGCTGTACTAGCAATGGACGAAAATTCGTCGCTGAGGGAATTGCTCAACTCACAGTCTAACTCACGCTGCCCACATCCTGCAATGGGGATTGGGCACGACGCGCCGTTTGCAACACGTTGGCACGCATGTGCGGCATTTTAATGTGCAAAGTGCAGTAAAAAGAGCAACAACAACAACATCAAGAGCAGCACGCCCACTTTTTGCTAGTTTTTGGTACCAGCACACTCTTTAAGATTTATTATATTGTATAATAGGCCGTACGCTGTTTTATTTATTGCAACGCATGCCGAGCAACAAAATCAATTGAAAAGCTATAAAAACACTCGTTCATTTATTTATTTTTTTTTTTTATTGTTGCGTTTCTTTTCGAATTTTGCTAAATGTTTCAACATTTTTGTTACTTGCATTGCACCCAATTGCCAAAATGGCAAAATCGTTTTTGGTTTGCCAATGGGTTGGTCTCAGCCACATTGCTCGGCAACATTGTTCAGTGCAATTTTTAATTTGTATCATTCGGCGGTGGGGCTGGGGGTGGTTTTCATTCGAAGTTAAGTGCTGAATGAGGAGCGCACATGAAAAGAATATTTAATGCTTTTGTGTTGAGAGAGAGGTTTTGAAAAGTGAAAGATCATAAAATCGTGCAAAATCGTATAATACTTGTTGACTATTCACATACTAAAATTTGTATGATAATACTTTAAATTGGATCTCTAAAGAGCTCTTTCTTGGATTTTGTGAACGTATCTTCTAGGTCATTTTCAAAGTTTATTGCTAAGATAGTGCTTATAGGGTTATCATGCCATCAGTATTCAATACTGTATGCGCATAATAAAAACAGAAATTAATGCAAAACTACTACATTATTTATATACATGCAAATTAGTCAAGCAAAAACTTAATCTATTTAAATTCTATTTATGGGTCCATAAAATTGGAGTGTTTTTAAAACATAAAATTATTATTAAAATTTAAAAATTTGCTTTTGATTGAATTTATTAGCAAGAAGCTTATGGACGATTTCACTTTGGCGACAGACGGCTTAATTTCATTGCGAATCATGGGACAATAACCGGCTGGAATCATATACAAGCGAAATCATCTGAGACATTTAAGCTAGCAACAAAACAAAGTACATCTAAACAGCACCTCCTTTGTGTGGGGGCTTAATGGATTTAGAGTCTAACACATAATTTTAGTGCTCTTCACACGTTAACGTGTTAGTTCCTTTCAAGCGGAAATGCCACACCCATTGCCAAGTTCTGTTGCTGGACCATTATAGTTTAACGAGCGTTTATATATATGCTGCTTATAGAAAAGCCAAAATGTGTCAACACTTTTAACTCTAATGCGCCTTTTATAAGATCAAAATTTCATATGAGATTATAAATGCGCGTATTTGTCATAAAAAAGAGGCAAAGCCACTTTGCCAGCTGGACATGGTAGTAAATGCGCATAGGAGCTGAGAGAGGTGTAACTCATAAACCTCCCAAAAACATTTGGGCCCATTATTGCTATAACTACACCTAAATATCATTGGACGAATAGCTTGTCAGTATATTGACGCATTAGGTACATAAATACAGCATAAAACCCATTCACTTTTTGTTGTGATGATTTCATAAAAGCAAACACTTAACTGGCCATAAATACACATAGATATAAGTTGGTATTAAATGAAAAGAAAATGTGCCTAACGCATCTCCAAAGCAGTCATTGTCCAGCGCCTTTAGCGTAATGTGTAGTTAATAATTTTGTTATTTTTGTTGTTATTGCTGCCTCATAAGTATTGGCCAACCGTCAGTGATGAATAAATGTCGAATAGCTGAAGCGATGCCTGAGCCCCTTACACTAGCCTAGCCTAGCGCCTGATTGGCTTTCATGGGGTGCTTGCTGAATGGCTGAAACGAGTCGGGTCGGGTCGGCAGCAACAAGTGGCTTAATTTATGCTAATGCCACTTGAGGAGATCGCCAGAGATCGCTCAGCACTTGAGTGGCTGCAGTTAAGTGCGCGCAAAGTGAGCCAAATGTTGAATTTGTGTGCACTCTGCATAACAATAAGCGGCCAAAACAGTTTGCATTTGAATGCCCCGTAGAATCTCACGGCCCGATGCAGGCAATTAGACGTATGAATATGAACGCCCTCTGACTGACTGCCCGACTGACTCTGACTGACTCTGACTCCGACTTTGACTGCTGTGTGCGACATGTTGGGCGTACTTTGCTTTTGTGTTAAACGTTGCATTATTTGCATAAGCGATCCAAACAGCGACACCTCTGAATGAGCTGCTGGGACCACGCATGAATGAAACCGTCAAAGAAAAATAAAACAACACTCGTTTCTCAGTGTGGGGCTCTCTTAGCCAGAGTGTGGGGTCTCCGTGTGATTTATGCCTGGGATCCTAACCTGGGTTTTCTTTGCATATCAAATTTATTAAAGTGGGAAACACATTATGAATAGCCTAATATAAAAGTGAACGCATAATTTAATAAGAGCCAATCTCTAATAAAGTCATTTGAATGACGATGGGAGCCAAAACTGTAAAGTTCTTAAAATGCTCTGAATTGTCCATTAGTTATTTGCTGAACCAGATCTTTATCTGCTGTAACAATACCTGATCATATGGTGAGTCAATCATAGCTGGCATATTCAGCTGCTAGTCTGAGTCATTTATGACATTTCGGCACGGGCTAATTCCATTTGAAATCTTGTCCGGTTTCATGCGGAAGAAAATTTTTTGCAACATTGTTTACCAACTCACCCAAGGACGCTGTTGAAATTAACGCTTAATAAAGCAATCAACGACCAGCCTGCAAATCAAATTGGTAGCATTGCCAGTCACAGCACCAAAATTAAACAAAATGCGCTAAATTAACTAAGTTTTTAAGCAACGGCAACGGCAACGGCAGCAACATCAGCAGTTGCTGGCACTGCAACAACAAAGCCAAGCCAAGAGTGGGAAAATAAATGTACTGCACTAACAATGGCACATAGAAAACTACCGTGTTGGCATTAGTTGAGACTTGAGTCTCGTACTCGGACTATGACTTTGACTCGTTCTCGGACTTGAGTACTGAGGCAGGGCCTGGCTTAGCCTGGCTTGGCCTGGCCTGGCTTGGCCTGGCCTGGCCGGGTCTAAACTGAGTTGCAGTGGCAATTTTGTGGGCGCAGCCGCTGTCCGTGTATGCCATAACTATTTATGAACAGTTAGTTAACTCAAATGCTAGGTGGCAATTAAATGGGCGTGGCTGCTTTGCCACACAGTCTCAAATACAGAGCAACAAAGAAGAGGGAGAAAGAGAGAGACACACATATTCATACAGAAGCCTATCTACAGCCAGCTCCAGATATAGCTTCAGCTTTAGCTTCTTGTGTTGTCCAAATCATAACCTTGCCCTGGCCCCACTAAACAGAGAGAATCAATAAGAGCTTCGGACGTACTCAGTGACCATATAATTAGCATTTGTTTTGCGAACTCGCTGGCCGTCAGTCTGAACGGGACTCGCCCAGGTCCACACCCCGAAAACAGCAAGTCAATTTGTGGGTTCTTTTTGTTTCGGCATCTTAGTTTGCGACTAATTTGGCCAGCATTTAACCTGCGCCTCAATTAAAAAACAAACTCTCTAATTGATAAATGAAATAGAATATTCAATTAAATGCGAGCATGCCTGTCGCCTGTATGTAGTAGATATGTATGTTTGTAGGTGCAAAGTAGTTAACACAAACATTGAACTTCAATTCGGTTTGCTGTATCTTGGATTGGTTTGGCTTTGCTACGGCTTGGCTCGGTTCGATGAATCCATTAATTTTCGCCTGCGCCCCCAAACCGTAATAACATCAACTGCAACAACAAAAACATCAACTGCAATTGAAGTGCAAAGTTGAACAACAATGCAGTCTGTATAGGTCTTGCTGGCTGTTGTTGTTGGTGGTGCTGGTGGTGTACTTGAAGTTACAGCTGCCATGGCAGCGATACCGCGTCTGAATAAGTCGCGAACCTCGTCTTGTCTGGTGTGCAGCAGTTTGTAGTCCTAGCCCAATCTTGATCGCATTTTTTACGGCACATAAATATATGCCAAAACACTACAATGAAAATATTGTGCTATACGAAAATGTGGCAACAACGGCAAGCGCTACAACTATGGCAAAAATATGAAAACGTTTTCAATGAAAATTAATGGGCAACGCCGAAAATTTCGGGGTGCTCGCTGCGCATGCGCAAAAATGTTAAAATCGTGACCACAGCCATAGCTAGAGCAGCCAGAGCAAAAGTTTCGAGCTCCCAGCTACAGCAACAACAAGTACCACAACAACAATAACTAAGTTCGACGCTACGATACGTTATTGTCTTGTGTCTCTGTGCTGTGGCTAGTCTGTAGAGCGCGTGTGATTTAGCAAATATTTAGACCGTATATGGAGCACCCGCCGCTGTCCATTGGGCAATCAATGAAAACAATTTCCTGCGTTGCGAAAAACGTTTCGCATTCTGTGACCGGGCGATGTCACCAGGGGCGGCTCCATATTGATAATTCATAACGCGACCATTTTTGGTGAGCGATCTGAAATTAACGCGCCAACGAGCGACAGCCGGTTGAAATGTCAACATTAATTTGCCGTTGCGCGAGCACTTTGATAAAAAGCAGTCGAAAATATTGCCAATCTTCGCTGCAACATGCTGTGGCAATTAAAAATGCGCATACACCGCGTTGTCAGCCAAGTCAGCCATAGCTGGCGGCGGCATCGGCATCGGCGTCGGCGGCATGGTTAAAAGTGAACGCTTGGCTGGCAACGCGGAAATCGAATACAGGCATCATCTGGCAATAACAACTCATTTCCATTTTGATTTTTGATTTTAAAAGTGAGTGTGACGGCGGGGGAGGCAACTAAAATAAATACGAGAATTTAGCAAGTAGTAATTTTTGCAATTCATCTGTAAAATACACTTTTCAAATTTACAGTGCATTCTTATGTTTATTTAAAACCAAAAGTACAATTAATTTTAAAATCAGAATTTAACTTGTTTAGTTTATTCAAATGCTTTATTATGACTACGCCAAATTCTCCAAAAAAGTGCATTACAAAGTAATCGAAGTAAGACCACATAAAACGCTATGGCAAGTCACGCAAGTGTTTTGGTGCATTCAATTGACTAGTAAATCGTATTCATATTCCAATTCGTATTCGTAATCGTATGTATAGAGCGCAATGTATTTCATTATCCGAGTCACGCCCCGCTGGATCACAGCACGCACTTTATAAAGCCATTACATAAAAATATTTATTAGCAATGCTTTGCTTTTAATTAGCTTATGAGTTGGCGAACCAAATGCTTGTTTATTGACAAAAAAGTAAATATACAAAAACGCGTTGCCCCGCACGTCGTCTCGAATTTGAACAGCGACGTCAAATGCTTTGCGTGCGAAATGTGAACATATAGTATATATGGTTAATTAGAGTGCAGTTAATTTGAATGTTTATTTATCTGTTGGCCAGGTGTGAACAGACACAAAGTGCTGGCCCGGACTCTGTTATGTGCATAATCAATCTGCGTCATTTGTAGTGCCAAAATATTGCAATCGCAGCATTCCCACACACGCCCAAGCCAAAAACCAAAATCCATAGTTAGATGTGGGGCGGCCTGGAAAGCGAAATATTGATTGGCCAGAGCCTATGGCGTTAATAATGCCAATTGCAAGTTTTATGTGCCACAACGATGCCAATAACAATAATAAACTGCATATTATTAAGCGTTTTAAAGTATTTGCAACGTGCGACGCTTGTTCATAACTTAAAGGCCTCCGATAGACCGACGAACCAATCGACAAACCGACAGAGCTAGCGACCAATCGTTCGACAGACAGCCAGAACGACCGCAAAGCCGGATCCGAGGCTGGACGACCTCTCGTGGGGGCACACACGCTGCCAGACCAGACACGGCGACGTGGTCAGCCCCATGCCAACATTGTTAAAATCTCGAGCAAGTCGTCGTCGTCGTTGTCGTAGTTGTTTTCCACAACTCGTTGCTCTCTTTTTGCATTGCATTTATGCTGCTTTTGCTGTTGGTGTTGCAGTTGCTATTGCTATTTTGACTTTGGCTATTGCAAAATCATTGCATTTTTTTTTTAAAGGAGATCGATTTGCTATCGGCTTGGGTATTCATGCTAATTGATTGATGGAACTGTTGGCACCTTCATGCTTAGCTCTCTAATGCTATTAAATTCATAGATCTGCAAGAAACGCACGAGCGTCTCGAACAAATTAATTAGTCGCTTAATAGTGACACTAAGCCCAAGCAGCCAGGCCCAAAACGTACAAATTACCAAGGCATTAGCATAATAAAACGATGCAACCCAAACGACTCTCATAAATTATGCATAGTTGTGGACAAAACGAAACCGTTGCGACCACTGCGACTCCGACTTACGGCAATACCATCACAAAATTACAATAATAAAAGAAAGAACGCGAGACGATGAAACCGAAGTTGTTTTCTGATACCGGTCATCTTATGGCTTTCGCATATATTTCATTAGTTGCGAATATGCTATTGGCGAAAACTGCACGCTAGATGGCGCTGCTACTACTGCTGCTGTCGACTACAAACTGGTTCACATTTAGCTTTTAATGCACAAGAGGGTAAGATACAAAGAGATGGCGAGCAACAAGGCCCCACAATCCAAGCAGGATGACGCTGATGATGAAAATCGTTATTGACAACGGAAGACGAGGGCTGGGGCAAACGGCTTGGACACCGATGGACTCGGCACCGTCAGCTGAGCGATTTCCATGCAAATGACCATGAAATGGAATCTGCTCGTTTGCCTGGTTCGGGCGATGACGACTTATCTGAGACAAACGTACTTGAACCAGAAAACGAACGACACTTTAATGCAAGCCGACATTGAAACGTTGCCGTTGCCGTTGCCGTTGCCGTTGTCGTTGTTTGTTGTTGTTTGTTGTTGTTTGTTGTCGCTTGTGTCGTTCCTGTTGCCATTGCCGTTGCCTGTCACGGCCAGAAAGTGGCACACAGGCGAACAATGCGTAAAGGAAAGAGAAAAGTGGCGACAGAGTAGTAAAATTAATTGAAATGTCCCGTGGAATGTGGTGCGAAAAGCTTTTTTCAATTTTGGTTTTCATTTTTTGGGCAATGGCATTCGGCGTTTGCCCGCTTTTCAGTTAAGCTGCAACTAATTGCATTTGACAGCGGCAGCAGGCAATTTATATCAACTCGCAAAAAAAGACATAAAATTTGCGCCAAGTTTGTTGCCTAAGTCTTTTGTCAGCATCTGTTTGTGTGTGTGCGTGTGTGAGTGTCAACTGATGCTGGCAATTTTCAAAAAATATAATAATCATAAAATAAAATGCTGGCAACAATCAAACGAACCCAACAACAACAACAGCAACAACAAAAGCAACGGCAAATTGTACGATAAAAAAGAAATCTTTGTGATTTCGCAAGCTAAAATCGTTGGGAAAAAGCAACCACAGAAATCAAAGCAGCCAGCAGCAAAACCGACTGCTAACTCCCAAGAGATTTTTATGACATTTTCACAGGCAGGCAACGCGAGGGCGAGAGGGGATGCGGCCGCCTTTGCCTGGCTACATGGCAGCCGTCTGACAGACGCGTCACTACGTGAGCGACGTGTTTAAAAGTTTAATGAGCCGCAAAATAATTGCAAATGCGGCGCATGTCGCCAAAACGTAACACAGAGGCAGCCAGGAAAGCTGTCAGGTAGTTGCAGCACCCAAAGAAAGACCAAACAGTCGGCCAATCGAGCAGCCAGCTAAATAACACTGCGATCAGACAGCCAACACCCCCAGCGCCCAGAAAGGAGGCTGCTGCTGTTGCTGCCACCTGTCGAGGGCGGCCACAGGCCACTGTCGGTGCGGTGGTTTTGTTCAGTGTTTGGTGTCGGTGTTGGGTGCACTTAATTGCCAAAAGCGTGACTTACATTTAAAAAATCATAAAAGCCACGAGACCAGCGCAAAGATAGCGCCCAGATAAGGATAGACGGATGCTAAGCGTTTGTCAGTTTCGCAAATTAACGAAAAAATGCTTAGGACGAGCCGGGGGCCAATTAGGAGTACTTACCGCTGCTAACTAACAGCTAACAGACGAGCGAACAGAATGACAGAAAGACGGACAGATAGCACCAGTCAAATGGCGTCGTTGTGTTGTCTGATGAGTCGCCAACTGGTTACTCTTTTTATACCCTGAACCAATTAAAAATGTGTAAAAAGGGATTAATGGTTTTGTGCAAATGTATGAAACTGGCAGAAGGAAGCATCTCCGACCCCACAAAGTATATATATTCTTGATCAGGATCAATAGTCGAGTCGATATAGCCATGTCCGTCTGTCCGTCCGTCCGTCCGTCCATCCGTCTGTATGAACACGCAGATCTCAGGAACTGTAAGAGCTAGAGACTTCAAATATGGAATATAGGTTCTCGTATACCAGGCATAGAACAAGATTGCGTTATTTTTTCGATAACTGCCTTCGTTTATCAATTATCGATAAATTAAATTTCCGATAGCAATAAATGGCAAATAATGGCACTATTTTAAAGGCAGAATCTTCTAATTAATATATGATATGCATATGCATACTATTGATCAACTGCCCAAATTTCGTCAAGATCGGATAGATAAGTTATAGTCGAAAATATATTCTCACATTGATCTCATTTCTATCAGCAGCCGCAAGCATTTTCTGTATGCATAAATATGCGAGCGCATGTGTGAGAAAGGGATGGCATGAGCCACGTGTTAGTGTAAATCTTTATAGGGGAATTTGCATAATAATATAATATATTTAATAACTGGGTTCAGGGTATATCGTAGTCGAGTTTACTCGACTACAGCACTCTTACTTGTTTTTGGTGTTTTATTGACTTTTAATTGGCGTCGTATTAAAAGCTTTGACACATTTCTTTGAGTCAGCTGAAGTTGATGCCAAAATTATGGGAAATTCCGTTCGCCAAATGACAAATCCCCCCAAACGAGTGTATGTATGTACATATCCAGTATTAGCGTCAGCTAGTGGGCGTAATTGCCTCAACACATTGTTCCAAAGTGTACGACGAATAAGAGATACTACGCATAGCACGTTAAATGCCTGCCAACAAAATTGTGTACGCATAAATCATGGCCCAAAGTGTCACTGGACTGACAGCGGAGACACAAAATCGGGTGCGAGATTCCGACTCCCATTCCGATTCAATTTCAGTTTCAGATCTGGAGCAGTAGATAAAATATATTCGAGTATGACTCGTATTTAATAAACAATCAAGCTGAGAGTGGGAGATATATGTACGTATGTTGGAGAATGTGTTTCAAAATAAAAAAGGGGCAAGGGGATTGTTGTTGACCAATAACGGAGTTTGGTTTTCATGTCTCCATCATTTGGTCTGCGCCCGCACTTTAAACCGCTTGTTTTTGTCATTGTCGATGTCGATGTCTATATGTCACTGCTTTCCCGTCCCTCCAACGATTTATCAACGTTTACAATTTCTAAACGTTTTAGCGCGTGCCTCACGCCGTCAGCTTAACGCACCCTAAGCGGCCAATTTATCTGGGTATCCCTTGCAAAGCGTTAATCCCTTGGCAAACGTTTACATTTACATTTTGCATAGCTATTCGAGTATCGAGTGGCAGCAGCAACAGACACAGATAGCGCAGGGATTAACGCGCCATTGACATTTTTTGTTGTTGAGATTTTTGGTTGTAGCCGACGCACAGCAGGTGAGTTGTGTTGCTAGTGTTGACTTAGCGGCTAACGAAGCTGGCGGATTTGTAACTCGAATCTCTTATAATCAGGTGTAGCTAGCTTTTCATGTGATCACTAGTCGCGTTTGATTTATTTGCTGGCTATTTTAATGTCTGGACAACAGAGTGTTCGCTGTTTCATTAAACAATCATTGACTTCTAGTCAGTCAAGCGGTCAGGCGGACAGCCAGTTTTTATGACCACCATATAAACATGCATAAAAATTCATCAGCAGTTGTGAGTTGATTTTAGTTATGTGCCCGTTTTCCGTTTTGCTTGATTTTAATAGTCTTACAATTCAGATGTTGCTCTTGCTGTTGGTGTCGGTGGCGGTGTCGGTGTCGATGTTGTTGTCGGCGTTGGTATCTGTGCAGCTATCGCGTTACCTACTGTTGGTACCTGTTGGTTGGTGTTGGTTTTATTGGCCCAATTTGTAAATATAGCGCAAAAGTGTTAAGCATAACAATGAGCTGCCCAGGTGGGGCAGTAATTTGTGGATCATGCCATCAAGTTCGTTGCCTAAGTCATTCGATTCAATTCAATTGAATTCAATTCCATATTTTTACGTTTCGTGCTGTATGATTTGTTGTTTATTTGTTGCTTCTAATCAAAGACAAATCAAACACGCACCTACAGTCAAAGTGTGTAGACGTGCATATAAATTACAATGCTTATGGCGGTCTGCTGGCCACTAAGTCTTTGAAATCAACATTAATGCATCAATTGCGTTTTTGTTGCTTATTTTGTAATTTTAATTTTCATAAACAAACAGCGCAAAATTTACGCATTATTTATGATTGCAAGGCATGTAATTCGTATGCTAATTGATAAGTATCTGAAAATTTATTAGCCAGCTAGGCTGAAATGCAACAGCAATCTCAGAAAACAACAAAATCAATAGCAACAACAAATGCGTGCGTGCCGTGCGGCGTCAATTTTCAAGTACACAAATGCAAAATTGAAATCTTGATATATATAAGGCAGCAGCAACAACACTATGAATGCTTTTGTTGTTGTTGTTAATGGCCAGCTGGTTCTCACGCACAGCAGTCGAACACAGCTGCATTCGGACAGCGTCAGGTTTAGCTGACCCCGGTCCCCGACCCAAACCGCCCCCTTGGCGGAGCCCATGACTTTTGTGATACCGCCACCAAAATCAAGTTCATATATAAAGTTGCTTTAGTGGCAACTTCATTTGCAAGGCAAATTTTATTTGTGCACAGTTTTTAACTGGCATCGAGTTTTTGCTGTTTTTGTCAATAGCGCAAATATTTGTGTAATCTAAAACCGCCTGCAATAACAACAACTGATACGTCCAGAAACAAGTGCAACAACCAACACAAAAAAGCTTACATTCGGCAACGTTGTAACACGAAAAAGCCACTGCAACTGAAACCGAAGCAAAAAGCGAATATTGTATCAACAACATTAATTATAACAGCCATGCAAAATGACTAACACCACTAACAACAACACGAGCCAAATAAAATAATGAGTTTTTTCAATTGTAAATATCAACTACACTGCAAGAAATAATAATAGTCCGTTAGTATTATAAAGTTACTTGCATATAGATAATCTGCAAGATTTTTGATTCTATATTTTTTAAAAATATTTATCGTAATTTTGAATTTCATTTTATGATATAATCAGGACTTTTTCTCTGTTTTCTTTTATAAAATTGTTGTATATTCAGTATGAGTTTTTGTTGATTTGCCTTTAGACTACTGAACTTAATACGATTGTAAAAGAAAATTGCTTTGATGATTTACTTCTCCCGGTTGATGTGTGACAGCTGATGATTTCTACTCCTCGTATAATGTAATTATAATGCTGATGTCAAAAACTGTCAAATCGTCAATTAAAACTAAAATCGAAAGCTCGATGTAACGCAGTTAAAATAAATGGAAAATAATAAATAAGTAATGTGTGCGAATGGTCAGACTATATGGAAACGAAATACAAATGTAGTGTGTGGTTACAAGGGGTCGACGTGTACACACAAAGTGCTTGAAATATATTTGTATAGAGGACAACAAAAAATGAAAAATAAAATATCTACTTGTCGATCAATAACAAAAACGCACGCTTGTCCCGTGTGTGCGACATTTTTGTACATTTTCGCCTTGATCTAGAATTTTTTCCTATTAATTGATCTCATAATGACAGACACTTCAAAAGCGACATCACGACATTTATTAATTAATGCACGCAGCTCACTTAAGCGCAACGAAACACGGCCCGAACTCGAACTCAAACTCAAAAACCACATTGATCGACTGGTGCGTATACGTAACATAAGTTTTGCATGCGTTAAAATAACAACAACAACAACAACAGCATTAACAGCAACAAGAACACGTACAACAAAAATGCCGGCAGCTTAATTAGCATTTTAGATTACTTCGGGGCAAGTGCGTAGCAAGAATTGAGCAAAGCGAAACTTTGTTTATAAAAATTAGTTTATGAGGTTACACTGAAGGTTGCAGCTAAAGTGCATTTAAATAAATATAATAAATGGCTAACTAAGACTGAACTAAGTATGCTAATTAGTCACTGCTGTCAAAGTATTTCCCGTTTGTCAAACACCCAGCAAAGACCACAACACATTCATAAATTATTTATCAACTGGTTAGTCTGGCTAGCCTCTGTTGCACTTGGCCCGGTTACACAGTAGTAACGATCTACTACAACTGTAGAAGAAGATACGATGCTTCCCATGTCTGCTATCTGCAAAAATTGCATAAATGCACGCAGCTCATGTTGAAACTCAACTGCTATTAAAAGTTAAGGAAAAGCGAGTCAATTGGCACCTAATATTAAAGATATGGCGCGTTAGCAACGTAAAATACTTTAATAGAATTGTCAGCAAGCCAAATCGCTGTTGCCAAAACAAACATTAATAAAGCGTAATTTTATTAAATTTCAACAGTATTTTTATTAGTGCATAGAATTAATTAAATCTGTTATAGCAAAGAAAGACACTAAAATTATTTTGTTATTTAGTTATTTTAGTATAATCGACTAACTAAAGTACAAATAATTGCTTTTTGTAGTGCTGATTGGAATTACTATTATTTTGTTTATCGAATTTTATGCAAATGCTTGCAAATTTGTCAAATTACGCGTAGGCGATTCAATCCGAGAGCTGGAAGTGTTACTGTTGCCGTCTTTCGTCGCCGTTGCCTCATCATGTGACGCCCCCAACCGATCAAGACTCGCTTCGCTGTAGCAGCAAGTTCATTGAACCACCTACGAGAAATATGCAAATCGAGCGTTGCAAAAAAAAATCAGTGAGCCAAACAAAAAGAAAACTAATTTTTTGATTTGATTTTTATTGCCTTTGTCTATTGTAGCTGAAATTTGTATGCATGAATTTAGATAGCTACTCGCATTTTTCTTTTTGTTATTTCTTTATTTTATTTTCTGTGCTGCAACACCATCAAAGCCAAATTAATTAATGTTACCAAAAATAAGCTGCTGACAAGAAGATGAAGATTTATGTGCATTGCGCTTCACACGAGTCAGCTAGCACTTGGAAATACGTGCTTAAAATTCCGATTATCCAGCATCCAATTTACGAAGATGCTTATTAAATAAATATACGTTTATGGTTAGTATGCGACATTAATAATTTATAGCTGAATTTAAAAACTCTGTTCAAATTATGAATGCAAAATAATTTCGTTTTACTGTAGAACAACACAACAGCGAAAAATGAAGCATGCCGCCGGTTAAAATCAAAAACTGCCAATAAGCATAAAGATGCCGGTTTGCGACTATTTTCACAACTGACAATTTAGTGCTGTCGCAACCACTGACGCAAGCAAATTTGCAAACTTATCGAACTATTATTGACATGCTGAGCAATTTTCGATTTATCTTCCACGTGTTATCAGTGTTTTTATTGATAATTATGCAAGCCATAAAACAGACAATAAAGAGACTGATTTATTAATCTAGGTTATCTCTTATAGCTTATGCATATTTCCCAGTTGTCTGCGACCACCTTTCAAATCACATGTGGTGGCATCATTATGACGATTTGATTTTTATTATAGCCTATATAACCATTTTGTTTTTGATTTAAATTTTAATAAAAAATTATCACGCCCATTTTCTCGTTACTAGCTAAAATATCTGGCCCCAAATGACCAGAAAAATTCATTAGGCCGACTAAAAACGTTCAAATTTCTCACTTGATTACAGACCAAGGCCCCGAAAACTGTTGCCCTTTTCGATTGTGATTTTAAGGGACGCCGCTGCTGCCACATGCGGCGTAATTAAATTTTCTTTGTTGTTTGGGAATTCGCTACGATTTTAATTGTTGATTTGTGCTGAAGCAGCCTACGGCGCTGAAACAGGCCTCTCATTTGAGGCAATCTCAGACCTAGGCCCATTGGGCTGGGCCCTTCCGCACGGCTAATGCTACAATTAGCAATTTCATGCTTCGTTTTTTGGTTGTTTGTGGCGTTTTTATTTTGTAATGTGTGAAATTGATTATAATTGGCAATCGGACTTATAAGCGGCAAGAGATTTCCCACTCAATTTATTCAGTTCATTTTTTATTGAACTATGGGAAAACTTAAAAACTTTTAACTGTAATAAATGTGTAGTCGGCATATTAAATATATCTATTATCCGCTATTTGGCCAACTCACAAGAAGTTTTAATAAATGATCTCATGCGAACATTCCAATGAAAAACTCTTCATGTATCATTACGTATTGCAATTTGCACATCTGCAAGGCGTTCGTAGCTTGCGTAGCAAGCTCTTTGAAGTGGTTTTTATCAAATGCTTCCACTATGTCGCCGACGCATGGGACCTGGACTCGGATACCTCCAGACATTATAACACTCGTAATATAAGCAACAAGCACATTCAAATGACACTAACGGTTCTGTCTGTCTCACTGTCTGTTTGGCTGTGTGAGCGCCAGTAATCATGTTTTAACGACACTCACTCACACACACACACAAGCACACACAGCCATAAAAAACTCACACTAGTACTTATATGCAGACATACAGGCGCGTCATCTGCGAGTTCATATAGAAATCTTGTAATCTGATAGGCATGACAAGAAATATTTTGCTTGTCATTAAATTTACTTTTATTTATGCAGCAGCGCTGATTGTCTGCTCTTTGTTGCTGTTGTTACTGTTGTCGTTAGAGTTTCTGTTGTTTAATTCGCGTGTTTTGTTTCGCAGCAACTCGAAATTAGAGAAAACTCTTCATATTTGTGCCATGAAGTTGGCTTAGGATCGAAAGAGCCGAAATGTATGCATATTGTGTTGGCGCCTCCTACCGTCTGCCTAGCTCATCGATTTTGGCCGATGTTGTTGTTGGTTTCGCTTGCTTGTTGTGTTGCGTAATAGACGAAATATTTGCGCATGGCTCATTACAGTCGGTTTGGTTGCCGTAATCAACGCGGGCGCAGTGTAAGCGAAATATTCCGGGAATTCCGTCGTATGACGAAACAAAAGACTTGGGCAACAAACTGAGTAACGCTACGCTTATTCTAAGCAGCTGTGACGTATCGCAAGCCGCACATTTAATTTTCAGAAGTGCGTGACATTTAAAGTGCTGGCATTGCATTGGCAGCTGATGACGGCGATGACATCAGTGTCAGCAGCAAATGTCAGTCAAGTGCGTCATTGATATATTAAACAAAGGGCAAAAGCGTTTAAGTGGAAATCGACGCATTTGTTGCTTAGATACAGTAGCCAAATGGGCAGACAGCACGATTGACAGCCCCACTGACTAACAGACTGACTGACGGACGTGCAAGCGATCACCAGATGACTGGCGCACATCCGGACAGACGGACAGACAGTCTGCCGCCTAGACAACATGTGTAATGACGCGAGCCCGTGCAAAAACCACAACATAAAAACAGCCGGCATAATGAGCGCAATTACAGGTAAATCAAATCAAAAGCAACTCGTTACTAGCCCAAGCGAGCACCGCTTGGAATCAGTCACAATAATTGCAGTGGCAAAAAAAGTTAATAAATCATGGCAGCAGAAAAAAATAATTAATTAGGAAATCATATCGAGAAAAACTTGCTACGGTAACAATCTCAGCAGTTATAGATGGAACAAAAAAAATGCAGCCAGACGGCTAGTAAGAAGACTTCTTGTTGACTCATCAGTCATGCGGCGGCCCACAATTAACAACCCCGACCGATGCTACTACCAAGAAACTGTCAGTCAACATTTCCTGAACTCAATTTCTTTGTCAGCGCTTGCAATTAAATAATTGCCGACTTTCTTGTTGTTGTTATGGTTAATGTCGCTTTTGCAGTTGTCTTACTGTTACTGATGCATCTTTTAATGTTGTTGCTGTTATTGTTGCAGACAATAAATTTAATTTAATTCGCTTTATGTGCAATCTCTAGCACACGCCCAGTTGTACCTGAAATCTCGTGACTTGCGATTCGCTATTGTGAGAATTAAATAATTCTTTTCTCACATATTTGCAAGTGCCTGTTGCCTTTTTATGTAATTTCCTTGCTGTTGATTAAGTTTTTGTGTGATTTTGCTTTAATTATAGTTTTATAATTGTTTAGGTCGGGCGTAAAAACGTAAAATGCAAAGTTAATATGCGGAATACCTTATGAATACAACAGATCAGAACAAAATAATTGTAATAACAACCAATAATATTTATTTACAAGATAAATATTTTTATAGAAAAGCCTATTATTTTTCTATGCATCTAACTGTTTTATCATTAAAATCTTAAAACAATTTTTTCATGTATTCATGCTTTGCGAGTAAATACTGAAACTTTAATTTCAATCAAACACGCCAATTAAAACGTTTTTCCAATAGATTGCATCACCAGACTTTAACTATCCCACTAACACAGACAATTAGACGGACGAAGTCAGACAAACAGCTGCTGCTGGCGGCGCTGATTCGTCTATTGTTAAAGCGTTGAAGTGTTTTTATTTAAATTGCTCAACTGAACTTGTAATTATGGCGCACTCCTTTTGTAGTTGTTGCTGTTGATATTGGTCGGGCAGCGGCTGCTCTTTAGTTTTTACATAAAATAAGGAAATATATGGCAACGAAAGCATCAGTTGAAGTCTTAAAAGCCAAGTGGCCCGTTTGTAGCCGATGTTTTCTCTCAAATCACTGCAATTAATTGTTGTGGCAAACTTTTAACTAACGGTTTTATAGCCGAACGCACCATCATCAGCAGAGGCTGCCTCGACAGCATCAGCACTATCAAAACCAACAACATCGAATGCGGCAGCTGTTTTTTCTGTTAATTGTAATTGAAATCATTCCGTCTGTTAATTGATAAATCCATGGCTTAGTTCAGCTCAGATTCGAGCTAGTAGTCAGCTTGGAGTCAACTTAATGAATGCTTTACATCTAGTTTACTGATGCTGCACATAAAGTGCAATTAAAGGCTCATAAAACAAATAATAACTATAGACGATTACAAAACATTCACACTTACCGCAGGTAAAGTCTCCTGCTCCATTCAATTTAACAGAATAGATTAAATATTTTGGTTTTTTATTTGAATTATTTGAAATATTTTTGGGATTTGTCTGGCACAGGCCGATTGAGATTCTCCGAGAAACAAACCGCGGCACATACACAGCGAGAATGCACACAGTCAAAACACTTGCAAGTATCCAGCTCGGCAAATCTCAATCTTTAAAACGCGGATGTGACCGTCGTCTGTGCAACAGTTGCAAAAGGCAGCACGTGAAATATTTATGTAAATTTATTTGGCTTTTTTTCGCGGCAGTAAAATGCATTTGGAAACATTAAGAGGCACACTTTGCAATTGTCGTTGGGGCTGCGATTTGATTAAAGTTGAAGCCACCAGTCTGGCAGTCGACGAGCTGTCCGGCGTTTGTTTTTGTGTTGTTAGTTGTTTTGTTAGTGGTCGCCGCTGGTAGGCAGCTGTTTGTTTGTGGCAGGCAGGATTTGACTTGTCAATTAGTTTGTTGCTTGTTGCATTTTGTTGCTGTTGTTGTTGTCGTTGTTATTGTTGTTTTTACTTTTGCTACTATCACCCGAAGCACCGTTATCTGGCGCAACTCTCACAGCTAACAGTTTACGGCTCGTAGTAGCTATCGACACTCAATACCAATCACATAATGCAAGCGAGCAATGAAATCGGCAGCAAGTTCGTTGCCTAAGTCTTTTGTTTAGCAGAGCGACAGTTGTGTTATAGCTTCTGTTGCTGCGCCTATACTATATATGTATATATATATTTTTTTTAAATCGTAAACTTTTATCGCTTCATTTTTTTCTTTATACAATATAATTAATTTGCTGATATTTTTCTTTTAACTGCACGCTTTTTATGTGATCTTTTGGCGGCAATTAAAATTAATTTAATTTAATTTGTTTTATATTTGTTACTGCGCGATGCCGTTGAAGGAAACAAGTTTGTGTTTTTGATTATACTACTATGTAATATATATGTGTATAAGTTATGTGGGTATATACTACATCTGGTAGCTTGACGAAGGGCATATCTATGCACATGTTTATTTACATTCACAAATGTAACATATGGATTTGTATATATGTGTGTATTGTTGTATTAATTTGGTTTTATGGCAACACTGAATTGCTTTTTACTGTTGCTCGTTCGGCTGCTTTTATGAGTGATTTGGTTTAGAGCAGCCACAGATGGCTAAACATTAAAAATGTTAAGCTTTCGATGCAGCTGCAATCATTATTTGCTATGCGTCGTGAATGCAGTTCAATGGCCAAGTCTTGCATACGACCACAGTAAAACAGACGTACACAAATCGCATGCAAAACGCACGAAAATCGCAAATAAAACGAGCGCACGCGACTGCGAAAACGCGTTAACAATTCAGAAAACTTTTTTGCAACGCGCGCAAACGCAAAAAGTTTAAACAGTCCCGCAAGAAAGTCGCACAGAAACTGCAAGAGGATGAAAATAGCAGGCAGCTCGAGCTCCCAGCTCACAGCCGAAGTCACCGCTTAGTGCAGCGCAGCAGCAGTCGCGGCAGCAATTGAGTGCAATTGCCGTTGCTGTTGCCGGTGCAGCAGCAGCAACAACAGCAGCAGCAGCGGCAACCATAACAATAACAATAACAACAAGTTGCAAAACACCAACGAAGCGCAGCGAGCAAAAATCGCCAAGCAAAAAAGTGGGAAAATAGCAACAACCTCTCAAAGACCGACTGACCGAGTAATACAGTCCAGCAACAGCTACATCGACAGTAACAACAACAGCCAAACAGGCAACAGGCTGCCGCAGCGGCTCTGACGTTGGCTGAGGCTTACGATTGAGGAGCCGAGCTCACTTACGAACCTGGGAGCAACGGCAAAAAAGCCGCTAAAACACAAAAAACCTGTTGAGCTGGCTACGGCCGCCGTTTGGTCTCTCTGCCAGCGTCGTTCGTTGCTTCGTTTATCGCCGATCGGCGTCGCTCTCTAGCTTAAGCTCCAGGTTCAGCTGTAGCTCAGTGCTTAGTGCTCAGTGCTTAGCTCTGCTCTCTAAGTTGACGTTGTTGAATTTGTTGGTGATTTTCCAGTCAATCGCTCTGCTGCCTGATGGCAGCTAGCTGACCTAGCGGTTCATTTCCAACCCAGCTGTGCTATCAGTTGCCGATCAGCTTTTGACCAATAAAAAGAGGTTTTGGCGACGTCACTGGAAAGCGACGCTGCGACTGCGACGCTTGGTGTGTGCGAGCAAAGTATACAGCACATGAATTGAAGAGAATAAGAAATAGGCTTCATGGCGTTAAGAGAAGTTACACTTCAGCGTGTTTTTAGCCCAGTGGCCATTTGGTTGATAAGAACTTGAATAAAATTTAATGAATTTTAATAGTAACAAACATCCAGTTTTTGGTTTTTGTTTTTATTTTTGTGTCATAATTTTACAGGTATACTTTAAAACGCCTCTCGGTAAATTCGAGTTGAGTCGTATCACGGCTCATTTATCAGTGAAGCAGCGAGCATTAAAAAAATTGCCAATTTTCTGGTGAGAAACTAAGTGAACGACCAAAACAAAAATTTATAAACAAAAACGAACAAAAATAAAATAAAGCTGTTGGGGCTCTGCCGCTGTTGCCACCGCTTGACTGTTGTGATTAAAATCATAATTGAAAAGCGCCCCTTCCGCCAACGGGGCGATAGAAGTGCTGCCGAAACCACCTTGCTGCTCACACTTAGCTTGCATACAGAGTAGCAACAGCAATAACAACAACACCAATAACAACTTTGACACTTGCCACGCGTCAATGTCAAAGGCCTGCGCTTGACAATTTAATTGTCACACGCCCGCCGCTTTTGGTCAGCTGCAGCAATAGTTGCAGCAACTACAGCACACGAACCTGCCGCCGGGGTCCAAGCTCGAACTCTATTAACGATGCCAATTGACGGACACTTGAATGCAGCATTGCTGTCAGTGTGGGGGGCGCAAGGAGAACGTTTCGAACTTTGCATTAACATAAACACTGTTAGGCAGCAGGAGGAGCGTGCTCGGCAAGGGAGACAATAACAGCAACAGAAACATCTTGAACATTGTCATAAATAACGCGCCAGTGACAACTTGTTTGGTCGCTAGTTGGGATTGGGATCGCTGCTCAAATCGAGACTGAGACTGGGACTGTGGCTGGGACAGATACTAAGACTGCCATCTAATGCAGCAATTGACGTGCGGCGTTTGCACCTACCACGTTTTTGATGCGTCCGCTGCAGCAGCTCCCCAGGCGGAGGCCACATAAAAGTGGCGCGGCAATTGCCAACTTTGGCCAATGCCGGCGACAAGTGTAAAATGACTGTCGATGCCGGCAACTGGTCCAGCCTTGGCATCAGAATCAACTCCTGCACACCAGCTTGGCCTGGCTTGGCCCGGCATGATCTGGTCTGCTCCTTTTAGCTATCGTCGACACGTTGACGGCGTGTTTGTGTGTTTATGGCAGCTGCCGTTTGATACTCATTCAAGTGCCGCCTAACATGATTTCGGTGTCATCTGCCTTTCAGCTTTAATATCGCCTGTTTAATGTGACATTTCGTAGCTGCATGTTGTTGGCTGCTGCATTATTTATGAGAAGAGGCAAACGATTCAGCATCTAACATTTCCCCATGCAGGAATCTTAAATGTTTTTTAATTTAGTGATGATTGATGTCTTGTCCACGTTGCCTTGACAACGACACACGACTTGACGCAGTCTAAAACTTTGACTGCAACGACGGCTGCGACTTCGACTTCATCTGATTGCCATTTTGGATGTTTGATAATGTGCCTGTGGGGATACGCAGCTAAAGAGTACGTCAGCACAAAAGTCAATTAAGCGGCGATTTAAATGCAGGCAGGGTCACTGCCAGGTTGCAGACTAGAAAGGAGTGCCTCCAATGGCAGCCAGATTTGGCCTAATGGTCTCCCGCTACGTGCTGCCCATTGTGCCCCATTTGACCTGATTTTATTTGCAGTATTTTACTTTTATTTCTCACTGTATACTGGGCTGTGTTGTGCTGAGCTTTGCCGCGCTATGCACGCTGCCTGGCAATGATGCGGAACTGAATTCGAAATGAAATTGCAACCACAAATTGCGAGTCGGAGCCATCGACATTTTCATTTTTCTCAATGCAGTCGAGTTCAAAAGGTTTACCAAATTATAAATTAAAAGTAAATCGAATCGAATGCGCACCCATTTGTCTCTGAACTTGAAAGTGCCTAACCCGCCTGGTAGCTTGTGAAAGTCAGGTTTGGGGTCAGGCTTATAGGCAGCAGCATCAGCCACAGCAGCCGTTCAACAAACAGGTGCACGCCAAATCCGTTTGACAGTGCTGTCAGCTGTGTGTTTTTCCATCGTGTTCTAATTTGCATGCAAACGGAACTGAAGCCGGACTGGCTTTGATTCTTGAACTACGACTGTCTGACTGTCATGAATTTCTTGACATTGGCACGTGAACGTACTAGATTACACACAGACAAATGAGATCACATTACCAGTGACACAACGTGTGGGTGTCCTCAATAGTCTGCCAAAGCGATGTCGATTGTGATTCTGATTCCGATTGCAATTCCGATTGTCGCAATCTCAATTCATAATGATTATGCCGGTCATTAGCAGGCAAGCATCGAAAACAATAACATCAACAACAACAACAACAATGAAAACAACGGCAGCAGGAGCTGGTTCATTGCTAATTACTATTGCCTGACAGAGCAAGCTGGCTGCTTTAACGAGGACATTGGCAATGGCAATGGCAATGGCAATGGTGATGGCAATAGCAATTGCTATGGCCCGGCTAATTTATGCCCACGCAGTGCCATTGAGGGGATTCCGTTGACCATTGACCATTTGCCTGTCAGCTTTTAGTGCGTACATCACTCATTGTTACAGTTAGAGAGTTGGCGGCTCTAATTTAATTTAAATGAAACTCACTGTGGTTAAAACACCCGCACGATGTAGCCGCTTGCTGCACATTTATCTGCCAGCGGCAGCGACTCTAACTGCGAGTTGGACTGGGCAAGCGGATCTTGCTCCACATCCATTTGGCTGTCGACTGTCGACAGTCCAGTTGCTGCAACTTTTCAAATGTGTTTGGGTTTACTAGGTGAATTTTTGAGCTGACGTGGGCGTTGCAATATTTTTGGTTTTATGGCCGTCGTTCACAATGCACCTCAATTGCTGTCTCCCGGCGGGTAAACATGGCAAAACTGGCACTGTCATTAACCCATTAAAATGTACCTGTAACTCGATATCAAGCTGAGCCTTCAATTTGAATCGCTGCCAGGATCTGCCTGTTGTTCCTAATTCCCTAAACTATTCTCATTGCAGCCATTCCAATGCTTTGATGGGTATTTTGACATTTCAGTTGGGGTAAGTTGGAATTAAATGAAATAATAAAAATATATCTATATTTATTTAATTAATTTAATTCAGCTAGAAACTAAAGTCCCAAAACAGAATAGGCCTAATGCGCCCTGTTTTGCTATGTGATAAATTATTAATGTCTATGACAATTATGATATCTAAATGCGTCAGTATTATTTAACAACCTTTTCTAAAATTCTCTTAATTAGAAAAATGAATGCGAATGGCTTAAACAACTGTCGACTAGAGCTTGTCAGTGGGTTAATCACCAGTGCCAAACCAGAATCAGCGATTGTCATCATCAGCGTCATCGTTGTCTCTGGCTTATTGTTGTTAATTCATTTTGCTCGCGCTTATCAACAGCGCCATCAGCGCAAAAGCGAACATTTGTTAAACACTAAATGCACTTATTTGTTTTGTGGCAGTGGCATCCGCATCCGCAGTTGGTGATGCTGCCGCAGTCGCAAAAATGCAATCAACAGCGGCCACACAGCGGCAACGACAGCAACTGCGGCAGCGTCGACGACTAACTGACTGGCAGTAGTTAGGAGCTGCGACTTGCTCGCGCAGTGGGGAAGCTACTAAAATGAGCAGCAGTCTTAGTCTGAGTCAGAGTCAGAGTCTCAGTTTGAGTGAGCCCCATGGCGGCGCAAACTCTGACTCCGACAACACAGTTTTGACTCCCACGTTTGCGCAGGCGCATTGCACAAATTGCATTATTTGCACGCCGCGCAGTTGTCTGCCAGTTGGATTTGTTGTTCTTGCTTTTGCTGTTGCAGTTGTTTGTAGACTGTTGACTATTGTTGTTACTATTATCATCAACATTGTTCTTGTTTGGGTTTTGGCCGTGTGGTGCGCAAAATTTCTACCGCTTTACAGCTCGGTGCATGACGGCAGCGGCACTTGACGCCACGAGAACATAAAAATGCTTTTCAGCAGTCGCACTCGAAGCGATGACGATGCTGCCGCGTTGTTCAACTAAACTACTCCAGTCAAAATAGCATTTTAATAGACGCAGCATCCACAAAAACAGCAACTACTACACTAACATGAACAGCGAGTCGACACGACGACCTGGACCCAGGCTTTATGACGCTGCAACATGTGAAAATAGTTGAGCGAAAGAAATTACAAGCACACGCTTTTCTAATCTACGAACCTTTGCTGCTGCATGTCCAAAAATTTGACAGTGGTTTGCGGGGGGCGGGCACAAATCTTTATTTTGTGTTTTATGTTTGCGTCCAGGAATTAAATCCAGTTAGCTTCCTCTGCCCAAAGCAAATAGCACTTGTAACGCCCTGCACGGAGTCTCTGGCTCAGTTGCTGTTGATGTTGGTGTTGTTGATGCTATTTGTATTGGTGTTTATGATCATGTTGGTGTTCGTGTTTACTTTGCTGCTGAGGTGCTGAGCTGATGCACATTTAGCTTAACGCTTGACTTACCCATACCCCATTTTTGGGTGGGTGTTTGTGTAATGAGCAACTGTTTATTGCTGTCTGAAGTTGGCAAGTGAAGTGCTCATCATGACAGCTGTAAATTTGCCGAGGCAAAGATGATTTATAATTGTCATAGACTTCCTGGTTATGTTATTTAAACGGGCGACTCAAAGGTAAGTTGCATAGCAAAGATAGTGCTTGAAAGTACTTGTACTCGTAATCGTACATGGCATATACATTTCAGCCGCTTGTCATCATGTTGGGCATCATGAGTTGGCCTAAAACAAACATTGCGGTCATGTGGCACAAAGGAGCAACCAGTTTTAATTTAGTTTTTCTTATAGCAAAATTAAATTTATCTTTTTAAAATTTAATCTAAACTCATTTTTCCTTGTGTTCTACTTCCTCGAAGCAAGAAATGTTGATTTTCTAGTCGCATTGTTAGTTCGGCAAAGATTAATAACAACAATAATTTTAAATATATTGAGAAGACGGAGAATATATATCCTTCACGAGAGCTGACCAAAAATCAATTCAATGAATCGATAGATTAATTTTATTTTTTTTTTTACTTTCAGTTCCTGTTTCGTACAGAATACTCTATAAATCATTAAGATCATTACATTGACCGAAATAAAAACAACAGCAAATGAGCAAATGCAATTTTGGGCTGGCCAGAGGCAGCCAATAGCAATTAATTTAATTGCTATTGCGTAAAATCACACAACACTCAACATAATATTATAATTAGTTTTAAATGCGCTTCATTATAAAAGACCCAACTGATGCCGAATCGAATCAGAGACGCACTGCGGGGAGTCGTCCGCAGCTCCTTTTTTTAAAAAACAGAAAATGTGAAAATAGTTCAATTTAACGAGGGACATTTATAATTTTATTGACTACTAGTCGACGGTCCATTAATGGCGAGTTCTGAGGTAAAGTTGTGAAACTTGGCGCAGCAGAAGCACCGCAGGCGGTGACATGTGCGATTTTGACTCGGATTTGGCTTTTGTTTCACTTTTGTACAATCAAGTTAGAGCTGAATTTTCAACATTAGTTTGCAATTTGATGGCCCAAAGCTGTCACGTCGGAAAGCAGCAGACGAAAACAAAATGTAAAGCAGCAACACATTTGCAACATTTTGACTTCTCGTCAAAAAGTGGCGGGGAACAGCCAACAATATTTGCTAAACAGGCACACGTCGAGCCACCGAACAGACTCGAGTTGAGGTCTCAGCCTCAGCCTCTGACATATTCCTTGTTGACGGCGCACGACTTGGCTAAGGACGGCGGCCGTCTTTACCGCTGACTGGCACGGATTGAGGGCATCATTATGATGTGACTGTGGCTGTGACTGCAGCAAAAATGGCTATGGTAACGGCAACGGCGACGGCAACCTTTCGGGAGGGGCTACATAAACATTTTCATTTTCGTTTGGCATAGAAACGTCACCGGTTGGCACATTTATCAAAAGTTGCCTTACTGACATTTGCAAGCCACTTGAAGTGGGTTAGCGGTGCAGCGGTTTTTTGCCCCTATTTTTCTTTTGCCTGTCCGCGTTCAGCTCTGATCTCATTAATTTTATTTGTTGCAAAAACAAAAAAAAACGACTGTTTGAAGCACATTGCCGCCCTGAGGCGTCACAATGTGGCGATTTCTCAATACGCAATTTTAATGTTATTTATTGAATTGAGAAAATACTCTGAAATTGTAGATCTGTTAATGAAAGGGCGGCCCTCTAATAATCTCGGCCTAAATCGGAACATTTAAAATGATTTTCTTTAACGATTTGTTTGCAACTAGGAGTCCACTAAATCAATTAACGCCTGCGGCCAATAAGCCGAGATAACAAGCCCAAGCTAAAAGCAAATTAGTTTGACATTTGCAACCGCAATACGCCCGACAGACTGATGTTGTCGCCGTCGCCGTCGTGGTTGTCGTTGAGTTTGCCGCTGACTCTGATGTAATCACCGATAGGCATCGGGCTTGGCAACAAAACATTGGTGCTAGCCACAAATATGTTTTATCGCATTTATTATCAGCTGCACAAAATCGTCTATAATTGAAATACTGTTAACTAGATTAGCGGCCATTAAAGACGAACGCGTTTTAGCCTGCAACAGTCGGCAGTTAAACTAAACGGCGGGCGTTGCATTTGGCCGCCAGTTTGCCAGTTTATTGCCTGACCAGATACGTCATTCACTCATTTCGCTAGTTTAAAGCTAAAGCACTCAGTCTTAGTTTCTGAAATGGTGCGATTGGTAAATGTCGGTCCAATAAATCAGCAGCAGCCCGAAGGGACATGCTCTCCATTTTCGATATTGTTTTTTTAAGTGCATTCAAATAAGCCTTTTTACTTTTGAAATCTAATTAAGTTGTTTAAGTGGAATTTGCGACCATTAAATTATGCAAATATTGCCGCACACTCGAAACTGACTCGCTTCATGCATTTTTACACTGGTAATTTGCACGCCGTCGCCCTGAGGGGCCACTAGATAAATTGTAAATCATAAAACTGGGCAAGTTCGGATTTCTTTACCATTTGGCGCCAGTGCGAAGCCTTGTGTGAGGGTGCGTTGTTTAGGTACGGTTTTTAATATAAACTTTAAAGTATTGATACTCATTGATAAGCAATATTATATTATAAGTTGTAGGTCATTATTGAGAAAAGCGATGTATTATGTTTGATATTTATAGAGCTCTAAATTATGTGCTTAAATCATGCACCAAATCTGTTATATATTTCATGCTATTCATGTTTTTTACATTTCTGTTAAATTTAATTGGTAATGTTAACAATTTATTTTATGGTTTTGCTACTACATATACTTTCGAAACATTTGGAGTCAGTGCGTTTCAGTGACAGCATCTGCGGAGATACAACAAATTTCATGATCGCTAAAAAGCGCATCATGCATTTTTAATTGTCATTAACGCACAACTCAAGGAAGATTAAAATTTTACACGCATTTGTTTATTTGATTTTTATGTTAGCTCCTTTTTCGATTGTGGTAGCTATGCCAGCTGGCATATACTGACAATGATGATGATGATGATGACGCTGGGTTTGTATGCTTGTTTAGTGCCCACACACGCACATAAAGATGTCAACGCTTAACTTATCAAGCAAGTGAAGCAAGCGGCACTAGACGACGCCAACGATGCTAACGTTCATACAATAAAAACTACAATAATTTCTTATTTGAGTTTTATTTGCGTGTCGTTGCTAGACACACAAAATACAAATACAAGTAGCGCCCACCGTTGGCCGTTTATCAAACAACAATAAACTGTAATTTATGAAAAATGCTTGTAAAATGACGATAAAACAAGTGCCAGGTAGACAACGGGACTGACGTACGCTGCACCCGAGGAGACTACAACCACGACAACGACAATGATGATGATGATGATGATGACATGGACATAGACATTGCTGCCTGTCTTGCACAGGGGCAAAGCTTAAGCCCGAGCCATGGCAAGTGCACACAAAGCATGTGGGTGTATCTTGTGTATATGTGTGTATGTCTATGGGAGAGCACAAAGCGAAGACAAACAATTCATTGTATGCAAGTGTCTCGTGGTCGTGGCTTGGGGTCTGCGATCCCAGTTGCATCTTCACTTTGGCCTGCACATTTGACCATTGTCGACACGCTTGTTTTGTGCCAGTCCAGCCGGCCAAGTGAGCAGCCTACAACTGCGACGGTAACTGTTTTGGCCCAATCTAGCGACAGGTCAGGTCCACACAACATTTGTTCAAGCGAAAACTTTTGCTTTCATACTGCAACGATAGCGAGTTGTTTATCTAATTGTTGTGGACAATTTTTTACAATTACATATTAATTGAGTCCATAGAGTTTTGCAAGTCAGCCCTTAAAAATGCTGACGCCACAATTTAAGCAGCCCCTTTTAAAACCACAAACTTCTGGCCCAGTGACGTATTCTGTTGCACGAAACACTAAGGAGAATGTACCGCTGGAGAAGTACTGATTATTTTTATTATTGCTGGCCTGGCGCTTAGTGGCAGTCTACCCTTGCGACCATTTAAATATAATTAAATTTGTTTACACTGACGAGCGATAATATACCAGTGCAATCCATAAATAGTGACCAATTTTCTGAAATTATTTTGTTCAGTTGCCTGTGTCCTGTTGGAGTTAGTCGCACATTCAAACAGACGGTTGACTGGTTGCGTTTTTGGTAAGTGAATATTTCATTCTTGTTTTTTTGTAATTCTGGCAAAAAATATAAAAATATTCAAATCGCCTGCCATAAAGTCACCGCAGAGACTCGACAAACAGCACAAATACTCATTTCAGCCTTAGAAATGAGGTACATCCAAGGAAACCACAAGAAAGCCGCCAAATTATGTCAAATCTTTAGTGTTGCTAGAGCACCCAAACATCAGCTAACCAATATTGGCCTAGTCCCCGTTTGAGATTTGATGCTGTTAAGCTACGTGTCTTATCCTTTGTCAGGTAGTCTATCTGTTTTGGCTCATTTCATTAGCATGAGTCGAAGAACTGTACTATTTCTGCAAAAGACCAAACACCTGACAACATCTAACAATGGTTAGAACCTACTCTGACAACATATTTCCCAACTATTGAGTATGTGTATCCATCAACGATTTGTACAAATTTTTGAATTTATTTTCACAATAGCTAGTTAACCATTTAAATTTTATTTAAATTCTATTCATATTAATTCAATCCAATATGGATATCAATTTACTAAGCATTCAAGTATGATGAATATTTTAAATGATTGATCTTGTACTAAAAATCATCTCAATAATATACATATATTAAGCCGTCTTTTATAATGATAAACATTGAAATAGAGATATTTCATTGTCTCAAAAATCATTTGAAATAATAATCGATTACACGCTTGTGCTCACATCCTTAGAATATTGAACGAACCCATACAATTCTATGGTTTGATCTTGCGTTAGACAATTGGCATACAAGTTTCATAGAAAAGAAATTGGAAAAACAATTTATGGCGCCACGATTTGTTGACAAATTTCTCACAACACGATTCATAAATTATGTGACCGTGACCGTGGGCTGCCTGTGGATATATTGAAGGAGCTATGGTAGCTCCAGCCGCACTTCCCATCCGCACGACATGTGAGACAATTTGGAAACGTAATCGTGCAATAGGTGTCACTGAAGAGTGCTGACACTATTTCGCTGGCCTGACGATCATAACTTGCAAGAAATTATCGCTGCGTCGAAGGTCGTTAAAAAAATACACGAATTAAGGTAAATGTTGTTTGCAGACTTTTAAATTAGTTTCATCTTTTTTGAGTAGGGGTCACATAACTTTCTCTTTTCTTGCTTGACCCAAAGGCATGCGCTGATGTTGTAGCTGTCACGAAGGATCAGTTGAGACTCTCATAAAGTTTTATTATACTCATAAAGAACGCCGTATGAACTTTGGCATGTGGCATTCAAGTTAAATATGTTTTGAAATCGAATCTTTATCTGAAGCCTTATTTAAGGGCGACTGTAGGGCCAATATATAATTGGCAAGGTAGAAGTTTTGTTTTATCTATCTGGCCAGCGGGTAACATTTATATGTTTGTCTGGTAAGCATTAACATATACAAACCATTCATAAACAGATGTATAACTAAATTTTTATTTTTTTTATAATCCAAGTATTTATTTTATGATTGGCATACTCTCAGGCAGCTTTGAACTGAATATATATCTTCTCTTCTTTCAGATAAAGTTTTTAAAAGGTGGTCTTCATTATGTGGATTAATAATGATTTTAAGAATTTTGACTACGGACTTTACCAACTGTATGCGTTGGTAATGCAGGTCGTCAAAGGAAGAAGCATTTTTTATTACAATCCAAGTGGTCTGGAATGCAACTGGCAGTGGTTGCAGCAACACAATTTGACCAACAAGCCACAGTGGGCTTGGCACAGTGGAACACCATACCCTTCACTGAGAGAGAACCAGAACAGCGAACTCTTTGTTTTTGCCTGTCTGTCTGACAGCTTCAATATTAATGAATTGGTGACATTACCGACTATTCTAAATCATATGAGAAATGTACCTATTCTCATTGAGCTGGGAAATAGTTGTAGCAGCAATGGTATACTCAACTTTAAAATGGATACTTTGGCTACTCACATTCTTTCATTTTGCAAGCAGAGCAGCATACTCAATGTAGCTCTGTATTTTCAGCAAACGACTCATCCTTTCACTCTATACAGTTTTAAGGCATTTCCACACTTTAGATTGCTTAAGAGACTCTTCACCAGTTCGGGCCTTACCCGAAAAGATGACCTGTATCCTAACCAGATACAAAATTTCGGTGGCTACGCACTGCGCGTCATGCTAGATTTTTCTGAGCCAAATTCGATCATCTATCGCGATGCACAAGGGAACTCGCGTATCACGGGATCCATGTGGCATTTTATTGAGTCCTTTGCCGAGACTCTTGGAGCGGGGCTGAGTTTTTCGTATCCGACATGGAAAAGGAAAAGCAGGAAAACGGAGGAATTGCATATGCTGGAATTTACAAGAAACGGCAGCATAGATTTCGGCTTGATTCCACTGCACATGACCAAAGAGTATTCGAGTAGGTATGTGGGTACACTCAAATAAAAACATTCTTTACAATTTACAAAAAGTCACTTAAATTAAAATCACACTGAAATCATAAGAACAAAATTCTAAATTTCTTCACTTGCCCTTAATTAAAATATTTGATTATATTTTGTAAACTGTACTGCATTGGTGCTAGGATCCCAAATTATATGCTATCCGAATTTGATTTCGAATTAATATCAAGGATAGATTAACCAATTAATTTATTATAGGTATTACCAATACTCATTTCCGGTAATCTATGGAAGTTGGTGCATCTTACTGCCCTGGGAACGTCCCATTGAGATACAAGCTTTTTTTAAATGCGTCCTGGAAATTAAAGCTCTCGCACTGTTGCTGGTTGCTTTTGGCTGTTTTGGGGTGTCGTGCAGGATAGGAGTAGCGCATTTCCCGATCTGGATACGATACTGTTGGGACCGTCTAAGTACAATTCCCAAATTAATAGCTCTACTGGTCTTATGCGCTTGCGAAGCTCAGCTGATTACATTATTGATATCGCGTCCTTTGCAACCTCCCATTAACAGCTTTGATGCATTGCTTGAGTCGGACTTACGCATCTTTACCTACCGACCGGATTTCGATACCATTGAAAATAGTTTTCGCGCCAGGTATGCGGCGGCTTTTAGGCTGACAGACAATGTAAGCGAGGTGTACCAATTACGTAACAGTTTTAATACCAGTTGGGCCTACACTATTCCAAAGATAAAATGGTTTGTTATTAATGCTGAGCAGCATTACTTTCGGAAGCCGCTTTTTCGCTATTCAGATCTGTGCCTAGAAGGAAACACTCCCCTAAGTATTCTGATATCCGAGGAATCCATCTACAGGGAAGCTCTGCATTTATTCACCATGAAGGCACGGCAGTCAGGCCTAATGTTTCATTGGTTGAAGCATGGTTTCAATGACATGGTAACTGCAGGTCGTATGGACCTCAAGGATTACAGTCAAAATGACCAGCGGCGAAATCTACGTCTGCAGGACTTACAGTTTGCCTTGTGTTGTTGTGGTGGTGGATTACTTCTATCGCTGATTGTGTTTATAGTTGAGCTACTGAGATTCTACGTCCAAGTATGGCTGGATAGCTTGTAACTTGTTGTATTTTATGTGGCATATAATATAAAACCAAATGCAAATTAACTGTCAGAAAACCACCACAACATCACGACGAACAATCAGAGAATTGAGACGCAACCACAAAAAAAGCACCGAATTATTCTAAATCTGCGCAACAAGCACAACGGAACTAAGGCGCAAAACTAACTAACACCTGCCTTAAAGCAATGGCATTCCGTTGATGTTGACGAAATCAAAAAGTTTAGAAATATTATGTTATATAAAAATCGACCATTATTGTGTAGGAGTTATACCAGTTTTTGAATATACATATGGAATTAGCATACTTTTTTAATGGTATTTTGCATACAAAATCATGCAGGAATTTATTAATGCTTTGCAATACGAGAATTGCAAAAGGTTTGCATTTACCTTGCTACCAATCGTATGACTCACTGTCAGACGTTGACCGCCCTGGTTGGCATGGCCACCGCGTCATCGTCGTGGTCGTCCAGGTGTTCAATTAAATACCGACGTTGACCTTAATACTCGAGCTGCAAAAGCCTGCCAGAATTTTTGACAAATTGTCGTCGAATGTGCACAAAAATCAAGTTTATGGTCAATTTACTTGAACAACTTTTTAAAAATGCTCATTCACACTCGCATACGCTCACACACAGACACACACACACGAAACCACACACGCAGACATACGCGTGCAGATGAAGCCATGGCAAATATATTTATTTTTTTTCAAGTCTTGTAGAAAGTTTGACTAAGCTAGCATTAAAATACCAAAAATAGTCAACGGCCGATGCAATTGCCAATTCCAAGGTGTTAAATACTAACGTATGCATTAAAATTGCTGATGAAGCGTCTTGTAGTCTGTCTGGATTGTAGGATTACCAAATATTTGCGACTGCTGCCAAAAGTCAAAAGAAATCAATCAAAATGCCACAATCAACAACAATGGCAACAACCGCACCAACAACGATAGCACCAACAACAACAACGGGCGCCAAAAGGCAACACAAGCAACAACAACAATAACTGCAACTGCACAAACACACGCCACTGACAGAAGCGACAGTCTGACGTGTGCCTAAGACGCTTAGTGGCTGCCTGCCAGACGACGGCTGCTGGCATACCGACCGACAGCCCCTCGTCTCTAAGTGGACAACAAAACGCCTCCAACACTTTTGGGCGCGAAAAATGTGTTGCCATTGCCGGCGATGATGCTTTTGTTGTTGTAGCTGTTGCATTAAGTTTCCCGGACCAAGTGTTTGCCAAGTGCTCGGGCCGACTGGGTTTACATGTTGCAGTTGCAGTTGCAGGGGCGTAACGGCTTTTCGCGGCTCACACTCAAACTGCAACTCAGGCAGACTCATGTGATGCATCTAAAATAAATAAGCCAACTTTGATCTTCATTTGTTGTTGTCAAGAAGCTGACATGACTCTGCCATTACCTTCGGGCCTGACCCATATTTGCATAGTTTAGTCAAGAACAAAATGCCAGCGCCAAAATGTTGACAAGTGTCAGTCAGGCAAACGCTTCGTGGGGTTTGGGTTCCTTGCATTGTGCATAAATTTGCATGTGGTCGCATCTCACGCTTTGGCCACAGACTCGGCATACATTTGTTGAGGTTGCGGCAGTGAAATTTAGTTTTGTTTTGATATTTCGATTTTTCGAGCGCACCTTTATGGTCTATTATACTAACGGGAATGGCCCGAGAGCAAGCAAGCCGATCGACGTCGACGTCGGGTAATAATAAGTAAATTGATTGAAATGTGCGATATCATGTTGGCCGCTATTGAACGGATATGGCCAACTTCCCCGCAACTCCGCAACCAAACTATGCAAGATTTTTGTGGTAGCGGATTCAATGTCGATTTCGTTTTACACCAGAGGCGCAGATACGCAGCCAAAGATAGACGAGTGGGGTTGGGTCACTTGGCTGGGTCGCTGCCAATGCCACGCACGCGGGTGCGGCTCAGTCCATGACGCCCACCCAGCTTGCCCACCGGCCAATCAGTTAAGGTCGTGGTCGGGTTCCCTCAATGCTAACTTTATGCCTTAAATAAATCATTAGCATCTGCATCCTAAAACCGTTGATTGCAAAATTGTATAGTGACTAGTGCTCTAAAGCGAATCTTAATTGAATATTAAGAATCCTTTCTAAATGTACAAACGGTAATCAGTTAATTAGTATTTGATCTTAAAGTTCCCTTCTGCTTGATTTGAGCACGTTCGTTCACACAATCTTTTATAGCACGTGTGCGCAAAATAAGCAAGTCCATATATGAACTGCAAATGTGTCCCGCAACAACAACAAGAACAACAGCAGCCACTTGGCGACATATTGCTGGGGTGTAATTAGCATGCTAACTGCCCGGCGATTGAGTTGACTTTTTGGTCAACTTACACCAAAGTCTGGCGCACCTGCACTTGCAGCAGTTGCCGTTTCCGCCGCCGCACATATCCACCGCCATCTCAAATGATCTCATAAAATGCTACTTAACACGTTGTTGTTGGTCGGCACCTTAGTCTCATGTTAAACTGAGCCGTAACGATAACTCTTTGACTCGTGTGTGCGACTGACTTGTCTTGTGAACGTCGGTCTGGCGATTTTTATTGACTTTTCATTGATTGCTGCCGAGCAGCACAAATTAAAAATTAACAAAAAATTCTTTCAACAACGCCGGCTTCTTGACACATACATAATTAAAACACTTTAAAAACTCGCAAATTGCGTTAACCAGCTAAAGTTGTTTCTTACTGCTGTTTGCGATTTTTGTAATTTTGTATTTGTTTTTTTGTTATTTTTTTGCGTATGCATGTCCCATGCGAGCTGATGCAATGCATTTTTTTGTGATTTTTTTTACTTATTGATTTTAAAAGTTTGCTCAAACATTTAATGGACTCTTTCTGTGTATATGCAAATATATGGTTTCCTGCCTGCTACCAGCAACAGCAATAATATAAACGACAACAGATGTAACAGCAACAACCACAGCAACTGCAAATGCCTCAGCCCATAAATAGGCAATTTTCGGCTGGCCGCTTAACGCCAACACCAAAATTGGTTGGTATGCAACGAGTCGAATCGATTATCGTGCACTTAACACCAAGCACCTCTTTAACCTGTGCTCTGAATCGGCCCAAGTTGTGGCAGTGTTACCCTTTAAGGTTTTTGTGTAACAATTTTGAAAATATTTTCAATCAAAAACTAGGCGGTAACTGCAGCATACTGCTTATACTGAGCGTTGATTGCTCGGCACTGCATCACACTGCACTCAAACATGATTGTAAAAATAAAAACAGCAACCTCGTCCAGAGCCGCAATCAAGGCCAGCACTGGCATCATTATCAGCTTCAGCTTCAGCTGCTTCGGTTTTGGCATCGGCATTGGAATCGGCCGATCGGCATTGGCTTCGTGCTGATTATCAGCATGTGCACTGGCTGGCCGACAATGACGACGTCGCCGCATGTGCTTTTGCCCTCGATCCATAGATCATGATCATAAATAGCAATAAGCCAAGCTAGACAATGTCTGCTAACTGTTTCAGGCAATCAATCAATCCATCTTGCCGATGCTGCGCCGGCTGCAGCTGCTCAGTTGACGCCGACAGCATTTCGCGAGCCGCGCGCTGCCCATTTGGAAAGTTCATTCAGTTGCGCTTCAGTTTTTCCTCTACTTTTATTTGATTTTTTTCTTTCCAAAACCAAGTTTGCTGCTGCATTATAAAACGTGATCGATTGATTTGTGCGATCGCAGCGGGAACAGCGGCAGCGGCGGTGACGGTGACTGCAACAGCTACAGCTGAAGCGCCGGTTGCAAGTTCAACGAGCCGATTGACTGACTGACTGCTGACTAGATAATTGTAGCGTTCTGCCGTTGACGCTACTTTTTTTTTGCGCTAAACAGCTGGAGCAGCGAGAGCAGCCAGCCGAGGAGGCTGTTCTGTGGCATAGCTGAAGCATGCAGCGCATTCCACTTGGCCTGGCCAGCTTCAACTGCCCCAGCTCCTTCTCCGGTTTACTGCTCTCGCTGAAAGCGGCCAATCTGTCAGCCTGACAGTTGGCCCAGTCACAGAATTCTGCCAGCCGCTGTCGGCATTGCATTTGATGATTGATGATTGTTGAAACGCGAACAAAATTATGATTAAATAAGTAATTGTAGTTAAACAAAACGGCAATAGCGATGGTGATGACGATGACGACGGTGACGACGTCTTCGAAGACGACGTGTACGATTGAGCCAAAATGGCCAGTAAAAAATGCTAAGCAGTTGGCGATGGGGACGCGGATTAGCGGCAGCACCTATGATAGCTGAAAAGCAGTTGGATCAGTTGCAGTTTTTAGATGAAAATGGAGATGGAGATGGAGACAACGCTGACATTGTTGTGAATGATCTTGACTTCTGCAGCCACACTGGCCGAGCATTGCTAGCAAACCATTGACCTTGTATATAGGCAATTTTTATTTATTTATATATTTTTTTGTTCCAAAGTTTAGGTTAATGTTGGCAGCGAATTAAGTGCTTAATCAAAAGCTACTTGTGTGGTCCCTTGCTCATCTTGGGGTCGAATTCAGTTTAAAAAAAACAGACAACCAACATATAAACACATAACCTCACAGAAACAGACCCATGCATACAGCTGAACAGACTAAAGCACGATATATGAAAATAATGTAATAACTTAGCACTAATAATAAATTCAAACGCTCGGCAATTAAATCGTAAATTTTTACAACTACAAATTTACAGTTATTAAAAACATAATTTGTTGTTGCTGCCCGCTATTATTAATTACTACAACAGTTTGGTGTCACGCTTAAAAGCAACGAACGACGCCAGCGGCGGTGGTGGTGGCGGGTACGTGGCGTCGTTTGTTGCATTTGCTAAATAAGTAGTCGAACGAAAAGACTTGGGCTACGAACTTGAGTTCAATCAGCATTTTCAATTTTAAAAGCATTTTCTGTTGCCGTGCTCCGCAAGTCATTGGGGCACTGGCACGTTTTTGTTTTGTATTCCTCGACAATTGCGAGGGTTGTTTGTAAATTATTGAATATTGTTATACTCAAAATTAGATTTATTATGATATACACATACAATATAGATTTTAATAAACGAGACAATTAATGCGCATTTCCCATTGCACGATTATGGGCTGTTATGTTTTCAGTTACCTGTTGTACGCCTGAATTTGTAGTCGGTCGGTCATGTGGTGTTCTATGGAGCACGTGTTACCCGTGTGATAGAATTAACTGCTAATCGACCATTTTTACCAAAGTCGTTTGTTCACTCGCTTAGCTTAGCTCGATCGATGCTTATCGCCAAATGTGTTGAATGCTCGGCGAGTGCACAACCGCTGCAGAAAAATTAATTAGAACAAAATACAAAACGCGAAAATATTTACAACAATGGGCGTGCCCGTTTGAAGCATTTTGTGTATTTGTTTTGGCAAACAATTGGCAACAATTTGTGGCAACAACTGCCAGTCATAGCCGCAGTCAACGTCGCAATGCGCAGACAGGCATGACGATGTGGCAGCCGTGGCGCTATCGCGATTTATGTATCTACGAATTATTTGTTAAATTGGCTGCCCGCACATGCGCGACTATTGACGAAAGGTCTGCAGGCTAACCAAAAGATAGGCACTGGCCGGGAACTCCATTTCCATTCCTTGACAAACCAGTTTGCATCGAAATTTCCAACTAATTAGGCGTGGTGGCCTTTAATCAAAACGATTAAAATGCTTTCCGACAATATTTTTCGACGCCTAATCAAAGACTTAATACCATTTTTTGCATTGCGCTTATGACAGCTGCAATAACTGCCAGAGTCGAACCTGAAACTAAACACAAAGCTGAATCTGAAATTGCAGCCGTAACCAGGGGACGGGCGTGGCGTTGCCATATCAAATTGTGCTACAATTTATTAAAACCGAAATATGTGCGAGTCTGGCGACGGTCCACACGAACGATAACAAGTTGTCGAACCAGATGTCAAAGCGATTTGCAAATATTTGACAAGCGCAAAACAGCGGCACCGAAACCGATGTGCGGCTGGTCAACAAGTTGGGAGTATAAACGATCATTAATGGCGACTGGATCTGGCAGAAAAATTCAAGTAGCTGTGGCATACATGCATACGTAGATGATTCACATGTAGGATGATACATTACAAACCAAATATGAACTCTCTGATCTTGAGAGATCGACTAAAAGATACCCTGGACCCAAGACTTTTTCTATCACATCTGAGAAAATTCAAACAACATAAATACCTTCAGTTTTGGAAAAAATGTTTCTCTCTTTCTCAATAGAGTTGTAATATAAGTCTTCTTCGGTTCTTATCACTTTTACGAACCTGTATAAAGTTATCAATGAAGTTAAAAAATACTAATCAGTCTCGACTGTGGACTTAGTTGATTTAGAATATAAATATTTAATGGTGTCGGCGATTCTACTTTCTGCTTGTTACACATTTTTAAGGGGTTCAGGGTATACAACTCAATTAGTTACAATCAAAAGCCTTGATTAAATTGTACATCCAATAATATATATTTTATGCTTACAATGTATGTTAACCGTTCGTATATAGCCATTACATCCTAACGGGCACATACAATGTTAACGTAGTTTTGGCGAACTATCAGACCCGATCATTTTATGGCATCGTCACAGCGGCGTCAACATAATAATAACATAAAAGTTTATTTTATTTTTATTTTCATTTTAATTTTATTGAAAATCATCAAAAATATCATGTTAAAAATCAAGCGCGTGGCGGACGGCGGACAAGAGTTGAGAAGAGAATCTTGTTTCTACAAAGCTGCCAAGGAAAACCAAATTTAATACAACACATGCCGTAGACAGCGGCGACGTCGCACGCATTAAAACCGCAGCAGAACCGGCGTTGGGCCTTGCTTTTCCCCTCTTCGGTAACCTTCGCGACGGATGCCACCAGTCTGGGCCGGCCACTTTTAGGCCATTGTAGCTTCGCAAAATCTGATAAGTCGCATTATAAGAACATAAAAACACCCAAACCAGAAAACGTAACCGAAACATACACGAGGGAGAGAAAATAATTTCAGACAGGCCAGTACCCTGCTCAGGCCCGAAATGACCCAGACCGAGGAGCAGTCCGATGAGCAACAACAAGGCCGAAACCAAAATATGCAGCATGCATGTTGCTGTTACTGATGTTGTGGTCGCCAAAAGTAATGCAAACCGATGCGATGCGAAAATATTTGGGGCCATGCCACGAAATGAAGTTACAACAATGTACTGTACTTTACTTAAGGGCAAGTAGATGCACAACTGATACAGGGACATGGACTTGATTTCGCCTTTATGGGTATTTCTTCAGCTGCTCGCATCGTTCGAGTTAAATTTCTTGTGCAAACTTTGGGCCACTTGATGGGGCGTGTTATGCCTTACATTTTATGCTGTTGCATGCAGCATTAAGTTCATTACGTTCGACAAGGATTCCAGGAGGAATCGACACTGCCATTGTCTTTTTGCCTCATTGCCGCTGTAAATCTGCATTACGTGCGCATCATTTTGAGGTGTTCAATTAAGGTTCGATGCAACCAGGGCATGGGCACACTTTATACTCGTGTTGCTTTTAATTACACTCGATCAAAACAAAATCCGAGCTCATAAATACAAAGCAATCCAATTTTAAAAAACCTGCTGTTACTGCTGAAGATGTGCCAACCATAAAGCAATATTCAATTAAAAATACTATTTTACCCACTGTTTGATGGAGGAAGGGGGTAATCAACTGTGCCTTTTTCGTAAAAAAAATTATTGTTATTATCGAATATAATTTTTTGTTTTCCTTTTCTCTTTTTTTTTTGTATTATTAACTTAATTTTGTGATGCCAGCTGTTAATGTGGCTTATTCACTTGACTGTTTGTTTATTTTTAGCCATCTTCATATGATTTGACCACACGGTGAAACTGTAAAGTGCCTTTGGCCTCGCCGACTTTGCTCCGCCTCCACCACCAACTTAACTCATCTCCAACTCTGATTGATGCCGTCGACAACTGCAACAACAATAACAACCCATTTGTGTTGATTTATTTTTAGCTTATTTCTTTGTTGTTGTTTGCTTTGATGAAGCGGCCAATGGTATCTACACATATAAAGATGATGAAGCATGTTCAAGTGCATTTGAAAATCATTTAACATATTTCAGTTGAGACTCTAACATTTTGACTGTTAATCAATTAAGTCGATTTGTTTGGGCCATGCTAGGCATTTAGGCCTAATAAGCAGCTATGCGGAACTGCGAGCTTGCCCAAATTTTTTCGCTAGAATACTAATTACTCTGGCACTCAGTCACAAGAGAGCACTTACTCAAAGCCACTCGGCATGCTTTCATCTCGCTGGCATTCAACGCCAGCCAAATGCAGCTGGTTGGAAACATTTGCAGATGTGGATGTGGCAGTGGCAGCAGCTTTGGGTCAGAAAGAAAAAAAAGCCACCCGGACGGTCAGCTGGCTGGTCAACCTACTTTGGCAGCACGCCACTGAGTCAAACTGCATCCTCAAAAGGTGATGATGAGGTTGATTACTTGTACTTGCATTGGCGACTTTCCTTCTAATTCGAGCTATACAAATAATCAAAATTTTTAGCGCGCGCCTTGTAGCATTTAATTTGATTTTCAGCACGGTTTCGATTGAAGTGGCATGGCTTGGATTGAAACAGTCTTTCGGACTCCATTTGTAGCTGCAAAGTGAGTGCAAATGCTGGGTGTCAAAATCAGCGCACGTTTTTGGTCAAACTTTCACCCATTTCGAAGGCGTTGTTTAGCGGAAGCTTTTGCACAGTTTCGCTTAAATTAGGAGATGATAAGCCTTAAAAACTTAAGGTAATGTACATACAACTTTTTAATAAATATATAAATTATCATTTCTTTTTTGGTTGAACTTTAAGCACACAATGAGAGCTAGAATAAGTAATAACCAGATATATCACAATTGCCTGCTTCAGAATGTGAAGAGTCAGAACTGTTTTAAAAAGATTATAACATGTTTGATCATGTAAACCAACCCGAAAAAAGGGCGTTAAATTATCAAAAAGTTGCACACGCGCTAACATCGACATCATCGCTGTCAGCACTTGACCCAATGCCCAAACAATGGCTTTAATTTTGGGCTGTCCATTTGTAGTTTCATTTTGAGCTGCGACGCGGGTGTGGCGCATCTTTTTCTCCTATTTCTTGTATTTATGATTATTTTTTCTCTTTTGTTTTGATCTTTGCGCGTCGGAAAACAATGAAACCCTATAAGCAAATTGTCTGTCAGCACCACCACGATCAAGCTTTTGAACCACGGTTCGGACCTCGAACGGTTGATGGCCTGGTCAAAATGCTTGATGCCCTTACAAATGGCGCTATTTGATTTTGTTTTCGTTTTCGTTTACGTTTTCGGCGGCGGCGGTGTCGGTAGGGGTCATCTTTCTGGGCGGCTTGACCTGACTTAAATGAAAAACCATATTTCTCTGATGCTGGCCCCAGTTTTTGACGTGCGATCGATTGCGCCTGTCCGGGTGCTGCAGCAGCGCAAATTTGTTGCCGACTTGGGCGTCTCTGGTCTGGCCTGGCTTGACCTGATTTCATTTTGAGGTTGGGCAGCATAAGTCATGCACTTGCCAAGTCCAAAACTAAAATCAAAACCAAAACGAAATCCAAATTTGAGACCGAACTCTAGTTTGCGTTCGAGTCGGATGTTGGAGTCTATGGGAAGTCTATGGAGTACATTGGAAATTGCCTTCTAATTAAGTGCATTTCGTTTAATTAATTTAAACTAACTGTAAATTGGGCGCGGTGGCATCGTCCGCAGACCAATAGCCATTCGCCAGGCCCAACAGCAGTGAACAAACCAGCGAAACGCGAAGCAACAAGCTCGTTAAGACGACCAAATCGAGGGCCAAAGACGACGACCAAGTTTATTAGTTCGTGCCTTCATTTCGTAATTACTTCAATTGATTTTGCACTGCTGATGGCAGTGGCAGCGGCAGTGCCAAGGGAGAAGAAGCCAACGGGATCTAACAAACGAATTGAACGGAACTAAACCGAACCGAACCGAACCGAACTCAACTCAACTCAACTTAACTCAACTGAAACCTCATTGCGACTCTTTGCGCGCTTCGTTGCCTTTGATTATAAATCAGTTTACTTTGCCATTTAGAAGCATTTCTGCTGTTGTTGTTGCTGCTGATGTTAATGGTGGTGGTGGTGTTTATGGTGGTGGTGGTGTTACTGTAGCCTGCCAGTTGGAAGTTGCAGTTTGCTTGCCTTAACTTACATTGCCTTGCCTTGCCTTGGTATGTTCAAAAGGTGAAATCACGATTTTCAAGTGCATCGCCATCGATATACAATGAGAACAAGCCAGGAACTGCATCGCCGTTGCAAATTGTAACTCTAACTGTACAACAGGTTCAAAGTATCTCTTAACAGGTACGCCTGACAATGCTGCAGCCCCAAAAGGAGCTCAGAGTCTAAGACTATTGTCTTTAATTATCGCCAAGCATTTCAACAATTTCCACCCAAACAACTAAGCAAATAAATTTAAAATACTTGTGGATTACAAAAAAGTTAATTAGTTTTTACCATTCACACAGCATTCGGAAAATCACTCAATTAGATCGAGCGGCGAAAGGCTGCCAAACTGTGGCAATAACTTGCTGGCATAAGATCGGTATAAATTGTATGCTACCCTGACGTGCATATTAAAAATTTAAAGACCAAAAACATGAAAAAAAAATATACGAAACAATAGCCAGAAACTGGTCATAAACTTGGGCAGCGTGTGAGGTCAACAAGGAATATGCGATTCACGTGATAATCATGTGAAAATACTTTGATTTAATAAAGTAGCCAACTTTGGCAGCACTGGCAGCCAACTATAACAATAATTTTGCAGCCTTAATCGCATCTAAACGTTGGGGCTACGAGGCTAAAGCGCAGCTGCGAGCCGATTGGCGAATGGGTCCCCTTCGGGTCACAAGGCAGCCGGTAAAGTTCGCCGGCATCAACACCTCGGCTCGAAGGAGTCGAAGCCTGGCCGGCAACGCCGCTGACCCGTGGCTGGCTAATTGACAGTATCGTGACTAAAATCAATTTGTTGTGTGCGGCCAAAGCAACAAATTTCACGTTGTTGCTGTTGATGTTGATGTTGATGCTGCTGCTGCTGCCTCTATGAATGATTTACGATGCGTCGTAGCTGCAATGACCCCAAAGTTCGACTTTGTTGAAACATCAAAAAACTAACATCATCGCGATCCTAGTCCCGGAACCGAGTACCCCTACCTGCAACATTCGCAAGCAGAGGCACAGCCGCTGTTGCAGCCCCAGCGTAGATTATGTGTTAGGCAGTGACGCCTGCTCATAATCAGCAGCACATAAACAACATTGCTGACCACCGCATTGATCAGCCGCCGCTGATCTTCGGAGATGGTCGAAGATCACTAGCGATTTTCACCATGGCCTATACAGAGACGTTGCCCCAGACGAACATAATCAGCAGTGGGTGTCCAGCAGTGAATGGGCATGGCTGCTTAGCTATTTTGTTGCAATAACCACAATTGCGACGGACGGGCTGGCACGATCATTACGTTTGTTTATTGGCAAAAAATCAAAAATTTATTGCTCATTTGTTATTATGACTTAAAAGTTAAAGCAGTTCTTACACTTTGGACTTTGACAGGTAAATAGCCCTAGGAATGTCGCGCCTCCCCGCCATTCCGCCTCCACAACTCGTGTGTTATATGTGCATTAAGCCCGACATTATCGACAATCAACGGGTGGCTGTCTGCACCACGCCAAATTAGTAAGCTCCACGTATTGGAGTGGAAAATTTGGATGCGTTGATTTGATGAATACTTAATTACATATTGTATTTTTTTTTTTTTTTTTTTTGGTGCAACTGCTGGAGGTTAAATTTTAATTAGAATAACTGAAAGATAATGATTACAATCGAAACATCGAATTTGAGTTTTGCTATTTATAAACTTCAGTATACCTACTCGACTGATTGATGGGCTTGGCCTTAATTTGCATTGAAAACCAACTAATATTGATAGTTAAACATAGAAAAATACTCATCCAATGTCTTCCGATGTTATCTTCACATTTTTCACATCATTAAAGATGCGAACAGATAAGCTTAAGTTTTATATTTATCTCAAACTTTATTTACAGTTTAATAAGCTTTGTAAAAACAAATTATTACATTTATTAACAGAATAACATTCAGGTATGTTTTCCTTTTAAAGCACCAATTACTGCATTAAGCTTTTACAAATTACAGGAAAATTAATCGAATGTTTTCTATCAAGGTCTAGAAACTGTTTCATTGCCGTCCTGCTGTCATATCGTGCCACAACCACCGTGAAATGACGTGATAAAGTCGCGTAATTAAAATATGAACAGCGTTCATCTGTTGGCCTGGCATTTGTCTATGGCCTGCATCGGTGGCCGTTGCTCCATTCCCTGTGGTAAAAAGCGGTGCTCTATTTTAAATAAATGTTTTGTGGCAAGCAAAAAGTTATTCGTATTAGCTCAAGGATAGAAACAGGCAGCGGCTGCAACACGATGTGCGACTCTCACGGATGTTGATACTGATGCTGCTGCTGCTGCTTTTGCTGTTTCTGCTGTCGACCATCAGTATTGGATCTGGCGTGGGGCCAACACATGGTTGTTGGTAGAAACAGAGCCCGCTCCTTGCGCGCGAGCTGCCAGCCAAAGCTGCGGGAGCTAATAAATTTTTCGTCGACTGTTGTCTGTTTGCCTGCCGCTATTGATCGTTAAGTAAATTGTCTACAATTATGCCAAAAGGGAAAATAATAGAAATTATAACGAAAATGCTGTTGACTTTGTGCGCCGAGTAAAATTGTGGGAAGGTACCGCCACAACCACCGCATCCTCCACTTCACCATATACCACACCTCACCACACTTCACTGCACATTAGTTCTGTTTAGTTCAGTTTGGTTCAGTTCCCATTTGTGCATAAGTGACGTGACGCGTTTTGTTGTTGCCATTATTGCCGATCGTCTGTAAGCAGCAAATGCTACAAATGCTGGTGCTCACAATTGCCTTTAGGTGGAAAATAGCTGGCAGTTCCTGGCCTGCCATGTGGGTCAAAATGCACACGAATATTGCTACCCAGTTGGATCTTTATTTTGACATCTTGACATTCATATTTATAGCTCGAGCTAAATTCATTTAATTGTTTGCTGGTAAGTGAAACTTACAGCCTCATTGGGGGTCCACAAAAGCCGAAACTGCTACATTTGCAGAGGCCAAATGTCTTACTAGTTGCTTGACTTACTAACCAACTTACTAACTAACTGAATAACTGACTGAGTGAGTGACTGACAATTGACTGGACAACCAGTAACTGGTGCTGTGGGCTTGACTTGTTTGAGGCGACTATCGACATGTTACATCCGAGCGGATTCTCAACATTCAATTAACATGAATAGCACAGAAATCAATTAAGAAATTGCCATGCGATGCTAATAATAACCCAGCCCCGCCCCAAAGTCAACCCGAGGCTGTCAGTCAATATGAAATTTGAGTGGCTATACGGTGACTGACCACTGTACACAAGCATTTGCATTCAAGCGAGGGTTGCTCAATCAACTGTTGCTGATGCAGCCCATTGACAATCCCAGGAAAAGTCAATATTTATAAAATGGACTGAGCGTTGAGCAGTAAGTGTTCTTATTTATTAAATGTTTTGTACGAATTCGTAGAGTCACCCTCCGCAAAAGCTACAAGCCTATGTGACTGACTGACCAACTCACTGTGACAAAGTTATCCTGTGGACATTTGATTGATGCATGTTCTCCGCATGCAGACAAAATGCTTAATTGGCGCATATTCATGACAGGCCACAGGCAAAACAACCCCGATGCCCGCTGCGAAATGCGAAAAAAAAATGTAGATTACATAAACGCTGAAACGTGGACAAATGTTTAGGCAGGACTTTGATCCTGTTTTCACACATTGTGCAACACGCCCAGTTGTATGTATTATGTCCGTATGTGTGTATGAATATGTTTGGCAGTATTTTTGCCCCGCCCGCGCATTGTCACTCTTTCAATTTCAATTGGAAATCGCAGTCGTCGTCAGCAACGTGTAAAAATATTTGTGTAACTGACTTCGATATTTGGATTTATTTATTTGGATTTATTTTTTTTTAAGTTTGTTTCTGTTTCTGATTGCTGCAGTTGATGCATTTCAAATGAGTTGATTTATGGCAACATTTCGGCTGGTTTTTGAATGACTGACTGACTGACTGACTGACTTTGCTAACTGGCTAACTGGCTGGCTAGCTGCCTGTCGCAGTGCATGAATGAAGGCTTGTTGATGTTGTGTGTTGTGTGACAGCTCCAAAAACTGGCCAGCTCGGGCCAACTTACAGCCAAAGACATGTTAAACTGCTTTAATTACTCAGTTCTCTAGCAACTGAACAACTGTGCATATGTACATATGTAATTATGTCCAAGTACATATATTTCAGATTGGTTTGCATTTTGAGGCCAAAGATTTATGAGAATTTCTGCCGCGCCCAGTTTCAGTTGGCAATTCAGCCTCAGAGCTGCCCTTAGCCAAAAGGAAAGTTGTTGGACATGCGACGACTTATCTTAACTGACCTGCAGATAGTTTTGTTTGTTAAAAAATGGCAACATTTGACTCCCACGCGACGACAGAGCAACAGCGACACGAATTGAAACCAAATGGCACACATGCTGCCTCCCCTCCCTGTGGGTGCCCGACCACGTCCCATCTAGTCTCGTCTCGTCTCGTCTCACCTCGTGTTGTCTGCGCAAACGACTTTGATAAATTCCGCACAAACACACGAGTATTTGAATAATGAAGCGGGGGCCTCCACAACGGCATCCGATAGTGGGGCATACTCGATGCCCATGCTGCTGTTGGGGGCATCAATCTGTCAACGCCGTCGCGTTTGTTGCATGCGCGTGCTCACAGTTTGAGTCCGATGGGTTTTGTGCCACTGGCGGCCTGGCAAAAGGCAAAGTTGGCAACAGCAGCACCAACAACAACAATACGAGCAATAAGCAAACAGTTAAATCGCGTGCCGCATGGCTGGCGCAGCTTTGTCGCCGGCGTGGGTCGTCTATCAATTAAACAAAGCGGCTGCTGCAATATCAAATGCAAGGCCGGCATGGCGGCCACCCAAAACGGTGATCCAGTTGCCAGTTGCCTTTTGCGGCACCAGCAATAGCAACAGCCACAACATCGGCATCGGCAACGGCAAGCATCTATGTCGCTTCCGCTCTGAGCAGCTAACCAGTTTAGTTGCTGGTTGCACCCATCGCCGTCTCCCTGTACTACCACCGCATTCGCCTCCATCCTCTTCTCATGCAGGATTTGCCGACATGGCGCATTATTTAACGACACAATTCGTGCAACTCCCACGCATGCAAACTGAAAGCGAAAAATGCGCAGAGAGCTCGACAGTTGCTGTTGTTGTTGTTGTTGCTGTTGCTTAACTGATGCCCCAGCGACCGAAATTGGCGCAAAAATGTCACCAACTTGCACTCCCTGGATATGCATCGATCATCGAAACGAAATGTCAAATTGGCGGCCCGCTTATCGACCCACCAAAAGCAGCTTTAATGTCAGTTTAGTAATTTGACAAATGACTTGCGGTACCAAAAACCAGTATTGCGCACAAAATGTTGACAGATGCGTTCAATGCAGCAGAAACGCAAGAGAACGATGGGAACTACATTCAGCTAAATTTATACACTGAGATACATAAAGATAATTATTTGGCTATAGTTCACTTATACCTGCAACTCGCAGATTAGCTACCTGTGTGCTTAACCGTCAATTGGGGTTATCGGGTGGGCCTAATCGGCGATAAAAATGTTTGCCGGCATGTAAAATCAGATGATGACGATGCTGCCACCGCAAAACGAAGGCATCGTTAGACATTCATAAATGAGTGCCGAACAGGAGCACTCCAACATTATATTTGAGAGTATCGCATTTCGGCGGCAGCAGCAACTGCCACAAATTACACGCAACCCGGCGACAACAAGCATTAATAATTGACAAACTAAATGCAATATCAAAGCACACTGGCAAGCGTTATCAATAAAACTGTTCAGCGACCACGCCCTCGCACGCACTTTGTGTCTGGTTGTGGCTTTTGGGCGATTGCGGCTGCCTGCAGGATGGATGACAAATTGCGCAAATCTATGGTTGGCGGTGGGGCAGTCGCACGATCGCATTGCCAATTGCATAATATTCAGCTTAGATTTGTATCTTTTGCATGCGGCAACGAGCGCGCCATGTTGTTGACTCAAAACGCTGTCAAAATGGCAAAGCAAAAATGATTCGTGGAGATAAAGACTGGGCGCGCAAAAAGCCACAAACAAATGAAAACTCAGCTGGCCCATGGAGCTGGGCTAGGCCTAGCCCCTGGTCAGCCATGAACATTTAATAAACATTTTTGCACCATTTTTAAGGAAAGCTGACAACTGAAAATGGTGCTGCTGCGACTACTGCTGCTGTTGTTGTTAATTGCCATCATTAGCTGTTCATCTGCAGCCGGGGCTTATCAATTATCTGCACTAGTCTAGCCTGGTTCGATCGCTTGCAATTAGCCAAGCTAAGCGTCTAATTAAGTTGCCCCTCCAGTTAGCAGCTGTTGCACATACGAGTTCTGATCGATGGCGTGCAAGTGACTAACAATTTGGTTATAAAGTTGCAGATGCTAACAGCATGCGAATAGATACATTTGAATTTGCACATACAATAACTTGTATTGGCAGCTATAATTGCTCATTTATTGTAGTGCAAGCCACTTAACAGTTGATTTTTTATTTTACCTTATCGGATAAGACAATATCCCATTTCGACTTGTACTCATTTGAGATGAAGAGACGTAACAGGAACTGGGTACTCAATAGCATTTACATGTGGATAAATGCAATTTTTAACTATTAGAGACAAAACATATAATTACAAATCAAATTCGTTAATTTATTTAGATGTCTCTAAAACAATGTACAGCCTCAAAAATTAAGTTTTTAAAATTATATTTTTACCACCTCATGACCTGAATAACATACATATGAAATTGAACTGAATATAAGATGTTTGCAGTTTTTAAAATGGTTAATAAACTGGCAGATTGTAATGAACTTTGATTGGTCTCAACTACCATAACACCCTTTAAACGAAGGCAAATTGCCAAAAACAAAGCAAACATATAGTTGGTTGCCGTTGCTTAAGAACTGCCGTCTGGGAATATTGAATAAATTCGTTAAGTCTTGGTCAAAGTTTATAGCAATTTTCAATCTGTTTTTTCCGACTACTATGACGACGCTACTGCACCCGTAGCTGTTGCCATTGTTGATATTGGAGTCACTCGATTCATTCAAATTGCATTCAAATCAATTACATTCGAACTAAACATAATTCATGTGGTATGGTTAATACAACAAATTACAACTGACATTTAAACAGAAACATGAAGCGGACAATTTAACAAAGCCACAGTCAAACGGAAAGCACTACAACAACAGCAATCAAAATAATATAAAAGCGGCGCAAAGCCTGCCAACAGTCGCTGCCAGGCATCATATGAGGCAAATATATGGACAAACGCAAAAGTCGAGAAAACCAAAAAGCCAAAAAGATACAAAAATAAAATTCAAAAACAAGGCGCACATAAGATCGGAGCCACTCAGGCAAACCAACAGCTTGTGATCAAGGCAAAGTGACCTTCAGTGGCCACAAAAAGTGCAGCCCCACACACAGCCAACAACGTCATGCATAAGAAAAAAACACAATAAAATTCTTTTCTCACGATTGTTGACTTTAACACTTACAGCGTCGAAAAGTTACGAGGCATATTCACTGTCATTGCCTGCAAAGCCCCGGCAGAAATTAAGCTTGACAGCGTGGCTGCATAAAATGCACTCATAAACAAAAGTTTTCTTTTACCAATAATAATAATAACAGCAACGACAACGAGAACTGGAAATAAGCTACTGTGCTGGAGACAAATTTCCAGCTGACGAGACGAAAAGCAGCAGGAAGACTCGTGGCAGCAACCTGCAAGTCACTTTAAATGGAATCCAGAGAGTTAAAGATAAATGTTCTTGGCCAGGTCTGGCCGGGGCCAGGCAATTGTATTTTTTTTTTTTTTTTGCTTAATTTTATGTGCTTTGCATATTTTTCAGCTTGGATTGCATTAAAATTTTGTTTGCGTGTTGAACTCATTTATTTTTGCTGTTTTTATCGATTTAATGCATTTTGTAGTTGGCCTGTCTGCCAGGCTTTAAGTCAGTTTGCCTGCCTTTGTTTTTGCAATTAAGTGAAATTTATATCATTGCAAGTTCGTCGCTTAAGTTTTTTGTTTGCGCGCCGCGCATCGTGGCACGTAAATTGCCAAAAAAGATATTTCCTACTCACTCAGCAGGGACCGTGCTGCGTGGGCCGATACTAAGAGCTTTCCACTCCCCGAATCACTGTCCCGCACTCGGCTCACTGCCACACTTGCGCCAAGCTTGGCTTCGGTTGTCCTGGCTAGCGGCTTCCCTCACAGCAGTAGCTTATTTTAATCCGCCGCGTTGGTGGCGTGCATACATAATACATAATTACCGGTTTCACTTTTTGCCTGCCTGTGATTATCGTGGCATTTCTTGACGTTTTATTTTTGTATTTTTTTCTTTTTTTCTCTTCTTTCCAGCAATTGCGGTTTTTTATTACCCTCCGCTTGTTGTTGTTCTTTTTTCTTTTATTTATGTATGTATTTTTTTAGTAGTAGTGGTTGCCGGTGCATTGTATGGTTTCTTAATTTTAAATTTTTATGATGTGTTAATGGATATTTTTGTGACATGACCTCCAGGCATGCTGTTGTTATGACCGTAGCAAATCCGCCTACTTGATGAGTACTGCAGCGCCTTGCTGCCTGTCCGATTTGGTAAAGCCAATGCGGTTGAATAGAGAGAAAAACAACTCAGGTATTATGAAATGTTTTGCATGTCCAGTTGAAATGCGCTATAATTAAAGCTATTTAAGTCTTATTTAATAGCAAGGACATTCCAATTCCATGTGAAGCCGACCACAAGGCTGGACCCTTCTGGGTCCTGTTAATATTCGCCTGCCAATCATATTAATGGGCAGCGATAATGAGAAAATAGCAACACCCTGTCTGTCTGGTGATAAATATCTTAATAGTGTTTGGCGGCGATAGATGGCGCCAGTGGAAGGAAAGCTGCTCTAACATATTCGCCAGATCATCAGACTTAAGTGAATTTCAGATCAAATTGTGACCCAGTTTCCTATCAAGCATCTGCACTTCTCCGAAGAGCATGTTGATATAGAGAACAAAACATGTGGTACGAAACCGAAATCAAGTTGGTTTGAGTTTGAGTTGAAGTTGAAGCCGGGGCAAGTTGTCGCTCAAATTACGCGCACTGCTCGGCTGAGATCTGATTATAAGCCTCAAGGCATGCAATTTGCATCAATAAAACTCGATGCTTGGCCCGACAATGTCTGCTGTTGTAGGTCAGTTTGTGATTCCTGTCCCTGACGCTGCCCTTAAATGCCGATCATTTTCCTCGACTGGTGTTGATTTGCTGACTGCTTCTGCATTTGCCTCTACCGTTCAAAGGCGCATATAGGATGGATTTTAGGCGCAGCATAACTTACGCCCCGTATACTTTCATCTGAGGCCGATGCCGACCTGTTATCCACAGCGTCTCTCTTATCGGAAATCGGTTTGCCATAGTGATGTCTTATGGTTTCTGGCCACTTGATCGAACAATAATTACTTTCTCCATCTTGTGGGGGCAACGACTGTTATTGATTTCTGACTGCCAGCATAATGTTTGTATGCATCATTAAGCCGATAAAGTCTCAGCTCATATTCCAAATAACAACGAACATTTGCAGCCATTTGCAAATTGCTTATGGCCTTTAAGAATTGCTACAGCTTCGATAAAAATTATCCCACGAAATAAGAGATAATTTTCATAACCATAAAACTTTCCAAAAATTATGTGTAAATGTGAAAGGTTCACGGCCCTTTAGAGTTAAAAGGGGGAATTTCAATCGGTTACACATTTTGGGAGGGGGTCACTTGATTTGCATTTGAAAAGGCTGCTGGTTTTATTATTTTATATCGATTAATAAATCTTTGCTAATGATTTGCATCGAATACAAAGAAAAATTGGGATGTAAAACTAAACGGAACAAAAGGCAATAAATCAGTGATTTATGTTAAAACCAAGATCTGATTTACATTGTGTTTGAGTAGTTGTGCATAAGAGTAATATAGCTAAGTTCTACAGTAGCTTGTCCACTCAATTTTTAGCAAATCTTGCAGCAGCCTGATTAATGTCTGCTGCTGTTATTCGCTTTACACAAAATCTTGCAGAGTGAAATACCGTATCAATCTTAAGCTCATCAGGGCTTATGGTTGCCCTCTCTGGCTAAGGGCCAATTTTAAGAGTATATATACATATATATATATATATACATATATATATTTATGATATTGTGCAATTTCTTTTGTGCCAGTTGAAGTTTGCTAAATTAACTTCACTTCAGATCAAAAGCCGCCAAAAAAGCAAATCCACAATAAAAATTAAAAAGAAAAAAAGAAAAATTATAAAACTGCAGCTTCTCCACACTGCTCAAGTGTTATTCCTGACAGTTTGGACGTCCCCTCCAATGTGAGATCTGTCATAAAAGCCAACTGTGCCGCTCTTGATTGTGATTTTGATTTTGATTTTGGCGGGTTTTGGATGACGGGCTGTCTGAAGCCTGGCTGCCATTTCAAAACGCAACTGCCCAAAAATGTATGCAGATCTTAAATTAAAGCGCGTTATCAAAAACGAAATATACAAAACCGGTTGGTCGGGCTCTCGATCTGAGTTGATGAGGTTTCCTTAAATTTTTCACTTGTTCTGTTTTTATTATTACTATAATTTTTTTTATTATAATTTTTTGTTGGAGTGGCACTTCCTTAATTGGAACAGGCATTGCAGCAAGTGCAGTGCTAATTTATTATGTTATTTAATAAATTTAATTAATGAACAACAAGACAGCAAAACGAAGCGAAATGAAAAATGTAAACGCTTAAACGCAACGAGAGCTGCTCATTTGTTGGCAACAGAAAATTACTTAATAATTTCCATCAAAACTAATTAATTTCAATATTACTCAGGCAAGCCAAATCACCCGCAAGGCATCCTCAACTGGACGCATCCACACAAAAGACACCGTCAATGGCGACGACAACGTCAACCACAACAGCACGTTAAGCAGTATTCAAGTTAACCCTTTTTGCCAACTTTGCGTTTTGCGCTGGATGCAGCATAAAAATGCTTATTACGTCCAGCAGAACATGCAGCAAGCCCAAAGGCTTTTTACAATTATTATATACATAATTATACATGTACCTATGTGCTATGTCGTAAATATATGGTCATATTATCATCTCTTTCTTTCTGTGTCGCTCTCTCTCCCTCTCTCTCTCTCTCTCTCTCTCTCTCTCTGTCTCTCTCTCTCTCTCTCTCTCTCTCCTTTCCTCTCGATCACTTAGTTGGTTTTTGGAAGTAAGTTAAATCAATTGCTGCATGTAGCGGCAAAAGCGTCAACGGTTGGAGCTGAAACTGCAACCTGGAACTGAAGTCTCTCTCGAAGTCTTGCAAGTCTGAGGCCCGTTCGCTACGCTTGAAAAATTTTATTTTTGGCGGCTTTGTCCTTACTGGCAAATGACTTGAAGCTTGGATGTGGCTACCTTGCCAGTTCTTATGAAACTTATGCTACTTATGCAGCGTTTGTGGCTGCTGCTGCAGTGCGGCCAAAATGACCGTAATTAATCAATTTGAGCAAAGTGGCAGCAGCGGGACCCGGGAGTAGGGCGTCCGGTCAACGGCAATGTCCGTGTAATAACAATGAAAACAGCGTGTGTTGCATGGGACACGGGACCGTATGCATGTACTTGCACTCGTATTGGTACTCATGTATATCTGCACACCATAAATTATGTTCGCACAGGGTTAAGCGCATTATTTAAGCATTCATCACGAGCTGCGGACCAGTCGCAGTCACCGCCTCAGTCCGAGCTCATCCGGGGACCCTTGGCTGCTTCTGCCTGCTGCTTCTCTCATCTGTTGCCGTGTAATAATTTTTGAAATTTATGTAAACAGTGTTGATTATGGATGAGTTATGTAGTATGTTCTACCTTTTGTTGCTGTTGCCATTTTCACGCTGCGAGTGCAGTTAATTTTAAGCTTGTTTTGCAGGAACTCGCCAGCAGTTACCCGCAAGCCTGAATTTTATTCAGCCTGAGCTTGAGTCACCGGCCAATTGATGTCTTTATTAGGCTGCCCGCCACATGGCTGCCTAAATATCAAGCCACTTGAGTATTTTCGTCTGCAACAATAAAATGCTAGCTAGTGAGCGACTCTGACTCTGACTGTGACTGTGAATTGGGGTTTTGACTCTGAATATGCTGACAGCTTTAATTTAAGGCGTGTGTGGGGCACTTAGCCGAGCCATTGGAAGCCAAATGTCGCTCACGGTTTCTCCAGCTTCTAAGCTTCAAAATATGCATAAATATTTCAAATTTCCGTTTTTTTATGTGGCACATTAAGAATGACATGAACAATTATTTTCCAAGATTATACCATATACACATACACACAGACACACATACACACAAATGCATTTTGTTTTCGGTGAAATATGAGTTGCAGCGTGCAAAGCCACAGGTAGAGGCCAGACCATTTGGGTGGCGCTTTTGTCTTTGAAACGTGTCCGTGTTCGTGCCACATGCAGCGCGCTTTGCCTGCATCAATTCAAGCGCCAATAATATTTTAATTTTATTTTATTTTCCATCAGTAAGTCAGGTACGCCCGGCCACGTAGCCAACAGGCAGAAACGGGCATGTTTAGCGGGGACAATCACTTGATAGACTGCCACATGTCCCCAACTGTGGCGCATATCCCATGAGCCTTAGCTTTAGCATCAGCTTCTGCCTCGGCTGCCAACAGCTGCCAATACAGTTACAGCTTGAAGGTTGATCGCCTAATGGCCTGCGGCTAGCGCTTTTCAACATGAGCGCTGATAAGCACGACAAACATTTAACAAGTCGTTGAACATACTCTTAAAGCTCAGTCTCAGCTCTCAGTCACTGTTCGGTCTCCGTTGTAGTTTCAGCCTGGACTGGCGCTGGCGTGTTCTGCTGCCAAATGTGGGTTAAGGACGCACAGCAATCAGCGGTCGCCGCCCCTTGCCGTTGGCAGCCAATGTTCATTTTGTTTTCGTTTTGAATATTCCGTGTAATAGTTGTAATAGAGTTGCTGAAATTGGGCATAGTACAATAACACGGAGTTCGCTTATATATATATATATATATATATATACATACATGTGTGTGTGTGAGTGTGTGACAGCAGCATGGAGTACACAGATGTCTGACACACACCCACATTTCATTAGCTCCATTCGCTGGGCGCTGTTACAAATGTGATAATAAATATTCGAGTTGTTTGTGAGTGTTATAATTTAGTGTTGATTAGTTTGCGCAAATAAGAGTTATTGATTCAATTTCAATTAAAAGGATATGAATGTTTTGCGTTAGCGCCATTCCCAGGCCACATCAATTCTGTCGCCTACATATACAATGACTTCAACAACAAACTCGTTACTGTTGCACACATTTCTAGTGTTTCTTGTGGCACCTTTGCATTGATAAGGCCACAGTCATATTATTAATGATACGTAATGAGTGGGTTGGGCAGTGCTATTTAACTGCAACTGCATAATACAATTTCCGATTGCCGAATGCCAATTGCAACCGGACAAAAACGGCAAAACTGCAATTATATGTCATTTATATAAGCCGCTAAATGTATAATTTGTATAAACTAAAAGCTCAAGCATTTATTAACTAATTTGCGTAAGAAGTAAGTCAGCAAGTACTCTCGTGAGTTTTATACGTCGATAGAACAGCCTCTCCGCAAAGGCACCGACAGCTGCCAGCGTTGCCGACGCGACTGCTGCTGAGTGCCACAACAGGAATTGTAGCCGGAACTGTTGGAGTGAGTGGATGACGTTGAGGGATTGGGCGAGCAACACAGCCCAACGGCCGCTAGGGGAGCTAAAAGAAAATTGATCTGTCGATTATAACCAACGAGTTGAACAGCAACGGCTCTAACTTACTTGGAAGGGAACACCGAGTAGGCTGGATAACAAACAGGGGGAACAACTATAACTACAACAAACTATATGTATATATAGCAACAAATAGGAAGACAAAATATTGGACGACACAGATGCCTATGAAGCCTGATCGGAATGATTGGTGGACAGCTGACGCATGGTGAAGGTCGTCTCTGCAGTTACAATGAACACACGATTAGAAAATTCACAGATTGAGATTTCATTCTGTACCTGGTGTGCGGAAGCCTTCCTGGATCTTGTAGATTTCATTTAGCTCGCGGGCGCTGCAAAGGGGTGTGTCCACCTGTGTTGTCTCATTGAAGCGCGCATAGTCAATTTCATAGGCCTGCAGGTCCTTGTTGTATAGCACCACAGGGTCGAATCGATGGCCCCACAGTATCTCTGTGTTTATGTAACTCGATCTGGCCTGCGTGGACTGGCCAGTTGATTCCACAGTACCCTCTAGTATTACAACAATCTCGAACTTATCCTGCAACATGTCTGTGGCATTCATATTGTATAGCGGTGAGCTCTCGTCTATTCTGTGCTCAATCACCATGGGCCAGATGAAGAACAAATCAGAACCTGACTCATCTGTGCCTATCTGTAGCTCTGTGAAGTGCTGCGTCATCACCTCGCCTTCCCTCGTACTTCGCGTCCTTATTAGCTGTGCCCGCACACCAGCTCCAATAATATGCGATTTTCGCATATCTCCAACGCGGAACATCAATGAGAGGCAGCCATCCCGTTGGCAGATCACCGCGTTCTTGGAGAAAAGCAGAGTCTGGGCACGCTGCTTGGCGCGTGTCATTTTAGCAAAAACAATGCCAGCCATAAATGCCGATGACATCACTCCATATATGGACTGGAAGCACATCATGAATATTGCCTCGGGGCACTCGGTCGAGGTGGTGCGCACGCCGTAGCCGATTGTGTGCTGTGTCTCGATGGAGAACAGGAAACAGGAGGTGAAACCATCAATGGCGGAAACGCATGGAGCCCAGCCAGAATCCTCTAAGACATGAAATTTATATAGATAAGATTTGATAAGACTTTATAATTTTACTTGTTCACATACCCTGATTATCCGGCATATGCAACTCCTCCAGATCACCATGGGTGTACATGATGAGCCACCAGATCAGTGCGAAGAACAGCCACGATAGTATGAAGCTCAGTGCAAAGGCGAGCAGTGTCCAGCGCCATTGCCAGTCCACCATTGTTGTGTACATATCCTGTAGGAAGCGCACCCTCCGGCGCTGCAGGTGCTTCTGCACCACATTACAATCACCATTTTTAAAGACGGCGCGGCGTCTCACGCGTCGCATGCTACCCGGCCGAAAGTTGCGAGATCTGCAAAAAATTTTTCAAATCTAGATTCTAACTGTTTACATTGCAACGAATTAAAGGAAACAGCCCGAAAATATGTTATACTATTTTCCAAATTATTATAACTGGTATATCTCAGGAGACGGTGATTTTCAGTGATGAAAATAAAAAAGCGATTCCCTGGCGATTCAAAGCGTTATGCAACTATTATTTTATCATTTAATAATTTCAACCTATATGATTAAGAGTGAGAAGATTCTTAGTGCTGAATTTTCTATTCCCATATTAAATGGCATTCATACAGAGAAGATATTTTTATAGGACATCTGCACTTCAAAGTCATTCAGTGTGTCTACAATTGAATCGCCTGGCCAGACTTGCATCAGTTACCCACTTTGCATATGCTAATTGTCTAAATTAACATTGTCTAAATGAACACGTGAACAGCTTAGTTTTCGCCAGCCTTTGGATATGGAAATTAAGTGCATCTAATTGACACCACACTAAATTAGTCAATGTCAACGGCAACCAACTGAACAGGTTCCATGATGCGGTACGTCTTCTATATCAAACATAGGCTATTAATGACTATATGCAATCATGATAAGTGTACTCAATTAATTTCAATTTGCGTTGAATCAATCGCAGTTAATAAATTCAACAAATTGTCACTACACGATTTAAGCCAAGCTCCCACATGACCACATCCCACACTCAGCTTAGTGTAATTCTCAGTTACAATTAAGTTAACCATAACCCCGTTGGCACTCTGATCTTGGCCGATTAATTGACATTGTTACGGTTTCGTAAATAACTGCTAATCGAATTTAACACACAAGTTACCAGAAATATGTGCGACATGTGGACGAATAAAAGCGCTTGTGGCAGGGCAATAAAATGATTCATTGCGCTTTGTAGAAATGCCGCTCTCACTCAACTGTTAATTACTTCCATTGCGTTAAAAATAATGTTTGCTAACGCCAACGCAGCCGAAGATTGTCCAACCCCAGTCACTGGAGCATGTTGTGTGAGGCTGCGGAAATGATTTCATAATGTCCCACGAGTGGGAAAGCTATGGTCTCAATTGATTGATAAATCGTGATTGCAATAAAGCCAGGCTAATAGCTTAAATCGAATCGTTTATTGACTGAGAAAAATGTGAGAGAAGTGAGAATGAAAATCAATGTAATTTATGAGGCGTTTTGCTTTGACAGTTGAATAATGCGCCAGTGGACAATATTTGAATAGACTGGCTAATTAGTCGGCGACGTCCACAACCACTAAATGGGTAGGAACACATTCGAGCGACTTCTCATTTAGATAATGCTCGTAACTCATGTAAAAATGCAGCAAGATAGGCTGCTGCGTAGGCGTTTGTATAATTTACAACCACAAACAGCGCACGGAGCACTTAAAACCAAATATACGTCGCAGTGCTAATCAGCTAAACAAATTGTAATGTAAGACTTGTGTGTCTGTCAGATACACACACACACAAATATACACACACAACCATACACACAAGCACGATAGCTGGCCGTGCATTGATTGACCGACCGCTGCCTGGCAGCAAGTTCAAGTTGAATGCCAAATACTTGGACCTTTACGTAATGCACATATATGCGTAGTTTAACAACTGATGGAATAGCGCACCCCTTAGCCAGCGAGTGGCTGGATCCTTTGAGCGCCTCGTAGTAAACGCCTGCCTGGGAGGGAGTGTGGGAGATGCCTCTCATGTAGTGCCGCTTCCACTCCTTCATCTGCGCAAACGTTTCGTCCTTGTCGCCGGTAACGGTCTCCACATCAGCAGCATCCTGTAGCACCTGTACATCGGACAAAGGCACCTGCATTTTGGACACGATCGCTCCAATACCGTGCGCGCACAAAATTCGACTAAAGTTCCAGTCGTCGGAATTGATCTTAAGCCAACATCAAGATCAGCTGAGCTGATAATGTTTACTTTGGAAATTAGTGAAGTACTAACTAATAATCTCTATTGATCTCTATTGACTAGGCCACTTAGATGCCTGCCAACACGAGTACAAACAGCACTCTAATGGCTTGCCACACACTTGCCACCACTTACCTGCAACTAGGCTGTCGCTGGAATGCTTTGCCATTCGTAGAGAGGCCATAGAAGTTTGCTGGACGATTTGGTACTATCGTTATGGGATATGACTGTGGATTGCTGATCACACTGTCCAGCGAATCGGGATCCTCTTCGATGGTCGCTGGTCTATTGACCGGTTTTACTAATTTTTCTTTTGACTTTGCAGTCGCCGACGCAGTTGACGTTGAAGTTGTCGTCGCTGTGGAGTGGCTCGTGAAATTGAATCGCATCTGTGAATGGCAGTTCAAAAGTCCGCTTAAAATGGCATTGTAACTAGGTACTCGTGTATAAACGATGCCAGGCAACCACTTTTGTTGCCTTATTAACGCAAGCAGACACTTGTAATGACGGCGAGTCGAAGTGCGAGAAATATATCGCATATAACAGATTTATATTCGTAAACAAAATATGAGCACATGAACTTGGCAAAACAATAAAGCAGTTATCAGTTGCAAAAAGGTCGCTAGCCCGATATCATTTGCACTGCCTGTCATCAACTTGTTGTAGTTAATGTGCATATATTATATGTACAAATAAATTCAATTAAAGTGCAACACAAATAATCATAAAATTTATGAAAGTCGTCAATTTTAATTTATACTATTGTATAGATTTATTTGTGATGAATATGTGTGCCTTGTTAGATCAAGTATTTAAAAATTGTGTTATGAAACGATTCCAAAAGAAAGTCCTTCAGGTAAATTTCATATATTATTTGATAAACAATCTTTTTGTTTTACACGGAATACATAGGATGGCTTCAATATTTAGTTTTACAACTTTTACACAACCTATCTACCTCGATTTACGCAAAATGTAAAAAGAAAAAAACACTTAAAACACACCTTTAAGCGATTATTTTCTATTCGGCTATTTTGAGGTTAAATATTTTTAGCACCTTATTAAGCGCGCACAAGATTCAATAAATTGACACCTTTAAAAAGAGCATTACACGTTTTTTATCATGCTAAAAAAAACTTTAGCACCTCTTTAATAATTTTATCACTTTGCATTTAGTATTATAATGTACGCCAAACGCACGCCGCTTAAATTGTGCATAGTTTTTTGTGCACACCCCGAACCTGAAATGAGCAGAGAAATCTCGAACCAACTGCACACAGAGCAGAAACAAACAGTAGCCAAAGCTAAGCTAGGCACGGAAATCCAAAGCGACACTGCGATGACAAAGCTACAGAAGCTACTATGTAAGTCTGTCCAACGGTTTAAGTGACGGCCGACTGACAACGACGGCGACTGCAAAAGCGACAGCAACAGCAAGAAAATATTAAACTAAACAAAAATTGTGAACAAAAGGCGACTTACTGTAAATGAGCTCAGTTACGCACACATGCACAGTGTCAGTTCCCACTCAGACAGTGCTGCAGATTGATGCTCTCACAGATATAGATACAAATACCGATACGGACACACATACTTAAAGCGACTCAAACGCACACATGCAGATAAAATTGTCGTGTTGATGCGAGAAAAGTTCAATTAAAATTATTTTTAAATTGAAAATGAGGCGGAAGATAAGCGCGATAAGTTTTGCTTATCTATATTTGATGGACAAATGAAATTAAAAATATTAGCTGATACGACCTTGTGTCTCAATGTTTTTTTACAATAATGGCGTGTTTTTAATATTAATTATGGCCTGCACTTACTTATTGTACTCATGCACACAGTTACTCTGATATAATAGTGACTCTAGATGCTTGACGTACCAGAATAAACAAGAGATTTATCACAAACACTTTTTGCTTCTGTACGCTACGTATACGTAATTTTGACTATCTACGCGTCGCTGATTGCAAAAAGCTCACGTGACTACATGTTACAAATGAATTATTGGGGTAGCTTTTATGTTTCGTTTGGGTATCATAAATCTCACGGTTGACGGAGGATACAGAATAGCGAACCAGTTAAATAAGCCAAAGTCACACATCATAAATTTATTAAACACTTTCCCAATTAAATTACGGCGTGTGGAAAAGAATTAAAAGACAGTGAATATATAAAGTTCCTGGCAGCTAATCATACAATACTTATAAGGACTTTGCTATACTTCAGGAGAAAAGGATGTTGACGGACTTCTACAGCCGATAATCGCTGTAATCTTGGCGCTCTATCACTATCTAAAATTACTTACTCTAATGTAAACCGCAAACGGTACAATGCGCCAGATCTATGATGCTATCGTTGTGCGGCACTTGGTGTAAAATCTCTACCTCATTTGAATTGTGAGGTACATGCCTTTAGTACACTTTTTAGTTATAAAACGGTTACTATACACGCTAATGTAATGTTAATGTGAGGTTGCTGGTCGCACTGAATATCAATGAGGCACTTTTATCGCTGATATGTCAGCCATTTAAATGAGAGCGACCAGCAGTCGCACCTTGGCCTTGCTTTAATTGTATTCCACGTGATCGAAGAAGGCGTATTATCTAGATAAAATAAACTATGCGTGCTGCATCTGGCACCAGCAGCTGTTTCTATGCGGCAGTGCGCTTTCCATATTCCACCGCAATGCGAATGATAGATGCAGAGGTAAATGGTCTTCAAATTATATCAACAACTACATGAATTATGTCACGCTAAATTGTGAATGGCAGCAGCGGCTGACACTGATGAAGAGCACCCAAGCAGCTGTGAAAATTGAATAATCAGCTTAGTTACGCGGCTTGACAGTGAGCGACCCCAAGATACGAACACTCATCCTACCCCTCCAATGTACTGATGCTGATGCTGAGCCAGGCATTGCATGTCTGAATTTATCACATTGTGTGTTCCGTGTGTGAGTCGGCAAGTGCATATTTGTAGAAAATCATTGGCTACTTTGGTAAATAGACACGATGAGTGAGGGTGCTAATTTGATTTTAATGCGCTGAATGTCGCCCGTTTGCATCTATTTTTAACGTTAAGTCATAATTTATTTTGTTTAAAAACAAAAAACAATTTCCAGCCTGAAGGTAAAGTAAATTTAAAGATGTTTCTCAATTTTCAGATTAATAATTAATAATTAATCTAGGAAATACTTAATAATTTCACGCTTTAGCAAATTCGTTGATATTCGGATAAGTAACTACTATTAATTCCCCACAAGTTATATGTCGGTTTTATGGAGCCATCTATCGTCACTATTTGAAATATTACAAATGTGTTTTCGAAGTATGCAACAGTTTTAATAGACGGAAGTTTAATTATTTAAAAATCATGTAGCATACTTTCTGACGCTTTCATAAAATAGTCCAAAATTTCGACTTTACGTGGCTTAAATTATTAACAAAATATTTCTCTCCATAATCATAATAAATTAAGTCATAATCGTTTAACAGATAATGTGATTTATTTTAAATACGATACAAAACGTGTTCAGGAATATTCCAGAATAACACAGAATTAAAATTTGATATAAAATATGCTCGATTAAATTCTGACTATGTACATCTGATATTGCATATGAAGTAAGGAAATGTTTGTTGGCTTTGGGTGTGCTAAAAGTACATTTCTTATACTAAGGGTTTGTATTATTGGAATGTGGCTATATGTTTGTGTAAATATGTATAAATGCTTCAACACTTATGTACAAACTATACGCTAAGAAAAATATAGCTACTAACTATTACAAACTACGATAATATTAAAATGAAACTTGCATTAAATATTCTTTTCTGCTCACTCTTTCACAAAATGGCAAAATGTTTACAAAATGTGTGTGTGTCTATGTGGGCGTGTATATATGTTTGTATGTGTGCGTGGGTGTGTATAGGTGAGCAATGTGCTGGTGATGCCTACACATAAATATGTCGATCAAGGCCTGAAGCATTACATGGCAACACCATTGTAATGTTCATACATTTCATCCCAGAATCGCTGGCGCTCCGACTCAGGATTTGTCCTCATATTCAGTTCGTTTGAAATGTCCAAATAGTTGAGACTGTTCATAACATTCGAGGCATCAATTGGGGTCCACTTGGTGCTCAATATAGGGTCTTCAACGTTGGGGGTGGGCGAACTATAACCAAAACACAATACAGTTTCTATAAACGGATCTGGAGGCTTAAGCATTATTACCCGTATTTGGCAAAGTTTGTCCACATTCGCACCATACGATTCTTGACTTGCACTTCCATGGACCTTGGGTCCAGGCTCAAATTGAAGAATCCGAATTTGAAGAGGTAGCCCATCTCGTCGCCATGGCAAACACCTGGCCGGGGAATGCCCAGCATGCGCTTATACAGACCTAAAGCCCCATCGAAGGAGAAGCGATACATGTAAACGGGTGCATTGCCAAATTTGGCATGATTGCGAGCTGTGCGCCGGATGCCTTGCAGGAACATGAGATCAGTTAGCAGCTGGAGAATAATGGAGTTATTAAATTATGCATTGATTAAACCGATTGTGTATAAGTACCGCTATCATTTCATCCACTGACTCGAGACCAACATGCTTATTACCCAGATAGAAGGAGCGTATCTCGCGCGTAACTCTGTCATGGACTTGGGTCACGTTCAGATCTTGTGGAACCAAACGTCCAAAGTCATTCTCAATTATATTCAATAGCTGTGGATTCTTGCGTAATCCTACAAAAATAAATGTACACCTTGCATAATCATTTTCACTTAGTAATTGCGACGACTCACTTCTTATAAAGAGCATGGCCTCGTGCGTGTTGTAACCTGTCATATAGGGTATCTGACTGTTGAAGTTGTGCTCCTTGTACATATCGCTTGGGTGCTCGGTGAGAAAGGGTTCTTCAAGGAATTGATCCTCTTGTGAATTCCGATTCCAATAGCCCTCCACCACTGGAACAAATGGCAGGCCAATGTTATTGCGCTGATCCTCCGCGGTTAGCGTGCTGGGTGCTGCCTCCACCAGCTTCATGGCTGGCACTCGACGCAAGAAGTCTAAGATTTCCTCAGTATCGTTAGCACCCACATAGCCAAGATTGGCCGCCAGCCGCGCTGCTCTATGTCCCGAACTGGCTGCCATGGACCAGGGATTTAAAGCAGAGCCGCTCTGGGAGATGGCGCGGTGGAACAGACCCTTGCCCAGTGGCGAGAGCAGCAACAGCTGCACCGAAGATGCCCCAGCGGACTCGCCAAAGATTGTCACCTGCTCTGGGTCACCGCCAAAGGCGGCTACATTGTCGCGCACCCATTGAAGGGCCAACACCTGATCCTTAAGTCCCTGATTGCCTGGCGCATCGGGTCCGGCCGTCAAAAATCCCAAGGGACCAAGTCGATAGTTCATAGTGACTAGCACGATGTCCTCGGCAACCAAATAGTCAGGTCCGTAAAGAAATGAGTTACCAGAGCCAAAGGAAAAGCCACCGCCATGCAGCCACACCATCACAGGCAGCTTGGGTTGCAGGCTTAAAATAAAACTGATTAACTATTTAATTATATAAATCATAAACTCATTTGCTCACTCATCCTCCTTGGGCATGCGAGTAGTGAAAACATTTAAATAAAGGCAATCCTCATCGCCCTTAAAGGTGTCCAGTATCATGTTTTTGTGTGGACAACTTTGACCCTCTCTCGAAGCATCTCTAACGCCAGACCACGGCTTCTCCGGTTCTGCAGCTCGGAATCTGCAGGCTAACAATTTGAATATATCTTTCAATGGAGTCAACTTGATCAGGACTCACCTTCTGGCTCCAATGGGCGCTGCACCATATCGCATGCCCTTGAAACTATAATAGCCCCCTCTTTCACCGGATCGATACTTCTGAAAGCGGCCGCGCACCTTGCCCAAGGTGGTGCTAGCCACAATTTCGCGATCCTTCTACAGAAGTGTACAAAATAAATATATTTTAAGAAAGTCAACAATCCGAACGTGTGAATTTCTTCTTCTTCTACTGCCTGAATTGTATAAAAAAAATGATTTGAAATTGCAACTCTAGTGCTTTGGTTGGTTTGCACCTTGCCGAATTCGGTGGCGCGTGAAAATACCAAGTATCTGTGAGATACTTAGCTTGTGTGTTATTCTTGCACAAGTTCTGCATGAAGTTCGAACTAATCTTGAACAGCGCTGGCGTGTACAAGTAGGTCATGGTGCAATTCTTGCGCAATTGACCAATGGCCAAAAGCCAGTTCTTGCCTGAATAAAATAATTGAATTTGTGTGGCGCCGAATGCTGCATGCTGCAGCTGTTCTTCTTTGTTCTTTGGCAGAGACTTGACCTCATCCAAATTGCAGCTGTGCTGTAAATCTATCACTGGCTTTAAAATCTTGACGTTCAAGTTGAAAAATGATTGGCTCTAAATGGTTTGAGCATAATTCACACAAGCATTGGCATTTGTGCGTCAAGGTCGTCGAGTTATCATCTGTGCGTATTATGTTTGTCTTACCCGTAGAGATCGCACCACCTCCTGCACCACTCGCATTGCACGCGAGGGCAGCAATTGCACCAGCGAATTGGGATGCGAGGTCAGCGTTTTCCAGGCCATCGTCTCCTGCAATTACAAAGGTCGCTTGTATTTTAAATTGAATTAACAGCAATTTGCAAACAAGCCAGCGCGCCTTGTGCAAACGCTGCTCTCAAGTTCACTGCTTGCTGGGCTGTTACATTAATGTTGACAACTTTTCACTGTGTTTTTGTTTTCTGTTCAGGCTGCCCACTTTTAATGATGTTAACGGGCAACCTTGCGGCCAAGCAAATTTCGTTTAATTGAAATGCCATTTGCATAATATAAAAAATAAATAAATAAATAAAAAAAAACCAACAACTTTGTTAGAGGCGGCAACAGTCCAAAAACAGTTAAGTGACAACAACAATGGCAACAGTCACGTGCAGCCAACGCTTAATAGAGGATAGATATAGGTATGTATATACAATGTATATACATATGTAAGTAAGTCTTAATACATTTTGTGTGCTGTCTGTCAGCTGTCACATTAGCCGGCGTGTGTCCCCAGCTGAAATGTATCTGTATCTTGAAGTGAATCATGACACAGTTGAACCAAATACAAAAATATTCACATAGTTTCAAGTTCACATTTTACGAGTAAAACATTTTATGCTAATTTCTTTTTTGTTTACTTTGTGTGTGTGTAAATACTTGACCCGCTGGGTGCGTGGGTCTGCATCAGTATTTGTGGTACAACATTATGCAAATGTGGGTGTAGCCGGTCGGGCATAAGACAATTTCGGTTAAGCTTTATTTAAATTGATTTGGCTTGGCTTTGGCTTAATTTGATTATGCGGCCATAATACATAATGTTTATAATTGTTTTTCGTATTGCCTGCATTGTTGATATTGTGATATGTTGTGATTTAAAATGCGCACATTTGCCGCATAGGTTCAAGAGCTTCCGAAGTGGGTCAGCATTAAATCTTTAATGCATATTTAAATAGCTTTTATCGATCTTTGGGCATACACAACTAAATTGAAAATGACCCAAGCGAATTATATTTAACAACTGCCTTGTTAGATATATTAAGATTAACCAAGAAATAAAGTTATGTAAATAACTTGTGAGTTATCACCAAGCCCTTACTGCATTTTAACTCTTTCAACGCGTATTTTTAGGTACAACAGATAATATAATCGATTGACTCGTCGTAAAATGCACACAGGAACTTAATCAAATTAATCCATTTACAATACGTAAATATTATGTAATCGCAAAGACAACAAAATATCAACAGCAACAACATTTTGGCGCTTGCGCGATACGCTCGAAAAATGAAAATAAATACGAAAATAACTGCAGTCCGGCAGATCGCCAATTTCAGCTTTTCGAATTCGCTGCACCATGCAGCAATGTAGAAAGTTGCTGTTACAATGGCAGCAAAAATATAACAGATTGCATAAATATTTTACGATTTTGCAAATATATTGAAAACAAACCTCAGTTGTGGTCGTAGAATGCCCCATTTTCATTCTGTTTAGATCGGACGGCGACCCGGAAGAAGATTTTCCGGTGGTTACTGCTGATGGCGACATTGTTGTTGTGGTCGTTGTTGTAGTGCCAATCAAAAATAATACTTTAGGAACTAAATCTTCCATGTCGCCAGCAACCGAACCGGGCAATTCCCCATCAATGGGCAACACAGCCTCTGCCTCTTCAGGGTTTGCAATTTTTTCAAATTTCAATTGATTGCTCGGCTCATGAGGCCGCTCCATGAAAATGGCATAGAAAATCAGACCAGTTGCCAGCAGAAGGGCCACAGTGGCCAGCACATAGGGCAGATGTTGGCGACAGGCCATTTCGGGCTGCTCTGTCCTTATGCAACAACACAACCCGTTGACAATTGCGGTGCAGAAATCGGTTGCAGTTGCAGCAGCGGCACGCGTCGCAATGCGAAGCACTAAACTTTGATTTATTGAAACGAGCTGTCTTTGTGTTCAGTTGCGACTATTATTGACACATAGCACCGACTGGGGCTATACACTTTAGGACCGAGCTAGCTTTGCGGCATCTGCGTCCGTTATTGTTGCACTCGCGGCCACTGTCGACTGAGCTTTGAGTCGGCACCATAACTAACTGAATACGAACTGCGAGTCTTTGTTTTCCGCTCCACCTGCATTTCTCGTTTCTAATATATATTTTGGATTTTGTGTAGTGATCGTAATTTATATATATGTTTTTTGTTAATTGTTAAAGTTATGTGCAGCACGCAATGGTCGAGTGCAGACGCTGCCATTGCTTGTGTCGCCGATGTATTTGTTAGCTTATTGCTGCTTCGGCTGATGAGCATTTATCTTTCAATGATATCTGAGAGCGAGCGGAAATGTTGCACTTGTAATAAATGTATTCATTTAATTACAATTATAATTTTTCATATCCCATACTAATTGTTTCTGGGCTTTTTGTAGGTGTTAGCTTCTTTTTAATTGTTATACCAAGTCTTATATATTTATTTACATAAATATGTACAGACACCAACAGAGTTCAACTGTTGGGTATAAATTAATCATAATTAATTGTTTGTTAGACACACACATACATACATATATAATATAGTAGTAGCTACAAGTTCTGCTCACCTGGCTCAAATCTTCAATTATGATATATAACATTTGACAGATGGTGGACAGATTATATTGCCCCATACTAAACTGATATACCTACAATAGGCAGCGAAAATTGAATGAAATACATTGAAAAATTATAAGGGTTGTATTATTGCAAATACATTTTTAAAGACAACAGTATCAGTATATTGTTTAAGTACATTAATCTATCAAATAATTATAATCAGTCATTTTAACTTTTTATTTTAATGAGTAGCAAAGGAGCAATATTACAAAATTTGAAAAGTAATATTATTATTAAAAATATAATATTATTTGGTTGTACTGTCTAATGTGGATATGAATATCGTGGCATTGGCAATGTAATGTGCATAAAAAATAGCATTGAAGACCAGATTCCAAATGTGCACTCAAGTGCCATTTACAAACGTTGGCCACAGATTCTTAAAAGCCATGGCCAAATCGAATTGAACAGCTCCGAAAATATTTGTTTGTTGGCTTATGCGCCTCATAAAGCACAGTACATAAAGGTATTACAGCGATGGCGTATTAAGAATAGGTTTAAGCAAATCGTTGTTGGTTGCTGTGGCTAATAACTTGTGCACATGTCCATAAAATCTATTAACAGCCACCTGTAAATGCCGTTTCCAGTATTTTTGAGACAGACACAAAAGGCGATAATTCACAAATGCCGCATAAGACAATAGCTTGACGTTCATTGCGGCTACTTGTGCCTCAAGAGGCAGCCGCGACGGCTGATCAAGTGTTGAATTACTTTTGAAACGGCAACAAATTTGCGACACGATGTCAAAGTCACTCGCCGCAGACTAGACTCAGTGGCTTTGATTTAAAGCCAGAAAAGCACAATGTAAGCAAATTTCGAGTTTGGCACGCTTCGTGGTTGCTTCTTTGTTTAAATACCCACACATTTACATACATACACTCTCACATACCAGTCATTTAGTGTAGTAGTAGTAGTAGCAGTACAAGTGTTTTGCATCACACTTACCTTTAAAGTATTGGAAATCTTTCCAGCTCGGGCTATAGCCGTTCCAAATGTTGAGGGCGCTATCGCAATGGACGCTGACTCATTGCACAACAGCAGCAGAGCGGCGAGCAGCAGCGGTAGCAGCAGCAGAGGACACGCATTTCTTGTGCATATCATAATGAACTAGTCTTGGTCTCGGATAACGACTGAGCAAATGAAAACGAATAATGCATTAGTCGATTGTCTACAGCGATAATGTGTTTGCCAAAGCGAAACGCTTACAAAAAACCGAACCGAACGCTTCTCAGACTACTTCTTGGTCAGGGACAAGCTACGAATGTCAACAGCTTTCCAGCAGAAGCAGCAGCAGTAGCACCAACAGCAGCACCAAGACCAGCTATGCTGAGCTTAACTGAACTGAACTGAACTAAGCTGAGCTAAGCAACACCTACTGATCAACTTGACTCTGTTTTTGCAGCGACTAGCGCAGCATTGTCTTACATTTAATTGGCTGATATTATTTTCGTATTTGTTTACTTTTGCCGGTTGCGGTAGGTCGTTTTCGTTTTCGTTTTTGTCGTTGGCACTCGGTGCTATTATTAAATTAATACAGACATTATTCCATTTTGCTTTGGCTTTGCGGTTTGTAAAGGTCACTGCGCGTATTTGGCAGCATCGATAAAGCACCGACTAAATATTTTTATGCTCATCGGGCGTATGATAAATTAGTTATGTATAAGATGTCGTATGCCGCGGATAGTTCAATGACAGCAGAGGTTAATTACCAGTCCGAGAAAAAGAGCAAATGGCAAGCCGGAAGCATTACAGAAGGCTATGCCTATGCGAAAGCACACAATAAAATCTAGCTGTTCAAATTAATCTATAGCTGCGTGCTAATTTCTTATTAGCATTCAGTTAAAGGGCTTTTTCACTTCCTCAAACATGCTGCGGCATCTTTCTAATAAGTGGCTTTGGCAACAAAGTTGTTTACGGTTATCGTTCAGGCTTAGACAGCGAAGTGGTGCCGTTGAACAGAAATCAATTCGATACGACATCAAATATACTTAATAATACTCGTGTAATATTAGCAAAAAGTGACTACGGCTGCCACGCCCACTTCAACAACGACAACTGTGCTTAATCGCACAATGCATAACACATGGGAGGTGAGCTAAAGGGGTGGGGGTAGGTAGTGGAAGAGTTTACTAAACAACGCTTAAGCCACTAACCCACTTCCTACTTGAATCGAGCGTTGAGCGTCGGCCTCAAGTACGACGACATTGCCGTTATTGTTGTGGGTCCGCTCTTTGCCAGCTAACAATGCTAAGGAAACACTTGCACTTTCATGGAAAGTTGTTTGGCCAGTTGCACTCCAAAGAGACAGAGAGTGAGAGAGAGACCAAAATATATAGAGAGTGAAAAAGTTGCAGCATATATGACAGCGAGAGATTTAGAGAGACTTAAGTTAAGTCAGCTGTGCCACATGTGTATGAATGTATGGGTTCATAAGCTTATCATGAATGCATCTGTATTTGTACTCTAATCATGCATCTGTAGACGTATTTGTAGTCTTCATATTCGTATGGAAATTAGCTTCAAATGAAGCATTAAGCAATGTTGCATTTAAATTGGTAACATAGCAAAATTAAGGAGCGAATGGACGAGTGGACGAACAGCAGAATGCTGATTTACCAATTGGAATGTGTAAAAGGAGTTATTGGGCCAAACTCCGATAAGGCGCAATCAAACGAGAAATAAACTGCAAAATGCATGTGACCAACAAAGCCCGACCAGCCACAAAACCCCAAAGTTAAGAGAGAGCAACGAATAGCAAAGAGGAGAACAGGCATTGGATTGGATTGAAACGCACTGGGGACACTGGCTGGAGCTGATGCTAATGAGAGTGCCCGACGAGAGCTGGCTCCGAATACCGATATGGCTATGCGTTTCATTACATAAGCGGCGATCAAAACAAACAAGGTAAATATTGAAGAAAAATTAAAAAAAAATAAATAAGTCAAACATGTTGAAGAGTTGACGGCGTCTCACAACGAACGAGCGGAGCAGCAAAACAGTAATCTACGAAAAGCTGATGCACACTGGACTGAGTGAGAGTGAGTATTGTGAATATTGACAAAGAGACAATGAAGGAGAGAAAGAGAGACGCTGAAAGAGGGAGGGGGCGTGTGGGGGAGAAAGACGGAATTAAAGATGAACCGATGCTCCGATTATAACGTGACTAAAATGAGTTTTTAGGCAGTTAGCGAGGCATTTCATTTATGCATGTGTGCAAATTGAAACTTAACGCCAAATTTCGCTTGACCCCTTACGTAAGCCGGCAGACAGATAACGGAACTAATGCGAGCAGTTTGTCAGCTCAGGGGATATTTATGGACGACAAAGGCAAAGATCAAGCCCGAAGACGCAACTGGCGAACTGTTTGTATTGACGTACAATGTTTAATGTGCACAAAGCTAACCAGCCGCGCTTCACAGAGGGCCAACGTGCCAGCTGACGGACAAATAAAATATATTTGACATAGATACACAGTAGGTAAGTAAGTATTTGGGCGATGTGACTCAACGGGCGAATAGTGAACAGTAATGCGCAACATTTTCCGTATTGTCAATGACAATTGTGAATTTCAGGGCAACGCGAAATCAATTATCGATTATCGATTACCGATTGACCATCCGATTGATACATACATAAGGTAACTGTTAATAATTCACAAATAATGCACTGCACACTAGACAAGTTCAAGTTTGTCGCCTAAGTCTTTCGTTTCGAATGGCGCGTGGCGCGCTTCTCCTCTTCTTCTGCTTCTGCTTCTGCTATGGCAACAATTTGGTCTCGTCGCGTACCAAAAATTTGTTTCGTGCTTCGCGTTTGACTGTTGCCGTTGAACTGAGTCTGTGCCCGGCGAGCGGTGCGCTTAAGCGTCAAATTGCTTTTTTTCATACCAATATCGCATCGCTTCGAGCCGCGCACATTTCGAGCTGCCGCTGGAGTCGAGACGAAACGGAGACGGAGCAAGAGTTGAAGAGTCGGAGATGGACAGACTCCTAGCATGCAAACGGTTTGTGTTTCGTTTCTTAATTTTTGTTGCTTCTGGAGACAATGTGAATAACTCGAGTTACAGAAAAAATAATTTTTAACTCAGCGACAACGACTCACGCATAAATTATGCAAATTTGTTTTTATTTTTTTGAGATGTGTTTTTATTTGGTAATTTGTATTTATGATAGCAGGCACTACCAGCTAACGACTCCATATTCTTGACCAAGATGGGCCTACTCTGTGCCTCTCTGCCATGTCGTTTATCTATAGACACATGCAATGAGTTACTACCACTGGAGAAGTGGTTGACAATGAGAAAAGCCAAAATTTTGTCACTATTTGAGATCAAGGATAAAACATTAGTTAAGACCATAGACTTCCAGGAAAGTGGCAGACCTTTGACATTGCAATTTCAGTCTTGCAACAAATGATGCTAAAATAACAACTATAAATTACATTGTAATGTAATCGTAAAAGTATTTGTTTTTTTTATTAGTAATAAATGGCAAAGGTAATTAAGCTTAAATTTTCACTAATCATCATTGTGTAATTATTTGAATTTACACGCTGCTCATCAATTAGCAAACATTTTCAAGTTTGGCAACGCATCAGTTTTCATATTCCACATCATGCCCCATGTGACCTTATTGCGTTTTATGTATCTACATCATCTGCACTTGACTGAGTACACAGCTTGAACATCAAAAACCTTCGTAAACCTCGAATACAAATATATCATAATTATGTATATGCGAGATCAAATTGTGCATTCAGTGTGCAGGTCTCTAGTCTCTATCTATATCTATTATACCGAAGTGGAAAGTGTGTCAACACATTGTTCTATACAAATATTTGCTCTGGCGTAAATTATGAAAATATGCGCACAAAAAAATAAAGTGCCGCTTCCCGAACAACGACTCCGCAGCGCTTGGGCAAACAAGAATTTTGAAAGTGACCCGGTAGTTAAACTGTACAATGTACTCCAATACTGGCCGCATAATCAACTGACGCATGCCTCGCATATAGATTAATAGTAAGATTCAGCTGCATTATGACGTGTCAACTAAAAGGCGCAACCGATTCTGCATCAATTGTAGTCCCGTTGTAACCGCTTCTCAGGGTCAACTTCTCAGGGTCAATGTCCTATGTTCATATCAGCGGAGTTCTTTTCCTCATATACAGGTTCTTTAACAACACGGCACATGTAGAAATATCGTGAATTAATAATAATAATATTGTTATTGTGGTTCTTAATTTTCATATCATAAATTGGCATCTTCATTATTGTATTCACTGGTAAATATAATAAAGTTTAATTCTTTTATATTTGAGATTATCATATATATAAAATCAAGGTTAAATTTTCGTTTTAAAAAATCTTTTGAATTTAGCGCCCAAGAGAAGTCTGCCAATGGTCATTGCTACGATACGCAAAGTATACTCTTTGCATATCAGCCAGTTTCGGACCGCGAATACATTCGTTAAGTGTGGAGCAGCCTGCCAATTGTGGAAAATCCAAAAATAGAGGGTGCCACTATATTATTGTGAATGGTTCATGACATGACTAAAAATTTGCAACGACACATAGAGATACCAGATACAGTGGCGCAACCAACTTCAAGTATTGAAGTGTGAAGTTGGCGTCGGAACAACAGAAGTTGAACTTGACGTTGGCGTCAAAACTGCACAAATTCAACTTGAAGTTGGCGTCAAAACTGCACAACATCAACTTGAAGTTGGCGTCAAAACTGCACAACTTCAACTTGAAGTTGGCGTCAAAACTGCACAAGTTCAACTTGAAATTGGCGTTACTGGTACATACAATATCCCGCCAAATTTAAAATCATAAATATTGTATGTATGTCTATGGAAATTTATTTGGGAGTTATAACCAAGTTATCTATGGACTACATAAAATCGCATTGGTAAAATTGCGCTAAAGCAAACTTTGCTTTTATAGATATCTGTTCTGCTAAATATGCAAATTAGGCCATTCTACGCCATTGTCCTAGTAGATTCTTGCAATTGCTAAACTGGTCTTCAGAAGACAATTCAGCTTAGTGGTAAAACTTAGGCACCAACATACCTAACCAAGAATCCGTAGCTTCAACTTTACTCGAATTAAGTTTATTCTTATCACTGATTATAATATAATGATTGTGTTGCTAGTTATTCAAAATTTAAATATTTGGAGTCGAAAGTTAAAGGTTTTTACACTAAACGTCAATAACGCGAAAATTTGGAAAATGTTACATTAGGTACAAGAAAACAAGAAAAGTCTATTGTTGCGATATGCCAGAGCTGTCTAAGGCACGAAATATTTTAAATATGGAATATATATAGGCAGCAGTGCGCAGATCGTTGCACAGCTCTAACTTATTGGCAGTACTTTTGATTCCATTACCAGATGACTCCATAACTGTTTGTAAAGCAGCATCCACAATGTCAGCCTCCTTGGTGCAGTCTCGAATTTGTTGAAGGCGCTCGTTCGGCATGATTTCGGGCTATGAATAAGATTGGTGATTTGTATATAGCCCAGAATCCGATGGAAGGTTTCACAACTTACGTATTCACCCTCATTACAGCGGTTAAGCGACTCATTTATAGAATTCATGACCCCATGAATGAGCTGTGAAGTGATTTTCGAGTTCATTTTTCCGTAGGAAACATGATTAATATTCTTCAAATATTCAAAATAGGAGACGGTGACGCCGCCTGCATTGCAATAAATATCTGGAACCATAAGGACGCCCTTCTCTAGCAAAATTTTCTCAGCAGCTGGTGTCGTAGGCCCATTGGCTCCCTCCAGTATCAATTTTGCCTTGATGTCTTTGGCATTGTCACTAGTAATCACCTTCTGTGTGGCACATGGCATTAATATATCACAATCCGCAGTGAGCAGAGTTTCCTTGGACTCCTTGCCCTTTGAATACCCTTTGATAGTTTTCTTTTCCGCTTGGAATGCAATAACATCCTGTGAAGAATGCGTTGCTTTAACGTATATCGATTGATAATCGATTGCTACTTACGTTAATATCAATACCATCCTGGTTGCTCAGGGAAAAGCCAAACTCCTGGATGCCAATCACTTTAGCGCCTGCCTCGTGCACAAATTTAGCAGCAAACGAACCAACATTGCCAAATCCCTGGACGATTACCCTCTTATCTTCCCAACCAGTCTTATATCCAATTAGATCCATCCATTCTTTATCTTGCAAAAACATATCTCCCGCCTTCCACACCCCACGGCCTGTGGCCTGAAATCTTCCATTAATGCCACCGATGTGGACCGGCTTCCCTGTGACAATCGCCGCCGCATTTATGTCCTTGTAGCCAAACGTCTTGGTATACTGATCCAATAACCAGCTCATTTCGCGGGGACTTGTGTTAACATCTGGAGCTGGTACATCAATACCAGGCCCAATCATATTGCGCTTCAGCAACTCCATGGTGTAGCGCCGTGTAATCGTTTGTAATTCCATAACCGAGTACTTTTTGGGATCGATCCGAATGCCGCCTTTGGAGCCACCATAGGGGAGGTTAACACAGGCACACTTGAATGTCATAATAGCTGCTAATGCCTTGACCTCTGCCTCATCTACATCCATGGCGAAGCGAATTCCTGAGGGTGGTGCATTGATAAATCATCTAACCGCTTTAGGCATCTTTCAATTGGTACTTACCACCCTTTAGGGGCAACCGATTTCGTACATGATGTGCTCGATAGCCTGTTATAATCTCATATGTGCCATTCTTACGTGCAATAGGAAAATTCACTTCCAGCGATGTATTCACGTTTCCTATTAAATTTAAAATGGCACTCACACGAGCCTGCTTCTCTTCTGGCTTCAAATAAGGATACTGGTCCATCTCTTTGACCAACTCTTTTTCCATGATCTGGGCGGCCTTATGATAGTAGTACATTACCATTGCCGAGAGCTCAGGATCCTTATCCGTGGCGACCTTTTGTAGTTTCTCGGGAATCTTGTGCTCATTACGCTTTTGCACTTGTGGCGACGTTTGGAAACGTCCACTAAACAGAACATTATTGACGCCACGAAGCATTATTTTTTTTTCTAAATTGAAAAAAAATAAATAAATTTTATGAAAAAATTTTGTTGTTGATTCTGCTAATGCTGTTGCTTATGTATACGATTGATTTTAGTACTCCAAAGATAACTATGTTATTCGAATTTAGTTACAATAAATAACGTAAAACATCATAGCTAATAATTATAAACACAAGTGGATAAAAACTAATGTTTACCGCCACCGAAGCGCACACACTTCCTATAAAGTTTAAAATAGGTCCCTACTGACCCATCTCTTTGACCAACTTATTTCCATGATCTGGGCGAGAATTCGGGATCCTTATTTGTGGGGACTGACTAAAGATTCTCAGGCAATTTGTGCTCTCGCCGCCTTTGTATTCGGAACAGCATATAGCGACTCTCATTTCGATTTGTTAAGCGACGAAACGACCAATATTATTAAAACTTTACTTTTGAACAGTTTGAACTCATTAATTGCACCGTTATTTCATTGTTGATTTTATAATATTTTTGGATTTTGTTTTTATTGTATAAATTGCTCTACATAATACGTGGCTACAGGCTACGATCTAGGCTTAAATATTTTATAGCTATACACAAATATAAACATATTTTGAATGGTAAATTCTTAACGCATGGAAAACTCTAAGCAGCCAGTAATTAAAAACATAACTAAGAGTATCCTATGTAGAGTTGCATTATATCTATATGTATATAGAGTTTATTGGGCACACTAACACACCTGCATATGCATGTATATGTATTGTGTGTATGTATGATTGTATGTATGTATGTATTAACTGTTGTGCCGTTTGACGTTTAAAGTTTTGGACTCGCACGGAAGCGCACAAAATGAATGTAGATTGGGGTAGGGATTATTTAGTTTGTATGTATGTATATAACTTAGTTGTACCAGTAGCACAGGTTACACATAAATATGATAGACTTATTAATATGCATTATTTTAGTTATTAATAATATTGTAATAGCTTTATGTTTATTATTTTGATCTATATACACGCACATACAACTTAGTGTTTCTGAAATGGTTTAGAACTAGAAAAAAGCGACCCCGTTTGCAAAATGAAAAGTAAAGATTTAACAAAAATGTAGCTTTTAATATCACTTTGGGGACATGCACTCGATCTCTTATGGCCTCTTTTACGATGGATACAATTGGTAGCATATAGAACTTTAATTCGACAACAATCGCATTGCACATAAATTTTCAAAATTTAATTCGCTTCATTCAATCCGGATGTTAGCTTCATTCTAATAATGCGTATTGAAACTGGTTTGCTTGATTCATTGAAATTCAATGGCTTAGTCAATATCATAGTGGGTAAACTTATCGCCAGCATATTTTCAATTAATTTCAAATTAATTCAAAAGTCTAATTTTTACATAATAATTACAAAGTGATTACGACGCCTTAACAAACACATTAATCTCGTAGCAAGATCGCAGGTATTGCTGCTGCTTAAAATTTAACATCACGCTTGGAAACAATAATTCTCAATAGTATATTTTTCCCGTTGAGTACTATAATTTGTGGCCTTTCTATCGAACTGTAGTTCAGTTCTCTTCAGCTGCAACACATCAAGCAGCTTCTATTCCGCTCAACTGCTAGTCGATATCCTTCTTCTCGATCTTCAGATCGAACTTGGCAACTAGCTCCTCTGGCGTGTGTCTGTAATAAATGCATGAAACTTCAATTAGCTAAATGTATCGTTGACCAGCCTTTTGTCAATTGATTACTTACCCCACCAGATTCTGCAGATCGCAGACAAAGCGATAAACATAGCGCTTTCCCGCCGTCTTATGTATGATGTTCTTGTCGTAGTAATAGCGCAGACCGCGGCTCAGTTTCTCATAGTTCATCTTGGGCTTGTTTTTTCGTATGCCCCAGCGACGCGCCACCTATCGGACGGAAGACGTAAAAGTCATAAATTTAGTAAAGTTTTGAGGCAATACAAACAATATTAATTACCTCATCAGGATCGGTTAGCTTAAACTCCCAACCATCGCCCGTCCATGAGATGAAACTCTGACAGGTCTTATCCAGCAACAGCTCCAGTAGGAACTGCCACAATTGTATGGGACCAGAGCCCGTAAAGCAGGGCACGCCTCCCTGCGTTGTGTAGCCGCCTAGCAGCGTTTTATCCAGAGCCAATGTGGTCATATATGCCGGATGCTGATGGGCATGTGCGTTCCACTGATCCATGTTTGGCTGGGCGCCCATCGTTGGGAACTGTGTATCGTATGGCGTAAATTCGGGCGGAAAGGCCTCGTGAAAACGTGCCCGATTATACGAACTGTAGAAATCAGGACTGCCATCCATATAGCCATTGGTGTTGGCGTTGCCGCTGCCATTGCCTGCATTGGTGGTCTGGTTCTGATGCTCTTGCGCGGAAAGTGCACCGTGATAGTCGCTATCATCAGCGCTGCCTGAAGCTACAGCAGCAGAGCCTCCACTGGCCGTGTTGCCCCCTCCACCGCCACTATAGTGTCCAGCGGCTGCTGTTGCGACCAAATGTGCGGGCAGATTATAGCTGCTGAGATCTGTTGGATCGTTTTGAGCATTCGATGCGTAGGCGGTGTTGCTGCCGTTTCCAGACTGTGTGCCCGGCTCCTCTTTCAGCTGATGATGTTGGTAGAGAGCCGCAGTCATGTAGTTCATATTATTGTTGCTGTTGTTGTTATTGTTGTTGTTATTATTATTGTTGTTGTTGTTGTTGCCCGCATTGACATTGTTATTGGCATTATTGTTGCTGGCGTTGCCGCTGCTGCTGCTGTTGTTGTTATCGGAAGCATTTTGCTGCTGCTGCACGCCAGGCGGCAGCATGTTGCTGTTGTTGTTGCTGCTGCCGGTGCTTGTGTTGTTTCTGTTGCCATTGACATGCTGTTGCTGCGATTGCTGCGGTGGCGGGCTGCTGTTGGTGCGATCATGTGCATTGCTGTTGTTGTTGTTGTAGCCTGCAGAATAATAAATGTACAACATTTATTAGCTTTTGCCTTATAACTATAATATTAAATGTTGTATAAGTGAATTTACCAAAATGTTAGATACTGTTTATATATATGCGCACCATAATGTAACTACTCAAATAATTATTATACATAGCTCGATTTATTCGACAGACAATCAAGATTCAATGTTTACAATTTGATACAAAATTATATAAAGTTATCAGTTTGTGATTTTTGCGAAATGTTTTATATACCTATAATTTTTTTCGCAGAGAAATCGCATTTGTACAAACTATATTCTGATTTGCCCTAAGATGCTAGTTCAAAATTAAGAAAATGAAAAACACAACAAATATCTATTTAAATTCATATTTAAATCTGCTTAGAAATGCAGTATTTTAGTTCGTATTATAGTTAAGATATTTGCTATTCAGTTTCTTTTTCACAATTTGGAATTAATAATAATTATCGTTTTGGAAAGCAACAATTTGTAATATTAGAAATATCTTCCAAACGAGATAATCTCATCAAATTCTTTGATTTGCTGCAAAGAAATTTTTAGTAATAGTTTTGGGGGCGTCGCTGACACGAACACAATTCGAGGGCAATCGCTTCGGAAGCCAATCAAAATTCGAAGCGCTCACCAATACAAATGCCCAGCAAAGCAATAGATACAAAACACAGATACACACGCATACATCAACAGCTATAGAGACAGAGACACGCACACACGCACGCACACACACACACACACACACACATAGATGCGCATATATGCGAGCGAGTTGTGCTACCCTCTCTCAATCTAATGTGGCTTGTGAGCGCATGCTACATTAATTGCAAATACGTCGAAACTTCACACGTTCATCATATGCGCTTGTGTGTGTGTGTGTGTGTGTGTGTGTATGCATGTGTATCTGTGGCATACGAAAACCTGTTGCACACGTTCACATAGGCACATATAAGCTCACACATGCGCGCTCTCTCACTCGCTCGCTCGCTCTTACAATATGAGCAACTGGTGCAATCTCGCTCGCTCGCTCGCTAGCTGGCAGCGGGGAAAAAGCTTAGCGCGTTTTCCCATTCGCTCGCGCAGCGACGGTATTGCGCAGATACAAAGATACGAAACGCTGCCCGTTGGCTGAGCCAACGGACGGCACTACAACAAAGAGCTGGGTGCCTCCCACGGTTATCCTCATACAGAGGCGCAGCATCTTAGTCCAAAAATGTATTTGCAAGTAGAGCATCTATGTACTTTACAATTCATCTATCTGTCCGTCTATCTATCTATTTATATATCTATCTATTTAATAGTTTGTCAACTCAGGCGCAAACAAAGCATACAACTGTGTTGAGGCATTTATCATCAGCCCAATCTCCTCCCCCTTCATTTAACTTGTTGCGTGTTTGTTGTTGCTGCTGCTGTGGTCGCTTGCGGGCGTCACACAAACAAACACTTGAAAACGAATTACAATTTAATTACGCGTTGAGGGTTGTGCGCACATCTTTGAGCTACTTTTTACACTCCAACACCTCACAATTGTAATTAAAATTGTGCGGCATTTGATGTCCGCAAATATTTGACAAGCGTTGTGCTATACCTGAGCTAAAGAAGTTCACATCCGAATCCGTATAATAGGCATTGCCAGTTGCATGATGCGACGGCGGCGAATAGTCGCCCACAAAGGGCGCCATATCATTAAAATAGCCCAGGCCAAATGAAGCCGCCGTAGAGCTGCTTAAGGCGCCCGCCAGGCTGCCAATGCCAATGCCGCTGCCAGTGCTCGCAAAGCTATGCGAGGAGGCATTAGAGGATGCGCTGGAACTGGAGCCGGAGGATGAGGAGGCCGTATTGCTACCAGTGCTGCCGCCGGACAACCGATGCTGCTGCTGTTGCGTGGGTGAAACATAATGTGAATGTTGCTGTGGTTGCTGTTGCTGCTGTTGCTGCTGATGTGTCTGCTGCTGCTGTTGTGGATGTTGCTGCGAATGATTTTGCTGTTGCTGCTGCTGCGGCTGATGAAGATGTTGTTGCTGCTGTTGCAGCTCTGCTGGCAAGACATGTTGCTGATGCTGCAAATGCACCGTTTGCTGCGGCAAATGATAGTTCGAATAGTTATCATAACTTTGTAGCACCATATTTTTCGTTGTTGATGACGTTGTATAGTTGTAGTTGGGCGCCGTCTGGCAATTATTGTTAATGCTGCTGTTGCTGCTCCTGTTCGTTATGTAATGTTGCAAGTTCCTGAACTGTTGCTGAAGTTCTGATGCTGTTGCTGCTGCTGTTGTTAATGCTGTTGTTGCTTTGTCGTTATCCGACGCGTTTGCTGCACTGATTATGGTGGCATTAACTAGGAAAGCAGAGGGCGGCATTTCTTAGCGTTTTCCAATTGATCAATTGTCAAAAACTGAATGTTAAAAATGCACGTCATTGACTTTTTGGATGGTCCACACAAATGTTATTCGTATTTATATATACTCTATACAAAATCAAATCTGCGGGGTCCACTGTCAACTGTCAACTCAATTGACAATGCTTGGGATACACACAAAACACAACGTGAATAAATTGTAAGTGGATTGCTGTGGTTCAGCTCGCTTATGCTGGTGGTACTTGCAGTTGTATTAAAATTGATTTCACTTTTCGGTAATATACGAGAATTTTTAATTTTTGCACTAACCCTGCTGGATGCGGGCTTTAATCAATTGAGCTACTTCTAGAATTGGTTCTCATAAATACATGTATCATACGCTTAAGTATACTGTATGCTGATATGCATAGATTCTCCAGCATGGGGGCGATAGCACTTGAGGTTTGAGTTTTGCTTTTGGTATTCAGTTGTTATTTAAGTAGCGCCGTTCCGTTGATTATTTGTCTGTGTGTGTGTGTGTTTTTATTATATTTTTATTATTATTTTCAAGATTGCAAATTTAGAATAGTTTTTTTTTTTTTTGTTTGTTTTTATTTCCAACTGTGAATTATTTGTTGTACATAATTTTGGACAATTGCTTAAGCATTTTTTAATGTATCGCACTTATCGCACTACATGGAATTCTTTAAAATTCAGATAGCCCCCGTTTGATAGTTGTTGAAATTTTTTAAATATCTTCTAGTAAGAATTCCGTCGCATTTTAAATTCAGATAAAAATATAACACTTGCAGGCAAGTCGCGCATTTAATGGCATTTAATTGAAGGCAATTCGTATAAAAAATCTCTCGCGACAGCTTTACACTGCATACACACTAATACTAACGCGATCTCGAATAAACACATACATCAAAAGAAACTTGATAAATGAAGTCGCATATCGTACATATTTAATATTGCATTTTCTGATATTTCTTGTTTTATTATTTTCTTTTATATATATATGTACTACGGTTAGCAAAATGTTGCACCATTTGTTTTCTGTTTTATATTTCCTTGTATTATTTAATAATCGTTGGTTGTTTTCTTCGCGTATACGCGATTTTTCACTTGTATCCACTGATCACTGATCAACTTCGTGCGATTTACTTAACGAGCGTTCGTTTGAGCGACGGCAGCTCTTCTACCTTCGACATCCGTTTAAGAACTGAAGTTGCGCTGAAGTTGTGCGTCGTGTTGTTGCCTGTGTAGCGAGACCATTGCGTTTGCGAGTGTGTGTGCGTCTGTGTTTCTGTGTGTATCTGCAGCGCTCACTCGCGTGTATCTGTGAGCGACTGTATTTGTGTGTGAGTGTATACCTCTGTGTGGGAGAGCCTCGTGTGCTGGTTTCGTCGTCGTGCGCTCGGGTCGGCAATAGCCACACGAGCCACATACACTAGTACACTCACACACACCAATACACCCGCACTAATGTGCCATTGGCAATAATAATAATCAAGAGGAAGGCATACTTGCACAGCGCTTATTCACAGATACTCTCGGGCTCTGGGTTAAGTAAGAGTATGTAAAATAAAAAATAAAAAATAAAAAACACTAGATTTGCTTGTCTGCGACTAAGTATATCGAAATTTTATTTAGATCAACTTCCATGTGCTATTGGGCACCACTTGTTGCTGCAATATGGCCGATAGATAGTATTGCAACATTTGTTAATTATGTAGTTTTCAAATTAGCCCGAAAAAATCATTAATATAGCAACGCCAACACATAGGAGCAACAAAATTAACCATTTTATGCCATCAAAATGGCCATCAGCAACTACCCACAGCCCTCCAGAGACTGGTCAGCAGCAATCGGATTGGGACTGTAAGTGTTATGACTATATGTGTATCTGTGTGCTAGTGTGTGTAAGTGTGTGTGGGCAGTAGCTCATCAGCGAGCAAACGCCAACGATTTTTTGTTGATGGACCACATAAAAAGCATCTCATAGATACGCACACATACACACATAAACACATACAGACACACACGTACATAATTAGACAAAGTTGGGATTGGCTACTGCGACCGTATGAGATCATAACCAACGGGCCGGCCAACAACCCAGTGGCGTTGAAAAGCTGCTGTCGAGTCTTCAACAATACCAAATTAGTTGCCGTCTTTATGATTTTTTTTTTGTTTATATATTAAAATTGAAGGCGTACGTGTTTTTTTTTTGCTGCCATAATTTGTTGGTGAAAAAAAGATGAAAAAACTACAAGGGAAAAAACAAATCTAAGAGATTTTTTGTGTTGTATAATTGCTTTAAAAAAAAATGGTGGCATTTGAGACGTGTTGTCGAGCCATTTGTGGCAACAGCCAATGACAAAATTAAGCTCAAGTTACGTGTAAGACGAAATGACACGTTCAAATGCAACCAAATTAAAAAATACCTTATGATAAACTGTATTGGAATATAAGCATTCAATTATTTGCAACTCGTTAGCCATCACATGGTTGCTGTATACAGTTATTCTTATCGCGGCCATGTTATCAGTTTTAGAGTTTATTGATTACTTCAGCGATAGATATGGCACCCAATAAGAAACTACAATTTCCTCAAGGGTATACAGCTAAAGTTTTACAAGGTAAAATTGTTGCAAGTATATGCAATGTTCACCTTGTGCGATAGTCTACAAAAAGAAAATAGTGCTGATAATGCAGTATAGTTGCTTCTGAAACATCATCGACATGAACGTAAGTTTGTGGCTTAAAATGCTGAGCATTGGAAAACGTTAACAGCTGTTGACCATTTGCGGTGGCTTCAATGAACCTAACCACAAAAGGACTGCTAAATGGATTTATGTATACAACAAATCAAATTAATTTTCGGCCACTTACAAATTCTGCCAGCGCACGCGCCTCTGCCTAACAGAACTGACAAATAACAACAACAAAAACTAATAATGTAAAAAATATATATTTATATATGATATTTTGATTTGCTGCGTAAAGTGGAAAGAACAATGGAAGCATCAGCGGAAATACTCACGAAAAAAAAAATAATAAATGTAAAAAACATACAACAAAACTGAGCAAGGCAATGACAGCTGTGAATGTGGCCCTGGAGTGCAAGTGGGAAAAGGAGAGATGATGATGATGTTGATGCGCCTCGGTTACGGCCGTTTCCGGTTGAAGCACGTGCGCACTAAAGAGGAGACACGGAGCCACCGAACCACCGAAAAGCAACCACCGCAACATAACGCACCAATCACAATCAGAATCACTGGCGACACAACACTCGGATCCTATCCTACTAACTACTTGCCCAAAACGCACACGTTCGAAAATTTGAATCGAAAATTTGACAAAACGAGCCGAACCGAGCCGAACATAATAATTATGTGCGTACCGTGTGTGTCGTCTTCGAGAGGCAGAATACCAAACAGAATACCAAGTGAATAGTGAATGTTGAATGGTGTGTGTGGAGTGGTGTGTGCCAAAAGGATTGAGGCGTTGCCCAGGAGCAGGCGGTGGCAAATCTTGTTGAATTTCAATTAAAAAACTTGTTCCTTCGCACAATGGCGTAAATACCCTGGTGCTAAAAGGGATTACAATTTAATGCAATAACGCGTTGTGAACAAAAAAAAAGATGAACAACTGGTACTGGTACTGGTACCCAGAGCATTGGGTTCAGGGGAGTTGCAGGAAGCGCCTACCGAATAGCCAAGCGTATAGAACAAGGAATCGCATCAACAGCTGCCGAGGGCGGAGAAAGAGAGCTCAGATACCAAAAGGGAGCTGGAGTAGGAGCAGGAGCTGGAGATAGAGCAGGAGCAGAAGCAGGGCACTCGCTGACACTTGAGCTGAACTGAAAAGGTCTGAATTGATATCAAATTAAAGCTAGATCTCTACCCTGGCACACGTGTGCAAAACTGCTGCAATTGCTGAGGAGTGCAATCAAGGTCTGCGTTTGCTTTTGTGTCTGAGTAAGCACTTCCGTTGCCTGCCACACGTGTCTCCTACTCTTTCTGTCTAACTCTCTCTATCTCTCTCATTCCCGATGTCATGCTTATGCGGCTTGTGGCACTAATGTAAATCGGATGTCAATGCTGCGTGATGTGTATATAAATTATCAACAACCGCGCAACAAAATAATACATATAGAATGTGTGAAAGAGAGAGCACTATCGAGTTTGGTGTGCGTGTTTGTGAGTGTGGAGAATCCACTTCAACACAGAACCTGTTAGAAGCAAAGCTAAATAAATAAATAAATAAACTGTTAGTCTGCAAAACGGAAGGAAATCATAAACACAGCAGTAGTAGTTGTTAGTCTCGAGATGTTGTTTTTGTTGTTGATGTTTTGACACGCATACAATCATAATTACAGCTGCACTTGCAACCAACCCAACGCCCCACACACACACACACACACCTGTTGCTGCTTCCGTACAGCGGTGGCAAAGAAAAATATCAATTTTCCACGTAAACTGACGCTGGCCAAGATGCGTCCGCAATTTAACTATATAGAGCATCATCACATACGATACGAGTGCGATAGTTTGAGTTGGATTGTGTACCTGCATTTTGACAACAAAATAAACAGATGCAGCTCTAAAGATACGCTTTGATTGTTAGACTTGTAAACAACATATATACACAAGATACAAACAACAGCCCTGAATGGAGGAGCAACATCAGCAGCAGCAGGAGCATGAGAATGTGGATGGGAATGGGCATGAGAATGAGAAGGCTGCATCGCTGCGAGTTGCATTATCTTTGCAGCTCCTTTGCGAGCATGTAGAGCGGAAATGAAACCAGATACTTTGATAGAGAGCTCTAGCAAGGAGACGCTCTCCAGCAACTTCCAGCAGCAGCAGCAGCAGCCACAGAAGCAGCATCATTGATCTTTAGCTTCTGATGAGGCGCAATGTAATGATCTGGCCATAAATGAGGCTTGGCTATAAATATTATTGATATTGGTATTTGCTGGTACTTGTGCTTGCTTGATTAAAAATGCTGCTGCAAACTGTTGATCTTGGCTCAAATGCTAGCCACTGAAGCAGACATTGATCTTTACCACAATGAAGAAGACGTGCGGCATTGTTTTGAACTGCATTAAAATTAAAGCGCGTGATCATAGAATATCACAGATCTTCACGCAGGATCGTATGCTTTGTCTTAACTGTGGTTAACAATCGTTACTTCAATTACATAACTTTGCACTTTTAAATATATAGACATAGCTCAACAAGCTAAGTGCGGGTCTCTATGCTGGCCTTAATCAATCAGATATATGCATATACTATAATCTTCTTCAACTGATTTACTATAGTTATTTCACAGAACTTGTTCTTTAATAACATATGGAACTGCAGCAGGAAGTAACCTTAACTTGATCAATTCATCTTCAATCAGAGCTAGTTGGTTAGTTATGGATCTGCTTGGGTTTGTCTGTCGATGCCGATGCCGTTGCTCTCGGACCGTCAACTGTGGACAGTTGGTAAGTCCTAAAATTTGAGTGACTCGCTAAATGGCTCATTTAATACCGTTTCCCACTGAGCACAGAAGGTGGCATGCGGTCAATAACAACAACAACAGCAACAGCAACAAAAACAGCAACAACAAAAAGCAACAGCAACAAGGCAAAGCATAAACGAATGAAGCTGAACCCTGCGACGAACGCAACTCCAACGGCTGGCTGAACGTCAAATTGTGCACCTGTCCGACTATCACCATGACTACGACAACAACAACAACAACACCAACAACTGCAACAGCAACAACAACGAAATTCGGACAACATGTGTGCCCTGCGGAGTGTACGAGAGTGCGAGAAAGACACCGACCCCAGGTTGAGGCCCGGACAACTGTTGTGTGTGCCTGAGTTTGCGCTTTTTTTTTTAAACGTAATTCATGGCCAGATTGTGTGCCACTCACACATACATAAACACACACACACATGCACACACGCACACGCACGCAACCGCCCACACATTTCCGAGTTTTGGTTCCGAGTTGTGAACGCTGTGAGAACAGTTTGGTTGCCTGGACAAAACGCTGATACACACACACACACACACTCACACACATACACACGCAAGATGCAGCCAGGCGATATGGGAATAGGATATTAGAATGTCAGGCAAAGGCTCGCATCGTTGCCCGGTGTCTGCCGCTTTTGCTGCTACCTGCCTGGCCACTTTGGCGCTGAGTTCGGCTTGCCTAATTTACTTGCGCCGACGCATTGTCCTTCAATGCAGCCAGACAAAAATCTTTCCATTTCTATGTGGCAGCACTTGTGTGTGGTTCATTCATAAAACTGAAATCTCTACCACTTGCATGCTAACAAAAGGCACTGAACTGATCTGAACTGAGCTGAATGTTCTTTGCGGGGCCCTTTGGGCTACATTCAAGGCATCGATACGGAACTAAAGGAAGTAAATTACCGGATGTTGTATTCTCATTTGCTTGTTGTTCTTTGTGATTCACCGAGATATCCTGCGGCTTTTGTGCACTCCGACCCACAACAACCTTGCTCATTTGTCATGCTGCTTCTTGTTTTCTGCCTCTTGTTCTTCACGCTTTTCGCATGAAATGACCAATAATAAACCTTATTTTTCTCCGTTCATTTTATTTTTTGGCAACGAGATGCACATACAATTAAACACATATATGCATGTGTATATTCGGTTGTATGGCAATAATTGCATTTGTCGCTCATTAATTGCATATATGCAATGGCTTTTTAATAGCCCACCTGAGATATGGTCTCGTACTCTGCGCAGAACTCGACGCAATATTTTCCCACGGCTGTTGGTGGTAGCACAACTTAAAAACAACAATTTTATAATGTTCAAAATTTTGATAAATTATATGACAAATGTGCAACACAGAACGCGGGCGAGACTCACGTTCCAGCTCATTGCCTGCTAATGTTTTGTCCTGCCAAAGGATAATATTTCAGCGTGGGAGACACAAGTGGACACAGTGACTTCTATGGGGTGCATATACTCTCAAATATTTATTAAAATTAAAAAAAAAAATTAGCTGTTTATTGGAAATGACTTTAATGAAGAACTCAATTTTCATTTAAAGTTAAGCGGTTATTAAAAGGTTTTCATATTATTGTGGACGGAAAAGTTAAAAGTTGTCGAATTCATAATTCATGCTTATGTACATATAATATGTTACAAACTTAATAGTACAATATAACCGTAATACCAAAAATATTATTTTTATAATTTACAATCACATATTTAATTCATTAATTTGTAATTTTATTTCAAACCCAATAAGTGTATGCACTTAAGATACTACAAATTATGATGTCATGCTGTCAATTTCATCAGGACCTTACCAAAATGAGTTTTTTTTTTTTAATGTAGCCACAAGCAAACTGTTCATATTTGATGCCTTATCTATGCAAATGAGGTGAAGAACTTGGGCAATATGTGCGCGTACTAGAGTCTGGGCAAACAGGAGAAACATGACAAGTAAACAACAACAAGAGCTGCAAAATGAAACAATATGAAAACAACATCAACAACATTAACGGCAAAGGCAAAAACAAATCAGCTGCGCAAGCGCACACATCAAAAGATAAATGCCGACAGCACAAAAAATCCGGGTTGGGTCGGGACGGGACGGGATGGGTCCGAGTTCGACTCTGAGTTGAAATTGCAAAAGGCCAAGACGAACGAAAGAAAAAAAATTAAAAGCTAAAACAAGCTGAAAATTCAAATTTATTTACACTGTGACGCATTTAAAACAAAGAGAGCGAGAAAAAATAAAACCACCAAAAACAAAAAAAAAATTTAAAAAAAAAACACACACAAAATGTAGACAAATAAATGAGACGAAGGCAGGCCGACAACAACAATACGCATAACGATGTGAAAATTAAATGTAAAAGCCAGCGAGAGAAAGAGTACAAAATAAAATAAAAATAGGTAACTAGCAGGGCGGCAAACTGATAAAAATCAAGAGAACAACTTTTGCACTGAATTTACGAGCCCGCAGCCCAAATTGCATTAGCTTTAGGAATGAGAATTTTCCCACGTTATCCAGAACACAAACTTCAACTCGAGCTGGCAATTGAATCACTCAGGTGCTGGCTTGTTTCACCAGCCACTGGGTACAAATTATAACATATTTGAATGCCGACACAACAAATTGTGAGAAGGACATGCCGGCGCAGGACCTTCCAGTGGTTGTTTCCACTGATAGCCATCATCAAGTGCAACAACAGCAGCAGCAAGAGCAGCAGCAAAAATTGCTTCACTTGCCCACGAAACTGCTGGAATTTAGCTGGGGGCGCTCACCCTCATCGGTACTCACAAGACTTCAGTCAGCCAGCCCTCAGCTTCAGTCACCCTCACTGGAGTTGCATTTCCCTCCTAGTTTATGTGTTGTAGCATTTCTATATAATTTTGTTGTTTGTCTGTCAAGTGACAAGTGTTGTTGTTTTTGGTTTTGCTTTCTGTTCCCAAGGGTGTTGGGTCACAATTAGCTATGGGGTAGTTTTCAGGTGCAAGGTCATGTATGATATCTGTTTGATGTGTTTAGACATTTCAAGTTCTTGATTATTTAATTATTTTGTATCGTATACTTTTTTGATGTAGTACGTTGTATATGATATCTGGAGATAGTCTTTATTATTATTATTGCAATAATATTGTATCTTTAAGATATATTCAAAGTTTCCCACTATTGTAAAAGTAATCCTTAATCAAAGCGTTTCCCCATTCAAGTAAATCGATGTGATGCACAAGGCAAAGAAAAATGGAAAATTCACACAATTCAATTAGCTGGCGGCCACAGAATTGCGTTAATGAAAATTGAAAATGCCGCACGGGAAAATAAACAAAAATGCATTTCAAATGGAAATGCCAAAAAGCCTGATGAAAACTGTAACAGCGGAAATATGCAAGGAAATTGCGAAGATGCTGACGGAATGATGGGCGAGAGTTTTCAGGGGGCAGGTCACAATCTGGCGGATATTTGTATAGACTGATTGTAAATTTTTGGCAGTTGTCCAGGAAATTGCGGCTTAAATTGTGAAGTTGGGAAAAAGCGATTTAAAAATTACGTTAAATTGTTCAATACTTTTATTTGCTTAAAGGTTTTATTACCATCAGAACAGAAATAAGTTGTCTTTAACACGTTCTTCATTCAGTTCACAAATGGAATCGAATTAGTAGCACTGAAAAAATCACCAAAATAGTTTCAAATTGTGGTTGCAAAAAAAAGGGGGAAAAAAGTTTGACTTTGTGTGCTTTAGACATGAAATTCGCATTAATAATATAATTATTAAAACACACATAGTCACACATACAGACACACATACGCACATATACAGGAGCAATGGCTGAAAAAAAGCGCAGCCTCACATCCGGTCAACATTTTGTCGCCGTTGCTGTCTCTTTCATGTGAACTCTTTTGAAGCAACAGCAGAAGCAAAAATTAAAAAAAGAGGTAAACCAAATTACACGAAGCTCTTGCACAAAAAAAATCACACACACCCATACACAAACATACATATATTTATATATATATATACATATGTATTTACAGACTGAAAAAGAGATATATGGACAGCCGTAGAGTGGAGACGGAGTTGGGAGTCGGAGTCTAGGCAGATTGTCCGTTGTTTAGTTAGGCGCAAATTTAAAACAAGTTACAGTTCATTCATTTCCATTCATTCATTCAATCGAGCAACGAACCGGCTTTTGGTGCCCCATTCATCGACTCGGCCAGCGGATGTTGCCGTAGTTCTTTAGAGGGCCTCAGTCTTAGACTCAGCCTCTGTCGCAGTGGCAGCCCCAGTTTTACTTCCAGCCTCAGTCGCAATCTCAATCTCTGGCCCAAGACGATTTCCCTCACTAAACACACTCACGAACATAATTTGATTTTATTTATTTGTTCGTTTGCCAGAGTTAATAATTATAAATTGGCGTATGTTGGCCAACTCGGGCCACAACTGTATGTCCAACCAACTGGTCAACAAATAGATATAGACACATTTAGATACCTCAAGATGTGTGCGTGTGTCTATGTCTAAATATTTCTCCATTTTGTCGTTTGTTTTTTTGTTTGCCTAATTCTTAATGATGCATAAAGTGCTTTGCTTGTCGCTCTTTTGCTGTTGTTGTTTTCATTGTTGTTATTGTTGCTTAGCAAACAAAATTTTGAAAGTTGATTGCAAATTAATTGCTAACCTGCCCCCATCATGCATGATTTCGATATGGTTTTCAATTCGTTTTTGCAATGCCAAATGTGGCTAGCTGCATAAAATAAATTAACTACTTGTGATCTATATAGGTTAATATGGGCATGATTCAGGTGACAGCGTAACAAAAAAAACTTTATAATATCATGTTGATAAAAAATCATTGAATATTAAAATGCTAATACAAAAGCATTTAATTTAAAAGACTTTAATTTTTAATTTAATACCACTTACGCAATTAATGAATATCATTATATCGATTAACAATTTAATTAAATTATGAATGTCCTAATGACTTAAGTTAACTTTTCAAAAAATATTATGGACACGATTGAATGATTCGCATTGCTTAGTTACGAAGAGTTGGATATCGTTAAGTGCGCATAGTTTGGTTCAGTGCACTCAGAGACAAATACGGCCTACAAAGCTAAACAAAAAAATATTGGCTTCTTGAAAATTATTTCTAAATAATCGTTAAACATTTCTTTTTCTCTGAAGTCCAGGTAATTTTTGCTAAGTTTATTTGCAACAGATTTGGTCACATTAATGTATTCAATTAGCACAATATTAACTGTGTATATTCTGTAATCTATATTATATTTTCGATTTAAAATATTTTGAATACATAGTGTTAGCAAATGAAATATTACCTGTATCTGCGAGTACCAAAACTTTCGCCTTGCTTTCCACAGACCCTAATCAAAGTTCAGGGCAGTTCACATGAAACACGAACACTTTTAGTTGCTCATTCAGTTGTAGCTATGGTTACATACGAATCTAACTATGAATGTATTCGTATTCACTATCCAATGCAATTCGTCTCTGCGTTTCGTTGATTGCATTGACTGACTTTGTTGTTGTTGTTGTTGCTATTAGCGGCTTTCGCATTATACAATTTAATGTTTAATTTTTTCCCCCCGAGTCGAAAACAAAACAAAAACAATAACATCAACAACAACAAAAAGTCCAACTCACAGTTGCCGCTGATGTTGTTCTTTTGAATGTTCTTTGTTTTAAATTAACTCGACCGTAACGCTTTTCTATGGCGTAAATTTACATCTACGTACGTAACGAAATAAAACGAGCACAAAAAAACTGAAAAAAAACTAAAAAAAAAGCTGAAAAAAGGCAGTTTGAGTCCCAACATCGAGGAGACGCCGTCATCGTCGCTGGCGTCGACAGCAACAATGGGTTTACGAAAATATATATAAATGTATATGTACATATAGAAATATATATAGTGAATAAACGGGTAGGCGACTACATATTGCCACCATACTCGAAACGAACAGCCTTAAAACCCATTTGAATTCTCCTAACCTATGGGGCAAGGGGTGCAGCGAGCACTATTAGATCCAATGCCATTGCTGGTGTTGCCGTTGGCGCGCGTCAGATTCCTCTGAGTATGGTAATAAATTAAACGAGATCTGCCGAGAACACTACAACGTGGCAGTAGCTAACTAACTGGCAATAGTAGAGACCACAAAAATAAAAATAAAAATAAAATAAAAACAAAAAAGGGAAACCGCAGGGCTGCAACTCCCCCAATACGAGCAAAGTAAAAACAAATTCTAAGTTGTGCGGCTTTTGAACCATGCTAAAAACTGAAAATACCATTAAACCGAACCGTTGACTTGACTTTTCACAGCTTGGCGCACCAGCACCATCACCACCACTACCACCACTTCCACCAGAACCACAAGCACCACCAATAGTTGACCAACGAAGCGCGCAGGCGCGCAGTACAAATCTTCAACTTCAACTCTCCAACTCCATTTCGACTATGTTAATTAGCTACAATGTGATTTCTGGCTTGAAGGCCTCCGAGTTGGCTCTAACCATTGTTGCTCTGAGTATGATTAATATGCTATTCTAAGTGTAGCTTCTGCCACGGCCTGAAGTGGGCGCATTAAATTCCGCTAAATGCTTTAATAATATGCCTAGGCCAGTTACTAGCTTCTAGATTCACTAGAAGTCAATTCCCCTCCCTCTCTCTCTCTCTCTCTCTCTCTCTCACTTCCCATTTTAGTTTTCTTTGCCCCTGTTCAAAAACAATGGCGTTAAAATTAAAAACGAAATTTAATTTTATGACCTTAACAAATTTGCAATCAACATAATTTTTAGTCGTAGATGTTATGACTTAAGGGTTTTATGTGCTGTTGGGGCATGGTGCGTGGTTCGTATTTGAATATTAGTTGGCCGTCTTTAGCTACTCATTGTGATGAATGGGAATGGTGTCTTTTGACCGGGCCCAGTGTTCTGCTTCGTTGCCACATAATTTGTGGGAGGTGAAAATTATATTGCGTTAATGGCTGAATTTAGAGTAATTAATATGGCGGAAGGCTCTAAAAGTTATACACTTTATTTGCCTAACATTGTATGCAAATCAACAGAAATTTGATATCTGTTTGAATGTGTGCTCCCTTTTTGCAAAAATTTTAAACATGATTTGAGGTTTTAATTGTTTTTTTTTCTGGAAATAAAAATCTAATATAACTATATCCCTTAATAGGTTTCGCTCTAAGTTGATTGGAACTTTCTGGTTTCGATTATTTTTATCAACTTAAAATCTCTGAAATTCAAATACGCCTATTCACTTCTTTGATTTAAACGATTAATTTCGTAGTTTCACAAAAATTGCTATTTTATTCAAATGCTTTATTCGCGGAATTGAACTAATTTTGATCATTTTATATTGTTAGTCATCACCCTATCCTCCAAATAAAATGTACATATGTATGCATTTGTGTTGGTAAATATATAAGTACTCGTGCGATGTGCCGTATGCTAAGAATCCCATTGTCGCTTTCAAAATCAACAAACTGTAACTAAACTTAAACACTTGGCACACACTCAAGAGTCCACAAATGTCACAAATACATTTATGAATCTTGTATTTATATTCGCGATAGCTACAAGAGATGTGAGTGTGTGCATATGTGTGGCTATGTTGTTGTTGTGAGTGTGTGACACGCAATATGGCGATCAGAGAGGCGTTAGTTCTGACTCTGACCCCGTGGCGTGGAGTTGCTGGAAAATGGAAGAGGGGCATCTGCATGCGCACTCAAATGTATCTACAAGTCAAATATGCATTAAATGTGTCATTTTGTGAGGCAACAACCTACGCGCGGCACGAGCAAAGACGCAACTTGAATGGCCAGGCGAACTGAAAAGCGAGTGAAGCACTCACCAGGCCAACTGACGGACGTACAGACGGACGGACGGAGTGACGGACTGTCTGCCAGGTCTGTCTGATCGGTTGGTTGGCTGGGCTGAGGTTATATGCCGACATCAGCATGATGTTGTTGCTGTAGCTGTTGCTGTTGCTGTTGCTGTTGCTGTTGCTGTTACTGATGATGATGATGAACATGAATCAACAGCCATACAACGGCAACAATGGCAACTCTTCAAGCTTGGACAAACATTTCACGCATCAAGCATTTTATTGTGTAGAAATATATATACAAAAAATCTAAAAACTAAAAACAAAAATCAAAACGAAGAAAAAAGAAAAACAGAACTGAAAATAGAACACATTTTTCGCAAATATACGTTCAACAATAGTCCATGGCATCCATTTGACTGGTGTTGAAAGGTATTTGGCCTTTCTTCCATGTATCTACAACATTGGTGTTAAGGGGCTTCCAATTAAACCCGAGAGCATATGGGTTTGACCATATTTTAAGAAGACGCATCGCATCGCCTTGTAGCTGAGAGAACAATGCGAAGCCAGCGATAATAAAAACAATTTTGCGTGCAAATATCTAAGATACACTAGCCTAGATGCGCTCTCAACCAAAACACTCAAAGACCCTGGCTGTCCACAAATACACACAGACACTCAGACACATGGAAAGACATAATCATATGTGAGCTATCTGTGAGTTATTGTATCTTGCCGTTTGTACAAATGATGAGTAAGCGTTAGCTAAAAAAAAAAAAAATCGATTCATGAAAATCGAAAAGAAATAGAAAAAATCTTTACTATATGAGAGTAGGCACATTGAAAGTGAAGAACTCAAGCAAATCGCCACATAACACCTAAATGTAATGCGTTCCAGAATGCAACACAGTTGTAAATCACTCGACGTACTCAAATGGTGGCGAAGGGGGGTGGGGGCAAAGGGTGGAAGAGGGTTAAGTATGGATTATATGTAGGCATGTGGCTCAGAAATCGCTGCCAGATGACGAAACTCAAAGCATTTTTAACTTTTTTGCGCTTCGTTGACTTTGCTTGTAGTAGGTGTTGTATTTGGTGGATGGTGCTCCGAAGTTGTAGGTGAGGGCAGAGACAGCTCAAATTAAAACAAACTTTACAAAAGAATACACATAAACACTCACACACACATGCATACATACTCCAAAGAAGAAACGACCATAAAAATAAATTCAAGTTAGTAGCTCAGCGTTCATGACACTGTTTCTTGGCTCTTCGACTGTTACATTTGGAAAACCTTTGCAAGGCATAAACTCTATTTTAATGGCCACAATTAATCATAATTTGTTTTAGTTTTGATGGTTGTTTGGTTATTAAGGCGCTCTTAATGCTGTATTGCAAACTAGTATATACAAATCCGCCAGACGAACACCTGGATGATATAAATATCCACAGTTAATTTGCATAACTGCCATAGCACTTAAGGACACAGCCCTGAGAGCCAGTCAAAGTGTCAACAAGTCATGCACTCTAGCTAAGATAGCCAGCAATTCCAACAATTTTCACACAATCTTAAAGCTCCACGTATACATGTACATAAATTCTTGTATGCAAATGGGAATGCAGAGAGATGGAGAGAAATAGAGAAAGGAGAGAGAGGGAGAGAAGCACAGCGGATTGCTGGAAGTTAGCTAAAACATCAATAATATGTAAATGTAGCAAATTAATGACTGACAAAAAGACAATCGAAACGAATTAAGCAAACAACCTACAAAACCAGCAGGAGGGTACCAGATCCAAACACCGCATGATGACAAGCCGACTCATATAATTTGTATGCGGGCAACGAGCAACGGTCCGATCCGATCCGCAAGATGAAAAAAAAAACACTGTCACAGGGGCTCTGAGCTCATTTAGAATATAGAAATTATTGAATCCAATTGAAGACGTCGAGCCGCACAAACTAAAAGAACAGAGCACTGACCACGATTTACGATTAAGCATTAATGTAGATTTTAGTCTGGATTTTGTGGCTGATCACTCTTTGGTCTTGTGTCACTCACTACAAATAGAAGCTGCACAGCTGCATGAGAAAGTTTGTCACAATGCAATAAAATTTATAACTAATTGATTTTAACGTTAAGACTGTTTGAAATTTTGTTGCTCACTAATTGAACTCTAACACATTGGTTAATTGGCACCAGCAAGCTTTAAGTCCTGTAAACGGTAAACTTTATCGATCTATGAAACTGTGTAAATGAACACAAAAAAAATCCTAAGGTAGCGTCTTTCCAATTCGTTGTGCTCCATTTAAAGATTAAAAAAATTTGTTTTTTGTCAAACTTGTTGATTATCTAATTAACATCGCACACTTATGGTTTCGAATATGAAAATTCCCTTAACTTTTATGGTCATAATGTGTCAAAGACCATAAATTTCATTAATTTATAGTAATGTAAACAGCAGCAACAGCGACTGGGCCATAATATTGTGAGAGAGCAGACGACATCGGTCGGAGCCTAACTGTAACTGCAGCTTTAGCATGTTGTGGGCAGAGGCTACGATTATTAATAAATTTGTGTGGCGCATGCTACATCATGTTAACACTGTGGCAGCAACGCAAAGAGTAGCTCAGCAGATGCAGCCACATATATACAGCTACGGCTATGTATACCGATACCGATACAGATGCAGATACACTGCAAAAGATACAATTTATTAATGATGCGTCGCTGTCGCTACAATTTGTACGGCGTCGCATTAAATAAATGTATCTCAAGCTGTGCTGAGGGAGAATGCCATATATGTAAACAATTTAAATAGATATTTAGATATGCTGTCGTCGCGGTCTCCGGCAGCCTACGCTGGCGCCATGCGCACCGCAGACACATTTAGCTATTTGTTTTAAAATTTAATTTCCGTTTCAATTTCAATTTCACATAAATAAATTAAAAGCCAATCCAAATGAACACGAATTCAAAAAATAAAACAACGTTCGCACTCCACACTCAATGGATTGCATTCCGCATTAGCGATTAATAAAGATCTGGATCTGGCCATTACGGGCAAGACAGATATCGCTGCCATACATAATCGTAATTGTTGATCGGGGCCGTAATCGTAATCGTAGGTGCTTTGATTGCCTTTCAAGCAAATTATTGCCGAAATAACATTCCGCCGGATGCACAAAACATATGCCAATCTATGTATCTAACAGATACAAAGAAACTTGTATCGCCTAAAATTCGATGAGAGGATGTCCCATAAACAACGTTGATGGCTTAATGGGCAGATCTTCATGAGCAATGGCCAACATCGTTTGTCATTGATTCAACACTAATTACACGACTAATCCGATGTGTATTTGTATTTGTATTTATGGATATAAACAGGCAGGTGGTGTATATGTATCTTATGGATAGTGTTTACTTACCGGTGTGTGGCATGGCGGGTGTTGGGTTGTGGTAGCTGTTGCTCTTATCACTGCTCGCTGTTGATGTCCCATATTCCATAGACAGGCGACTAGCAATGCTGTTGTTGCTATTGTTGTTGGACACGGGCGTCGTGGCTGGTGTTACTGTTTGGTAATTGGCTACCTGATGGTCTGATCCACAGACCGAGGCGGTGGTGGTCGATTCATAGGAATTTCCATGCACAATATCCTCATTTGGCTTTTCACAATCTGACAACGGAAATTCAATTAGTTAAACAATATTTTCATTATTTTATAATAATAGAATCGACCCAAACTAAAAGCATTATTTTTTTTTGCTCCGCTTTGTAAATAAATTGTTAAAAATTGTTACCCTGGCTTGTTGTGTGAGGTTTAGACCTCAGCTAAATCAAATTGCGACCGGTCCCAGACCGGAAAGGAAGCAACAGGCAACATTTCATAGAACCCGTTGACTAGTAACTGTCTAACAAACACCCAACCATTCCCACCCACCCCTCAAAAAACTTTAGTCCTTGATTTCGTTAGCGTTCGCTCGGCTGGTTAGAAGACTTCCGCCAACCCAGTTGTCAATTTGCATTCTAGCTTATGAACAGGTAAATTTGGTTTGGTATTGCATTACTACTGCTTTTGAACAGGGTCTTCATTAAATTATGGCATGCACAAAATTCGCAAGTAATACGTTTTAATAATACGTTTGTTATGTACATATATTTCTAAGTAAAGAAAACCAACGAATCAAAGACGATTCTAACATTTCTAATTATTAATAAATCGACTATCATCTTCTATCTCACAAATTAATGTTGAAACAAGTGTCTGAATATTCAATAATCGTTTATATAGCCCTCATGACTTTAACCTTCATTTGCTTGTAGTATATTCAGAATAAATGAATTAAACGTTTTCCTAAAATTTCAAATTGTAAATATATAAAATTAATCTTATAATATGTGGAACTATAGGGGAATCATTTAGCTTTACAGTTTATTGCCGACTGCTTTCACAGAGTAACAGACTGACTGAGTTAATGTCCGAGTGGCGCCAATATCTGCTGTGCTATGCTGGTCACGTGCTCACCTTTTTGTAGTATATCCAAATGCTCCCACAGAATATCCCCCGTGAATGGCGGCGTTATGGCCAAGAATTTCTCTTTGCCCAGCTCGACCATTTCACGGCCGGTCATTTTGCTGAATGGCACCAGGTCCATGGAGAGCAAGGAGAACTCATTTTTGGCCCAATTGAGCCAATAGATGACATGCTCCTCCGTCCATTCGCGGGGATCTACAAAGAAATGTAACAAGCAAATAAAATACATAATTAAATTAATTACTTTTTCGAATGCCACGTTCATTGGTTGCCTAATTAATTGTTATTATTCGTTTTCATATTGTTGGTGTTGTATATGATATTGTTGTTATTGTGCGTGGGAGCGCTGTAAACCAAATTTCATTTCTATTTAAAGTCTATTGCTGTGGGAAACGATTAATATTCATTTATGATCACGTCTTTGTATGGGACTGTTTGTAAATTATTGTTTTATTGGCGTTGCCAATGCAACCAATTGAAATTTGGACAAGTGCATGAGAGTTGAGTTGTGTTTGCCATTTGGGACAGTTTCTGTTTTTTTTTTTTTTTTATTTCTATTAGCTGTTGTTATCCTTACCTTTGGTTATATTAAAGTTCTGCACCTCCTTTTCCCAGGAGGCAAACGAGGCTTTCAGCACCTCGTTCACCTTGCGATTCGTGCCAGGTGTGAGGGGAGGCATTGTTGTGGGCCCATCTGCAAATTAGTCAAACCAAATGAAATCAAAAATTATTATTTATTGCACATAGAATTAAGTCGTGTATATTAAAAGGGGTTAACTCTAGCTCTTTATATCTGCATCTGATTAATTACCTCGCAACTTGACATTGCCTGTGTGCAGCTGTTGTAACTTGTGCGCTTTCAGATGAAATTTACCCGTTAAGCATTGACAATTATTGCTAAGGAATGCTTGACTATTGGTATTGCTGTAGTTGTTGTTGCTGTTGATATTGTGATTGTTGCAGTTGTTGCTGTTGGTGTTTGTATTATAGTTCGCTGAGCGCAATGGCGGCAACATGCGACTATCATTCCAATCGATCCATTCATTTGTCATAATTTTGCGGGTTACAAACGCGTATCTCAACTGGCCAATGAGTATATTGTGGTGGGTTAAGTAGTATTATGCTCTTGGGTGTTAAAAGTCAAAACAATTAAAGATGACTCCGATCATTCACGACGCACTCACTCAAGGGTGGGCAGCCAACGATAGTTGCTTCAATTTAATTGCTTTCAATTTATTGGCGTAAAAATCAAAGCATCAATAAACATTAACCCGAAATGTCAGTAAAAGTCACGACCCTTTCTTTAACAAACACGCCGTTTGATCTTGCAGATACAAATGTATCTAGTGGTTGTTTCGCTCAGTTACTTGGTTTACATGGGGCGCTGTCAGTTTGCCTTGTGTGTTTGTGATTTGCAGCGCACAATAATTTAAATTGATGGCAGAACACGCTAATTAGTAATAACTCATCACAGCACTATTATTAACTTATAAGTTGTCATTATTGCCTTGGCAACGACTGTTGGTTTTATCAGTCGCGTTCTTTAACTTTGATAAATTTTTTATTATTTATTTGTTAATAGACACACACACACACATACACCGACACCACACCAGCGTATAGAAGCAAAGTGCGATAAGATTTATTTAAATTTATTTAAGTTAAATTACGTTGCACAATGCACAATAAAAAAACAGCACTAAAATAATTTTTGTAACTGGTCTGTGGTTCTCTGTGTATCTATTGGATTGCTGGATTTGTGAAGCCAAACTGAAACGAAACGATCGCCTCGTCCGTTGGGTATCCTAAACAACGAGAAGAAACGAGCCAGAGAGACACCAATACAAGCGCAGAGAGCGCACAGAGAGCGAGAGACATGCGTGCGCAACAAGTGGAATTGAAATGCTCGCCTCATAAATCTCGGAGCGAGCGAAACAAAATGGAATTCATTCACAAACGAAACGGTTTGAGCGTAATAAGTGGGAGAGTATCTGTGTTTATATATGCATGCTTGTGTATGAGTGTGTGCTTGTGTGTGTGTGTGTGGAACGGAAACGGCCATCACATCGTGCCGACAACAACAGCAGAGCAACAGCTACACCTAGTGAAACAACACAACACCAACAACAAGCTGTTTGTTTAGCACTGAGAAAAAAATGTGCACGAAACGAAAGCCAAAGCAAACAACAAATAAAAGCAGACAGGCAAAGCGGCAAAGGCTGGCAACAACAGGTGACACTGCATACAGGGTGTAACAGGTGTACAAAGTTCAAAAGCTCTCTCTCTCTCTCTCTCCTTCTCCTTGTATCGCTCTCTCTCTCTAGTTCTCTGGCAGTGAAAAAAATATCTTGCAACAACAAGTTGGATAATCAAGATCAAGTGACCAGCCATTATATATATATATAGTAACAGCTAAATATATATATATATTTTTTTTCCTAAAGAAAAATGGAACGTATTAATGCCTGTGTAACTCACATATGGCAAATCTACTCAAGTTTCCTTCTTGTGTGCAGCAGGCAAACAACAACAAAAACAACAGCAGCGTATTTATGAATGAAAATCTTATGTTGCCTTACACGCGCATTCTCTCTCGAAAACTCCAGCAACAGACAATGAGACAGCAACAAGAAGTTGTAGAAGGAGATGGAGAAGACAAAGACGAAAAAGAAGAAGAAGAAGAAGCGACTCGTCGTCGGCTCGTTTTCTTTGCATCAAAACTATATATATAAAAACAACAAAAACAACATCAGCAGCAGCACAAATAACAATGATCGACGTCGGCGTCGCCACTTCCGCTGCTTCCGTTCGCTTTGCTTCGCATTCGTATCGCTATCGATCGAACACAACAAGTCCCGTGGTGTATGTGAATGTGATAAAGCAGGAGAGCCAAGAGCCAAGAGCCAAGACGAAGACCAAAACGCAAAGACTCGCGCACAAATTATAAGTGATATATACATACGTATTATTGTGTATGTGTATGTATGTGTGGATCTGTGAGTGCGCGAGAATTTAGAAACGTCAGATAAAAACGGCAAAAGGCCAACAGATAAAGCTATTATGACAACGCGACCAGGTAAATTTATGAATGAAACAAACGAACGATGAATGCGGCGTCGACTTTCTGCGACTCTATGAATGAATTGAAATTACGTGCGGCGACGACGCAAGCAGCGACGCGACGTCGTTCAGATCATTTGGTCATCATTATCAAAAAACCGCATATGATTGGCGACAAACGGCAAAGACGAAGTCGAAGTAGCCCTGCCACATCAGCAACACATAAATATGCATTTAAGAAGCTATCTACACATACATATCGGCATCAGATACAATGAGCATGTCTTCGAGGTGGGCGCATCTGCGTGTCAAGCAAATTGCTATGTCGCTAATCGCCAGTGCCTACAAATGTTTGACATTGCACATGTTTATGTTTATGTATGTCTGATTCCTCATGACCAGCAGTTGGTTGGCCAAAAGGGAAAAGCTCTTTAAAACACAAGTAGTTACAACATGAAATTACAAAACGTCTGTGCGTGTCTGAAATTCATTATGTGCTCCGACCAGCTTTGTCTGTACAAATCTTGATGGAGTTCCGTTGGTGGGCCACACACACCAAAACGACAAACAACTTGGGTGTTAATGACTAGGCTACATTCCTAGTCGATACTTCTTGGACCTTCGCTTGCATGCGATCTGATGCGGTTGGTGATCACTCGCTCACACACTCACTCATACACAAATAACTATGCTTATGAGGTGTTCATTGTTCGCTCTGGACGCTGAACTGGGTCAATAAAGTCATTACATGCCGCACGATCAATGAAAATTTGAAGACTTAATCCGAATATGATTGAAATTTGCTGGCTAACGGAAACTTAAAGTAAAACCAAATCGGGGAATTCGGAATTTGTAAATCTTTAGATACTTTTGACATGGCTAAGACTGGCTTTCAATTTCAATTTTCGAGTGTACCAGTTCTTACAATAATTAAAAGGCACTTGAGTTTAAATGACTTTGTAAATTATTAATGCAAATTTACTTGTTTTTCTCAGCGAGGCTAAAGTCCGAGCATCGCTGCAATTTATGTAAGAAATAAATATAAATAATATTTGATTATTTGATATGCAACAAATCACTTGCTAAGTTTGGTCTACACTACAAATGTCACGTAGTCCATGTTTAAAAAATATCGATTCAAAACTCTCGATATGCAAAAAGCATCGTGGTCTATAAGACTCTCGATGATTCACATCATTTGACTTCTAATCTTTAAGTTTTATATGTATATATATATATATATATATATATATATATATATATATATATATTATATACTTATATATAAATGCGCAATTTACGCTTATGCCGCTTATCAAATTTCCAAGAAGACGCACAGCGGCAGACATATGTTTCAAAGTGGCCATAACGAAAATTGTGCGAGCACTCGCAAAAAATTGTTCAGTAAGGTTTGTTTTTTGCGATAACTTATCAAGTTGATAAGGCCAACTAACATAGTACTATCGAGGCCAGTTCCGAGCACATTTCCGAAACATAGTTATAATTAGGCCACGTATAGAACTCCACTATAATCTGAGATCCAGATGTAACCAGAGCCTGTGTGTACATATTTATGTACATATTTATTTACATATGTATATATGTATGCGCGTCTTCGAATAATGATAAATGTGAATATGCATAAGCATCTGTGGGAACATTTCAGTCGTTTGTATTTTGGCACGCGTGTGAAAAAGTTAATTCCCGGTTTTATAACGCCAACGTGATCGTTATCGAACATAACGGCAGATTGGGAACTCATTAAACGTGATTGGCCTTTTTTTTTTTAGCATTTTATCGATGCACTCAGCTAAATTTAAAGATAGAGAGAGCTCGATTAAAATGATGTAGAATTAAATACATAAGAATGTGTACATTACAAGTGTACAAAAAAAAAATCCCCCAAAAACAGGAAAAGATTAATTTCAAACATTTAATGGAGCATGTGAATGTTTAAGATCATTTAATTCGTTATGTATAAATTTAATTTGGTTATTGCATGATAATTTGGTCAATGCAGGTACTGTAAATACCTTATAAATCCTACTATCACCATTTTTTTTTTTAGAAATATCAACTAATAATTATTTAATTTGCTGCCATATTATTTAATCTGTCATATCAATTAATATATTGTCTCGCACATCTTTAATGGGTGTCCACCTGACAAGTTAGAGGACGTGCAACTAACTACTCACAATTTGATTCCAGCCAGATAAAATTAGCAACGGCAAATGGCAGCCAAAGGCGAACAACCAAACAACAAAACAACCAGCCACACAGCGACGCAGCTCAGAGAAGGCAACATCATTATTAAGTATTTGCTATTGACTTCCGGTCGTTAGATATTTCATTACTAACTTCATGGGGTCGGAGATGAAGCTGTTTGCACAGAAAACCAAAAGTCAAAGAGCTAAATTGTATTAAATTGCAAATGTAGTTTTGTGTGTTCCCAGGCTGGGTGCGAGTTCGATAGGAATTCAATTGGTTAAATATAGTTCGATTACAAACTGTATTCAGTGTGGTATATATACATATATATATAATTGGCATGCTACTCTTAACTCAATTTCCCCTGACAGCCACTACAACATCTTCGTCTATTTTTTACACCCTGCCCACATTGCAAATAATGTTACTTCTTTTTATCTTTAATGTCCTTTGCAATCCACCTTCAGCTTGAAATGACTTCAGCTTCGGGCTAAACAAGGCAACTTTGTAGATTTTTCAACTAATTTGATTCAATTCCGATTGAAGTTGATTACAACAGCTTTTTAGCTTAATAAGTCGATCCAAGAATAGTCGCTGACAATCGAATGTTGTGCATTTAGTGCTTAAATCGTAAATTATGTCAATAATGGGGCGACATAAAAAGTATACGTAAATACGAATCCAAACTGAGACAAAATGTGGCAAGTTCTTGGAAAAGTTGTGAGCATTAAAAATAAATTTGAAATGTGTATGGGCGACTATTTGAACGCTCTTACAAATACAAATATATCAGTGGCTTCAGTAATAAAGTATTTTAATATTAAAGTTATCTATTATTACTACTGTTGTAAACGTTTCAAGCCAAAAACAACAACAATAAATTTATAAATATTATACAAATTTATTAGTTAGAGTATTTATTATTTTTTATTGCAAAAATATAAATAATATAAACATTTGTTTTATTTCTTGCCGATTTTATTTCTACGAAAAGCCTTATGCAGTTTAATTTAATTATTGTTATACAAGAAATACAACAGCAACAGGCATTCAACTTCAGTTCTGGATAAAACGAAGAGCTTGAAAAATTATATTGAAAGCGAATAAATCAAATAATATGCATCCAAATTACGACAAAGCATATAGTGGCGTAAAAATAAATATGTATGCATGACAGGCTATCTCGGTGTCTGTCTCTTGCTGGAGTCGATAGTGGCTGTGGTGGGGTGTTTCTTGGTTTAATTTTTTTTTATTTTTTTTCGATATAAAAATAATTGCAGGAATTGTGTGAGACAACGCTGACGTCGTTTGCCTGACAAGCAGCGCCAAACTACCGGACAGATACTTGTAGTTGTTGCTGTTGTTGGCTGATGGCTCTTGCTGCTGCACTTTTGCAGCTGAAACAGCAAAAGCAGCGCGCAAGTGCAAAGAACAGTGCAGCAGCAGCAGTAGCAAAAGACAGAGAAAATCAGTGAAAGATGTGGCCCAGGCAAAGAGCTGAGTTGTCGTATGAAACTTACTACACCGGAAATATAAAATTACACACTCAACACTTAAATTCTGTATGCCCGCCTTGGCGAACCTGTGTGTGTGTGTGTGTGTGTATGTGTTTATGTGTGTGCGCGATTGTGTGTTTGTTTCTCACATGTTGCATGCTGCAAGATTCAGAGAGGACTGCGCGGTGCGTGCCCCGTAAACCGGGTGCAAAACGATCGAGCCCAATACGAACGTTTCGAATATTCAGAGTAGAAAACAATCGTTAAAAAAAATTATATAATTAATTGCCATTTTGATGATAGTAGGAGCCACCGAGAAATGAAAAATTAAAAATGCTGCACCTGAGCCGTGTGATAATTGTCCTTTTATATACACATTATCAAATTAATTATGCTCAATGGATTTATTTATATATTTAGTTCAATAAGAAAAAGTTGTGAGAGTATCAAGAAAATTTAAATTTAATATTATACATTAATAGACTTACAATTGACCATAAATTCCTATTATAATATTCTACAGACCATGAAAATTCGCAGAACATTAAATTCCCACGCACTTGAACTTGAAATTCTTTTTGGCGAGTATTTTTACATACATCTGTGTTTTAATATATATGCTCATATTTGTTTTAGGCAAAGATGAAATAAAAACCCGAAAAAAAGAATGGTTCGACTCGAATTACAAAGGCACACTCGTCGTCTCAGCGGATCTTGTGAGCGGTACACAATGAGGCTGCCTATCAGCTTTTACCTGCTAATTCTCCCAAAAAGAAAAGGGCTTTTTAAGAAACTGAGCGAATTGTCGAAGAGGTGAATACCCTGCATGCCGGTTTGCGGTATGCTCGACTTGCTGGCCAATGTGCGAATCATTGCGAATGCAGACGATTTAATCTGACAGCAACTATCACTTACCGAGGTACTCGTACATTTCAATGCCTCGATCAAGGACTCGTCGCGTTGGCGTCTGGCCCAATGAGTCGTGGGAATACGAATATTTCTTGGTTTCCTTTTATATGTGCCTTTTTTTTTTTGGTATTTTTGGGCTAAATTCTCAAGCTGCTGCTACTGCTGGGCTCTTGTCTCCCCTCAATCTTTAAGCGCTGATTTCATTTCATTTAATTTTTTACTCAACTCCTTTTGCGATACTCCCACTAAGGCTGCCCGAAACAAATTTGAAAAGAGTCGCCAGCCAACTGCTTAGTCGCCTGACCAGGTAGCCGCTCGAACTGGCCAAGTAAATGGTTAGCAGTTACGGTAGCCGGTCCCGACGATAGCTGATAACAAAACCGCTCAGGGTCTGCCCACTCCGCCAAATGGCAGCCGCACTACTTTTGCGAAGAACACGAAAAATAATCCTAGGGTCGTAACTACCATTTATGCAATAAATGTGGAGATAAGAAATAACCGGACTTAAGGGCAACTCACCTTATTATTCAGATATGAAAACCAGGGACGCAGGGAAAACCAAAACTCTAAAATTAGTTCGATCTTTTACATATTTAATTATTAAACAGTGGTATTTTAATATTTAACATATAACCTTTTTTTTTTAGATAGCATATAATTCATAAAATTTAATTTGAAGAAACTCAAACTATACTAAATTCTATCATAGAATTCGAGAGCAAGAAAACTATCTAGTTTTCAGCGCAATTTTCTAAAATTCAGAGTTATTTTCTTTTTCTGAGTGTAGTGATAGCAAGAAGCATTTCCCAGAACTACGTGTAAATCGGTTGTTATCGAAACAAGTCCAAATAATGCGCTGTCTGCACCCTGTCGTCCCGTAGTGTGTAAACTAAACCACAATCACAATGGCCGGGCATTTAGCTACGATTTTGAGGGGGAGAATCTTCAAGCGACATTCTTCTTGTCTGCCAGCTGCTGCTTTAATTGTTGTCTTTCAATTTTAATTTCATTCAATTAGCCTATGGAAATCTGTAAAGCCCAACAGAATGAGATGTGCGCGTGCGCATTGCGCTCGCAGCTTTAATTGTGCGTTGTTAGTCAGTTCATTAGTCAGTCCGACAGTCAGTTCGTCAGTCCGTCATTCAGAGAGAATTAATTAAGGGTGGGCGGCATGAATAATATGTCTAATTGCATTGCTCAGAGTCATAAAATTTTGTGTTGCATGTCATCTTTAGGGGGAATTAAATAAAGTTAAAGTTCTCTGAGAGCAATCAGCATTTATATAAAAAGCTGAAATGCATTTTCCAAAGCCTTAACATTGGCATTGAATAGAAATTGCATTTCCCAAAAAGCTATGTTTGTGAAACTTAAGATAAGTCGTGTTTAGGGCATTAATCACTGAATGACTCATTCAATTATAATCATCCAATTATTATCTGAGACTGTACTGCATTATGTGACTACAATATTCTACGTTAATTTACTTATTTTAAACACAACGTTTTGTTCATTAGAAGTATGTTACCATATATTAAAGACAAATGGCACAAATCTTAACGAACAAAATACTCACAGGAATAACAAATACAATAAAAGCAACAACAAATGTTTATTTAGCAAACGATCAACACAAAATACAATTTATGTAGACAAGCCAAAGTCAATCGGTAGATGGGCGGTGTGAAAGTGTGTGTGTTTATAAAGACTGGAAATCCCCAACAAGAACAATTGAGGCTACTTTGTTGGCGATGGCCGAACCTTGACATACCCTTTAATTGGTTAATGAATTTACAAAAATGGAACTTAATAAAGGCATATTTCACAAATGTCTTGAATATAAAGTGTGTCTGTTCTAAAATTAAAATATATTAAAAATTGAATTTGTATTGTGATTAAAAGGGGACACAATCTAAATGCATATATGCGCTTTGGCAGCATAATTGTAGGGTATGCGAGAGCAACAACACAGTCTGAAACCGTTCATGTAATAAAATTGATGATCAAACGAAAACTCTCACATTTTGTGCCGTGAATGCATTGGCAATGAGCGAGAATCGGGGCAACGTGAACGGAACTGAGATCAATCGTCTAATATTTGGTACGATTTTGGTTCTCGCTAATAGCAAATAAATTCATTTTTAATATGTATGTTTCAATGGCAGAAGAAAACACAAGAAAACAAAAACGCCACAGACAACACATTATGGCTTTTCATATTTGTACAGCCCATCTTTATGGGTATATTGTTTCAGCAACAACAACAACAAACACAATAATAACAACAAGTACAACAACAACATTAAAGAACACAAACAGACTGCGCGGCGTTTTTGTTTCAATGAATTTGCGTGCAGTCTTCAGCGGAACTAGTCATGTTTACAAACAATGCCCAACTACGGTACACGTTATGCTAAAATTCAGGAAAAATTTACCAAATTTTTTTTATATATTTAGTATAGTCGTACATATATAACAATATGTGGCAATATATTTGACCAGTAAATTGGTGCACAATAAATTCACGCTAAGTCGCATCCGAAAAAGCGCATTGTTTATTTTCCAAACGATTTTCCTCCAGCAGTTGTACAAACATCAAACGACAAAAAGAAAATCGGAAATCTAACAGCGCAAAAAAATCGAAAGCTAACAAAAACTCATTTTTATGTTTCGAAAAACGATTTGTTATATTTAGTTCATTGGCTACCCCTGCTCCTTCCTGTGCCGCATATTAAAAGCCAAACTCATTATAACATACAATTATGAGTGGTAAGACGCACCACAATTGGTAAGTTCTGAACGAGTTTCAGCGGTAGATAGGGGTGGGTAGGGAGAGTGGGTTTCGGGCACAATGAGGTGTTATTGCAGTCGATAGATCAAAGCATTTGCTTTCATGTTTGTTGCCATTGCACTTGTTGTGGCTGCAGTGCGTCTGGGCCGGTAAACTCAGCGAGGGTGGGAGTTGAGGACCTAGAAATGAGTACCGCATATGCATTGGGTATGCATAAGGTGTGAAGAAACTGGCAAACGGAAAGCAACCGAGTGTCTGATATCAAACAGACACTTTGGCAACTGTTTGAAGTGCAGTCATCGAGATTATGATTACATATATACATAACACATAGGCGTTTATGGGCCTAAATAGATGTTCCAAAAATGCAGCTATAAACTTTATGAAAGGAAGTGTGGATATGTTTTGGGTGTGAGTTGCTTACAGCGTTACGAAGTTACATCCTTACTTCATTTTCGAATCTTGAAAATTGTGATTTTAAACATTTTTTTATTACGTTTCCATAAAAACTATTCCCAATGGAAATTTGAAATAGGTATTTTCTAGTATCTAAAATCAGGAAAAATACAGCTTTGAACTGTATGAAATAAAATATTACACAAAATATTTAAAAAAACATATTATTTAATAATCAATCACTTATTTTAAATATGAAGTATTCATAAGATACAAATTTTATATATTTATATGTATTTTCAATTATACAAAATCTTTTCTATATATACATTCACTGGAATTTAGTTAGATTCAATCATAATGCATCATAAATTTCAATGAATATATAAATCATACAAAATGTGCTGAAATCAAAAAGTGTAACGAAATTGATTGATTATCTAATTGGGCTGATCTATCAGTTCGTTAATTTAATCATTATTTCAGTGTGTAACAAAAAAAATTCCATATAAACAAAAGGCTGGCAACCAGCCGCTTCAATGATGGAGTAGGATATCCCATCACTTTATGTATATATTAATATATATGTATATGTATATATATTCACATATGTATATATATGTAAAGATATCTATAAAAATGGCATGAGCATAACAAAATTTTAAACAACACTCATTAACTCTACAAGATCGCCGGCAATATAATTAAGAGAAATTATGTTTCCACCGGCGCTATGTTGACGTTGACGAAGCCATCGAATGTTCGACCTGTTGGATCAATGGACCAGCAGCAGACACAGCAGCAGCCACCGCTGCATCAACCGCAACCGAGGCAGCATCAACAACAATACAAGTTGTTTCGGCCTGTTGCCGAGATTTGTTGTTGTTTAACAATTTCGCAATTCAGCTGTCGATCATTTCATTCATAAAATGTGCTCGGCATGAGGGAGCCCCGCTCCACACACACACACACACACACAGAAACACACCGCTCAGTAGCAATTCATTCACACAGCTCGGGTGATCTGTAAACTCGCACACATCTGCACACGCTGGGTTAGTACCAACCACCCGCCTGCTCGATCGGTCCGCAACAACCGAAGTGATTAATTCATGTAGTGGTCTCTCTCGGCTCCGTCACCGGTATACACGGTATCCAGTGCCCAGTACCGGCCCCAACCAACAACGAACCACACGGGCCCCCAGCGATTCTCCGTTTTCTCAATGAAACTGGTTTCGTCAGTTCGATTGCTGCCGTTGCGGCTGCCGATGCTTGTTGCTAGAAGTTGATGTTGGTATTGCTGTTGTTGATATTGGGGTTTATGTTATTATATTCATCCTCACCTGATCCGCAGCAGCAGCAGCAGCTGCTCATCCGGTCAATGTGAGAAAAAATACACAACAGCACACACTGCAAAAATAGACAACGCCAAGTTGCACGAAAGAAACGCATGCAACTTTTTCTTTTCAGAGCTGCACTCCAAACTGACGCTGATCATTTAGCCCGATATTGAGCTAAACCAATGCCGTGCCGTGCTATGCGATAAATGATGTGGGGTGCTGTTCACTCACAGGCAACAGCTCGCAGCGCCAAATGAAATGCGAAAGCTGCTGCTCGGGATTGTATCTGGCATTCAAATCAGCTTTGGAAAACTGCAAACAAGTGACCAGCCCAAGTCAACCTATTTCAGCATCCGCAACCGTAAAGGAAGCAGCCATAAAAGCTACGAGTAGCAAAAAAAAAAAATATATATATATAGATATATATATACCGCCAAGTAAACTGGAAAATCGTTGCTTTTCATTCAGCTCCCCCCTCTATCTGCGGAAGTTGCCGAAGCATGTGTAAAACAGTTAATGCACACAGGATATGTTTCCGTGGCAAACAAGTTTTTGGATTGCTTTAGTCTCTTTTTATAGTTTTCCTTTGCCTATGCTATCTACAAGCCATCAAAGTTATTAATTATCGATTTATTATTTTCAACCGATGAATATCATTTGCATACATCTGTAGGCGAAGGTGCTGGAATAGCAGCGAGTTCTTGGAACTTTAATTTGTGTTAATAGGTTTTTAATTGATTCGGGAAGAGCGATTTAATATTTTCACAAGTTCTTTCATCACAATTAATGCTGTAATTCATGCAATGGGAAATGGCGCATGGGATTGAATTGTGATTTAGAAATTAGAAACGCGTTCAGTCACCTACGTATTTGTAATCACATGTGAAAATTGTATAAAGAATGGAGTAGAAATGAACTCAAGAGCGAAATAAATTACAATCAGTTGAAAATGTAAAGAGTATTAACAAAAAAAATTATGTTTAGAAAACATTTAAATATTCCTGGCCATTCTAAGGAAAAGTGTTCTACAACCAACAAAAAGTGCACTAAAATTAAATGCAATTGAAATTGTTATATTTAAAGGGATTTGAACAAACAATAAAATATAATTTGTCAAGGTAAATCAATTATAGCCAAAAGGAAACTTAAATAAAAAATCTCAAGTCATAGACTTGTTAAAAGTTAATGAGGCAGCGAAAGGAAGCGGCTTTGCCAAATGAGAGAAGCGAGAGACATGGAGAAGGAGGCCTCATTTTAAGAGCGCAAGATAAACTCACTGGGATGCTGATCGCGTATCAGCTGCCGATGCTACTTCAAGTAGCGGCTACAACAAACAACGACAACAACAACAACAACAGCGACAACGACAACCACGGCGACGGCGACGGTTCGATCGTGTGGAGATGCCTGGCCTGCCTGTCCAGAGGGCCAAGCATCTAAAATACAGTAGCCGCAGCAGTAGCCGGCAAACAAATTACACACAATTCCAACTCCAAACAGAAACTTCACAGCATCCACACCGAACAACAGCAGCAGCAGCTGTAAGAGCAACAACAACAACAAAAGCTACAACATTATTATCTCTGCTTTATGTTCAAGTTGCAAGCAGGCAATGCCTGGCGCTTCATCTGTGGCACCCCACTCAGCGACCATCATCATCATTGATGATCATAATCATTATGGTCACGAAGACGATGATGATGATGATGACGAAGACGTCGTAGACATAAGAACTAAAAACGAATCAACTCGAGTGTCGTCGTTGCTGCTACTGTTCAATGACTGTGGATGCTACGTTGTTCGTTGTTCGTTCGTTGGTTGCTGGTCGTTCGGTTGGTTTTTCGGTTAGTAAACCGGATGTTCCTAATCATTGCTAGTTTGCCTCAAATTAAATATGCTTCATATATGTATGTATATATGTATACAATCTCGCATATAAGCAGTTACGTTGTATATCTTTTGTTTGTGAACTGAGCGTTGTACTTCATAGATACGTAGATAATAGCTTTTACAGATATATGTATATAAAGAGCCACAGCAAAAATTATGAATGAATATTTATCTTCTCTATCTTGAATATCGTTTATTAAGTCGGATATCGTGTGATTCTCTGCCGCATCTTCAAATCTAACTGTTTACTTAACATATAGATAGATATATGGATAAATTTAATGCTACTTCCGCCTATGTTCGCAGTCAAGTTTGCCAATCAAGTTACAAATCGACTTGTTTATTCATCCATGAGGCCAATTTAATTGGTAGTTCTATCAATTAGAGACCTCAACACACCACACACCACACATAACGCATAACACATTCATAAATTCATTTTTATCAACATCAATTAGCTATAATTATTCATTAGTGGCCGGTCAGAGCTGGACTGGAGTCAAGCTAATAGTTCTGACAAAGGCTCTTTATGAACAACTTGTTGCTTGATTGAAACATGTCTTTTACAACAGCGATCAGCACAAACTGTCGTGATAATATGTAGACTTTGGTGCATTATCCATGGCTTCGCCATGAGATTAGCAATAAATTAAATATCTTTCGATATGTCAAGGGCATGGTAAATATTTTTTCAGACTTTCAACACTTCAAAACTGAATCTTCAATGATTTTTTCGTCTAGTTTTTCTAGTGCTGCTTGTATGAGGTTTGCTGCGACACAATTTTATTAGCATTTACATTTTCAATGTATTCAACTAAGTAATTCCCACTAATCGACTCATCGGCTAATAATAGCTTTCACACACTTAAAAAAGCAATAATATAAGCGATTAGCCATTATAGTCGCAATGGCGGCATTTTAAAACCATTTGAAAACGGCGTTGCATAAATTAAGACCCCAAATGAAATGTATCTTTAAGAATAAAGCATTTTGTTTGCTTTATGGCTACATCGATGTTTTCGAATTGGTGCCGTTTGGTTTATTTGACAAATCTATGGCCATTAGTTGATAACAATTAAGATGAAGACGTTGCCGTCTCGAATGCTGATGATCATGCCTTAAAAAGTGTGACGGAAAACATTTTAAAAACCGCCGAGCGGTCGCGCATAGATAAGAAAAAAATACAAATCCAAAAAAAAATAAAAAGAATATAAAACAAACATACAGACAACAAAAGCATTATTAATTGTTTTTAAATAAGATTTCAGTCGAGTGGCGCCTGAGGCAGCACGTAGGCAGCACTATGCACCTAGTTGCCCCAAACGAAATCAGTTTAATTTCCGTATAACAAATTGACAGTGGGCAGCTGTAATCGCTTATTTTGCAGTGCACACAACATAATTCCACATGAAGATGCAATTTGAGTTCCGTAATAAGCCCACGCAAGGCAAACAGAACGCGGCAATAGCAACAGCAGCAACAACACCATCAACTGGACTATCAACTGGTGTCCAGTTGGATGGCGTGCTATGTGGAGCATCTACAGCATAACACCTGGCGTTTTGCCCTAGCCAGATATCAAACTGGAAGCTGCACTTGAATTGTGCGTCTTCGTTGCATTGCATTCAATTCCACAACTTAACGTTTATGCCTCCGCACCCTCTCTCTTCCGCCCCAGCATTTGCATATGCCAGATGGTGAGGCGGTGAGGAGTAGTGCACATTGATCATTAGACTATTTTTAATAGAGAGACTGAGAGACCAGTTTGCCGCCAGTAAGCTGCCACAAAAGTGGTCTGTCCAGCTTAGAGCTGGACGCAAGTTTCACCTGCTCCTAGTTGAGATTTTGCAGCTTGCGTGCTGAAGTGTTTGTTGGCACAGCTCGACAAGGCACTGAGATTCACAACTCGCATCAAGCAATGCATTTGTTGCACCACCACCTTTCCGGTGGCAAGCTAGCGAACTATTTGCTGCTACCTAAACAAGCCAACAACCGAATAAAAGTGGCAGAGAAACAGAAACAATTGCTTGGGCCCCAAAAAATGTTTTCAACAAGACGCCAATGCGATCAATGACAAACTAATTTATGCGCCCAGCAACAAATCTTTTGGCTCAAATAAACAAAACTAAGTGATACAATAGAATACATTGAGTACAGTACAAGTATATACACACCATGGATAGCATAAATTAACTTCCGATCTACTATGGAATGTATACAAATTTATGCTCAAAGTCACAAGCGAGTAATACTCCCTTACGATTTGCCTGTATTTTCACGGCAATCGGCTGGTGTTATGGTCAGCATCAGGCGGCAACAATTAAAAATGCAGGCGAGCAACAAAAACACTCAATAAAATGCGTTGATAAATTGCGCCAAGCATCAAAGGCGAACCAAAAGGCAACCCACTGTGTCGATGGCGCTTCGTTGCTCCACGAGCAACAGCCAAAGCCAGCAACAAAAACAACAACAACAATTAAAGCAGCCATCACCCGGAACAGCAGCCACTTGCAATCTTCCATGAAAATTTATCAATTGTTTTCGTTTAGAGCATATAACAGAAAATCAGTTTAACTTGGCATAGACACAAAAGCGCCAGCAAAGCTGAAAATGAGCCAAATGCGTAAAGTGAATGCCAGGCAAATTGGTTAATTACATTTACATTAGCCAAATACTACTAGAGTGAATAAAGAAAATTACTCTTAAGCGATATCAAGGATTTATTAAAGACTTGCATCTGAAAAACTTAGTATTTGGATATGTTTTACTAAATGCGTAAAAATAAAGATTTTAAATAAGGAGTTGTAGGCATTTTCATTGAACGATAGAATCATTGATTGATTAATTGATTAACAAAACCCGATGAGGTTTAGTGACGAGTATTATGAAATTATGAAATTAAATTTCTAAATATTGAGATATATTTTAGTATTATGAAGTAAGTGAGAATTGGTAAACATACGAGTTTGAAATAAAAAAGGCCACCCGTGATTATATAGATAATACTTTATAGATTTCACTTAATTAATTGAATTAATTGTTAAGAAAGCAAATCGTTTTTGTTACCAGACACTTAAGAAAATCAATGTGAAATGCTTAAAAGTTAAACAATTCAAAAATGCATAGCATTTCTACCCACAAGTGATTTCAAATGTTTTTCAAAATTACAGTGGGCAACAAATAAATGTTCCCACGAAAGAACAAATTATTGATTGATCGAACCTTATGAGTTATCACTGATTATTCTGAATATTCGATGACCATATGATATTTCAAATATGGCTGCAAAAGGCTTTACAATTCTTGCAAGGTTGAAAAAAAGTTGTTATTATCAACCCATTCACACTCTATTGTAGACAATTAGCATAATATAGATTTGCAAAGGGATAAGCAATAAATATTAAGTAAATTAGCCGACAATCTCAAAGATCTTGTGCTTTGAAGATCTGTGAGCAGCCACTTTCTTGGCTCATAATGAAAACTTACTTAACTACTGTAAGTGCACGGAAGTATATCCGACTCTTTAAACGCCCTAATGTAATGTTGAGAAAGCATCCCTAAGAAAGTGCCACGTTGAAATGGCTTTTAATTTCAATGACAATTAAAACTAACAAAAGGCATTTGCCACGGCTGCTTTATCGCTCTATACAATGTGTAACAAATTATGACAAGGCTGAAACAAATAAGAACAATAAAATAATGGAAAAGGCAAAAAAAAAAACAAAAAAAAACAAAAAAAAACAGGCGATGCGACGCCTGCGCATTGGGCCAAAGAATTAGGTACATACGTAAGTTAATTTATTTGTGGGCCAATTGAAGCGTTAAATTATCAATTGGGTTTAAAGCGAAATGAGCAAACGGGTAGGGCCACGGCTGGTCAACAGCGTTAAATTGGCCCAAAGGGCTTATGGGTTATGTTCGCTAGCCAAACTCGTTGGGCCCAGGCGGACACGCTTCAATTGATCATTAGCTCCTGGTAGGTAAACTATAAACTGTAAAGTTCTTATTCCATTTCCCCTTCCCCCACCGATATGAACGCGCTTGACGTGCAGGCAACTGGAAAATTGTGCAGTCGATTCCCAATCATAATGCGAATGTGTTGCAGGTGTCTCATATTTCCTCATGACTAATATTTAGATACGCGGCATCTATACCGCGTAGACACATGCTCCACATACGATTTCCAATCGATTTTCGTTTGTCAATTGACCGTTGGCCATTGCATTATCAATTGGCCATGCTGACGGCGACCGTCCGCCCCGGCATATAATCACTTGGCCAATTGATGCTGCCCCAAAGAACGAGTTTCTACCTCCAATCTGTTGTTGCTGCTTTTATGGCGATTGACGATTGGCGATTGGCACATCCATGTATCTGGATAAATATTAGCTTGCCAATGTGGACATGATTGCCTTTTTCTGCACAAGCTAATTGATTCATATTTGTGACGAGATTTCACAGTTGTTTTAATAGCATTCCGGTTGCCTTATGGAATATGCTTTTAATAGGCCACCAAATTTGGTGCTATTGATTAATTGAATTTTGCTCAAGATGGGCATTAATTATTTTAATTATCAAAAGATAATACAAATTACCATCATAATGACATTTTGATTGGTATTTCCGCTTTAAATGAATGGAAATTAATAGTTTTGGATTTAAATGTATTTCATACAACTAATACTGGTAGTATTAAACCTTGACGAACTGCCGATTTCGATCAATCAAAGCACACTTTTGTGCATATATACAATACAGGCAAAGCTCAAGCCCAACATGTTATTTAAGACATGGCTGTAAGTTCATTTATAATATAATTTTACAATATAAACAAGTAAGAGTGCTGTAGTCGAGTGAACACGACTACGATATACCCTGAACCCAGTTATTAAATATATTCTATTATTATTGGCAAATTCCCCTTTAAAAAGATTTCCACTAAAATACGAGCAGCTCTGCAAGCGCCCTCTGCCGACAAGCACGTGAAACACGCAATACACACAAAACATATTGACGCTCGCTTCGATTATCATGCGATCTCTTTCTCACACATGCGCTCGCATATTTATGCATACAGAAAATGCTTGCGGCTGCTGATAGAAATATAATAATAATAATAATAGATCAATATGATAATGTATGTTCGACTATAACTTGGGTGTTTCCTATCCGATCTTAACGAAATTTGGGCAGTTGATCAATAGTATGCATATACATATTACGTATTAATTAGCAGATTTTGCCTTTAAGATTGTGGCATTTATTGCTATCGGAAATTTAATGTATCGATATTCGATAAACGAAGGCAGTTAGCAAAAAAATAACGCAAACTTGATCTGCGCCTGGTATACGAGAACCTATATTCCAATTTGAAGTCTCTAGCTCTTACAGTTTCTGAGATCTGCGTGTTCATACAGACAGACGGACGGACGGACGGACGGACGGACAGACGGACATGGCTATATCGACTCGACTATTGGTCCTGATCAAGAATATATATACTTTGTGGGGTCGGAGATGCTTCCTTCTGCCTGTTACATACATTTGCACAAAACCATTATACCCTTTTTACCCATTTTTAATGGGTTCAGGGTATAAAAATAGATATATTCGTCAGAATATTTTCAAAGACTAATTACAGGTTCCATTAAAATTCAAGATTACTTTTACTTCACAAAGCGATCTTAAACACAATAATCATAAAATATTAAAAAATTTAATTTATTTAATTAATAAATTTAGTTAATAAGTTTTAATTTAATACACTTCAAATATTTCCTTCTTGCTGGGAATTTATCAAATATAAAATTTACCCATTTTTAGAGTGGTCGAATTTTCTCTTGCATTTATATTATATTTACATATCTTTTATAAAATAACAATACATTTTAAACTTCTTATTTCAAGTTACTTTAGAAATTTTACTTGGTATCATCTGCAAAGTATGCAAAACATTATAAGCATTAATTTTCATTCCATTGCCCAAAAGTATGCTCTGCTTTTTAGGCCAGCGTCTAGCGAAGACTCACACCACAAAAATGAGTGACTTGAAATTTGGCCAGCGGAATATATAGAAATTTATAATTATATATATATTAAAGTATGTATGTGGTATGGGCGAATATTTTTCAAATAAAATTGAACAAATAAGATCACAGTGAATAGCAAAATAGAAAGCCATAGTTTTTTTTGGCTTCAATCGATTTGAAATTGGTAGCGATAGGTGTTTGCAGGTACTTGCGTTAAATTATGGAAGTGCTGATAAGACGCTTATCAGTAACAACCGTAAATATTTGTACGCGTTTTCTTTTGTTTTGCACCACAAGTGGAACGAATTACCAGTTCACCAACTTGAAGGTCGTTTCTTGTCAATGGTTTCGCGGGGAGTGGGCTGTAAGTTGGGGGAGGCAGCGAGGGAGTGTTCAACGTTTACGCGTGCGACATTTACACAAGTTTTCAATTTTTCCCAACTGCAATCTATATTAGGTCATTATGTAAACACATTCGATACTCGATTTGGAGGCCTCAACTTTTAACCTGTCTCTGTGCACCTTCAACGCTGCGCTGAGATTCTGCCATTGTGCTGGGTCAGTTGAAAAGAAGCAACAACATAGCCCCCGATCTGTTGTCATCTCTCGGCCGCTTGGTGCGTGCTGATTAGCCATGCCCGGGCTTTGCGGAGCTGCCGTAAAAGCTGCGCAAATAATGGGGATGCATCAATTTACTCATTTCCGTTTTCATGATTATAAATACGAAATGTGAAAGAAAGACAACATCAGCATAAAACCAAATAAGCAAATTTATCTACGTTTAGGGTTATATTTTATTTTTTTTTATGATTTTATGAATGAATTGAAAGTTGTCGCAGTCCAAGCGCGATTAGATAGCAAATTTTTTAATAAAAAAGATCGTGTACGTACTTAGGTTATTTGAAGTGTAGTTCTAAGTATAGATTTTTCAATAAATTCCAGAGCGGAATGGAATATGCAAATTTTTAATTAATTTTGATACTCTGCTACATTCACTGTTCCAAAATTGTGAAAGATTATAGTGTAATACATTGATTACTATTGGCATTAAAAAACAATAACTCAAGCATGATTTCTGAATGAATGAACGAACCTTAATATAAAGCAAACATACTCAAATACATACACACAATACACATGAATATGTATGTATAAGACAGGCAAAGCAACTACAACAAGAATTCACACAAATACACACATACATACTCACTCACATTTATGTGGCAACCGCAACAACAAACATTTATAATGAATGAATGAAAAATTGTAAACGAAAAAAAAGGCAAAAGTTGTTAACGCAGCAGTTCCACGAAAAACAAAACAAAAAAAGACAACAACATCATGAAATCTGTGAACAAGAAGTTTGAAAGGTAAAAACTTAAATTAAAATAAAACTTAAATAAGAAACACGGAGCAAGTGCTGAGAGAGCCACTACACAAGCAGCAGCCCCAACCTGAGCCTCAATAAACCGAAGCAACTGGTTTGGTTTGGTTGAAAGCAGCAGCCGTAGCAGCTGTCCACAAATGTGCGTTAGGCAGCAGTTGGGGAGTCCAAATTATGAATAAATAAAGCCAGGCAGGGAGCCAAAAGCAGCTAAAGTCAAATTAAACAGCCAAAAGACACAAACAGAAAACAGCAGTCCAAGCTGAATTGGGAGACGCGCCCACGTCGACGAAAAAGTCAAAGCCAAATCCAAAGCCGACGAAGAAGACGAAAACGAATCCGGTTTGCAGGAACATTGCTAGGGGGCACACGCAGAAAAAGGAAGGAAACAGGCATCAAGCATCATCGAGCCAAAGCAAAAACTACACACACAAACACACTTTGAACCAAAAAGAAGAACGGACAAAAAGAGAGAGAGAGAGAGAGAGATAGAGAGAGAAGGAGAGGGCGAGCACAAGTAGAGAACTTCAACAAAGCAGCAAATCGAAAAAATAACAAAACAACTAAAATTCCCCTCAATGGCCCTAAAAAAAAAACAGAAAAAACGCAGCCAGCTAGCCCCCAGTTAAAGCGAGCGAATGTTGCTTCTGCTGTTGCTGTCGCTCTTCCTATTCCCCATTCATCAACTGCATTTCAACGCCGCGAGGCGATCAAGCAACAGCAACAGCAGCAGCAGCGCCGCAGAACCAGAGACTTTTCTACTCGCACCGTAAGTATGAATGAAAACGAACGTGTTTTTTTTAAATTTTTTTTTTGTCGAGAGCGTCGCGAGAGTAACATGAATGAATGGAAACGAGCGTCACAGTGAGAGAGTGAGAGAGCGAGCGAGCATCCAAAATGAATGAAAGTTGTGGCGCTCTCTTCTGCAGTCGCGGCCTCTGCTCGCCGATCAGTTGGCTTCTCTTCGCACCAATACACACGGAGCATGTAACAATTTCAAACGAATCATAGCGTATTAAAAAATTATATTTGTTGTACGATTTTCGTGTCGTTCTTGCGGTTTTTTTTTTGCTTTTCTTCAAAGTTTATGATTAATATGCGCTGATTAAAGGCGCGCAAATAAATATACATAATATAAACACATATATATAAAACCTATACAAATGTAAGTAATTTTAATAAGGGCAGACTGGATACATATATGTATGTTTGTATGCATATATATATTTATATATATATATATATGTGTGCCTGTGCGTGTCTTTCGATCCTATGTACATAAATATGTATATACATATTGTAAAGTAAATTTACGTGCTCCGCTGCCTTTTCCCCGTATTTATTATTATTATTATTTATGTTCCCTTTCATTTGGGTGCCCAGCATCTGCGCAGTTGTCGCCGTTTTGCATGTTTTTTGTTGCCATTTTTATGGCCGATCTTCTAGCGGCAAAAGATAAGTTCATGCCCAGCAACGAACATGATTAGTAAGGAACAGAGGGCAAGAAACAGGGAATGGGAATGGGAATGGAACATGGGGCTGTTACTGAGACTTCTGGGGCCCATACAACAAAAACAACAACAACAAAATGGTATGGTGTAGTTGGCCACTGACTTTTGTCGCGTTGACATTGAAATTGTTTTGGTTTTTACTTTTTGTTGATTTTTACTCAGCGATAAGGCACACATATTTTTGTATATCTGCGAGTCGCATGTATGTATGTGTTTCGTATGTTGTCTGTATGTGTTTGTGTGTGTGTGTGTGCGAAGACAAAAATATCTCAATATGTGATTTGTTTTTATAAACAACATTCAATGCGAACTGCCAGTGCATTGGTAAAATTTTACTTTGCATGCCCACCAATTCATTAAGTATCTGTAAGATACAAATCTATGTTCTCATAAGAAAATGGCATAAGGTTGTTAGCGAATACGATTGGCAATAATATACATTAAATGTGTTAATATTAAAGAATTAAGTCTTTGTAAACCGGTTGGAAGAGAACCATTCCTCTTTGAATCGATTCACAAAAATATATTGGTTGAGTGTCAACCGAATTTAGAACCTTAAACAGAATTAAATAAATAATTATAAGGAACTAATAAACTTTGAAATTTATTTAATTGAGAGATAATAGAAAAATAAAGAAATGATCACAACTGCTCACAGTCAGAATAAACTGAATATACTTTAATAGTGGACTGGCTTAAGTGAAGCTTACTTTAATACAGCATCTTTTTATTATTATTGAGGGTGTTGTAAACGCTTTGTTCTTTCTACGAATTTCCCACCATTGTACCACAAACATTCACACAGCAGAGATGCATACAAATTACCATAAAGATGCCAGATTCATTAATACATAAAAAACACATACTATTTAACTATATATGTACGTGTGTGTGTGTGTGTGTGTGTGTGTGTGTGTGTGCAATAGAATCAGAAATAAGTGGCAGCATGCAGGCGCACAGTGGTGGACAAGAGTTTAGAAGACACATGCCAAATGAACGACGACGATGTCGACTTTTTGTCACATAACGTATACATATACGTATAAGGTATGTTGAAAGAGTGAGTGACGGACGTATTGGCTGATTGACAGCAGCAACAGGCAGAAGACTGAGGCACTGAGGTGACCAGGAACGCAAGGGAGCACACTGAGTGCACATTTAAGATATTTATTTCATGTATTCCAAATGCAAATGTGTGTGTGCGAGTGTGAGTGAGTGTTTTGCTGTTCGAATTGAATGACTTGACTTGGGGGCGAATGAGTGAATGAAAGAATGAATGAATCTGTAAGTTCGCTTGGCACTTTGCCGGCGTTTTGGGGCGCGGTGACTGGTTGTGTGTGTGTTGCCTGTGCCACTAAATGGACACCGGAAATAAACGACGTGACTTTTAACAAATATTAACCAACAATGTATGTATGTACATGCATCATATTTTAAATACATATCTATACGATCTATGCAACAAATTGCCTCCACAATATCTTTCGTTCGCATTGTTTTCAACAGCGACCAACAATTACAATTTTGTATATGGCAGTGCGTCTGTGGCTTATCTTATCGCAAACAATTTGTATTTGGTATTTTTTTATCGCTTCGTTCAAAAAGCAAATGCGAATAATAAACTTGCAAAAACAAATCACAAAGCCAAAGAGTCTAAACATGACTGATGATGGCACTTGTGTGCGCGTGTGTGTGAATACATGTGTGTTTGGGTGTGTGAGTGTGTGTACAATATTTTTAATATATGTGCATACACAGACTCTCTGCGGAGCTCTCCTAATTTGAGTATAGATACATACACATGAATACACATGAATACCCACACAGACACACACAAGTCTATGTGTGTGTTTCTGTGCCAAGATAGCGCACAAGACTCGTATATAATCGTATAAGAAAAAACGAAACATTCGCACAACGTATTGCTATTTAATTATTTCCATTTCCAAGAACTGTGTTTGTTATCTACAATATCTTCAACATTACCTCCCATATAAACATAGAGTTAACTGCTATGAAATTGTTATTGGGTGCATTGGAATTTGGAAATACGAAGTAGAAACTATTTTTATATATTTTTTTGGGAGTCCCATTGGAAGTCACGAACAGAATTCCCAAGTTTAATCAGATTTTAGTAAAGTTTGATTTAAGAGCGACTCTTAGTCGCTTTACACTTACCCAGAGAGGCCTCATGATCTGAAATATCCGATAATCTGCACACAGGCAAGTCCTTGCAATCACTTACTGGTTCCTCTTTAATATATTTTGTTGTGGACTGTAGAATAAAATAAATAGTCATTAGTGGTTGCGAAGCTGCTTTTTGTTGTTGTTAAGGCCTAAGATACAGTCAGTTTGCTCTGTCTATATTTTTATATATAAGTCTTGAAAGTTTCCTTCTCTTCGATAGACAGACAACTGAGATAACGAAATTTGTGTTTCCAAACTTGAAGGCCGTATTAAGTTAAGAACCAAATGATGATTTAAAAGGCATTGATAATATGTAATTTATATAATAAGACATTTTTTTTTTTAGAATATTATTCACTGGAATTAAGAAAGAAAACTCCTAATTTTGAGAAAAACAAACTCTCGTTTTAGAAATTTTTTGACGGAGTCCGTTTCATTTTCTGGGTGTATATGACAAGACATTATCTTTAGACAGATCATTTCAATAGCTGCTTGATGAAATAGTGATCCCATCCGTCAGCTTCCAATCAATGTACATATTAACTAACTGCACCAATGAAATAGGTATAATCAAAATTTTCATTAAAATAGCTTTAAAACTACTGCTAGTTTGCTTGGAAATAGATATATAGACAGACAAATGGACTGACACTCGAGTAGAGATGCTGATCCATAATATTTAAACTAAATGGGTCTCCTTCCCAGCGATACAAATAAAAATAATATCAAATAATTTAAATTAAGGTTACACTTTGTTAAATCTGAGACGCCATTGTTTTTATAAACTTTTGAGATTTCAAATCTTAGTTTATTTGCAGATTTGAGCTGGCATCAGATAATTAGTGTTGCCCTAGTAAATGCGACCCACATAATGAATGATGTCAAATGGTCGCAGCATTAGGGTAGTTAGACTTAAATGTAGTATTTTGAGCTTGGCCACTTTTGGCCAGTTAGTGAATTTGAATGAAAAATCGGGGGCGCAATCAAAACAGTAGACACTACGAAATGGAATAGATTGCCGCCAATTGTCTGTCGAGGGGAGGAGGTTGTTGTCCAAATTGCCGAGTCGGTCCCATGGGCTTGATCATGGCAAACGCGTTCTAATAAATTAAATTGTACATTTGACTTCCACACATACTCACACACACAAAGACGATGATCAGTGGAGATGGGGGGATTATTTGTGATGTGTGTCTGTGGCTGCTGTTTCTGTCGTTTATTGCCGTTTATGATAATGGAGGTCAAAATAGTCAAACGAAATGTTTCATAAATATCGTAATCAATTGACGCCAAGCAGACAATTCAATTTGAATCTCGAATTGGAATTTGATTCGACGCTCAAGAGTCTCGATAGTCCCTCAATAAAGTTTAGCTTCTGTTACGTGGATAGCTTTGAGCCCCCACTCCCCCCCCACACAAAAAAAAAAGGATAAAAGAAATTCACTAAAAAAGATTTATATACATTTATATACGTATATATAAACTGAAACTTAAGACACGACTTTTGTTCAGACCATAGATTAAATTACTTGATTGCATTTTACACACGAATGCGCAAGCGTCCAGGTTCAAAGCAGGTCCTTTGACTCTGGCAGGCTCGTCAGGCTGTTGACCGAGCAACCGGATGAAAGTGGTCAGTTCAACGGATATGTTTACCGCAAACTATGCCAACGACATACATCTACTTAAATACCTTCACATGCAAAGCTTAAAAAAAAACAACTGAGAATGCTCGACGTCGAGATATCCTGAACACAGCTGGTAAAGATTGTATTTCAATTGGAAGACTCTGACTTTAAAATTGTAACAGTTATTGCTATCGGATATCGATATCTTATCGTTATTCGCGAAAAGTGTGCAATTATCGATCAAACTTGGCCAGCGCTGTATATACGTGAACTTATAATTGTCTTTTGCACTTATAGACTCTGAGATCCGCGTGATCTTAGAGACGGTAGATAGACTAGTCGATTTAACTTCTTCGCCTTATAAAGAAATGTGATTTTAAAAATTATTCTTACGATGTGTGACAAACTTCATTTAAAAATGCATATACCCCTCCCTTGATCATCATGAGCTGAGCATCTGATCGGGTTATTGTCTGTTATAATGAGATGACAGGGAGAAGCCTTATAAATGCCACATATTGACTGTATTGTCCTCGCCATTGTCTGCCGTTTTCGGAAGAGTTGCGTCTATTCTTGATTTTCACATTTTTGACAAGTCTCTGGGCTTACTATTTATGTTGTAAATTAAGTGGCACACCTATCACTTTCATAGCGAATAAACAAATGATTTTAAGCAAACAGCTCTCAACGACAATGGTTTACGCTACGTTTAGTTGTGATTGACTCTTGTTCATCAATATAAATTATAAAGTGGACAACGAATATTTTTAAAGCTGATAATATTTTGTTTATAGCTTTGAGTCTTTTAAATTGAGCTTGCCGGATTTTCTGATTGTAGGGTGTTAAGACATAAAAGCATAATACAAAATAATTGCGTTTTGTTTGGTCAGCCAAATTTAGAATCAATCGACGTGCTATGCATATCAAAACAGCCTTAAGATCGCGTCAACCTGTCATTGCTGGAGCTGATCAAATGTGAAGCCTGCCAAACTGGCATGGAATAATATGCATACATGATCGATCAGCCAACTGATCTACAGTCAAATCTAGCTATGATTGCTTTCCAGGATTACAAGTGCATACAATTTATTTATAAACAATTTATACAGAAGACGTCAGGGCAATCGACAACTAATCAAAAGTTTAAGCTGAGTGATGTAAACTTATATATGCCGAAAATATTCCCAGAGAATCCAGACAATAGATTATCTTGATCAATTATTTTGTTAAATAAATTACTAAAAATTATTTAAAAATACAAAATAAGAAGATTTGATTCTTATATTTTTTAAAAATCAGGGAGATCCAAAGTAAGATTTTGAAGTTTATCAAACTCAAGACCTTCATTTAGAATTTTTGACAGCTTCGGGACAGATAGTTTTAATAAAATTAGTTTAAGAGCTTACCTCAACCAGGCTGGATAGAAATGTGACTTTTCGATTCTTTTTAAGCCGCATGTTGCTGACGTTGTTGTTGCCACTGTTGTTTAATATAGAGTTGGTGGAATTGTAGTTGGTCTTAAATAAATGTTGCCCTGCGTTGAAGCCAAAGAGATCGTTGATATTCACCGCCCTATCGAGAAAGGAGTGTGTTGCAGTTGCCGTTGCCGTTGTTGTTGCAATTGCCGCTGCGGTTGGCAGCGCGGGAGGCAGCATAAATTTGGTTGCAGACAGATCTGTCTTACAAATCGCCAGTTCCATATTGTGCACTCATCTGGAATGGTAAGAAAACAATCAAAATAATTTAATAAATAATTAAGGTATTGTTGCCCTTGCTCCAAATGAGAATTGCAACGGCGCTTCGAATGGTTCAATTGGCCACGTTATTAAGAGTAGTATTGGGTCTATTAGTTAGCAGTCAGGCCGCCTCGGTGGGCTTTATGGACCTCGTTCACACCTTCAACTATGGCCGCTGTTATCACCTTTCTGCTCAATTTGAGCCAGGGATGCGTTGTTGACTCTAGAAATTATGACACTCTGGTGTGACTCAACACGCGACTGGGCATACTATATACATTGGTAAGTAAGTACACAGTATGTACACAGTAACAGCGATCGGTGCGTTTTAAAATTGCTCGCGTCACGAGACACACCAACATCAAAGTGTTCTCCGCCCCATATTGAGCAGCTCAATGGCGACAAGGCCACAACAAAAGGAGCCGCTTCGGTTTGCATATAAAAGACGGTTTTGTTTATACAGCATCCATCATATAGTTTTTTTTTTTTTTGTCTAAAGGGGTTTGATATTTGTACGATTTTCTAAATATATATTTCTAATGGATTTATATTTGTTGCTGGAGTTCTTCAATATTTGCCAAAGCCACAAGGAATGACGCTGATTTTAAAGTGTTGCTTTCACAGAATCGGCTTGTTGTTAAAGTTGCTTTGATGTTCCATATTCCCTCATAAAAAAGAAGACTCACTCTCAGAAATTGGGTTAGTTTCTTGAAATTGATTTTGATCACAGATTTGTGGGGGAACGATAATTATTCTTCTACTAAGGTTAGAATGAGCTTTATGCAAATCACCTTTTGAAATCATAAAATACGAAAGATGTTCTCAAGCTATATTCCAAACATTTTGAGTGACATCCAGAATATATATATATATATATATATACAAAAAAGAAGTGTCACGATAGCTTCCGGTAGGGTTATTATCAAGCTGCCAAAGGCCGAATTCGCTGATAAGCTGACCGAGATCCCTGAGCATAATCTTCCATTCCAATGAGCTACCGAAAAATTACAAAAGAAATAAAACAAAGACCCCACAATTGCATTTTTATCAAACGGAAGTGTGGCTAAGTACTTAAAAATATAAAAACAAGCTAAAACCCACGAGCAGAAAATACGACCAGACCCGCACTACTGTCATACTTTGCTGTATATAAATTTATATATATATTTATGTATATACATATATATATGCATATGAAATTCAGTTGCTGCTGTTTTGATGCAACTATAAATAATACAAGTGCAAGATAAATTCAAGTTAGCAATTACGCATTGTAAATTATATTTGCATGAATTGCGACTGTGATAAGCAACGAAAAGTCGCTGCACAGTTCTCTGATCTGTATACTTAGTATGCAAACGAACATAAACTTGGAAAAAAATCTACTTTAGTTAAACAATAATTTTTTGCAGTTTTCAGCAAACTATGCAAACCGTTGTTTCTTTTAGAAAATAATTACTGAAATTCAGAAAATAATGAAATTTTTTTAGTGAAAAGCATTTCAACTTTTTACATTTACTTTTACTTTAAATTTTTTAGAAAAATACCGCCGGGAATGAAGAAAAAAAATCCTTGGATTTTAAAAAGACACAAACTTCCGTTATGTGAGTTACCCACCAAAACAAATGTGATTTTCTGAGTATATATATTGTAAATATGTACGCATGTATGGATATCTGATGCGTAGCTATGTTATGCATTGAGCAGCGGTTGCTAAATCCGATTCTGAATCTGATTGTGGCAATGTCTGCCTAATTAGATACGTTATGCAAATAAATTTTGGGATTCGTGACGATGACGTTGTAGCTTGGAAGTGTCGTCTGTATTGTATGTTATCTCAGACAGTTATCTCGCTCGTTATCTGCCATCTGCATATACATACATATCTATATATATCTCTGTATATATAGACCTATTTACATAGAAATATGTAAATGTTAAGTGTTGAGATTTAGATTCGCATTGATCTAACTGCATAAATTGTTGTGAAATCAATTTTCATTTGATTTGCTAATTTGATGGCCGTTAGTTGTACAGCTCTGGCTAACCCCAATTACACCCATACGCACACAAAGACGCACATACAGACACACAAACACACACAAAAAGAGAAAAACTGTCACATATCAAGTGTGATTGAGTGCAGTAAAAACGAATTTAAGTTAATCAACATTTAAATGGATAATAAAATCGCAGTGTGCAGCCAACAACGGCATAAAATTTTCAGTGCAATCAAAATCAATGCAGAAACAGCAAAAAACTACTACAAAAACAACAATAATATGACATACATGTTTATTTTATATATGTATATATAATACATATGGTATACGCATATGCATCTAATTGATTTGACAGCGCAATAGTGCATTTTGCGCGATTTTCAATTTGCATATATTTTTAGCATATATATATATATATTAGATATATATATATATTTATATATATAAACATACATATATATATATTTCTATATACGATCTAAGTTTATTCGGTATACGTACGTATGCACTTAGCTCACTTCACAAACGAAAATAATTTATTGACGCATAAAAGTGGCAAAAATAATAAGCAAACGAATATTCCGATTGATTTTACGTGTCCGCTAAACATTTCTACGATATAATTTGGCTTACAAGTGAATTGTGGGATTTAATAGTGTACAAATAAAATGTACAATTTTATTCAATGTGTTTGCTTTAAGAATCATCATGCTGTCAAGTTGGTCAAGTACCAGTTAACAATGATAGCAATTATCAGTATGTAAGACAAGTAGCAGACACTTCAATCTGCTAGCCAAAGAGCTTATTATCAGTCAATTAACCGGAATTGGAGACACTTGACCATTATAATAGTTTGAATAAGCTTTATATATTTTTATTTCTTTGGTTGGTATTTAAAGTGGAGCTTATTATATGAAAAACAATCGTCAATGATTGCAAACTGACTTAAACTTAATACATAGATAATATTATTTACCTGACATAGCTTAAGGAAATTCGTTTCTATGATAGAACTAGAATAGCCACAAGATTAAAATCTGTTGCTCTAATTCAACAATCAAATGTTGCTGACAAACTTTCGTCTAATGGTGATTTTCATTAGCACTTTATTTCTACCTAAAGATTGTATACAAAATACCTTTGATGTGGTAGTTGTTTGATTGCTGAGACTTTACATAACCTATTGGGAACATGTGCATGACGTAAGGATTAGAAAACCAAACAAACTATGTAATTGTGGTGCCCACAATCCACAATCCGGTATCTTAGCAAAACGAACTTATCTGTCAGCTCAGCGAAGGAGCTCAGATAAGAAGAGGCAGCAATAAGCAGGCAGTAAGCGATTGCCACTTTCTACGAAGCCAGAATTCTAAATCGGAGCATATGCTTTCCCTAGAAAAGTGCGAGTAATATGCATGGACCATATTTCGGTTTGATAGCCCTGCTCAACCAGACACAGACACAGATACAACACACAAACACGCACACAGCGACAAAATAAAAACAGAGCTGGTAAAAAAAATAAGAAAAAAAATGATCAGGCCAACTGTGTGCGGGACAACGGGCAGCAGATGCTCAAGAAACATATTGTAAACGAATATGATATTTCGATATGGTGCACACTCCTTGCACAGACTCCGAATCAGAGCCACATCCACAGGCAGACCCAAGCCGAGGCCCAGACGATGACGACGGCGGCAGCGTAGCATGCAACAATAGGGGTGCAATTTTCAGTGTGCATGTAACGGTAGAATATATTTTAGTTGCTGTGGCTGAGGCTGTTCTTTTTTTGGAAAAGGGATCTTCAGTGATCTTCTGCTCGTCTGCGACTGCGCACATGTGTTGACTGTCTGTCCCGGTGTCCGCCCCTACTCATACTCCCTATCTGAATCTGTGTGTGTGTGTGTGTGTATGTGGTATCGATCTTGAACTCGGTCTGTCTGCGGCAGGTTGATATCCCGAAAAAGAAAGGACCAACGAATAACAACATTAAACGTAGCATGGGGCAACGAACCAGCTACAAAATGCAGTGAACTGTAAGTCAGGAACATTTTATTTTTAAATCGGTCAAATCGATCATAAGTGACTGCGGAGTGAACAAAGAAATTATCTACACAAAAATTTGCGAATTTATTTAGAGGTATGTAGCTTTACATCATATTTTATCAAAGTAAATTTTGCTTTTTTGGTCAACTATTTATTTAAAATGGGTTTGATTCGCAGGGTAATCATTTATCCTAACTAGCAAAAATGAAAAGATATTTTAATTATTTTTCATGAGAAATTTTAATTAAATGTAGATCGAGTGATGTGATTTCTTAATTATCACATCCTGTCCTTAACATGAATGTATCCCTAATATTACTGTCAATTTACTTAGTTTTGTTATATTATTATTATTAAGCCCCATCAAGACTTTCAGAATTTTTTTGCTCTATTTTATCAATGATCGTACATTTTCTTACGCGTTCATTGATCCACATTCTGAACGCATTTAGAAACCAACAATCCAACAGTAGCGCTTTAAAAAACGATTGCATGGCACCCAAAAAAAAAAAAGACAAAACTTAAAAACACAAAACCAGAAGCATTAACACATTCCCATTAACGAAATGGTAATCGATGGCCATAAAAGTAAGAATAGGGAACCAAAAAAAAAAAAAAATGCAATCAGAGGTAACACCGGAAACTGTAACAGTAGTAATTTCAATGATGTTCAAGGGTTGAGAGTCAGAAGCATAAAATGGCCAATTCCCCGTTCCCCCTTTCTCCATCCCAATCTGAAAGATGACCAACAATCCTGGCCACAATGCTAAATTGCTGTGATAGTTAGTTAAGGCCGCGGTAGCAACTTGATTCAAACCAGTTTTTCCTAGATTCATTCAAGAAAACAGGCAACACACAGACACGCATTGGAGTGGGCACATATCAAAAGGGTTTCTAGCTGGTAGATAGAGTTGAATAAAAAAAATACTTCAACTACTGTTTTCAACACTTCACTCACCGGTGGGGCAATAAAATGGAGGCGCGCGCAACGCCCCTCAAATGTAAGACGAGGTAGCCGCTTGTATATTTTGTTTTGTGTCTTTCCTTTTGCGTTATGTATTCGGCTCAAGAGTCTTTATTCTGGTTTTTATTAGGGTATCCAAATTAATTACAACTTCAAATTAGGCGCACAATCTTGATCGGGGAACATAGCCCAGAAAGCAGGAGCTGCCGACAGTTTTTTGATATTCCAGCTCTGTCTCTTTCTCTTCCTATCTCTTTTTCTCTTCTTTCACACACTTGGCACAAAGCATGGAACAGTTTTGTGTATGTATCTGTTTGTTTTTGTGGTATCTGTGTTTATATCGCGTGGATATTCAGCAGGCAGGTTGATTATGGCCGGCAAACGAGAGAGATTACGTACGTGCCTGAAACAAAGCACACGAAAGGAAACCGCTCAGAACTGGGATCGGGCAACGGATCGCGTCTTGGCTTTAGTTCGGCTTATAAGACGCAACGCTGACGGCGACGGCGACAGAGATCGAACGACGACGGATCAGTGCGCGACCCACACAAACTCAAACACAAACACAGATACGACTACACACACACAAAGATATGACTACACACACAGATACGCGCACGCACAAACGATCTCTTAAGCGATTTTGTGGTTTTGTAGACAGATTTTTTTGTTGTTTTGATTCGTTGGCTGCCCCGCTTTGTGGCTCTTAACACACACAGACAGCAAAAAGGTTTAGCGTTTTAGCCTCTTTTGAAGCAGCTCTATTGCTATTTTCGGCTCATTCAATATTTGCACCGCCACTTGAAGTTTGTTTAGACAGCAACAATAATTTATTATTCATTTTTTTTCTCCTTTTTTTATTCAATTTTGTATTGCACTCATTTCGATGACACAACAACAACAATAACAACAATTGAGAACACAAGGTTTGCCTATCGATTTGCGTTTCTTTATTTCTTTGACAACAACAGACTGACGATAGACAGACGACGACGCACTCGCGATCAGAGCGAAGCAGAGCAGTGAATTAAATTCTTGCTAATTAAATTGTGTTCGCTTGCCCGTTTTTTTTTCGATTGCTGTTTATTGTTTGTTTTGTATTGCGTATAGAGTTAAGCAGCATTTAAATATTCAAAGCAGATAACCGTTAGCCAATGCGAGAGAGAAGCAGCACACACAACATATCGCGTCCAAACGCAAAGAGAGTCGACAACAAACTGAAGCAGGCAGCGCTGCAGCAGCAGCGGCAGCAGCAAACCGCCGACGCCGACGCGCTGCTCATGTGTGAGGGAATTGAGCGAGCGGAGCAAGTGCCTGCTGAATCAGAAGCACAAAAAGCAGAACACAAGAAGAAGGAGCGCTAAAGCGAAGAACGGAAAGTGGCGAACGGAGAGAGAAGAGCGACGAATGTGGTGGAGCTCAAGAGTGCGGCAACTGATAAGGCCAAAAAAGCGAGAGTATCTTTTTGCGCTACTCATGTGGGCAAGTCTGTATTTGCATAGTGTGTGTGTGTGTGTGTGTATGGGTGTGTGCGCTAAATCACATAAAAAGACGCAATATAAAATAAATTATTATATATACATACATATGTACACATAATATTTAGCACTCGCTTTTGTATACATATATACAAAAATAAATGTCAAATGCACGCATTGAAGATCAACAAAGAGAACAAAAATTACAATTTTCCGCAATCTAAAAGATCACACACACATAAGCATATACCGATACGCAGTGTGAGCGAAAAGAAAATCAGAATAACCCAAACAACAAAAACAAAGTGTTTGTACGAGACTACCAAAAACAACAACGATAAAATAAAAACTCTGCGTGGTCAGAACGATACAAATGTGTGTGTTAGGTAGCTGAGTTTGTGTAAGCGTATTTGTGTGTGTGCAACAATAATTTTTAGCAAGCGACGCACAGTGACACAGAACCACAATTTAACTATTCAATTGTGCCCACTGTGCATATGAAACGCTCTCATAAAGGCTGCAAACAGGTTTACAAACATACATAAACATACACACTCAGTTACACACACGCACATACAACCAGAGAGACACACACATAAATGCATGCACATATATATTTATATTCTGGCAACGCTTTCGCATAAGTACAACACTAATATTTCTACAGCCTGTATGTGCGTGTACTTAACTACATTTGTAGTAGTGAAGCATTGTGCATAAGGCGAATAAGATTTAACGGCTCCTGCTCCCTGTTGCATGTTGCATGTTCAATGCCAGCCTTGCATAACGAACACGTGTAACAAATATGGTTGACTGGCACCAATAGTAAAGCGATTGTCAACTTAGCGCAGGGGCGAACATTTAATTGGCCTCAGGCGACAAGTGCACGGCGCATCAGCAGGACGTACTCAACGAAAAAGAGTTGCCACACTCACTGAGAGAGATAGCCAAAGAAAGAGAGCGCTTGCGCGCAGCTCTCTTGGCGTATGTATGTTTGTTTGTGTGTGTGCTGCGCATGAATATATAAAAATGTATGTGTTTTGGTATGAGTTGCTTGGCGACTTCATTTTTACTACGCGTGTAGGTGAGCCGGATTTTTATGAATGAATTTAGTTGTGTGCGTGTGTAATTTGATTTGAAGCTGAAAATATGCACGATGTAAGCAGACAATAATGGAAAATAAACGGTGAAAAAACAGGATAAAGTGTCCACAACATTTGCCCATATGTATGTATATGTGCATGTGTGTGTGTCGATTTAGTAACTCAAGTGGCAAAAAAAAAAAAAAAAATAGCTGCGACAAAAGTCGGAAGTTTGTTTAATATAAGGGCACAATTTGATTAATTCTTACTGTCGACATATAACTATCAATGTTTCCCACATAGCTATTGAAAATAATTTATGCTTATATTTATTTATTTATATTTCTTACTTTTTACTGCAAATTTAATATATTAGCAAAGAAAATTTATTTTAATTTGCTAAAAAACAATTAATGATTGCTTCACTCTTGTTATGCGAAAAGTATTTTGTAATATTTTAAACAAATTAACTTGTTACATTCCGGCATTTCAAATTTCAAATGCAAGTTTCGTTAAGTGAGCAGAAAGTTTCGTTCAATTTCAAATTGTCTGCTGCCAACCTTGCGCAAATTTCTGCTCATCTGAAGCAGGGCCCGCCTGAAACGCAACGATGAGTCGATAGTTTTAGTACTTGACACATCACTAGCTGCAACAAATGGCGCCAAATAAAGTCTGCTGTTCTGTGTGTGATAAATAGACAATAAATGCAACGTAAATAAAATAAAACAATGGCTGAATTTGGCAAAGCCAAAGTGCTGCAAAACACGGGAAAATTCATGAGTGAAACGCGTGCCGAGGGGTAAGTATAGTTAAAGTGTAGTTGAAGTGGCAAATCGAAAATTAGTTTTTTGTTATTTTTGATTCACAAAGCGACGATTTCTTTAATGAGGCCGGTTATCGCCAGTCCCGCGAAAATGATAAAATCGACTCAAAATATGGCTTTGACCGTGTCAAGGATAGCCAGGAGCGCACAGGTTACCTCATCAACATGCACACGGTGAGTTGTCACTTGGAGAAAAGCAATTATTAAAGTGCTCCCTGGCCATTTGCAGAATGAGGTTCTCGATGATGATCGTCGCCTGGTAGCCGCTCTGGATTTGTTCTTCATTCAGATGGATGGTTCGCGATTCAAGTGCACTGTGGCTTATAAGCCGTATTTGCTGATACGTCCCGAGGGGAACATGCAGCTGGAGGTGGCACGTTTTCTCGGTCGCAAGTATTCGGGGCAGTTGGCGAGTTTGGAGCATATTAGCAAAGAAGATCTCGATTTGCCCAATCATTTGGCGGGGCTGCAGCAGCACTACCTTAAGCTCTCGTTCCTCAATCAAACGGCCATGACGAAGGTGCGTCGCGAACTAATGGCTGCAGTGCGTCGCAACACGGAACGCGAGAAGTCCAATACATACTACATGCAAATGTTGGCCAATTCCCTGGCCCAGTCCGCTGGCAGCGTTGATGATGGCGGCGGCAAGCGACAGCAGGATTATATGGATTGCATTATGGATATACGGGAGCACGATGTGCCGTATCATGTGCGTGTCTCCATCGATTTGCGCATATTTTGTGGCCAGTGGTATAATATACGTTGTCGCAGCGGCGACGAGTTGCCCCTCATCACTTGTCGGCCGGATATATTGGACAGGCCGGAGCCTGTGGTGTTGGCCTTTGACATAGAGACAACGAAGCTGCCGCTTAAGTTTCCCGATGCCCAAACGGATCAGATTATGATGATCTCGTATATGATCGATGGCCAGGGCTATTTGATAACGAATCGTGAGATTATCTCATCCAATGTGGATGACTTTGAGTATACTCCAAAGCCGGAGTTTGAGGGCCACTTCATCATCTTCAACGAGGAGAACGAGATGCAACTGCTGCAGAGATTCTTCGATCAGATCATGGAGGTGCGTCCGCACATTGTAGTCACGTACAACGGCGATTTCTTCGACTGGCCTTTTGTGGAGACGCGTGCGGCTGTCTATGATCTGGATATGAAGCAGGAGATTGGCTTCTCCAAGATGCGCGACGGCGTCTACTTGAGTCGACCAGCGATTCACATGGACTGTCTCTGCTGGGTGAAGCGTGATTCCTATTTGCCCGTTGGCTCGCAAGGCCTGAAAGCGGTAGCCAAGGCCAAGTTGCGCTACGACCCCGTCGAACTCGATCCGGAGGATATGTGTCGTATGGCCGTGGAACAACCACAGGTGCTGTCTAATTACTCCGTATCCGATGCGGTCGCCACCTATTATCTTTATATGAAATATGTGCATCCGTTTATATTCGCTTTGAATACTATTATCCCTATGGAACCGGATGAGATATTGCGCAAAGGATCGGGCACATTGTGCGAAACGCTGCTCATGGTTGAGGCATATCATGCGAATATTGTGTTCCCCAACAAGCATCAGAGCGAGCTGAACAAACTCTCCAACGAGGGCCATGTCCTTGACTCCGAGACTTATGTGGGCGGTCACGTTGAGGCGCTGGAGTCGGGTGTCTTTCGTGCCGACATCCCCTGTCGGTTTCGGCTCGATCCGCATATGGTCAGCCAGTTGATGGAGCAGGTGGACGCGGTACTCAAGCATGCCATCGAGGTGGAGGAGGGCATACCCCTTAAGCTGGTCAGCAATTTGGCTGAGGTGAAGCAGGAGATTGTGCAGGCACTGCAGGGACTCCACGACATACCCAATCGACTGGAGCAGCCAGTCATCTATCATCTGGATGTGGGTGCCATGTACCCGAACATCATTCTCACGAATCGCCTGCAACCGTCGGCAATGGTCAGTGATATGGACTGTGCCGCCTGCGACTTTAATAAGCCCGGCGTGCGTTGCAAGCGTTCTATGGATTGGTTGTGGCGTGGCGAAATGTTACCCGCCTCGCGCAACGAATTCCAGCGCATACAGCAGCAGCTGGAAACGGAAAAGTTCCCATCGCTCTTCCCCGGCGGACCGACGCGTGCCTTTCACGAGCTTTCCAAGGAGGATCAGGCAGCGTACGAGAAGAAACGACTCTCCGACTACTGCCGCAAGGCGTACAAGAAGACAAAGATCACCAAGCTGGAGACCCGCAACTCGACTATATGCCAAAAGGAGAACAGCTTCTATGTGGACACAGTGCGCGCCTTTCGCGATCGTCGCTACGAATACAAGGGTCTGACCAAGACTGCCAAGGCATCGGTTAATACTGCCATCGCCTCGGGCGATGCTGCGGAGATAAAGGCGGCCAAGGGACGCGAGGTGCTCTACGATTCGCTGCAGTTGGCGCACAAGTGCATCCTCAACTCCTTTTACGGTTATGTGATGCGTCGCGGTGCCCGTTGGCATTCCATGCCCATGGCGGGCATTGTTTGCTTGACCGGGTCCAATATCATCACCAAGGCTCGTGAGATTATCGAGCGTGTTGGTCGCCCTTTGGAGCTGGACACGGATGGTATCTGGTGCATCCTGCCTGGCTCATTTCCCCAGGAGTTCACGGTGCACACAACGCACGCAAAGAAACAGAAAATTAACATCTCGTATCCGAATGCAGTGCTCAACACAATGGTCAAAGATCACTTCACCAACGATCAGTACCATGAACTGCGCCAGCCGGAGACGCCCGGACATCCGCCCAGCTACGATGTACGGGATGAAAATTCAATATTCTTCGAGGTGGACGGACCGTACCTGGCCATGGTCCTGCCCGCAGCCAAGGAGGAGGGAAAGAAGCTCAAGAAACGCTATGCGGTCTTCAATTTCGATGGCTCCCTGGCCGAGCTGAAGGGTTTCGAGGTGAAGCGGCGCGGCGAACTGCAGCTAATCAAGAATTTTCAGAGCTCCGTTTTTGAGGCTTTTCTCGCTGGGAGCACATTGGAGGAGTGCTACGCCTCTGTGGCCAAAGTGGCCGATTATTGGCTGGATGTACTTTACAGTCGCGGCTCCAATCTGCCCGACTCAGAGCTCTTCGAGCTGATTGCCGAGAATAAGTCGATGTCAAAGAAACTCGAGGAATATGGCGCCCAGAAGAGCACCTCCATATCGACGGCCAAGCGTCTGGCCGAGTTCTTGGGGGAGCAAATGGTCAAGGATGCGGGCCTTGCCTGCAAATACATCATATCCAAAAAACCGGAAGGTGCACCTGTGACGGAGCGTGCTGTGCCGCTGGCCATCTTCCAGTCGGAGCCGAGTGTGCGGCGTCATCACTTACGGCGTTGGCTCAAGGACAACACCATGGGCGATGCGGATATACGAGATGTGCTCGACTGGAACTATTATATTGAACGCTTGGGCGGCACCATTCAAAAGATTATCACTATACCGGCTGCGCTGCAGGGATTGGCTAATCCTGTGCCGCGGGTACGTCATCCAGATTGGCTGCACAAGAAGATGCTGGAGAAGAACGATGTGCTGAAGCAGCGACGCATCAACGAGATGTTCACCAGCAGGCCACGACCCAAACCCGCACTTTGCACCGAGGATAAGCAATTGGAATTGGAATTAGGCGACATGGAGGATTTGGCGGGCAAGCAGGACTCCGAAGCCAGCACTTTCGGCAGACCAATGGTGACCAAGCGCAAACGAGTCCAACTCGATAACGATGATAATAATAGCAATGCAACAGAGTCATCACCAAAGCCAAAGACCTGGCGTCAGGCGCTGGGTGCACCACCCGCCATTGGTGAAACCCGGAAGACAATACTGGAATGGGTGCGCTTCCAGAAGCGCAAATGGGCCTGGCAACAGGAGCAGCGTCAACATTGCCGCCAACAAAGCAAACGTCAGCGTGCTGGCGGTGACTCAGCAACGTGTGCCGCCTCGGCACAGGCAGCGACTAGGGCCACCACAGCCACGGCCACATTGGGAGGCTTTCTGCGACGCGCTCAGCGTACGCTGCTGGATCAACCGTGGCAGATACTGCAACTGCTGCCGGTAAACGATTTGGGCCAATTCACCGTGTGGGCGCTCATTGGCGAAGAACTGCATCGCATCCGGCTGGCAGTGCCACGGATTTTCTACGTGAATCAACGCAGTGCGGCTCCACCCGAGGAGGGTCAGCTGTGGCGTAAGGTGAATCGGGTGTTGCCACGGTCGCGGCCCGTTTTTAATCTGTATCGATACAGTGTGCCCGAGCAGCTGTTCCGGGACAATTGCCTGGGCATGCTGGCGGACTTGGCCACGCCCGACATCGAGGGCATCTACGAGACGCAAATGACTCTGGAGTTTCGTGCCCTGATGGACATGGGCTGCATTTGCGGGGTGAAGCGCGAGGAGGCGCGTCGTCTAGCGCTGTTGTCCACCCGCGAGCTGGAGTGCTTCAGCATTGAGCAGCTGGAGCAGCGACCACAGACACACATTCGATATCTGCAGCAGGCCGGCACAAAGCTACGCAAGATCTATCTGTATCAGCACAATATACCAACGGCCAAAAAGGAGATGTGGGCACTGTTCCTGCTGCCCAGTAAGAAGGCATTGGTCTTCGCCTTGGACACGGTGCGAGCTAATCAAATGCCCAACATGAAGCAGCTCTACACAGCGGAGCGTTTGGCCCTGATCAAGAGTCTGCAGCAGCAGGCACAGGCGGAGAAACTGCCTCCGGAGGATTTCAGCTTTGAGCTGATCATCGAGGTGGATGTGAAGCAGATCTACAGGCACATTCAACGTACCCTGGCCGCCTACAAGCAGGAGCAGCCGGGACCCACCATGCTCTGCCTACAGACGGCAACGGAGGCGCGTAAGCTGAGTGCTGCGATGCCCCTGTTGCTCGAATTCCCGCAGGCCCAGATCCACATCTCGGACGATGCCAGCCTGCTGTCGGGGCTCGACTGGCAGCGACAGGGTGCTCGGGCTGTGGTGCGTCATTTCCTCAATTTGAACAATGTGTTGGAATTGATGTTGGATCAATGTCGTTATTTTCATGTGCCCATTGGCAACATGCCCCCGGATACGGTGCTCTTTGGTGCTGATCTCTTCTTTGCCCGCCTGCTGCAGAAGCACAACTTTGTGCTCTGGTGGTCGCCGAGCACACGGCCCGATTTGGGTGGACGCGAGGCAGACGACAGTCGTCTGCTGGCTGAGTTCGAGGAGAGCATTACGGTTGTTCAGAATCGTGCCGGTTTTTACCCGGATGTGTGCGTCGAACTGGCGCTGGACAGTCTGGCGGTGAGTGCACTGCTCCAATCGAATAAGATCCAGGAAATGGAGGGTGCCTCTTCGGCAATAACGTTCGATGTGATGCCTCAGGCATCGCTCGAAGAAATGATTGGAACAGTGCCGGCGGCGACATTGCCCAGCTATGATGAGACTGCTCTCTGCTCGGCAGCGTTTCGCGTAATGCGCTCCATGGTTAATGGCTGGCTGCGTGAGGTGTCCATCAATCAGAACATCTTCTCCGATTTCCAAATCGTGCACTTCTATCGCTGGGTCCGCTCCAGTAATGCACTGCTCTACGATCCGGCGTTGCGAAGATCCCTCAATAATTTGATGCGCAAAATGTTTTTGCGCATCATTGCCGAGTTCAAGCGTCTGGGCGCCACCATTGTCTATGCGGACTTCAATCGTATCATACTCAGCTCGGGCAAGAAGTCGGTGTCGGATGCGCTGGGCTATGTCGATTATGTTGTGCAGAGTTTGCGCAACAAGGAAATGTTCCATTCCATACAGCTGAGTTTTGAGCAGTGCTGGAATTTTATGCTCTGGCTGGATCAGTCCAATTTCTCCGGCATTCGAGGCAGATTGCCCAAGGGCATTGATGAGACAGTCACCTCAATTGTGGCGGGCAACACAACGTTGCGTCAGAGTCAGGCCAGAAGTGAGCAGCTGGATGACAACGACGATAATGATGATGACAATGATGATGACGATGTGCAAGCACTTGAAGCAGCCCTCGACGAACAGCACGCGGAGGAGGAGGAAGAGGAGCTTGCCTTAGAGCTAAACTGGACGATTGGTGAGCAGCTGCCGGATGAGAACGAGTGTCGCGAGAAATTCGAATCACTGCTGACTCTCTTCATGCAATCACTGGCGGAGCGCAAGAGCACCGAGCAGGCCATAAAGGATATATCACATTGTGCCTTCGATTTTGTACTCAAGCTGCACAAGAACTATGGCAAGGGCAAACACAGTCCGGGCCTGGAACTCATACGCACCTTGGTCAAGGTGTTGAGCGTGGACAAGGGTTTGGCAGAGCAGATCAATGAGCTTCGTCGCAACATGTTGCGTTTGGTGGGTGTGGGTGAGTTCTCCGATCTGGCAGACTGGACAGATCCCTGTGATACGCACATCATCAACGAGGTAATCTGCAAGGCATGCAATCATTGTCGCGACCTGGATCTCTGCAAGGACAAACAACGAGCCCTGAAGGATGGAATGTGAGTGGTGCAGCTTTATCTCCTAATTAAATATCAATCTATAAATGCTATTTGATTTGGTTGCAGTCCTGTTTGGCTGTGTGCCCAGTGCTATGTGGCCTACGACAATGAGGAGATTGAGATGCGCATGATTGATGTGCTGCAGCGCAAGGTGATGTCCTATGTGCTCCAGGATCTGCGCTGTGTGCGCTGCAACGAAATCAAACGTGAAAACCTCGCCGAGTTCTGCATTTGTGCTGGCAATTTTGTGCCCCTAATCAGTGGCAAGGAGATTGAAACGCTCCTTAACACATTTAGTAACATTGCCAGCTACCACAAGATGCAGTTGCTCCAGCAGACGGTGCAGCAGGCACTAAAAACTCCCCGTTACACATGAGCCAGCGACGTTTAAGTATTTTCTAAATATGGATTGTAATTTGTGTTGATTAAACTCGTTTTACATTTAATTTCTACACTTTTTTTAATTCTGTAACTCGATCTAAATTGACTGATGAAATTATAGAGATGGTTCTTAGTAGTCTTACTTAGGACGATCTTAGTAATCTACTTTCCATGTTTGGTTACTGTAGCTCTTAAATGCGGGCATTTTGGAACACTTAGAAACATAAAATATTAAAAGACCTTTGTTGGCGGCAGCAGAAAATGTGTAAATGTTAAGTGCAGCTTGAGCGGCAGCAGCCAGCGTTAACAGCGCTCTCTTTGTACCGCGCTCTCGTTGTGCAGCGCTCCCTCTCTCTCGTTATCGACAAAGGGCGCTCGCTAATCGGTCGGCTGCTGCAGCTAATCAATTGGTCTTCTGAGTTGGAATAAACTAATCGTGTTGATTAATTTCTATCGTTGTTGAAAGACTAAGCATTGGCTTCTAGTCTTAATATAGTCAAATAAATATAATCTATTTTGGTGAAACGTTGTGTTTTAATAACAACAAAGCTATCAAAAAGCTGATAGCGCAAACAACCTTCAAAAATAATATTAGAAGACCGTAAAAAATATATATCTATTAAAAGCCTTAAAGCGTAACATATTAAAGCCCTAAAATACCAGTAACCAAAATCTTATTACAAAAATACATACAATACATATGTATGTAAGTATATAAGTAAGAAAACGAAACCAACCAAAAACACCTTTAAAATCCCCACAAATAAAACATTTACCCGAAAAAGATAAATAATTGTTTTTGCGTTGTGGAATAATGTGAAAACAAAAAACGTGAAAAGAAAATACCAGCGTTGGAAGACCTTTCAATGCATCTGAATGTATATAATTCAAAAACTTATTTTTTATACCCTGAACCCATTAAAAATGGGTAAAAAGGGTATAATGGTTTTGTGCAAATATATGTAACAGGCAGAAGGAAGCATCTCCGACCCCACAAAGTATATATATTCTTGATCAGGATCAATAGTCGAGATACAGTCATGTCCGTCTGTCTGTATGAACACGCAGATCTCAGAGACTATAACAGCTAGAGTCTTCAAATTTGGAATACAGGTTTTCGTATACCAAGCGCAGATTAATAATTTTATTGATAACTGTCTCCGTTTATCGAATATCGATTAATTAAATTTCCGATATCAATAAATGCCACAATTTTAAAGGCAGAATCTTCTAATTAATACATAATATGCATATGCATATTGTTGATCAACTGCCCAAATCATCAAGATCGGATAAGAAACACCCAAGTTATAGTCGAAAATATATTCTCATATTGATCTCATTTCTATCAGCCGCAAGCATTTTCTGTATTCATAAATATGCGAGCGCCAGTGTGAGAAAGAGATGCCATGATAATCGACGATGACAGTATATATTACATATTAAGTATATTTACTCAAGTAAAAAAGACAAATAAGAAGGATCCTAGCAAAAAAACATTCAGAAATTAAAATGTTCTAAAAATTATTGAGTAATTATCTTTGGGACCTCCCACAATTATCTATTGTAACAGGCTTTTTTTTAGGGAAGCTCTTATTACTCGAATTCAGAGATTCATGGTATAGACAGCGAGGGTCCATCACCAGTCAAGTACAGTCAAGTAGGTATAAGCAACTACCTCTGATAATACTAACTGTATCATAGGATCCCGACCTCCCGACCAACCAGTGGCTTCCTTGTAGGTTGTACTTAAAGAAGGAATATTATGTTCTAGGGAATACCCTACAAAAGACAGATTGACGACTACAACTTGAGTTCGTGTTATTTGCTAATCAGTTAAGAGCGTACCTAAGCTTTAAATCATTTACCTAATTAAACATTTGCATAATTTAACAACTGTCTCAGAAATTATATATTAAATTGAATTTTGTTAGAAAACATGTTATATTTTTATTAAAGTCAGATTATTTGATGCAAGCCTTAAAGCGATAAAGTGAAAAAGGTAAAAGTAAAAAGACAATTTAATGGGAAGATTAGGCTTTGGCGACTGGCTTACTATCTCGAATATACTCTTCAAAGTTCTTGTCATCCAAGAGTCCAGGATCAAAGTCGTTAATAATCTGAGGTAGCACTGGATTATCCAACATGGTTGTGTGATTGCCCTCGATGACCTTTAAGGTCACTTTACCAGAAGTTAGCTGGGAAACACAATAATCTTTTTCGATATCCTGTAGTGAGACCTCTGCGGGACGGACTAACATAATGGGGGACTTCAATTCCTTTATGCTGTTAAGATCGAATTTCGCTGCCATTTTAAGCCTTCGGAACATGGCCTCGCTCATCACTTTGGCGTAGTCTTTACTGTAGACATTCTGTTTATTCACATACTCCATAAATAAATCCATTTTCTCATTATGAGTGTCAAGCTTGTGGAAAACGGCAGATACGCTCTCCTTAGATTCCTCAGGAAATATAAGATTCACAAAGCTCGAGAAGAGCATGTCATACAGGATGTTATCAGTGAAATTTTGTCCCAGATACAAGTTCGTAAGCTTCGTTAGGAAATGCGGTGCACCATCTATCAAGAGAATGTGTCCATGGTAACCCAGTTGCTCCAGCAGTGCGGCCAGTTGAAGAGCCACATACGATCCATAAGAATATCCAATAAGGTAGAATGGATATGTGGGCTTCAGCAGCTCTTTTACATGCTACAAGAAGAGTGATGATGATTTTTTAAATACTTATTCATAAATATATTCGAAAAATCAAAACCTGTAATCTACTTACCTCCAATGTCTGTTGACCAATTTCACTGATAGTCTCCAGCTGTGCAAACTGATGGAGTTGTAATACATTCGCCCTGCTGTTCAACTTGCCACCAATATTATACCATGCCTGGCCAGCTGTTCCTTCCATGCCAGGTATTATGATGCTAGGTGGAAAACTTTGCTTTGCCAGTGTCGCATGCGTTTTGAGGGGGTAAATTATCTTATCGGAATGGGCTTCATCACCCAAGTTACGCAGTAAAAGCTCCATACCCAATAGCTTTCCTTCGGATGCTAAGACCATTTTCACAGCATCTGTGTTATTCTTTTCCCTCGCCTCCATAAACTCTTGCAGCTTTTGGAAGGTGAGTGATCGCAGATCCTGAGGAGTCAATACGAGCTCAAAGTCACGTTCCAGAGTTTGCTTGATTTCAACGGCCATGAGTGAGTCCATGCCCATTTCGGATAGTGTTGTGCCCAGCGAGACAGACTTCAAGTCGCGTATACCCATTATGTGCATCACCGTATCGATAATACTTTCATTTCCGGATCGACCTGACCGCTTTTCGGCAACAACCATACTGGCCACAATAGCCGATTTTGCACTGAGCAGTGTATCCAGTTCCTGTAGGCATGATGAGATCCTTTGCTGCAGGGTTCCACCGATTTCCATATCAATTTTATCTTCGGCCATATCGGCGACTAATCCCACCTCGCCCACAGCACCCCATTGAATGGCCTTGGCTGGCAGACCATCCCTGCAGCGGCCCTCGATGATGCGCTCCATGACGGAATTGGCCATGCCATAATTGGTTTGTCCGGCATTTCCACGGCCACAGGACACACTTGAGAAAACTACGAAATGGTCCAGCTCCGGGCACAAGGTGCGGGACAACGCATCCAAATGCTTAGTGGCAACCGCCTTTGGCGAGAAGCTTTGCACAAATTGGTCCATATTTTGATTGGCAAAGATTCCGTCTCGTAGTGCAACTGCTAGATTGAAAATTCCACCAATTGGAGCCAGTTTAGCAGCCTCCACCAAGAGATTGCGACAGCCCTCAACTGTTGATATATCCGCTGTATTGACTACAACTTCACAGCCGTAATTCTTCCAAAGTCTGAGAGTTAGAGAGAGCAACAGCCAAATTATTAATGTTTAGAGTTAACCAAATAGTAATACACAAATACATACGCAATTCTATAGGACTGATAGTCCTTGGTAATGCCACGGCTCGAGCTGAGCACTAGCTTGCGGGCACCACGCAGGCACATCCAATCGGCCAACTCCAAGCCGAATCCACCCAAACCACCCGGAATGACATAAGTCATATTGGGCTTAAAGTAGATTTGGCTTTGGACACGTACTGGCAGAGTTTCGGCTGCTTCCGGGTAATCACGCACTTTAATTATGACCTTGCCAATATGCTTGCCACCAATCAAATGCCTGAAGGCCTGCTCAATCTCATGAGCCGGAAACACGGTGACTGGCAATGGTTGTATTATGCCACTGGCAATATCCATATCAATAAGTTTCTTCAAGTGCTGCAAGCAAAATGACATTTCATTAGATCATCTATAAATGGGAGTAACAAGATTGTACAAAAAATAATTACCCAAATATCATCTTTGGGTGCCATAAACAAATTATCGGCCATCACCGCACGGAAGGTGAGCTCTTTAAGGAAACAGCCCAAGCCGAGCTTGGTATTGTTGGCCATATCGAATTTGCCAATCTCGAGGAAGTGACCCGACTGCCCAAGACAACGCACCGACGCCAGTAGCTTGTCTTCCGAGAGCGAATTCAGCACAAAGTCAACACCTTTGCCACCGGTTTCATGCTTTATCATTTGCTCAAAGGACGTGTCTCGGGAATTGCCAATGTGCGATTCTAAAACAGGAGGTCCATATTAATTTTGAACACCAAACCAATGTGGAGCACAGCTTGCATACCTTTTAGCTGTGGGAAGGTGTCCAAGAGGAATTGCCTCTTCAGTGGAGTACTGCATGTGGTATACACATCCAAATTGTAGGCCAATGCCACTCGAATTGCTGCCAGGCCAATTCCTCCTGTTCCGGCGTGTATAAGTATGCTCTTTCCTTTGCGAATGTCAGTTGCCATAAAAAATGCATAATAGACGGTTATATAAACCACTGGCACCGTAGCAGCGTCCTGCAGCGACCAGTGATCGGGAATATTCCAAATAAGCTTTGATGGCTTGTCCACATATGAAGCGACACCACCCTTAACAATCATGCTCATAATTCGTTGACCGGTTTGCATATTGATGCCGGAGTATTCCATGCCAAGCACACAACTTTGATCGATTCGGTTAGAGCCGAACAATTCAGTTGCCAGTCGACCAGTTGCTAGCATTACGTCTCTAAAGTTGAGCGATGAGTACGCGATCTTAATGATACAGTCTTCGGGATGAAGGGGTCCCTCAAACCAGCGCAATGACGACAAATCTCCGCGCTGCATCACATTTCCATAAATGTGATTTAGTCTGGGTTTGACCTCATCATTAACGGGCAGATTCAGATGCCTGAGACTTCCCCAAGTTCCCTACACAAGTTGTTGGGTTATTATGAAATATTTTAGTTCACATATATATATACATATATATTTATACCTACGTGGCGATATATGTTGAAAGCCAGGCCCAATGCAAGTTGGCTGGAATAAAATGGATCTGCTAAGTTAAACTCGGGTGCTGTCGGATCATTAATATAGAAACAGGTGACCAAGTTGCCATCGGGTTCTTTTCGCAAGCAATTCACTAATCCAACCAGACCATTGAGCTCCTCATTGAAAGCGTAGACAACAACAGCACTCTTCATACTAATGGCAGACTGCACCTGACTTATCCACTCAAACTTCGTGTCTTTATCGGAAACTTTGATGACAGTCGGCTGCAATTGCAATTTCTTGGAGATATTCTGGAGTAGTAAGAAGACTTCCTCATTGTTGTCTATTGGAATGACCGTGATCAAGCGGAACTGTTCGGGCAGTTTTAAGTTGCTTATGTTTGCCGTGGGTCGTTCTCTGAGCAATAGGTAGCCGTTTTCTACCAGAACCTTTTGTGCATTCATAATCACCTCCTCGTTGCGATCTCCACAAATTCCACCGGCTACAATGAAATGGTAATTGGATAGATTATCCAACTTTCCATTTTCGATATGCATGCCCGGAATTTCATCAATCTTTCTGTCGGTCAAATACATGTACTCTCCAGTAACAATCGGTAAGTCCTCAATAGCATCGATGAAGTTGTTCAAAACGGTGTCTCTTCCATCGGTGTCAACTTCCACAAGACTTACCTTCAATATCGAAATGTTTTCTAAGGCAAGTTGTACGCAAATTCGAGCTGCATTTGATAGAGTTACTTCTGGTGCTGGCAAATAGGGCAAAAATTCATACTGTTCCAATACTGGAATCCCGGGAGGTTTGCGCCTTTGAACTGGACTGACATGAAGTCCAATCAGTTCAATGCCACCGGCTACAATGCGATCATTTTCATGATCCACATAAACATCAATAACTCGGTTCTCGGGATCCATTTTGCTTATGACATCGAAATGAGGCATTGAATTTATACGAAGCTTACGAATTTTCGTTGGGAGCAAGAGGGAGCGCGAATCTGTGCCCAAGATCTGAATTTGTAGCATCGCATCCATAAATGTCACCCAGTTATAGTCCCATTCAACCGTTCCATATAATCCATCTGCGCGGGCGCTGCGAACGGCTCGGAACGCTCCACTATAATGGTATCCACGCAGTCTTAGTTCCTTGTAAAAGTCTTTTTTGGCAATCATCGGGAATTTCGATTCCTTCTCGAAATTATAGACTTCCGGTGCGACTTGTTTTTCAATCTCTCTTATTTTACCTGTAACTACTAAGCTACCCGCTTCAGTTATCTGAAATCAATACATGTATATACTCAGATGCATTAAGAGTTACATGTGAATAACGAATTTAGCCTACCTCAAAGTGTCCGGTGCCATAGTTAATCATTACATTCAGTTCAACTTCTCCATTAACCGTCATATCTGTGGCTCTCAGGAACTCCACATCCTCAAATTCGACAGGAATATCCATGTAACTCGGTCCATGATACATCAGAGAGAACGTCTCCCAAACGTATTGCAAATAGCTAATAGCGGGTACGAGAATTTTACCATCAATAATGTGGCCAACCATATAATCTTCATTATCACTGGCCAAGTTAACAGGGAAAAAGCGCTCTCCGCTGGCCTTAGTCTTCATATTCTCATACTTGGTCACAAACCAATCTTCACTGTGATCCCAACGGACGAGTGAACTAATGCTCGGAGTTGATCGTGATACAGGAAATTCAACTTTGGGATATAAATTGGCCACCGGGACCATAACACCATTTTCATATAATCTGCAATGAAAATATTACAAATGAATACATTTATCTTTATATTCAATATGTGAATACGTTACATACTTGCCAAGTGCCGTCATAAAGAAGAGCGAATTGTTTTTGTTTCCTCGATGGGTTAGTGGTATATAAACACCATTTGGCATAGATCGCTTTAAGATGGCACCCAATAAGCCATGTGGAGCAATCTCAATAGTCAACGCATTCTTGGGTAGTTGTGCAAAAGTCTCCTCGAAGAGTACACTGTGCAGCAGATTATTGGTATGGTATTCGGCAGAGCACAATTTATTTTCAGTTCGTTCCCAATCACTCTTTGGCACACTGGTACTTAGCCACTTGGCTGTCCTAGTCTTTGGCTGTGGGATAACCTCCTTCAAATATTTTAACAATTGGGGTCCCAAAGATGCAATATATCTTGAATGATAAGCAATATTTGAGCATGGCACTTCCTTTGCAAAGATATCTTTCGATTTTAGTTCTGCGACGAATCGACCAACTTCATCAATGGGTCCCGAGATGGTGCAGGAGTCGGCACTATTGTGGCATGCGACTTCAATGGCCTCCGGCAGCATGTTCTTAATTACCTTATAGCCAATGCCCACAGCTGCCATAGAACCTCTAATTTTTTTAGACTCCATACTGACGCGACCACGATAATAAGCAGCTAGGATCATTTGTTTAGCCGTTAGACCTCCATCTGCGTAGGAGCAACCCAATTCTCCAACGGAATGTCCAATAATTATATCGGGTTCCAAATTTAGTGAGCGGAGAACATCAGTCAGACCAATTTGTACAGCGGCTATGCCGACAAAAGAGTGTAAAATATTCTCGTAAATTGTAGGATCGGTTGATGTGAGGATATCAATGAGATCGAGGCCCTTCGGCACTAATGTGTTGTGGGAAATTTCAATGGATTGTCGGAAGCGTGGAATTATCATCAATGATGCTCCCATTTCGTTCCACTGTGAACCCATGCCGCTGAATACCCAGACAATGGGCCGCTTAAGGCCAGTGTAGTGCTGGACATCCCTAACCAAAGGTTTGGTTGGTTCGTTCCCGTTATTGCCGAATATGCCATATCCTCGAAATACCATGCCGGATACTTCTTCCTCCTGTATATTCTGCAACAGTCCAATAAACTCAGCATCCAACGGTTTCTTCTCAATCCCGTTGAAAATCTCATTGACAGCATCCTCCGTTCTGCCAGCCCAAGTCACAATCCTGGGCAGATTATCCTCAGGTATACCATAGTTTACCTTTGACTTCGGATGTGCTTTAAGAATGGCATGCGCATTGGCGCCACCAAACCCGAATGAATTTACTCCGATATATGGCTTTGGCAGAGGAGTGACATCCTTAACCACAACTAAACGTCCCTCCGCCAGTGCCGGTATTGTTGGTTTTACCTCGGTAATGTTAATATTGGGTGCAATTAGGCCAGTTTCAAAAGCAAAACACACTTTCACCAGTGAACAGATACCAGAGGCAGGCTCCGAATGTCCAACATTTGACTTTACAGAGCCCACAAGAAGTGGCTCCTGGCGCTGGCTACACAGCACATTATCAACCGCCTTGCACTCTTCAGGATCACCCACAACGGTGCCAGTGCTATGAGCTTCCAGGTAACCTAAGTCATTTGGTGTCAGATCAATTTCCTTGTAGCATTCTAAAAGTAGTTTTTCTTGAACCTTTCCCGATGGATAGGTAATACCCTCCGATTTGTATCCATCACAGTTAGTTTTCGAATAAACGACACTTGCGTAGACGCGTTTCGCGTCTCTTTTTTTCTGAAGGAATAGGCAGTTAATTGACTCAGAGCGTGCATATCCGCATGCATCTTTGTCAAATGGGCGACAGTAACCATCCTGCGCCAAAACACCGAGTCTAAATCATGGAATATGAGTGCTTTACAAAAGAAATAGTGATGACAAGCGAAGAGCTGCTTACCGAGCAAATTGTAGGGTCACAAAGGGATGCAACAACAAGTTGGAACCTCCAATAATTGCAGCATCAATTTCACCATTCCGAATTGCGGTAAATGCATTATCCAAGGCATACATTGAACTAGAGCAAGCCGTGTCAAGCAAAAAGGAAGGGCCCTCTAAGCCCAGGGAGTACGAAATCCTATTGGCCAGCATTGCTCGACTGCAGCCGGTGATGCCAAAACCACCCGACGAAACCTTCTCGTAGAACCAGGTTTTCTCCGACTCAGATATACAAGATCCGATATAGACGCCAGTTTTTGTACCACGCAGACTTTTCGGATTGATACCCGCATCAATGACAGCTTCGTACGCCGTCTCTATCAAAATGCGTGTTTGCGGATCCAAAGTATGCGCTTGCTTGAAGTGCACCCCAAAGAATGTTGCATCGAATTTTTCGAGATTGTGTATTTTACCAGAGCGCTTGGGAATCTCAGGAATTAAATGACGCCAACGGCGCTCATCGTCATCGACCATGTCAATCTGGTGAAACAATTTAAGCGTGAATCAGAATGGCCAATTATGTAATCGAAATTAGTAATAACTCTTTAGTTTTTAAAATTGAAAAGTATTCGAGTTATTTATAAGAAAACGGAGACTGACTAAACAGTTTATTGAGTTATAATATTTAATTTTTACTCAATCCAAATTGGACTAATTAAACTAAAATTTTGAACAAATTTTGTAAAATCCGATGTGTTGTTCAAGAAATAAATATAAAAATTTCAGATAAAAACAAGTAAGAGTGCTGTAGTCGAGTGAACTCGACTACTATATACACTGAACCCAGTTATTAAATATATTCTATTATTATTGGCAAATTCCCCTTTAAAAAGATTTCCACTAACTTTCTCACACATGCGCTCGCATATTTATGCATGCAGAAAATGCTTGCGAGTGCTGATAGAAATGAGATCAATAAGAGAATATATGTTAGACTATAACTTGGGTGTTTCTTATCCGATCTTGGCATTTGATTAATAGTATGCATATGCATATTGTGTATTAATTAGAAGATTCTGCCTTTAAAATTGTGGCATTTATTGCAATCGGAAATTTAATTTATTGATAATTGACAAACGAAGGCAGTTATCGAACAAATAACGCAAACTTGTACTGCGCCTGGTATACGAGAACCTATATTCCAAATTTGAAGTCTAGCTCTTACAGTTCCTGAGATCTGCGTGTTCAGACAGACGGACGGACGGACGGACGGACGGACAGACGGACATGGCTATATCGACTCGACTATTGATCCTGATCAAGAATATATATACTTTGTGGGGTCGGAGGTACTTCCTTCTGCCTGTTACGTACATTTGCACAAAACCATTATACCCTTTTTACCCATTTCTAATGGGTTCAGGGTATAATAAATACACAAATTCGATGTTTTGATATTTGATATTTGATAGAAAGACACTCAGATTGTTGAATATGAATTAATCATTTGACCATTGTAAGTTGGAAATATTTGAATGAGCTAAAATAGTTGAATTGTTCAAGAAATAAATATATTATATTTCCACATAAAATTAAAATACACAATTCGTAGTTTTGCAAAGATATGTTGGTATTAAAATATTATAAATTGAAAGTCTCGAAGAATGTTGAATTAAGTTTTAAAGTTAGTAAATTATGGTATTTAATTAATGAATTATATATATTATATTATATGGTCTGGTAACGACTTAATGAAAATGTTGGAAATATTATGAACATTTTATTAAACGAATATATCGTATATTGTTGAATTAATTTTTAACTGCTAATTTTTGTAATAAACATAACTTGTGTTAATTACAAACTTGTGTAGCAATTTTTTAAATTGAAGTAATTTCACATTTGCATTATTATTTAAATTGGTGCGATTGCAAACCTTATTGTAAAGATTGTACTCGTATTCGGAGATATTTTTGGAATTGGGAAATTTCCCGGCCATTCCAGAAATAACAATATCATCGCCATCTGTATCAGGATGCGATCTAGAGTATTTTTTATTTTTTTTCGCCAACATGTCAGAAGCCATATCTTTGAGTTTTAAACACTTGATTGATAATAGGGATAATGTTATAATTGATTGAAAGTCCTACGACAGGCTGGATTTCACTTGCACATTAAGATATCTATCACAATATGGTTAAAGCTTGCGTTTCGTTCCGAAATATAATCCAGCGAGAGAAAGCGAACGAATTGCCAGACAAACAGCAATTGAACCTATACCTTACCTACTAACTGCTTTTATATACTTATTCCGAAGGGCACAAAGTCTAAAAAGGAATAATGTCAACGAATTCCAAATTAACTAAATAATTGATTTCACTATGCACTGTGATGTCCATCGCATTTAAATTGTAAGTACAAAAGTGCATCGATAGATATTTATACTTGCAGTATAAAAATTTATAAATATTCAAGTACAGCATTTCAGTCTAAATCGAATAAAATGTGCAATTGTGTGGCTATTGCAGTACGCTTTGCATAAGTCATACGAGCTCACGGGATCACTGCGTTGCAGAGATCCCTCAACAATCTCATGTTTCTGCGCGTCATTGCCGAGTTCAAGCGTAAGGGCGCCACCATTGTCTATGCGGACGTCGATTAAATTATACTCAGTTTGGGAAAGAGTGGGGTGTTGGAAGCGCTGGGCTATTTGGATTATATTGTGCAGAGTTTGCGCAACAAGGAAATGTTCCATTCCATACATTTGAGATTTGAGCAGTGCTGGAATTTTATGCTCTGGCTGGATCAGTCCAATTTCTCCGGTATTCAAGGCAGATTGCCCAAGGGCATTGATGAGACAGTCACCTCAATTGTGGCGGGCAACACATCGTTCCGTCAAAGTCAGCCCAGAAGTGAGCACCTGGATGATGATCATGATGATGATGATGATCATGATGATCATGATGATCATGATGATCATGATGATGATGATGATGATCACGATGATGATGATCATGATCATGATGATGATGATCATGATCATGATGATGATGACGATGTGCAAGCACTTGCGGCAGCCCTCGTGGAACAGTACGCGGAGAAGGAGGAGGAGGATGCGCTTGCCTTAGAGCTGAACTGGACGATTGGTGAGCAGTTGCCGAATAAGAGTCTCTTCATGCAATCGCTGCCGGAGAGTAAGAGCACCGAGCAGGCCATAAAGGATATATCGCACAAGAACTATGGCAAGGGCAAAGCCAGTCCGGGCCTGGAAGGGCTTGGCAGAGCAGATCAATGAACTTCGTCGCAACATGTTGCGTTTGGTAGGTGTGGGTGAGTTCTCCGATCTGGCAGACTGGACAGATCCCTGTGATACGCACATCATCAACGAGGTAATCTGCAAGGCATGCAATCATTGTCGCGACCTGGATCTCTGCAAGGACAAACAACGAGCCCTGAAGGATGGAATGTGAGTGGTGCAGCTTTATCTCATAATTAAATATCAATCTATAAATGCTATTTGATTTGGTTGCAGTCCTGTTTGGCTGTGTGCCCAGTGCTATGTGGCCTACGACAATGAGGAGATTGAGATGCGCATGATTGATGTGCTGCAGCGCAAGGTGATGTTCTATGTGCTCCAGGATCCCGCTGTGTGCGCTGCATCGAAATCAAACATAAAATCCTCGCCGATATCTGCACCTGTGCTGGCAGTTTTATGCCCTAATCATTTTGTGCCCAAGGAGATTGAAACGCTCCTCAACACATTTAGTAACGTTGCCAGCAACCACAAGATGCAGTTGCTTTAGCAGACGGTGCACCAGGCACTATAAACTCCCCGTTAAACATTTGCCAGAGACATTTAAGTATTTTCTAAGCATGGGTTGTAATTTGTGTTAATTTAACTCGTTTTACATTTAATTTCTACACTTTTTTAAATATTCTGTAACTTTATCAAAATTGACTGATAATAGTTGGTAATTTTCCAACCTTCCCTCAAATTTTGAAGGTTTGAATGTGTTTTGTTATTTGAATAAGTAGTAATAATTTGAATTCTGTTTACACCAAATAACCGAGTACACTCACACCTCGCTATATGATCAATATTTATACGATATTTCGCTATAACAGCCCTCCTAAATTAAGTCACGTTTCGATTTACGGGCTAAAATCTTTCGCTATAACGGCAAAAAAAAAAACAAACTTTGGATTATTTTGATGACTTGGGTAAAGTTCATCAATCTTTATATATTTTCTATCAGATGACACCTTGTAACGGTCAGTAGGCAACATAAGAAGATATGGAGTTGCAACGCTAACCGATTCCAACAAATTTGTCGCCTGCGCTGTAACGGTCGATACATAAACAAAGCAGTGCATCTTAGCGCGCAAAAAAGCTGAGCTCTTAAGAAAAAAGCTTTAGCGCAAAACCCATACTGATGGTTCCCTACCAGCGATAGATCGATTAAGTTAATTAAATTAAAAGTGCTAGTTGAAAAAAAGAAAACGTAGGTCTACCAGAATATAAATAACGTGGCAGCTGTGTCCAAAATAGAAAACCATTTAAACAAATCGAAAGTAAAAGCAAAGAACTGTAGAATATAAATACAAACAAGTAAGAGTGCTGTAGTCGAGAAAACTCGACTACGATATACCCTTAACCCAGTTATTAAATATATTATATTATTATTGGCAAATCCCCCTTTAAAAAGATTTACTTTAACACGTGAAACGCGTAATCGTAGGTAGCGGGGCTCATGCCATCCCTTTCTCACACATGCGCTCGCATATTTATGCATACAGAAAATGCTTGCGGCTGCTGATGGAAATGAGATCAATATGAGAATATATTTTCGACTATAACTTGGGTGTTTCTTATCCTGCAGTTTCGTCCGACTTAAACTTGCAACTTTTTAGCGTATCCTAAGCTAAAATTGTAGCTAAATTCAAAGTAAAGCTTAAAGCTAGTGGCGCATGCGCCTTAGATGGCACCAGCAGCAGGCTTTGGTCTTGACTTGTAATTCAATTCGAATAGGTGGCTCCAAAATGCGCGCTATGCTATTTCTTAACGCTGTTTACTTTAAATACAAATTTGTTTAATAAGAATGGCAGTAAATATCTACAAAAATAATAGAAATAAAATAATATATATAATAAATTCAATATTAAGCATGGCAAACCATTAAAAATATGATTAACAATAATCAAATACCTTTTATATATTTTTTCTTCATAATATATTTTTTTAAACTTCGTCAATCTGACTCAATTTAGTTAAAATTTTATAAAAAAAAAAATAACAAGAGACCTACTGTAAAGCCATAAAAATAAAACAGAACAAAATCTATACTCTATAAAAACAGTCACTGTTGACTTGAACATTAAACACTGTACTTAAAATAGTTAACGAGATAATAAATAAATAAAATTGTTTTAGTATTAATAAAATTGTATTGCATTAAATTAATTATTAATATTTATGTTTTATTAAGATGCCAGTTTATATTACATATTAAGTATATTTACTCAAGTAAAGAAGACAAATAAGAAGATAATACTAACTGTATCATAGGTTCCCATTGATACTTAATAATGATACTTAAGAAGGAATATTATTATCTAGGGAATACCCTACAAAAGACAGATTGACGACAATAACTTGAGTTATTTGCTAATCAGTTAAGAGCGTACCTAAGCTTTAAATCATTTACCTAATTAAACATTTGCATAATTTAACAACTGTCCCAGAAATTATATATTAAATTGAATTTTGTAAGAAAACATGTTATATTTTTATTAAAGTCAGATTATTTGATGCAAGCCTTAAAGCGATAAAGTGAAAAAGGTAAAAGTAAAAAGACAATTTAATGGGAAGATTAGGCTTTGGCGACTGGCTTACTATCTCGAATATACTCTTCAAAGTTCTTGTCATCCAAGAGTCCAGGATCAAAGTCGTTAATAATCTGAGGTAGCACTGGATTATCCAACATGGTTGTGTGATTGCCCTCGATGACCTTTAATGTCACTTTACCAGAAGTTAGCTGGGAAACACAATAATCTTTTTCGATATCCTGTAGTGAGACCTCTGCGGGACGGACTAACATAATGGGGGACTTCAATTCCTTTATGCTGTTAAGATCGAATTTCGCTGCCATTTTAAGCCTTCGGAACATGGCCTCGATTATCACTTTGGAGTAGACTTTACTGTAGACATTCTGTTTGTTCACATACTCCATAAATAAATCCATTTTCTCATTATGAGTGTCAAGCTTGTGGAAAACGGCAGATACGCTCTCCTTAGATTCCTCAGGAAATATAAGATTCACAAAGCCCGAGAAGAGCAAGTCATACAGGATGTTATCAGTGAAATTTTGTCCCAGATACAAGTTCGTAAGCTTCGTTAGGAAATGCGGTGCACCATCTATCAAGAGAATGTGTCCATGGTAACCCAGTTGCTCCAGCAGTGCGGCCAGTTGAAGAGCCACATACGATCCATAAGAATATCCAATAAGGTAGAATGGATATGTGGGCTTCAGCAGCTCTTTTACATGCTACAAGAAGAGTGATGATGATTTTTTAAATACTTATTCATAAATATATTCGAAAAATCAAAACCTGTAATCTTACCTCCAATGTCTGTTGACCAATTTCACTGATAGTCTCCAGCTGTGCAAACTGATGGAGTTGTAATACATTCGCCCTGCTGTTCAACTTGCCACCAATATTATACCATGCCTGGCCAGCTGTTCCTTCCATGCCAGGTATTATGATGCTAGGTGGAAAACTTTGCTTTGCCAGTGTCGCATGCGTTTTGAGGGGGTAAATTATCTTATCGGAATGGGCTTCATCACCCAAGTTACGCAGTAAAAGCTCCATACCCAATAGCTTTCCTTCGGATGCTAAGACCATTTTCACAGCATCTGTGTTATTCTTTTCCCTCGCCTCCATAAACTCTTGCAGCTTTTGGAAGGTGAGTGATCGCAGATCCTGAGGAGTCAATACGAGCTCAAAGTCACGTTCCAGCGTTTGCTTGAGTTCAACGGCCATGAGTGAGTCCATGCCCATTTCGGATAGTGTTGTGCCCAGCGAGATAGACTTCAAGTCGCGTATCCCAATTATGTGCATCACTGTATCGATAATACTTTCATTTCCAGAACGACCTGAGCGCTTTTCAGCAACAACCATACTGGCCACAATAGCCGATTTTGCACTGAGCAGTGTGTCCAGTTCCTGTAGGCATGATGAGATCCTTTGCTGCAGGGTTCCACCGATTTCCATATCAATTTTATCTTCGGCCATATCGGCGACTAATCCCACCTCGCCCACAGCACCCCATTGAATGGCCTTGGCTGGCAGACCATCCCTGCAGCGGCCCTCGATGATGCGCTCCATGACGGAATTGGCCATGCCATAATTGGTTTGTCCGGCATTTCCACGGCCACAGGACACACTTGAGAAAACTACGAAATGGTCCAGCTCCGGGCACAAGGTGCGGGACAACGCATCCAAATGCTTAGTGGCAACCGCCTTTGGCGAGAAGCTTTGCACAAATTGGTCCATATTTTGATTGGCAAAGATGCCGTCTCGTAGTGCAACTGCTAGATTGAAAATTCCACCAATTGGAGCCAGTTTAGCAGCCTCCACCAAGAGACTGCGACAGCCCTCAACTGTTGATATATCCGCTGTATTGACTACAACTTCACAGCCGTAATTCTTCCAAAGTCTGAGAGTTAGAGAGAGCAACAGCCAAATTATTAATGTTTAGAGTTAACCAAATAGTAATACACAAATACATACGCAATTCTATAGGACTGATAGTCCTTGGTAATGCCACGGCTCGAGCTGAGCACTAGCTTGCGGGCACCACGCAGGCACATCCAATCGGCCAACTCCAAGCCGAATCCACCCAAACCACCCGGAATGACATAAGTCATATTGGGCTTAAAGTAGATTTGGCTTTGGACACGTACTGGCAGAGTTTCGGCTGCTTCCGGGTTATCACGCACTTTAATTATGACCTTGCCAATATGCTTGCCACCAATCAAATGCCTGAAGGCCTGCTCAATCTCATGAGCCGGAAACACGGTGACTGGCAATGGTTGTATTATGCCACTGGCAATATCCATATCAATAAGTTTCTTCAAGTGCTGCAAGCAAAATGACATTTCATTAGATCATCTATAAATGGGAGTAACAAGATTGTACAAAAAATAATTACCCAAATATCATCTTTGGGTGCCATAAACAAATTATCGGCCATCACCGCACGGAAGGTGAGCTCTTTAAGGAAACAGCCCAAGCCGAGCTTGGTATTGTTGGCCATATCGAATTTGCCAATCTCGAGGAAGTGACCCGACTGCCCAAGACAACGCACCGACGACAATAGTTTGTCTTCCGAGAGCGAATTCAGCACAAAGTCAACACCTTTGCCACCGGTTTCATGCTTTATCATTTGCTCAAAGGACGTGTCTCGGGAATTGCCAATGTGCGATTCTAAAACAGGAGGTCCATTTTAATTTTGAACACCAAACCAATGTGGAGCACAGCTTGCATACCTTTTAGCTGTGGGAAGGTGTCCAAGAGGAATTGCCTCTTCAGTGGAGTACTGCATGTGGTATACACATCCAAATTGTAGGCCAATGCCACTCGAATTGCTGCCAGGCCAATTCCTCCTGTTCCGGCGTGTATAAGTATGCTCTTTCCTTTGCGAATGTCAGTTGCCATAAAGAATGCATAATATACGGTTATATAAACCACTGGCACCGTAGCAGCGTCCTGCAGCGACCAGTGATCGGGAATATTCCAAATAAGCTTTGATGGCTTGTCCACATATGAAGCGACACCACCCTTAACAACCATGCTCATAATTCGTTGACCGGTTTGCATATTGATGCCGGAGTATTCAAAGCCAAGCACACAACTTTGATCGATTCGGTTAGAGCCGAACAATTCAGTTGCCAGTCGACCAGTTGCTAGCATTACGTCTTTAAAGTTGAGCGATGAGTACGCGATCTTAATGATACAGTCTTCGGGATGAAGGGGTCCCTCAAACCAGCGCAATGACGACAAATCTCCGCGCTGCATTACATTTCCATAAATGTGATTTAGTCTGGGTTTGACCTCATCATTAACGGGCAGATTCAGATGCCTGAGACTTCCCCAAGTTCCCTACACAAGTTGTTGGGTTATTATGAAATATTTTAGTTCACATATATATATACATATATATTTATACCTACGTGGCGATATATGTTGAAAGCCAGGCCCAATGCAAGTTGGCTGGAATAAAATGGATCTGCTAAGTTAAACTCGGGTGCTGTCGGATCATTAATATAGAAACAGGTGACCAAGTTGCCATCGGGTTCTTTTCGCAAGCAATTCACTAATCCAACCAGACCATTGAGCTCCTCATTGAAAGCGTAGACAACAACAGCACTCTTCATACTAATGGCAGACTGCACCTGACTTATCCACTCAAACTTCGTGTCTTTATCGGAAACTTTGATGACAGTCGGCTGCAATTGCAATTTCTTGGAGATATTCTGGAGTAGTAAGAAGACTTCCTCATTGTTGTCTATTGGAATGACCGTGATCAAGCGGAACTGTTCGGGCAGTTTTAAGTTGCTTATGTTTGCCGTGGGTCGTTCTCTGAGCAATAGGTAGCCGTTTTCTACCAGAACCTTTTGTGCATTCATAATCACCTCCTCGTTGCGATCTCCACAAATTCCACCGGCTACAATGAAATGGTAATTGGATAGATTATCCAACTTTCCATTTTCGATATGCATGCCCGGAATTTCATCAATCTTTCTGTCGGTCAAATACATGTACTCTCCAGTAACAATCGGTAAGTCCTCAATAGCATCGATGAAGTTGTTCAAAACGGTGTCTCTTCCATCGGTGTCAACTTCCACAAGACTTACCTTCAATATCGAAATGTTTTCTAAGGCAAGTTGTACGCAAATTCGAGCTGCATTTGATAGAGTTACTTCTGGTGCTGGCAAATAGGGCAAAAATTCATACTGTTCCAATACTGGAATCCCGGGAGGTTTGCGCCTTTGAACTGGACTGGCATGAAGTCCAATCAGTTCAATGCCACCGGCTACAATGCGATCATTTTCATGATCCACATAAACATCAATAACTCGGTTCTCGGGATCCATTTTGCTTATGACATCGAAATGAGGCATTGAATTTATACGAAGCTTACGAATTTTCGTTGGGAGCAAGAGGGAGCGCGAATCTGTGCCCAAGATCTGAATTTGTAGCATCGCATCCATAAATGTCACCCAGTTATAGTCCCATTCAACCGTTCCATATAATCCATCTGCGCGGGCGCTGCGAACGGCTCGGAACGCTCCACTATAATGGTATCCACGCAGTCTTAGTTCCTTGTAAAAGTCTTTCTTGGCAATCATCGGGAAATTCGATTCCTTCTCGAAATTATATACTTCCGGTGCGAGTTGTTTTTCAATCTCTCTTATTTTACCTGTAACTACTAAGCTACCCGCTTCAGTTATCTGAAATCAATACATGTATATACTCAGATGCATTAAGAGTTACATGTGAATAACGAATTTAGCCTACCTCAAAGTGTCCGGTGCCATAGTTAATCATTACATTCAGTTCAACTTCTCCATTAACCGTCATATTTGTGGCTCTCAGGAACTCCACATCCTCAAATTCGACAGGAATATCCATGTAACTCGGTCCATGATACATCAGAGAGAACGTCTCCCAAACGTATTGCAAATAGCTAATAGCGGGTACGAGAATTTTACCATCAATAATGTGGCCAACCATATAATCTTCATTATCACTGGCCAAGTTAACAGGGAAAATGCGCTCGCCGCTGGCCTTAGTCTTAATATTCTCATACGTGGTCACAAACCAATCTTCACTGTGATCCCAACGGACGAGTGAACTAATGCTCGGAGTTGATCGTGATACAGGAAATTCAACTTTGGGATATAAATTGGCCACCGGGACCATAACACCATTTTCATATAATCTGCATTGAAAATATTACAAATGAATACATTTATCTTTATATTCAATATGTGAATACGTTACATACTTGCCAAGTGCCGTCATAAAGAAGAGCGAATTGTTTTTGTTTCCTCGATGGGTTAGTGGTATATAAACACCATTTGGCATAGATCGCTTTAAGATGGCACCCAATAAGCCATGTGGAGCAATCTCAATAGTCAACGCATTCTTGGGTAGTTGTGCAAAAGTCTCCTCGAAGAGTACACTGTGCAGCAGATTATTGGTATGGTATTCGGCAGAGCACAATTTATTTTCAGTTCGTTCCCAATCACTCTTTGGCACACTGGTACTCAGCCACTTGGCTGTCCTAGTCTTTGGCTGTGGGATAACCTCCTTCAAATATTTTAACAATTGGGGTCCCAAAGATGCAATATATCTTGAATGATAAGCAATATTTGAGCATGGCACTTCCTTTGCAAAGATATCTTTCGATTTTAGTTCTGCGACGAATCGACCAACTTCATCAATGGGTCCCGAGATGGTGCAGGAGTCGGCACTATTGTGGCATGCGACTTCAATGGCCTCCGGCAGCATGTTCTTAATTACCTTATAGCCAATGCCCACAGCTGCCATAGAACCTCTAATTTTTTTAGACTCCATACTGACGCGACCACGATAATAAGCAGCTAGGATCATTTGTTTAGCCGTTAGACCTCCATCTGCGTAGGAGCAACCCAATTCTCCAACGGAATGTCCAATAATTATATCGGGTTCCAAATTTAGTGAGCGGAGAACATCAGTCAGACCAATTTGTACAGCGGCTATGCCGACAAAAGAGTGTAAAATATTCTCGTAAATTGTAGGATCGGTTGATGTGAGGATATCAATGAGATCGAGGCCCTTCGGCACTAATGTGTTGTGGGAAATTTCAATGGATTGTCGGAAGCGTGGAATTATCATCAATGATGCTCCCATTTCGTTCCACTGTGAACTCATGCCGCTGAATACCCAGACAATGGGCCGCTTAAGGCCAGTGTAGTGCTGGACATCCCTAACCAAAGGTTTGGTTGGTTCGTTCCCGTTATTCCCGAATATGCCATATCCTCGAAATACCATGCCGGATACTTCTTCCTCCTGTATATTCTGCAACAGTCCAATAAACTCAGCATCCAACGGTTTCTTCTCAATCCCATTGAAAATCTCATTGACAGCATCCTCCGTTCTGCCAGCCCAAGTCACAATCCTGGGCAGATTATCCTCAGGTATACCATAGTTTACTTTTGACTTCGGATGTGCTTTAAGAATGGCATGCGCATTGGCGCCACCAAACCCGAATGAATTTACTCCGATATATGGCTTTGGCAGAGGAGTGACATCCTTAACCACAACTAAACGTCCCTCCGCCAGTGCCGGTATTGTTGGTTTTACCTCGGTAATGTTAATATTGGGTGCAATTAGGCCAGTTTCGAAAGCAAAACACACTTTCACCAGTGAACAGATACCAGAGGCAGGCTCCGAATGTCCAACATTTGACTTGACAGAGCCCACAAGAAGTGGCTCCTGGCGCTGGCTACACAGCACATTATCAACCGCCTTGCACTCTTCAGGATCACCCACAACGGTGCCAGTGCTATGAGCTTCCAGGTAACCTAAGTCATTTGGTGTCAGATCAATTTCCTTGTAGCATTCTAAAAGTAGTTTTTCTTGAACCTTTCCCGATGGATAGGTAATACCCTCCGATTTGTATCCATCACAGTTAGTTTTCGAATAAACGACACTTGCGTAGACGCGTTTCGCGTCTCTTTTTTTCTGAAGGAATAGGCAGTTAATTGACTCAGAGCGTGCATATCCGCATGCATCTTTGTCAAATGGGCGACAGTAACCATCCTGCGCCAAAACACCGAGTCTAAATCATGGAATATGAGTGCTTTACAAAAGAAATAGTGATGACAAGCGAAGAGCTGCTTACCGAGCAAATTGTAGGGTCACAAAGGGATGCAACAACAAGTTGGCACCTCCAATAATTGCAGCATCAATTTCACCATTCCGAATTGCGGTAAATGCATTATCCAAGGCATACATTGAACTGGAGCAAGCCGTGTCAAGCAAAAAGGAAGGGCCCTCTAAGCCCAGGGAGTACGAAATCCTATTGGCCAGCATTGCTCGACTGCAGCCGGTGATGCCAAAACCACCCGACGAAACTTTTTCGTAGAACCAGATTTTATCCGCCTCAGATAAACAAGTTCCGATATAGACGCCAGTTTTTGTACCACGCAGACTTTTCGGATTGATACCCGCATCAATGACAGCTTCGTACGCCGTCTCTATCAAAATGCGTATTTGCGGATCCATAGTATGCGCTTGCTTGAAGTGCACCTCAAAGAATGTTGCATCGAATTTTTCGATATTGTGTATTTTACCAGAGCGCTTGGGAATCTCAGGATTAAAATGACGCCAACGGCGCTCATCGTCATCGACCATGTCAATCTGATGAAACAATTTTAGCGTGAATCAGAATTGCCTAATATGATATTCCAATTATTAATAACTCTTTTATTAACCCATTAAAAATGGGTAAAAAGGGTATAATGGTTTTGTGCAAATGTATGTAACAGGGAGAAGGAAGCATCTCCGACCCCACAAAGTATATATATTCGTGATCAGGGTCAAAAGCCGAGTCGATATAGCCATGTCCGTCTGTCCGTCCGTCCGTCCGTCTGTATGAACACGCAGATCTCAGAGACTATAAGAGCTAGAGACTTCAAATTTGGAATATAGGTTCTCGTATACGTTATTTTCGATAACTGTCTCCGTTTATCGAATATTGATTCATTTAAATATCCGATAGCAATAAATACCACAATTTTAAAGGCAGAATCTTCTAATTAATACATAATATGCATATGCAGATTATTGATCAACTGCCTAAAATGCATCAAGATCGGATAAGAAACACATAGCTTATAGTCGAAATATATTCCCATATTGATCTCATTTCTATCAGCAGCCTCAAGCATTTTCTGTAAAATATGCGAGCGCATGTGTGAGAAAGAGATGGCATGATAATCGACGCGAATCTAAATATTCTTTTGTGTGTATTCTGCGGAGCCCCGTACCAACGATTGCGTGTTTCAAGTGTTTGTTGGTAGAGGGCGCATTTTGGTGCAAATCTTTTTAAAGAGGAATTTGCCAATAATAAGAGAATATATTTAATACCTGGGTTCAGGGTTTATCGTAGTCGAGTGCACTCGACTACACACTCTTACTTGTCTTATTTTGAATTTTATTCAATTATAAAATTTAATTTTTACTCACTCAACTTTTTTTTACATTGTCTTTGACTTTTAAATGAACATTTTGAAAAGACCTTGTAACAACTAAAATCCGTTGTATTGTTCAAGAAATAAATATAATAATTCCAGATAAAATTAAATATTTAAATTGTAGATATTTCCGTTTTATAAAATTATAAAACGAAACTCACTCAGTAAATTTGTAGAATCACTTGAATTGTTAAAGAAATAGCTATTATTATTATTATTATTCCAGATAGATATGAAATACACAAATCGTTGTTTTTGTCAGTTAATTCCGTATAAAAATATTATTTAACGAATGTCGTCTGTATTGTTGAATTAACTTTTAACTGTTAATAAATATAACTTGTTTTCATTTCGAACTTGTGTTGTATGTTTTGGAATTGAAGTAATTTCACATTAGCATTATTATTTAAATTGGTGCGATTGCAAACCTTATTGTAAAGATTGTACTCGTATTCGGAGATATTTTTGGAATTGGGAAATTTCCCGGCCATTCCAGAAATGACAATATCATCGCCATCTGTATCAGGATGCGATCTAGAGTATTTTTTATTTTTTTTCCCCAACATGTCAGAAGCCATATTTTTGAGTTACAAACTCTTGATTGATAATAGGGATAATGTTATAATTGATTGAAAGTCCTTCGACAGGCTTGATTTCACTTGCACATAAAGATATCTATCACAATATGGTTAAAGCTTGCGTTTCGTTCCGAAATATAATCCAGCGAGAGAAAGCGAACGAATTGCCAGACAAACAGCAATTGAACCTATACCTTATTTACTAGCTGCTTTTATACACTTATTCGAAGGGCATATGACAAAGTTCAAAAAGGAATAAAAGTGGTGAATTCTTTGACCACATACGCTTTCCAGCAAGAAAGTCAACGAATTCCAAATTAACTAAATAATTGATTTCACTATGCACTGTGATGTCCATCGCATTTAAATTGTAAGTACAAAACTGCATCGATAGATATTTATACTTGCAGTGTAAAAATGTATAAATATTCAAGTACAGCATTTCAGTCTAAATCGAATAAAATGTGCAATTGTGTGGCTATTGCAGTACGCTTTGCATAAGTCATACGAGCTCAACAATGTAATGTTTCTGCGCGTCATTGCCGAGTTCAAGCGTAAGGGCGCCACCATTGTCTATGCGGACGTCGATCGTATCATACTCAGTTCGGGAAAGAGTGGGGTGTTGGAAGCGCTGGGCTATTTGGATTATATTGTGCAGAGTTTGCGCAACAAGGAAATGTTCCATTCCATACATCTGAGATTTGAGCAGTGCTGGAATTTTATGCTCTGGCTGGATCAGTCCAATTTTTCCGGCATTCGAGGCAGATTGCCCAAGGGCATTGATGAGACAATCACCTCAATTGTGGCGGGCAACAAATCGTTCCGTCAAAGTCAGCCCAGAAGTGAGCAGCTGGATAACAATGACAATATTAATGATGATGATTAATGATGATCATGATGATCATGATGATCATGATGATGATGATGATGATCATGATGATGATGATGATGATCATGATGATGATGATGATGATCATGATGATGATGACGATGTGCAAGCACTTGCGGCAGCCCTCGTGGAACAGTACGCGGAGAAGGAGGATGCGCTTGCCTTGGAGCTGAACTGGACGATTGGTGAGCAGTTGCCGAATAAGAGTCTCTTCATGCAATCGCTGCCGGAGAGTAAGAGCACCGAGCAGGCCATAAAGGATATATCGCACAAGAACTATGGCAAGGGCAAAGCCAGTCCGGGCCTGGAAGGGCTTGGCAGAGCAGTTCAATGAACTTCGTCGCAACATGTTGCGTTTGGTAGGTGTGGGTGAGTTCTCCGATCTGGCAGACTGGACAGATCCCTGTGATACGCACATTATCAACGAGGTAATCTGCAAGGCATGCAATCATTGTCGCGACCTGGATCTCTGCAAGGACAAACAACGAGCCCTGAAGGATGGAATGTGAGTGGTGCAGCTTTATCTCATAATTAAATATCAATCTATAAATGCTATTTGATTTGGTTGCAGTCCTGTTTGGCTGTGTGCCCAGTGCTATGTGGCCTACGACAATGAGGAGATTGAGATGCGCATGATTGATGTGCTGCAGCGCAAGGTGATGTTCTATGTGCTCCAGGATCCCGCTGTGTGCGCTGCATCGAAATCAAACATAAAATCCTCGCCGATATCTGCACCTGTGCTGGCAGTTTTATGCCCTAATCATTTTGTGCCCAAGGAGATTGAAACGCTCCTCAACACATTTAGTAACGTTGCCAGCAACCACAAGATGCAGTTGCTTTAGCAGACGGTGCACCAGGCACTATAAACTCCCCGTTAAACATTTGCCAGAGACATTTAAGTATTTTCTAAGCATGGGTTGTAATTTGTGTTAATTTAACTCGTTTTACATTTAATTTCTACACTTTTTTAAATATTCTGTAACTTTATCAAAATTGACTGATAATAGTTTGTAATTTTCCAACCTTCCCTCAAATTTTGAAGGTTTGAATGTGTTTTGTTATTTGAATAAGTAGTAATAATTTGAATTCTGTTTACACCAAATAACCGAGTACACTCACACCTCGCTATATGATCAATATTTATACGATATTTCGCTATAACAGCCCTCCTAAATTAAGTCACGTTTCGATTTACGGGCTAAAATCTTTCGCTATAACGGCAAAAAAAAAAACAAACTTTGGATTATTTTGATGACTTGGGTAAAGTTCATCAATCTTTATATATTTTCTATCAGATGACACCTTGTAACGGTCAGTAGGCAACATAAGAAGATATTGAGTTGCAACGCTAACCGATTCCAACAAATTTGTCGCCTGCGCTGTAACGGTCAATACATAAACAAAGCAGTGCATCTTAGCGCGCAAAAAAGCTGAGCTCTTAAGAAAAAAGCTTTAGCGCAAAACCCATACTGATGGTTCCCTACCAGCGATAGATCGATTAAGTGAGCTTTTATAAAGCAGCCAACTTCGTTGTCTCCACATGGATTTCGGCGGCTGGAGCTTGCACCAGCAAAACGCTTCCTTACATTTTTTAAAAGTGCTAGTTGAAAAAAAGAAAACGTAGGTGTGCCAGAATATAAATAACGTGGCAACTGTGCCCAAAATAGAAAACCATTTAGACAAATCGATAAAAACAAAGAACTGTAGAATATAAATACAAATGAAAAAAAAAAACAAGAGAGAAAGTTTCAGTCGGTGCCAAATTGCGGTAGATATAGGCTTTTGTGAAATTTAGCGGCGGAAGTGGATGTAGTCGAAAAAAATTGTTGGAAGAGTTTCCTAGTGACCTTCCTTCGCTTTGGTAACTGTGGCTCTTAAATTATGGGAGACTTAGGCTTTTGAAAATTTTTGGGGCGGGAATGGTCGAGGCTGAAAATATATATGTATGATTCCTAGTAATCTTCCTTCCAAGTTTGGTATCTGTAGCTCTTAAATTGCGGGAGATATAGGCTTTTGAGAATTTTGGGCTTGGCCAAAAAAATGCATTGTGGAATAATGAACTAAATTTCAACGACACCCAAAAACAAAAACAACACATTTAAGAAGAAAATATCAGCGTTGGAAGGCCTTTCGCCGCATCTGAATGTGTATAATTCAAAAACTTCATTTTATGATACTCATTTATAGTAAAATTAGGTGTTAACTTACTTTCGTGCATATGTAAACATGTAAATGGAAATTTTTTTTGAACATTTTTTTGCCAGCTCAGGAATTTTTCAAATTCCTTTTTATATCCTGAACCCATTAAAAACGGGTAAATAGGGTATAATGTTTTTGTGCAAATATATGTAACAGGCAGAAGGAAGCATCTCCGACCCCACAAAGTATATATATTCTTGATCAGGATCAATAGTCGAGTCGATATAGCCATGTCCGTCTGTCTGTATGAACACGCAGATCTCAGAGACGATAAGAGCTAGAGTCTTTTTGGAATATAGGTTCTCGTATACCAGGCGCAGATCAATAATTTTATTGACAACTGTCCCCGTTTATCGAATATCGATTAATTAAATTTCCGATAGCAATAAATTCCACAATTGTTAAGACAGAATCTTCTAATTAATACATAACATGCATATGCATACTATTGATCAACTTTCAACTACCTCTGTTAATACTAACTGTATCATAGGGTGCCGACCTACGCAGTGAACCAGTGGCTCCTTGTAGGTTATACTTAAAGAAGGAATATTATGTTCTAGGGAATACCCTACAAAAGACAGATTGACGACTACAACTTGAGTTCGTGTTATTTGCTAATCAGTTAAGAGCGTACCTAAGCTTTAAATCATTTACCTAATTAAACATTTGCATAATTTAACAACTGTCTCAGAAATTATATATTAAATTGAATTTTGTAAGAAAACATGTTATATTTTTATTAAAGTCAGAATATTTGATGCAAGCCTTAAAGCGATAAAGTGAAAAAGGTAAAAGTAAAAAGACAATTTAATGGGAAGATTAGGCCACGGCAACTGGCTTACTATCTCGAATATACTCTTCAAAGTTCTTGTCATCCAAGAGTCCAGGATCAAAGTCGTTAATAATCTGAGGTAGCACTGGATTATCCAACATGGTTGTGTGATTGCCCTCGATGACCTTTAATGTCACTTTACCAGAAGTTAGCTGGGAAACACAATAATCTTTTTCGATATCCTGTAGTGAGACCTCTGCGGGACGGACTAACATAATGGGGGACTTCAATTCCTTTATGCTGTTAAGATCGAATTTCGCTGCCATTTTAACCCTTCGGAACATCGCCTCGATCATCACTTTGGAGTAGTCTTTACTGTAGACATTCTGTTTATTCACATACTCCATGAATAAATCCATTTTCTCATTATGAGTGTCAAGCTTGTGGAAAACGGCAGATACGCTCTCCTTAGTTTCCTCTGGGAATATTTGATTTACAGTGCTCGAGAAGAGCAGGTCATACAGGAAGTTGTCAGTGAAATTTTGTCCCAGATGTAAGTTCGTAAGCTTCGTTAGGAAATGCGGTGCACCATCTATCAAGAGAATGTGTCCATGGTAACCCAATTGCTCCAGCAGTGCGGCCAGTTGAAGAGCCACATACGATCCATAAGAATATCCAATAAGGTAGAATGGATGTGTGGGCTTCAGCAGCGCTTTTACATGCTACAAGAAGAGTGATGATGATTTTTTAAATACTTATTCATAAATATATTCGAAAATTCAAATCCTGTAATCTACTTACCTCCAATGTCTGTTGACCAATTTCACTGATAGTCTCCAGCTGTGCAAACTGATGGAGTTGTAATACATTCGCCCTGCTGTTCAACTTGCCACCAATATTATACCATGCCTGGCCAGCTGTTCCTTCCATGCCAGGTATTATGATGCTAGGTGGAAAACTTTGCTTTGCCAGTGTCGCATGCGTTTTGAGGGGGTAAATTATCTTATCGGAATGGGCTTCATCACCCAAGTTACGCAGTAAAAGCTCCATACCCAATAGCTTTCCTTCGGATGCTAAGACCATTTTCACACCATCTGTGTTATTCTTTTCCCTCGCCTCCATAAACTCTTGCAGCTTTTGGAAGGTGAGTGATCGCAGATCCTGAGGAGTCAATACGAGCTCAAAGTCACGTTCCAGAGTTTGCTTGATTTCAACGGCCATGAGTGAGTCCATGCCCATTTCGGATAGTGTTGTGCCCAGCGAGACAGACTTCAAGTCGCGTATACCCATTATGTGCATCACCGTATCGATAATACTTTCATTTCCGGATCGACCTGACCGCTTTTCGGCAACAACCATACTGGCCACAATAGCCGATTTTGCACTGAGCAGTGTGTCCAGTTCCTGTAGGCATGATGAGATCCTTTGCTGCAGGGTTCCACCGATTTCCATATCAATTTTATCTTCGGCCATATCGGCGACTAATCCCACCTCGCCCACAGCACCCCATTGAATGGCCTTGGCTGGCAGACCATCCCTGCAGCGGCCCTCGATGATGCGCTCCATGACGGAATTGGCCATGCCATAATTGGTTTGTCCGGCATTTCCACGGCCACAGGACACACTTGAGAAAACTACGAAATGGTCCAGCTCCGGGCACAAGGTGCGGGACAACGCATCCAAATGCTTAGTGGCAACCGCCTTTGGCGAGAAGCTTTGCACAAATTGGTCCATATTTTGATTGGCAAAGATGCCGTCTCGTAGTGCAACTGCTAGATTGAAAATTCCACCAATTGGAGCCAGTTTAGCAGCCTCCACCAAGAGACTGCGACAGCCCTCAACTGTTGATATATCCGCTGTATTGACTACAACTTCACAGCCGTAATTCTTCCAAAGTCTGAGAGTTAGAGAGAGCAACAGCCAAATTATTAATGTTTAGAGTTAACCAAATAGTAATACACAAATACATACGCAATTCTATAGGACTGATAGTCCTTGGTAATGCCACGGCTCGAGCTGAGCACTAGCTTGCGGGCACCACGCAGGCACATCCAATCGGCCAACTCCAAGCCGAATCCACCCAAACCACCCGGAATGACATAAGTCATATTGGGCTTAAAGTAGATTTGGCTTTGGACACGTACTGGCAGAGTTTCGGCTGCTTCCGGGTAATCACGCACTTTAATTATGACCTTGCCAATATGCTTGCCACCAATCAAATGCCTGAAGGCCTGCTCAATCTCATGAGCCGGAAACACGGTGACTGGCAATGGTTGTATTATGCCACTGGCAATATCCATATCAATAAGTTTCTTCAAGTGCTGCAAGCAAAATGACATTTCATTAGATCATCTATAAATGGGAGTAACAAAATTGTACAAAAAATAATTACCCAAATATCATCATCGGGTGCCACCAATAGACTATCAGCCAGAACTGCATGGAAGGTGAGCTCTTTAAGGAAACAGCCCAAGCCGAGCTTGGTATCGTTGGCCATATCGAATTTGCCAATCTCGAGGAAGTGACCCGACTGCCCAAGACAACGCACCGACGCCAGTAGCTTGTCTTCCGAGAGCGAATTCAGCACAAAATCAACACCTTTGCCATCGGTTTCACGCTGTATCATTAGCTCAAAGGACGTGTCTCGGGAATTGCCAATGTGCGATTCTAAAACAGGAGGTCCATTTTAATTTTGAACACCAAACCAATGTGGAGCACAGCTTGCATACCTTTTAGCTGTGGGAAGGTGTCCAAGAGGAATTGCCTCTTCAGTGGAGTACTGCATGTGGTATACACATCCAAATTGTAGGCCAATGCCACTCGAATTGCTGCCAGGCCAATTCCTCCTGTTCCGGCGTGTATAAGTATGCTCTTTCCTTTGCGAATGTCAGTTGCCATAAAGAATGCATAATATACGGTTATATAAACCACTGGCACCGTAGCAGCGTCCTGCAGCGACCAGTGATCGGGAATATTCCAAATAAGCTTTGATGGCTTGTCCACATATGAAGCGACACCACCCTTAACAACCATGCTCATAATTCGTTGACCGGTTTGCATATTGATGCCGGAGTATTCAAAGCCAAGCACACAACTTTGATCGATTCGGTTAGAACCGTATAATTCAGTTGCCAGTCGACCAGTTGCTAGCATTACGTCTCTAAAGTTGAGCGATGAGTACGCGATCTTAATGATACAGTCTTCGGGATGAAGGGGTCCCTCAAACCAGCGCAATGATGACAAATCTCCGCGCTGCATTACATTTCCATAAATGTGATTTAGTCTGGGTTTGACCTCATCATTAACGGGCAGATTCAGATGCCTGAGACTTCCCCAAGTTCCCTACACAAGTTGTTGGGTTATTATGAAATATTTTAGTTCACATATATATATACATATATATTTATACCTACGTGGCGATATATGTTGAAAGCCAGGCCCAATGCAAGTTGGCTGGAATAAAACGGATCTGCTAAGTTAAACTCGGGTGCTGTCGGATCATTAATATAGAAACAGGTGACCAAGTTGCCATCGGGTTCTTTTCGCAAGCAATTCACTAATCCAACCAGACCATTGAGCTCCTCATTGAAAGCGTAGACAACAACAGCACTCTTCATACTAATGGCAGACTGCACCTGACTTATCCACTCAAACTTCGTGTCTTTATCGGAAACTTTGATGACAGTCGGCTGCAATTGCAATTTCTTGGAGATATTCTGGAGTAGTAAGAAGACTTCCTCATTGTTGTCTATTGGAATGACCGTGATCAAGCGGAACTGTTCGGGCAGTTTTAAGTTGCTTATGTTTGCCGTGGGTCGTTCTCTGAGCAATAGGTAGCCGTTTTCTACCAGAACCTTTTGTGCATTCATAATCACCTCCTCGTTGCGATCTCCATAAATTCCACCGGCTACAATGAAATGGTAATTGGATAGATTATCCAACTTTCCATTTTCGATATGCATGCCCGGAATTTCATCAATCTTTCTGTCGGTCAAATACATGTACTCTCCAGTAACAATCGGTAAGTCCTCAATAGCATCGATGAAGTTGTTCAAAACGGTGTCTCTTCCATCGGTGTCAACTTCCACAAGACTTACCTTCAATATCGAAATGTTTTCTAAGGCAAGTTGTACGCAAATTCGAGCTGCATTTGATAGAGTTACTTCTGGTGCTGGCAAATAGGGCAAAAATTCATACTGTTCCAATACTGGAATCCCGGGAGGTTTGCGCCTTTGAACTGGACTGGCATGAAGTCCAATCAGTTCAATTCCACCAGCTACAATGCGATTATTTTTATGATCCACATAAACATCAATAACTCGGTTCTCGGGATCCATTTTGTTTATGGCATCGAAATGAGGCTTTCCATTTATACGAAGCTTACGAATTTTCGTTGGGAGCAAGAGGGAGCGCGAATCTGTGCCCAAGATCTGAATTTGTAGCATCGCATCCATAAATGTCACCCAGTTATAGTCCCATTCAACCGTTCCATATAATCCATCTGCGCGGGCGCTGCGAACGGCTCGGAACGCTCCACTATAATGGTATCCACGCAGTCTTAGTTCCTTGTAAAAGTCTTTTTTGGCAATCATCGGGAATTTCGATTCCTTCTCGAAATTATAGACTTCCGGTGCGACTTGTTTTTCAATCTCTCTTATTTTACCTGTAACTACTAAGCTACCCGCTTCAGTTATCTGAAATCAATACATGTATATACTCAGATGCATTAAGAGTTACATGTGAATAACGAATTTAGCCTACCTCAAAGTGTCCGGTGCCATAGTTAATCATTACATTCAGTTCAACTTCTCCATTAACTGACATATTTGTGGCTCTCAGGAACTGCACATCCTCAAATTCAACTGGAATATCCATATAACTCGGTCCATGGTACATCAGAGAGAACGTCTCCCAAACGTATTGCAAATAGCATGTAGCGGGTACGAGAATTTTACCATCAATAATGTGGCCAACCATATAATCTTCATTATCACTGGCCAAGTTAACAGGGAAAATGCGCTCTCCGCTGGCCTTAGTCTTCATATTCTCATACTTGGTCACAAACCAATCTTCACTGTGATCCCAACGGACGAGTGAACTAATGCTCGGAGTTGATCGTGATACAGGAAATTCAACTTTGGGATATAAATTGGCCACCGGGACCATAACACCATTTTCATATAATCTGCAATGAAAATATTACAAATGAATACATTTATCTTTATATTCAATATGTGAATACGTTACATACTTGCCAAGTGCCGTCATAAAGAAGAGCGAATTGTTTTTGTTTCCTCGATGGGTTAGTGGTATATAAACACCATTTGGCATAGATCGCTTTAAGATGGCACCCAATAAGCCATGTGGAGCAATCTCAATAGTCAACGCATTCTTGGGTAGTTGTGCAAAAGTCTCCTCGAAGAGTACACTGTGCAGCAGATTATTGGTATGGTATTCGGCAGAGCACAATTTATTTTCAGTTCGTTCCCAATCACTCTTTGGCACACTGGTACTCAGCCACTTGGCTGTCCTAGTCGTTGGCTCTGGTACTATCTCCTTCATATATTTCAACAATGGGGGTCCCATAGATGCAATATATCTTGAATGATAAGCAATATTTGAGCATGGCACTTCCTTTGCAAAGATATCTTTCGATTTTAGTTCTGCGACGAATCGACCAACTTCATCAATGGGTCCCGAGATGGTGCAGGAGTCGGCACTATTGTGGCATGCGACTTCAATGGCCTCCGGCAGCATGTTCTTAATTACCTTATAGCCAATGCCCACAGCTGCCATAGCACCTCGGATTTTCTCAGTGTCCACACTGACTCGACCACGATAATATGCAGCTAAGATCATTTGCTTAGCCGATAGTCCTCCATCTGCGTAGGCGCAACCCAATTCTCCAACGGAATGTCCAATAATTATATCGGGTTCCAAATTTAGTGAGCGGAGAACATCAGTCAGACCAATTTGTACAGCGGCTATGCCGACAAAAGAGTGTAAAATATTCTCGTAAATTGTAGGATCGGTTGATGTGAGGATATCAATGAGATCGAGGCCCTTCGGCACTAATGTGTTGTGGGAAATTTCAATGGATTGTCGGAAGCGTGGAATTATCATCAATGATGCTCCCATTTCGTTCCACTGTGAACCCATGCCGCTGAATACCCAGACAATGGGCCGCTTAAGGCCAGTGTAGTGCTGGACATCCCTAACCAAAGGTTTGGTTGGTTCGTTCCCGTTATTGCCGAATATGCCATATCCTCGAAATACCATGCCGGATACTTCTTCCTCCTGTATATTCTGCAACAGTCCAATAAACTCAGCATCCAACGGTTTCTTCTCAATCCCATTGAAAATCTCATTGACAGCATCCTCCGTTCTGCCAGCCCAAGTCACAATCCTGGGCAGATTATCCTCAGGTATACCATAGTTTACTTTTGACTTCGGATGTGCTTTAAGAATGGCATGCGCATTGGCGCCACCAAACCCGAATGAATTTACTCCGATATATGGCTTTGGCAGAGGAGTGACATCCTTAACCACAACTAAACGTCCCTCCGCCAGTGCCGGTATTGTTGGTTTTACCTCGGTAATGTTAATATTGGGTGCAATTAGGCCAGTTTCGAAAGCAAAACACACTTTTACCAGTGAACAGATACCAGAGGCAGGCTCCGAATGTCCAACATTTGACTTGACAGAGCCCACAAGAAGTGGCTCCTGGCGCTGGCTACACAGCACATTATCAACCGCCTTGCACTCTTCAGGATCACCCACAACGGTGCCAGTGCTATGAGCTTCCAGGTAACCTAAGTCATTTGGTGTCAGATCAATTTCCTTGTAGAATTCTAAAAGTAGTTTTTCTTGAACATTTCCCGATGGATAGGTAATACCCTCCGGTTTGTATCCATCACAGTTAGTTTTCGAATAAACGACACTTGCGTAGACGCGTTTCGCGTCTCTTTTTTTCTGAAGGAATAGGCAGTTAATTGACTCAGAGCGTGTATATCCGCTTGCATCTTTGTCAAATGGGCGACAGTAACCATCCTGCGCCAAAACACCGAGTCTAAATCATGGAATATGAGTGCTTTACAAAAGAAATAGTGATGACAAGCGAAGAGCTGCTTACCGAGCAAATTGTAGGGTCACAAAGGGATGCAACAACAAGTTGGAACCTCCAATAATTGCAGCATCAATTTCACCATTCCGAATTGCGGTAAATGCATTATCCAAGGCATACATTGAACTAGAGCAAGCCGTGTCAAGCAAAAAGGAAGGGCCCTCTAAGCCCAGGGAGTACGAAATCCTATTGGCCAGCATTGCTCGACTGCAGCCGGTGATGCCAAAACCACCCGACGAAACCTTCTCGTAGAACCAGGTTTTCTCCGACTCAGATATACAAGATCCGATATAGACGCCAGTTTTTGTACCACGCAGACTTTTCGGATTGATACCCGCATCAATGACAGCTTCGTACGCCGTCTCTATCAAAATGCGTGTTTGCGGATCCAAAGTATGCGCTTGCTTGAAGTGCACCCCAAAGAATGTTGCATCGAATTTTTCGAGATTGTGTATTTTACCAGAGCGCTTGGGAATCTCAGGATTAAAATGACGCCAACGGCGCTCATCGTCATCGACCATGTCAATCTGATGAAACAATTTTAGCGTGAATCAGAATGGCCAATTATGTAATCGAAATTAGTAATAATTTTTCTTTAGTTTCTTTTGTTTTAAAATTGAAAAGTATTCGAGTTATTTATAAGAAAAATGGAGACTGTGTGTGTTGCTAAGTAAATTTAATATAATAATTCCAGATAAAAATTAAATACAGAAATTCTATATATATTTTCGTTTTATAAAATTATATATCGAAAATCATTCATTGTAAATAGGAAATATTTGTATTAACTAAAATAGTTGAATTGTTCAAGAAATGTATATGTTATATTTCTACACAAAATGAATATACATATTTCGTAGTTTCCCAAAGATATGTTGGTATTAAAATATTATTAATTGAAAGTCTCGAAGATTGTTGAATTAGGTTTAGAAAATTATAATATTTAATTTATGAATTTTATATTAATTAATTATTAATTAATTAATTAATTAATTATATATTATATTGTCTGGTAACGACTTAATGAAAATGTTGGAAATATTATTAAAATTTTATTAAACGAATGTCTCGTATATTGTTGAATCAAGTTTTAACTGTTAATTGTTGGAATTAATATAACTTGTTTTAATTACAAACTTGTGTTGGATTTTTTTGAATTGAAGTTATTTCACATTAGCATTATTATTTTAATTGGTGCGATTGCAAACCTTATTGTAAAGATTGTACTCGTATTCGGAGATATTTTTGGAATTGGGAAATTTCCCGGCCATTCCAGAAATAACAATATCATCGCCATCTGTATCAGGATACGATCTAGAGTATTTTTTATTCTTTTTCGCCATGTCGAAAGCCATATTTTTGAGTTTTAAACACTTGATTGATAATTGGGATAATGTTATAATTGATTGAAAGTCCTTCGACAGGCTTGATTTCACTTGCACATTAAAATATATATCACAATATGGTTAAAGCTTGCGTTTCGTTCCGAAATGTAATCCAGCGAGAGAAAGCAAATGAACTGCCAGACAAACAGCAATTAAACCTATACCTTACCTACTAGCTGCTTTTATACACTTATTACGAAGGGCATATCACAAAGTCCAAAAAGGAATAAAAGTGGTGAATACTTTGACCACATACGCTTCCCAGCAAGAAAGTCAACGAATTCAAAATAACTAAATAATTAATTTCGCAATGCACGGTGATGTTAATCGCTTATATATTGTAAAATGTGTGGATCGATATACATACATATGTCTAGTACTTACAGTTGACCTAATGTATTCAAATAAGTTTTGGTATAAAAATTATAAATAATAAAATACAATATGTGAATCTAAAAAGATAGAAAGAAAAAAGGCATTTTACAACATATAGAATTCTAATGAGGTCTATTTACTTTAGTTTTATACATTCGATGCTTACTATTATTTTCATGGGATGCAATTTAATTGTAATATTTAGTTCCTTAAGGTAACTTTGTACACAAGTCTTTAAATTTAATAATTATTTTCTGCATCGAATTAAATAATTTATCATGAACTCAAAGCATTACCTAAAAATTAAAAGATTAATTTTTGTAGCTTAAACAAATTATGGCACTGTTAAACAATCCCAAAACGACGCAAGTAAATTTATATTATTTATAATTTCGAACAATTGTAGTGTGTTATTGAAAACAATTGGCAAAGGAAAAAAACTAATTTTTATACATAGTAGTTTGATAGGCTAACATTATTGTAATACTATTAAGAAGTTAATGAACTTGAACAAGCTGCGACAACCGGTAAAATGCAAATTAATACCTCGATCGTTGAACTTACGAAAGAGAATGTATATGTGCATATGTGATTACCTCTAGTATCTATATATACCATCACATGTTGCATTTAAAAACTTAAATACAGAAACAGCTAAATTCGTCATAATCACAAAAGAGATACATTTATAATAAAAATGGAACAGTTGCAATGAAATCCATTATTTTGGTTTTCCCATTGTCAGTATGATAAGTTTATTAAGTCATCAATATGTAAAACGTGCATTTTCTGGTAAGAACAGTTTTCAGTTCAACAGAATAGTTACATTTTCCAATTGAGTATTAAATTATAAAACTAATTCAATTTGTAAGCATTAGCCAACAATAATACAAAAAAGAAACTGAACCCAATATATACTTACATTTGTTAGCCCATTTAATAAACTCTCTTTGTATATATTTTTATTTAATTTGCATACACAAACAGTTCTTTGTTAAATATTTATAAATGTGTATGTAATGTATGCAAGAGTGCACAACAATTTAGCTAAACCCGAGATGCATGTCTTTAAAAAGAAAAATTAAAAATGTTAAATTTGTTTCAGAACATGGAGCAAGCGACTGACAATGATTGTTGCTAATAATTTGCAAAAGTGGCTTGATTGCGGCCAGGAAATGCCCCAAGGGTTTTCCACAATCAATGGCAATCAATCGATTTAGATTTTTCATACCTTTTCATACATATGCACGTGTGTGATTCGTTTGCGCATATTTCATCATTTGGCCAGAGGGTGCACATTCTGGCCGACAGTGTTAAATCAAATAATTTTTTTTAAGCTCGTTGTTAGGAATGCAAATACACAAACTAAAATTTGAGCCCTCTAGCTTCAGCCAGGATCATAGACCCAACTAGATACATTTGGCCCAAATATATGTATTTTTATTCTTTTCTAAGGGTAAGTAAAGTAATCAAATCGAGTGCTTTGAACTTGACAGTAAGATCTTTTGACTCAATGAAGTAGTCAAATATTAAAAATGAACAATTATAATTTGTTGCGAATGTTTTTGCTTATATGTAATTGTTTGCTGCATAAATTTACTTATCAATTACAACAAACTTTTGACATACATACTTACAACTTTTAACAATATAATTATGTATGATTGCAGTGGCATACGTCATTTATTTATGTTAAATGATATATTTACTAAACAAATATATATTTAGTATGTTTTGTATAATTATTGTATTGATATATTGACCGAAATACAATTGGGGACCATACAATTGGAAACCTGTATCTGCAATGCAAATGTCATAAACAGGTTTTTTCTTTAAATAGGTGATCAAAAGCCGGATTGTGTTAATGACGTGTGAGTATTGTGCATCTCATTTGAGTCGATCTCTACGCTCGATCATCGTAAGTTGCAGATTATCTCTCTGACTTATCAAATGTTTACGTAGAGAAATAGAGAGAGAGAAAGAGAGAGAATCAGAGAGGGAAAGCTACCAGTACGCTGTGAAGCTTTTAATCTAAAGCTCAACAATGGGCATTTCTCATTAGCTCCAAGCTTCCCAGCGGTAGTCATACATGAATTTCCGTCTCGTTCAGAGCACTTGAATTGCTGGTTGGTGCAGCTATCAATACTGGCTCACAAGTTTGTCTGGCTTCAGTAGGAAAGATTAAAAAGCGCTAATCAAACGTGGTGCGTTTTTTTTTCCCGAAATCAAGGTTATCAGAAGCTGAGATTAGTCAACTTTCTATATTTTGGTAATTATATGTGTTATTTTGAAAAAAAAACCCACGAACGTATATGCATTTTTTATTTGACGTCAATGTTTACTTGGAATAGTAAATAGCAGGTCAGTCATATTTATTGTTGTCACTTTTAAGTGTAGTTGTAAAAACTCGATTTAACAAAATACATACTGGGTTTTTTGATTCATTTCTGTTGAGAACTAAAACTAAAAAAGTACTATATGTACATTTCTAAATGCATACTTTAACTTTAGATTATATATTGCTCATATCAGATAAGAAGAATCGCTACAAAATTTGATTGCAAACTAGTATGAACCTTTTTTGTTGGCATTGTTTTTAAATAATTGGCAACTTTTCAGTTGTTTGAGATCATTAATTTGACAAAATTAAATTTATTTTATTATTTACTTTAACCTTCCTGTTAAAAATGCTAATAAGCAAACTAATTATTTTATTTATTTTGCAGATCAATATGAGCAAACATCTCGAATTGGCTGTTTTAGGCCTGGCTTTACTTTCATGTGTGCATGCTCTTCCCCAGGAATCTGCAAATGTGGATAGAAACATTATGGATATCTTTAACACAAGTCCAAGCATACCAAATCAGCCGAATCGCTTGAACGGGTTCGGAGAGGTGGTTACACCCGTTCCCATAGATCCCTCGAGTCCGGTGATTGACTTCACATCAATTAGTGGCAAGGCAAAAACTTGCAATTGTGTGCCATACTACATGTGCGATCCCTCGACGAATAGCATTACTGAAGACGAGGCGTTCGATGGGTTTGGAGAGATTGATATTCGCTTCGGCGATGACGACCCTGTTTGTCCCTCATCTATAGATGTTTGCTGTGAAGGCAATCGCACACGCGATGTGGTCTTGAACCCAACGCCCCTGGAGAAGAGACCGAACCAGCCGCGAGGCTGTGGAATTCGTAATGTTGGTGGACTGGACTTCGAGCTGACTGGCGCCACACAGAATGAAGCCGGTTTTGGCGAGTTCCCCTGGACTGTAGCCTTATTGCACGCCCAAAATTCTAGCTACTTCTGCACAGGTTCACTCATCCATCCCCAGGTGGTGCTCACTGCTGTGCACTGTTTAACAACTCATGCACCGGGTAGTTTCATGGTGCGAGCTGGTGAATGGGATACACAAACTACCAGAGAGCGTCTACCTTACCAAGAGCGAACAGCACAGCGAATCATAATACATCCTCGATTCAATAACAGGAACGTAGCCAATGACTTTGCACTAGTTATACTTTCTCAGGAATTCACACTGGACGATCACATCAGAGTGGTTTGCCTGCCCGACCAGGGCACCAATCCTGAACCGCAGACCACTTGCTTCTCCACCGGCTGGGGCAAGGATGTCTTTGGCGTCGCTGGCAAATTCAGTGTTATTATGAAACGAAAGCCGTTGCCAGTGGTTGAATTCAATAGCTGCCAGACAGCGCTGCGTGGTACGCGACTTGGACCTAAATTCGTTTTGGATCGGTCTTTCATGTGCGCTGGCGGACAGGTAGATGTGGATACCTGTCAAGGCGATGGCGGCGCACCGCTTGCGTGCCCGATTGGATTACCATCTGAGAATCGATACCAGCAGAATGGCATTGTGGCCTGGGGTATTGGATGCAATCAAAAAGTGCCAGCTGCCTATGCTAATGTTGGCGTCGCTCGTGATTGGATAGACCAACAAATGCTGGCCAATGGCTTCGCCACGACTACTTATACAGCCTAAATTGAATTGCATTTCGATTTTGTTAAGCTATGGATTCGAATGATAATTAATAATAAAAAACGACAATACATATAGCTCACAAGCGCATCGAGTATACGTCAGTTAGTATTAGTATTTAGGAATGAGTGGTTTCCTTCTTGTGACTACGTTGAGAAAGTTTAAGAAGCAGTAACTCGGCTGTGGCTAACTCAAAGTGTGCACTTAAATTAAAGCACTTGCAGTAACCATTGTTATTTCAAGACTTGAATGCAACCATAAAAAACAAATTGTAAAGAATATGACTTTAATTAAGAATTCTGACGGCGGCAAATTAAGTTAAAGAAGCAAAGAGACGCGTTCTAAGCCTGAAATGGTGTCAAAAATTCTTCTCACTTGAAAACCGCCCACAAAGTGTTGCAATTATATTTGTCGTGCATGCGCTGCATGTGCGGGTAGCCAGCAGAGCAGAGCAAAGCACACACACACACACACACCCACAGACATACACACACACACACACGCTCACACATAGAGAGATATACACATAAGCAAATCGCCGGAGATGCTTGAAATGGTGACGCTGGCAACGCCCGCACCTGCATTTGAATTGCAGCATCTGGATGCAGCTGGTGCCACCAAGCCGAATCTCATTTCAGTCCGTTGTGTGCGTCCGTCTCCCCGGTCTGTTCGCTGCTCGTTAACCGTGCAGTGTGCGAAGTATAAGGTGACTGAGTCACTGTATAACTGTAACATAACATGTGCTTAACCCAAAAGCAGATGCACCCTATCACCAAACGCCACATGCCACACGCCGCACCAGGCATGCCACACGCTAACATGCCACCCAGTCACATTGCCACCAGACACCGCCCCTCCAACGACATGTTACAGCCTAATTGCAGTTTTTCAAAAGTTGCAGTTGCTTCCGAAAAAATTAGGGTCATGGAATTTTAAAGGCGCCTTTACTATTGGAGTAGCTGGGGCTTAAAGGGCACAGGCGCGCATTGGTCGTGGTCGCCGTCGTCGTTGGTAGCGGATGTAAAACGAGTTTGGCTTGGCTTCGCTTGGCTTGGGAATGCGCTTTTAATGCCATTGGAGTGTCAGCTTCTTCTTCGGGGAAGCACTTATATAAAATTCCCATTATCACTCTTAGCACAGAGGCGGCAAATACAGAGCCGAATGTGTGGTTCAGTTTTCGATTTAATTTTAACATTTATTACTATTTAGCATTTTAAGAAACTTTAACTTGCTGGAAGCTTAATAGCTTCCCAACATTGATAATGTCGTTAGCGATTGAAAATCGCAAATTTTACTGAAATGTTGTCATATGGTTATTAGCAATAACTTAATTGAGCTTTCAGGTTGAGGATTAAAAGTTGGTAGCATAAACCACTTAATCTTTGGCGGCTAAGAACGCATTCCGAAATCCGGAATTGAAATGATTGGCATAACGACGTCAGCCAGCTGCGGCTATAATAACTTAAAGAGCATTTACCAACAGACACGGCTGGCAATTCCCATCTTCAATCTAACCACTTACCCATTACAACATTACCCGATCTCTGGTGAGGAGGTGGCATGACTAACGCAATGGAGAAAGTTTCAGCATAAGGCCATCACGGCCTGCATAAATTCCATAAGGACGCCGTTAACTTCCACAGCCGCCCTCTCCCTCGACTCCCACTCTGCCTATGCGTCGATTGCGGTGCCGGTGCTTCTGCCGGTGCCTAGGCGCCGTAAAATAGTTGAAATATTTGAAGAACTTTTACTGACTTAATGAGGGCTTAAATGGCTTGCATATGTATATGCAATTGTTCGTAACTGCTTTCATTTCAGTTTTCGAGAGGCACACATTATTTTCAATACATTTTTCAAAATTAATACTAATGCCAAAAATCTCTAAAGAAGTATGGAAATTTCAAGCCTCCTAAGCGTAATTACCAGATCATTTTACAAGATCGCATTTTTCTAATACTCTTAATTGTTATGCTTGCATTTAATTAAGAAAACAAGATGTATTTTGTTATTAACAATCGATTATGGAATCAAAACTAACTTTTTGACATTATATACTTGAAAAATAGTATGTGCTTAAACATTATACGTTGATAAAAAAGTTATTAAACAGCTATATTATGGGAATGCATATTCAATTTCCATACAAAATTTTATCGGGCTGACTTTACTGTTTTTGTGTAAAACTCCGACTTACAAATAAAGTAAATGAAACTTTCCAAGCGAACTAACACAAATTGGAAGCAAAAACTGATGGCAGCCCGGACTGATTGGCGAACAGGAGCTAAACATAAAGACGGACAAGCTGCCGTGTTCAAATACGTGAAAGAAAAGATGAAATTCTCGTTGCAGGAAAATGTTCCATTAATTTTTACATACAATGACCTGAATCAGCGTTTTTGGTGTTTCGCCTCCATTCTGGGGCTACGTCGCGACGTGGGCGTGAGCAGGGACAATGACTTCACCAATTACTCGGGCAGGAGAATACAGACGTGAGTGTGGCTGAAGCTTGCTCCCAATGAATTCGGTCTCAGGTGGGGAGTTTGCGCATTTGCCATTGCAGCGCAGCATGCAATGTGGTAGTGCTGAAGCTGAAAAGCGTCGCTTGGAACGTGCAGAGAATCTAAAAACAATTTGTAAAAAGGCTGTGGATATCTAACGGAACGTGCAGGATGCTTGCAATTAAATACATTATAACACACCGATTATGATATACCCTTAGCAGGCTGATTAAATAAAAATATCGGTACGGCAACAAAATTTAAATTTCGTAAATTGTTTCTTCCTTCTTTTAAAGATTATGACGTTATTTTGATCGTTTATCTGGGCCTCCTATTTGTCAACAAGTACTTTCGCTCAATTTTAAACGCATCATGCTGCAAACAACGTCCCATAGTTTTAGTGTGCATTGCTGGGCTGTAAATGAATTTTATGGCCAGTCAGCCACTCACAATTTTGCTAGCTGTTCATTTGTAGCAGCAGACTAGGCAGTGCCGACTAAATTACTTATACATGATTGTGGTTAAATGTATTTCCCTAGCAATAAAGGTCAAGAGTCGGGTAACCTTATATTGTTTTAAACTCAACACATTGCATTATTTATTCTTGTCTGATTATAGAGTTCTTTGTGGACAAGTTGAAAATTGTGAGTTACAAAAATGTATAATGCATAACTGACAATATTTGTTGACATGTACTGAACATAATTCAAGACATCAACATTGAAAATAATGTAAGTGCATTTCTGATATGATATTTTCGGTCGCTTTCATACCTTAACACCTTCAAAATATGCTACAATTTGCACTTAACACCAAGCATGATTTAGCAACTAATTATATTCCTATTATATGATTGTTGCGAACAATAAGTTCTGGATTTACATTCATGTGCATGTAAAGTAAGTAGTCGAATAAACGTTCTAAACGTTCTAGTACTTATACAATGTATATAGATATGAGTATCTGTGAATGTGTATTGAATTGCAAAAGCAACTTAAAATCCAAGTTCTTTAACTTTTTTTTTTTTTTGTGTTTCGCTTACTGATTTTATGAAACGAATGAAAAACATTTCGGCAAATCATGGTAAATGACCAATGGGTAAGACCACCCAGTGTGCTGTGTTAAACTGGAATGCTGCGTAAATATATTTTTATATATGCATGTGGATACATATTTGCAGGAGCGTAGCCTTTATTTTTCGATGTATGTTTTACTTGTGGCAAAATTCAGTTATTCATGTACAATATTTATGGTTTAAGCTGCCGCGGCTATCGAATAAATAGCTAACAGAAAAACCATATTTGAATGCTCGCAATGGGACTCGGTAGATTCGTAAAAACTTTAAAATATAATAATAAAAAAAATTATTAGGTAAATATATTCAACATTGAATACTTGGGGAACAAAGTCACATCCGTATGCAATCAATACGCTTTCGATGCAATATTAAATACTTTTATTTTATTTTAAGCCCTTTCTACGCCACTGAATGTATCTACGACCATATACACTACATCTGTAAATGTTTGTACATACACTTGTATGTATCTGTTATTGTTGCTGATGCTGCTGTTGTTGGCCATTTTAACATTGTTTTTATGGTTTTGGCAGCATTTAAACAGCGAATTCATTAAATTTCTGCACAAAAGTGGAGTACGCCCTCCTGCCAGTGAAACAAACACATATCAATGTACATACATACATATATATATTGTAACTGCATATACTACATATGCAAACTTTTTTTCTCTTTCTAATTTGTATCATATATACGAACAAAAAGAATGAGGAACGCCAATTCTCGCGTTTAAACAAAGATTGAAAGCAATTTAAAGAACTTGTATATATGTAAATGCTTTTAGAATTTTCAATTTTGCTTTATTATCTTATTGTTTGTTGCTCTGGCTGTGGCATTTCATTAGGTGTAATATTGTGCCCGACTCATTTACAGTAGAAATTTATTGCAAAGTGCTTGTGGCTATTTAACGATTTTAATTGAAAAAGTTTTGTTTTTGTTGTCGAACCCAGAGCCAGACTCCCTTGGTCTTCTGTCTAGCTTGTACTTCTGATTTGTAGAAGTGAGTAGATACGTTGGTTGGTCACTGCTGGTAACCGTTGTCTAAGTTGCTGTGGCTGTCAGCGACAACTACTTGCAGCCACTTATCATAATTAGCCCTGTGCTAGTGGTGCAAATGAAGAAGTTTTGCCTTAGCATACTAACCAGAGGTGCCCACTTGCTACACAGGCCCATTAACAACTTATTGCCATTGGAAGGCTGGGTGGTTGCGCGATTGGGTGGCTCTGTGGCTATTACGCTTAACTCTGGTCATGCCGCTGCCAACAAAGGAAACTCTCGTGAATAAATTTTCATAACGAGAGACAGTCAGTCACTCACTCTACTTATTGTTTGTAAGAGCTGCTTCATCATTATTGACAGACGTAATCAATTGCAGTCCATTAGACTTTGCAGTTGGCTGCAGACAACAACCATAATGAAACAACCCAACTCTTGAATATTACTGTGCAGTTTGGATACAGGGCATATCCACAGAGAACATCCATACTGCACAGTAATTTTCTTTTCTGTTCTGTTCTTTATTAATGTTGGTAAGTAAAATACGATTGTAAATTAGTCAGTGGGCAATCATTCTTAAACAAAATTCCAATTTATGTATTTATAATAAGATTTTAATGATTGAGGATATGTTAGAATATCAAAGACAATTTCTCAAGTTAATCATGGCAGTGTTATAATTTAGTCGGGGGTTTTTTTTTAACACAAAAGGCGTGATTCTTTAGCGTAGCTAAGAAAACTGAACTTTCTTGACCTTTTTTTTTAAACTTAGCTCACTAAGTTTTCCTATTTAATTTTACTGTTTGTTGCTATTTACAAAAAGGTTATTAACATCAGTTGTTCCTTTATTATCTGTAAAATTGACAACTTCAAAGACAATGTTGCTGTTTTATTTATGTATACTCACCACATCGATAACACAATAAATTATATCATCTATAATAATACGTATATTCGTTTATTACCCTGTTTCATGATTAAGCCCCAAAAATTATAAATAATTAATAACAAAATGTTTACATATGTTTTTGATTTGCTTTCTGTTGGAACTGAATAATCTCATTAAATTTGTCTGGTCTTCCATTGAGTTTATTACCGAACATTTGTGCAATGGCTGCATATTATATTTGTTTCGGAAATAAACAATTACTGAAATGTATTTGAATTAGAAGAAACACTTAAATCGCTAATGCAGACAACGCATCTATTTGCGATTATTTGGCTGGCTCTCTGTTTGTGTTTAACAATCTCTAAAGTTTTTCAACTATTCTTGTAGTATGTATGATTCATTTTCTTTCACTATGAACGAGTATATAGTTAGCACATTTAATATGTGAATGGTATTTAATAATTGATGTATTTATTGTGTACTTAATGTATTCAAGCACGTCCTTATCTAGAAAAACAGCACTGGGTCCTTGAAACCTGCCGTCAAATATGAAATATCGTACTTGTTCCTTTAGGCTATCTAACATTTTTTTATAGCCATTTTAATCTGTAAAAGTGGTGAACCAAATTAAATTTTTTGTTAGACTTAAAGAAAGTTTCTGCTTGGGTATTCATAAGTACAATATGCACATATGTAAAATCAAACATGCTTATAAAGTATTTTGCTCTTGTACTGAATGTAGTTCCACTGAAATGAGAGAATAATTCTCATTTATGGCGCTTAACTTAATTATTTAAGACTGCATTGGTGACCTTACAGATTTCGTATCTAACTTTATGTTTTCCTAATATGTTTGTAACTTTGAGTATTTTAGATTTATAAACTTTCAATAATTTTAATAAGTTATCATTGTTGGTTTTTAAGGCAAATAAAACTCTCAAGTTATGCTCCCAATGGATTCGACTAACCGCGATATACATACATATTTTAAACATATTTTCTAAACTCCATGCTCTTACTTACATCTAGAAATTCATGAAATATGAGTTCTATATATAAACTGTATATTATATTAAGTAAATATATCAATGTAGTTGAGGACCTTCATCATACATTTTGTTGTTGGCATTAAAATTTATACTAAGTACGTTGATTTCGCTAGATGCATTAAAACAATTTTAAATTCTCGACTCGAGACCCTTTGCTTACCGTAAAAAGGTAATTTGATTTGGGTTTGGTTACAGGATAGCCTCTAAATTGCCCTTTTACGATTAACCGTAGAAATATGCATAAATTTCAATTGCAAATTTTACTAACTTGATTAGATAAACGATTCTGCGTGTTTGAGTCTTACAGTATTTACAAGTAGAATAGCTCTTCGTCCATTGCTTCTTGGCTTTTGATAGTTTCGGAAAGAAAATGGCAAACATTCGCTGGGCTATGAAACTGATCCTAGAAGCACTGGCTGCGCCCAGATGTAGACATTGGCAAGCCGCTGCCAGAGGTGGGCGTGGTCATTGTCTGACGAGTGTCACTGGCAGAGTTTGTCGGCTTCATTGACAGTAGAATGGATGCTGGTCCTGGCGAGGCAGTCACTGTGATCGCTGGTATATCCGACTTGTTACCATTGGTGGGTGTACCCGCACGGCTACCATTGGCTTCGGCAACTGTTGGCGATCCCAAGCCCATGGTAGCCGACATCGGGAGCATGTTGAAGTTCAAGTGCGGCTGCGGTCGCACCGCAATTGCGATTGGCATTGATGGTTTGCGGTTAAGTGAGTGTCATCCATAGTAATACTGCCCGCTGCTCTCCGTCGACAGTCCACGTGCCAGACTACGCGGCACCGTGCTGTCATAGTAGACTCCACTGCCGCCGGTCGAGGCCATTGAGTGGGGCGGCATAGGCATGCCGGTTCCTGTTCCCAATATCGCTGGCGGTGGTGATGGTGAGCTCATCAGACCCATGCTTGTTGGGATTAGAGTACGCCGTAAGGTGCCAGCATGCGTATGCTGATGTCCAGGCACCATTATTGTGCCACTTAAATAAGTGGGCGGAATGCCACTCAAACCCGACGGGCCAAGCATATGAGGTCCTGTGGTGCGACAAGAGGGTAGGGTATAGTAATGTATATGTAACCGGTAGCTATCGTTTTTATGTTCTTGTTTCTTTTACATATGCTACGAATGTGTAAAATGAAAAAGGCAGAGCCAGTTGCTTGTCGAGACAACATTTTAATACCTTTAGTGGGTCTATTAATAAGCGAACCAGCTCTTAAATTTAATTTATATGAATTTCAAAAATGTTGTTCATGTCCCCTTTATATGTTTTAAAAGTGGTGCATTACTTACCTATAGTCATAGCTCCACTGACGACTGGATGGCCCATGCTTGTGTATATGGTGGGCTGTGAGTGTGGTGCCATCATCACACTGGGTGCTGTGGACGAGGTGTGGTGCGGTTGAGCGCTCGGTAAGCCAGTGTAGTTACAGTTGGGCGTCGGTGCGTATGTCATGTAGGTCTTTTGTTTGTTTGGACATAACCCAACAGTTGGCAATGCCATTTTACGGCGCATGCAGATGATACCGAGTTGTTGACGTTCAGGATGACGGTGACGACAATGGATATGAAAAGGCAGAGCAAAGTAAAGCAGAGTTAAGCTAGTGCTCATTTATTCTTGCAATTCGAAATGACAACAGCCCGGTCGAGAAAGATCCGGCTCGCTCATATCTGTCATAAGGACGCGTTTACTCCTTTGCTGCATTTTAATAATACTATTGATCCATTCAATTATAATGAGTTAACCACTTTATAATCTATACATCTACAATTTTTGACGCTTCCAGTTAATTTATTACATTACCCATATTTGAAATGAATGTATATATACACTCATATATTACAAATCTAAGATTTAATACTTTAAAATCAGTTAGGCAACATAATTTATAATTTTTCTATTTTCCGATCAAATAATTATTGAAAGTCTCCCAGTCAAACATTAAGCTACTCAAAATAATCTACAGGGGCTTAAGAGATTCAGCAGCCCGAATTTGCTGTAAACATCTTTGTATTTTCTTTTTCTCATCTTTCATGCGTCAAATACCTTAGGCGCTTGTCTGTGCGGTACAGGTGCAGTAATTTTCATTTCAACCTTTCAACAAAGCCCAACATATATATATATACATATATATATATATATATATATAAATGGTAGTTATTCTAGTATAAGGCTGCTAGGGGTTTTGTAGCCGCTCGTTTCCTCCCCTTGAAATAAACAACGAGAAATACAAAAATTGTTGCAACGAGCATTTGGAGCAAGGCTAGTAGCATTTTCCCAATGGTGGTGGAAGAGCGAAGGATGGCAACGGGCCGATTAAAGAACTCCTTGCTTTTGTTTGTCAAAAATGGGTTAAATGGCAAGGGAGCTTCCCGGGCGCCCAGTTTCCTCTCATTTCCTTTCAACAGAACCACAACCAGTCCGTTGCTTTTGATGCGCCCTTGTTGTCTATTGTCAGCTTGGGCAAGAACAATGAAATTTCCATATTTAGCTATGTTTATTTACCTAAGGTAATGACTACAGCTAATGGCCGAGCCACTTGCTTAGCACATAATCACTAAGGCACAAGCGGCCAGTAGTCATTACAGCTATTGGAAGGTGATTTTGTTAATTACAGCATTTTGCAATTTCATCATAATTGTTCCGATAACTACATAACTAGTCGACATAAGTGAGCTCTTACATTCTAAACTAACCATCAATAGAACAGCATATCCAAACTGAATACTCACACACAAAACAGACTCAATAAACAATTTTAATTGGAACTCACCTCATTCCTTGATGATAGGCTGGACAATGGCATGGGGGCGGTTAAGTCCACGTCAACATCAATGTCGGAAATGTCGTCGCCAAATGTGTCTGCCAGATGGGTTTCACCTGTTGCCAGCTGTTGGAAATTGCTAGCAGTACCTGCACCGACACCTGTACCTCCACTGCCAGTTGCTCCATCCATTGGTGTATCTGCAAAGTTCTTGGCAACGCCGCTGACACTGGAGCTCCTTTTCAAACGTCCGCCACGTCGCTGAAGGGTGAGACGACCGATGACAAGCGTCAGACAGAGAAGAACGCCGGCAGTCACCGATATGATTAGATACAGGTAGAACTGTTCCTGGTGCTCTGCATACGAAAGTAAGTCAAAGTACAAGAAATAATGCATATAAGTCAGGGGCTTTGCGAATGTATTCCTTATTTTCCTAATGACAACAACAAGTAACAAGTAGTTAGTTTAAGCCTGACGAAGCAGCATGATGAGTTTTACAGTTGGTTGATCTTCACTGACAGTATGCTCGTCAACGGGTTGTCTGCATTTGTGTGGCAGGAGCGTTGTGAGTTAAAGTTTTAATCGGGCGACTTTGTTTATGACTAAAACGAAATCAAAAAGTTTACCATGTGGTGAGCAACGAGCAGGATGCAACGTGCAGCACATGCAACTTTGTGTGGGTGGCCGCATTGTCAACATTTTCCCTCCACCCCTACTAGCCTTCGTGCTCTGCTGATGACATTCGCTGAGGCTGACAGCCGGGAGTTGCATTAGAGGCATGGAAATGGGGAAACGGGAAGATGACTTTTTTTTTCCTTTAACATCGTCTGCAGTGTTTCGAAACGTGACATGGCTGATGGTATTAGTCCATGTTGTTCTTGCCGTTCTAGTCTTCACCCGAGTCGTGTGTTGCATGGAAAGTGTGTGTTTGTATATCACTGCATGTGTGTGTGTGAACAAAAACTTCGATTAGTTACACATGAAAGCCTTAACTGTACGAACGACATGCCAAAGGGAAACACATCGCGGGGATCTCTCAACTCACTTCGGATGTACAGATAGGTGTTCAGCCAATTTGCCAAGAAACCAACCACTTCGACACGTTCAGTGACGATGTCCTCCTCGGTGCAGTTCAGACCAATTGGCCCCCAATCATCAACCATCTGGCACTTGCGGCGATAGAAGAAATTTCCCTTTACTAAATCAGTTCCTGTACTGACCTCATCATCAGCATTAGCAACCATATCAGAGCCTTCTGTCTCCAGCTCAATGCCATTTTCCACATTAACTTCATTTCGAGCAGCATCGGTCGTTGTGATAATTTGTTCATTGACCAATGTAGTTACTGCTACCGATTGATGGTTGAATGACTCCTTTATGCGGTTTAAGAGTCGCACAGATGACTGTAATCGCTCTGCGAAAAATGGCAATGTGCGAGCATTTTTTGTGTTAAGACCCAAATATTCTGAGACGACCTAACATCCATCAAAGGCAAACGCAAATATTGCCGGCAGACGCTACGACGACAGCATACATTATCTGACGCAAGTTAACGTTTCTCGAAAACGCAGAGCTTGGTTGAATGCGCAGCGAACATGGCTCAAACGCAAGCCACCCAGCTGGCTAATGAAGACGGATGGCGTGCTCTTAAAATATTTATGTACCATACGCGGTTGAGGCACTTTGTTGTAAGCGAAAGACACCGAGCATGCCGCCACGGCATACTCTTTTAAAAACTCGTGCGAACACGCAACACTCTGCAACACCAAATTATAAATCTATATTTCTGCCCCAGCATCAATCTTTGCAGTCTTCGCAAGTTTCTAATGACGCTTCTAACGACTCAACAAACGAATTTTACAAAAAGATATGCAAGAGAAGAGCTTACCTTCCAGGGTGCCATCGTTGCGTGACAGCAGAGGGGGCAGAAGTGTGCTCGTTGCTTCTTCTCCGGCAACATTGGTATCAAAGTCAAAAGATCGACCCACATTGGCACCTTGTAGCTTTGGGGCCGGCGGAATGGCCTCTGACTCTTTGTAGAACTGATCCTCGTCGTATAGCTCATCTTGGTCCAGGTCAAGATCGGTCTGTTGCGGTTCATCCGACTCAGCAGCTGTCTCATAGCGATCTTTGAGCACCTTGCGGGGTACTGAAATTGAACAAGCTCAATTGATTACAGCAGAAATCAATTTGAATGCAAGTGAAAATAATACTTACTGCATGTATATACGACCTTCAGATACATTCGGACATCAGTCTTGCAGGGCCGACCAAAGGTGCCGGCATCTGCTGTTACCGAGCAGCGACGTCGTCCATGGCAGATTTGCATCACAGTCTCTGTGGCGTAGGAGACAAGGCAAGCTAATAAAAAAACGAATATACGTTCAGATAGGACGGAAGAATAATTACATAGGTATATATGCTTGCTTACTGGGTTGGCCGGTGTCCTCTCGGTTGATCTGGACACTACCTGATGGCCCGCCCTGGCCACCGCACTGGACACTCTCCCGCTCCGTGTGACCAAAGGAAGCACTGTAAATTGCAATGCGAGAGTACGGATTGCACATCAACGGCATATTGTCGTTCTCGCAGGCCAACTTGCTACGGAATTCGTCTGTTTCCGAGAACAGGCATGCACAAAATAGTTGAAACCATATAATAAAAGTATGTTTTATAAATATGCAGTCTTTAAAATATGCTTTAATTGCGTTCATTGGAGTTTGCAGAATCATTGCCATACGACCAGAGCATAAATAAATAAGGGTGTGCATACATGTATGCAAAAGTGGTCAGATTTTTTTCGTTGTAGTCTGAGATACTTAGCAGTGAAGTCGATTTGATTGATGTATTGTATAATAATATTATTCATGCGCTATGTTGCCCACAATGAATTAACAACATGCTGCATAATTAAAAGCACAAGAGTTTTTAAATCGTATTAATTACTCATACGCCTTGTTGTCATTAACTTTTGAGTTGTCACTTCATATTAAAAACGATTTATAAAGTTAAACTATGCGAGTGCGCATATTACAATTAGCTAACAAAACATTGCATTGGTAATGTCATACGCGTTTCATTTGATCCATATATTTTATGAAAATGTTTACATTTCTACAAACTTTATCAGCAAGTCACATTATTTTAATTAAAATCAATAATTTCTATACGAACAAATTAATTTAAATAAATTATGCACCTATCCATTCAAACGACAAAATAAATTTAAATGAGCTCTTGCCAATGCATATTCATTTGTGTACCTATCTTACAGTAAAGTCCATATTGTATACGTTTGTAAGTATTGTTGCATTAATTAATCATACGCCATGTGGCATTTAACTAAATTTGATAAATGTGTCCTACGACACTGCGCTACAAGAAAATCAAAGTAAAATATATTATCCAATTACTTTGTTTAGCTATGTATGTATCACAAATGTTGAAGGGCATTTCTGAGCTCTTTTGCACATAGTATGTGTGTGCGTGAATGCTTGTACATATGGTTTATACGTCTTACAAAGCAATCTGTTGGAAGTCAGCCAAGCTGAGATTTGCAATTGTCAAAGTACAGTCGAGAACGATTTTCAACATTTTCGTCTTCTTTTGCTTGCTTTGCTCAAAGTGGCCCGAAAAGGGTCCAAGCTTAAGCAATTATAAAGTGTGCTGCTGGCGCTGTTTTTCTTGCTTTGCACTTTTACAGGCACCTTTAAGTGCTATGTACGATATGTATGTATGTATGTAGATCTACATAAATATATACTATTTATGTACATCTTTCTTTATATATATAATTTAATGAATACTAAAATGAATTTCTGTTGCAAGAGTATGGTCCGAGATGAACTTTAATAAATTTAGTAAATATTTGCATAGCATGTTTACAGGCCTGGGCCACTGGCATTGACTGCATAACCCCGGCCCTTGGATGCGACTCCCACATGGTACGTGCACGGTCGTCCTATTGGGTGCTGTGATTCCCAGCTCCGTTCGAGAGTGCGAGTGCACGTTTTATTATTGAGAGACGTGAGAAAAGTTGAAAATTGCCATATTTTTATGACCACAATGTGCCGTCTGGCACGGTGTATGCTCATCCACCACTCAGTCTTTGAGTCCTCGCCAGCGGTGGCTATGACTGTAGCTCTGGCTCCGGCTGTGACTGCTATGCAATGTTAGCCTCGAGCGCCGGAGTTGGGCTTGGGGTTGCTTGCGCTTCCACGCACATAACCAGGCCGTAATTTTTCAACGTTTTCCACTCGTACTTTGCAGTTTTATTACTTGTCGCTGGTGTCCATAATGAGCAAAAGATAACAGACAATTTAGAAAAAAAAAACGGCTCTCCTTAATTATATTACCTCACCAAGGCCCCTGCAGTGCCCCTTGGTTGCCCCGACAACGTGCTAGCCAAGTACTGAGCTATGCGGACCAAGTACAAGCAAACTGCCCTTTTTCAACCCGCTGTGCATTTCCCTTTTCTAATTTGAATGCTGCGCTGCTCTTTTGTCTCGCTCCTGTTTGTTTCGCCGCTTCGGTTTGTTTGTGTGCTTTTTAACAAGATAACATCTGCGTCACTTGTCACAAAAAAAAAACAAAAAATTAAAAAAAAATACTGTAAAAAAATAAAATAATATTTCCGGCAAAGTTACAAAGTGCTGGGAATGGCTGCGAATGACTACGAATGGCTAAAGGGCTGACGCAAATTACCAAAGAATTACATAGAATGAAGAGATCTTTTCGGCTCCTGCAGCTCGAATCTGAATACAGTCCAATTGAACTGTCTGCTGAGGGCATTAAGAACTCGTTTAACGATTGTCATCCAATGCAGCTGTATGGCAAAAATGCCAACGCCTCAAAAGCAAAGTGCCTCAATGGAATGAGCCTCCTCTTAGGTGGGTTCATCTGTTCGTTTATCGGCTTTAGTTTGCCAAGTGATTACGATTTAACATGAATTGCTAAGCGGATCGTAAATAATCGAGTGCCATTAGCCCAATCACTATTGGCATAGTCCACAAGGAGAGCAAAGGAGGAAGAGTGCTGCGAAAAAAATGCACAGGGAAAAACTATGCAAATAACTCAACAAAAAGTTTATTCAACTATTTTAATGCTGGAAAAAGCAAATGCAAAAGCGCAGCTGCATTTTTCATTATGCTTCTTTCTGAATTTGCAGCCCAAGCGAAGCATTGCCCAGTACCAGTCACTCTTATCGCCATGAAGTTCTATTTAATTGAAGCTCTCATTTATTTTACTTTTGCGCGTTATGATAATTATTATGATAACACTTTTTACTGTGGAAGTTATTTCAGTTAATTATATTTATGAGGGACTCTATCGATAGTATTATACAATATCTCTTTTGAGTATCTTGATTTCACAAATTGTACTGAGCCTAGAGATAGTAAGCTACAAAAATTTCTGTCGGCAAGATATCAGTTATAATATTAAAACAGAAGCTACTCGATTGATTCTTGTGAATGTTCTATGTAAATCGGTCACTAATTTCGACTATAAATATCTATATATCAAGTATGCCGCATATACTGTTTACCTGAAGAAAATTTATAGATTCTATAGACTTACTGGAGATTGCAATATATATATATATATATTGGTGCATTTGTACTTTATTGGTATTAAAATCATCTGCACGATACTTGAATAAATGATTGCTTATTTCTTTTAGTGAAAATAAATTTGTTTGTTTGCTACAAAACTTAAATTGATGTTTGGCACTTTAGCATCTGGCAAATATTCATTTTGCCACTGAGCAAATAAAATATATATCATGGTAAACGCGGCAAGGACAAAAACGAGAGGCAGATAACCTGGAATGCTGTACAACTCTCGACTCGGCGCAATCCTCATCGATTATATTTTTTAAAGTGCATGCAAGTGTTTGTGTACTGACAAAAGTACCGGTTGGCTGACCTCGTAAAGGCCTGGCATACTTACATGGACGGCATTTGTAGGCAATCTCGACGAATTTTCGAATGCCCGAGCAAGGATCCCCAGTGGTGTGCGTTTTGGAATTTGCAGCGAACTTGCAGTGCCTCTTCTTTTGGCAGGCATCCACCACAGTCTGCAGCAGGGCATACTATAAGAAAATACAGATACAAACGGCAAGATATAGTGGCTATAAGTATGTAGGTCTGCGCATGTATATAGCATATTCGTAGAGTAAGTGAGCGGGTTCGATGAGGGTGCTATTGATAGATTGTTGAGCGCAGATGGCAACTGTAGCCGCATCCTTGAATTTGGTGGCGGCAAAGGAACAACAACTAACAGCGGCCAACAATGGATGCTGGTTGGCGTTGGAATGGCGCCACTTCAGCTGCAGAGTCGTAAATCTCTGTCTGCCTACCAGATTAAGCTATGAATGCATTTCATATGCCTTAACAATTCCACAGGCGCAAAAAGCGGCAAACAGCACTCAGATGTTGCATATGTAATACTGCATATGCTAGTCCGACTACATATATTGCGCCTGTGGTCAGTGCTTAAAATTTCGCAAAACAGTTGTTATCCAGCCAGTTATACTGTCAAGTATGAATAGGTGAATAATTATAATTCTGTTCGAATTTGTGAATTGCCTCGGGGCGAGACGAGCGTCCAACTACTTAGTGGATGACAGGTTCATCTTTACGGCAAATCATTTAAAAGGATGTTTTTGATTTCTTTCATTTTAATTTTAAGTTAATTAAATTTATTTAATTCGTACATAGTGTATTTGCATTGAATTTGTTGATAAAATATAAACAGAATTCTTACTTGTTGTGTGCAATTTAACTAAATTAAATTAATATGGTAAGGTCGAGTGATATCACCACTCCAACTAAGTTCAGTTAAAGCCAAATAATTTGATTTGTTATTAAATAGTCAGATTTTAGAACCGCACTTTGTGCCTCACACACAAAAGGACACAAACCGTAATTGCATTTTGAGGTTACTACAAACCCAAGATAAAGCTCCTCTGCATGCGTGTGGCACGCACGACTGCTGCTTGTGATTCGTCTCGTCATAATTTGTTTACCCTCGTTGCTGGTGTCGTTCGAGCATACACTTGCCTCTCTCACACTAGTTTACGGGTCACTCGCAACTGGCATTGAGAATCTGAAGTATGGGGTAGCTGTGGCGTTATTGCAGTGTGCACTGTGTGCCCAGTGTGCCCCATAAGTCAAGAGCCAAACTTGCGGTCGGGCGGAATTCAGTTCCGTTTTAAGGAGCCACCGGAAATGAAGCGTGAGTATCCTGTCCCTGGCCGTGTACCAGATGCGGTTATGTCACACACCGCACATGAAGTCATCGTCTTACTTTAAATTGATGTGCTCCATCAAACGAAATGGGGAAAGCTTCGTCACAAACCGTTTTTGAAGGATATGGTTCAATGAAAAATTAACTACCACACAGGTTCCTCCCATACAGCTACACAATATTGCCGATTGCGAATACCAAACAACCTCATAAATGTGACAAATTGCGGCATATATATACAAACCTTTATATGTGAGGGCAAACCACTTTCACAGCACTAAATTATTTTGAACTGAAGTTCAATTTGATTTCGAATTTTTAATAGTATATGTGGGGTATATGTATATCCTAAATCACTACAACGATATTAATGACAGTCGCAGTCAAACAGCCTTGATATTTTGATTGCAGTTGCCTATATTTGTCCCCAAATACTAATATTCTCCATTGCAGTCAACATTTAAACACATAAAAAAATACAAAACAAAAAAAATATTTCGGACTATTGATGTCAGTGCCAGAGAGGTTTGATGGCAATGATTACACCCGCTTGACTATTGGATCGCATATACATAAATAAGTACATTTGTAAGTATATATGTGTTTATTTATAAATGCCGTATTTGATCGGTTTAAGCTTTGACTGGGTTTAAGTAACTAAAAATTTCGTATGATTTATGCCTTTTGCATGGCCAAAGTGAATCGAATCGATTTTCATTATGAATTATTGCTGTTTTTATGGCATCGTTCTGCTTCACTGATTTATATGAACTGCCTGCTTTTCTATATAGTGTAATGTATGAGGGAGTGTGTATTTGACCAAAGGCAGCTATTTTATCGCGTTTGTATGTATGGCCTCATCTTTAAATGCAGACTGTGGAATCGTGCGGAAAATGGAAAAAATACATTTAGTCGAAAAAGGTAAGCCAAAGTACTGCCTGAGTTATTCGAGCAAGCTGATGTCGTTGCAATATGTAAAAGGATACACTGTACTAGTCACATATTTATATATACTAGTCATATATATATATATATATATATATATATATATACATATATACATATAAGTATATATATATGAATAACACATACTATATGAAGCTAAGTAGATGAGCGTGCGGGTGTTCAGCAGTGCTCTCAATGTGGCTGAGCCTTCTTTTCGATGATGAGTGCGACGATGATGGAATTGCAATTATACTGATTCAGCTTACCTGTAATCCGCTTACGGTACACGTTTCCGGCGGTTTGACTTCAATTTCAGTGCCGCTGTGGATGACAGCATCGCCAGCACTTCCGGTCGTGGTGAGGTCCTCTTGCGAGACTGGCGGACACAAGCTGTGGTCGGATAAATCTGTTCAAGTGGACGAGAGGGCAATTTTTTTGTGAACGTGTCGTTGTCGTCGTCGATTTTCGAAGTACGCTGAAGTGGTGAGAAGTGAGGTGGACTGAAGTGGACTAGAGCGTAGAGTGGAGCGGCGTGGCATGGAGTGGTTATCGGGGTCGAGTGCCAAGTAGAAGCAGCATTCAATGCAAACGCTTGCATAGCCATTTCAATCTGTGAGCATCTTCGAAAACTCCAAATTCGCCACCATGTAGGATCGGGCACACAGACAGTATACTTGATATGGGCGTATGCGGAGCACGGTTCGCTCCTCATTTGCTTTCATTGTGTTTGTCTGTCTGTCAGACTGCTTGTTTGACTGCGTCCGACCACTACTCATGTGGGCGTTGGCAGTACACTGAGAGGCACAACATACCCACGCGCACACACAAATAAGTAAAATACAATGTGTACAATCGACGCGTGTAACGGACAAACTTTAGGCAACAATCAATCAATTGCGATATTGGCATTCGTTTCAGACCATTCGCTGTTCAGTCCACTTGATGCCCTTGGCCATCATGCTCCTTCCATTCAACATCCATATACGCAACCACCTACAATTCCAATTCGAATTCCACATCCACTTCACTCTTCTTCGAACGTGACAATGGAACTTACCACCCGCTCGTCCGTACTGGGCCAGTTCTATGGAAATGCTAGTGCCACGTGGACAGCTGAGTGACAGCTGTTCTGAATCGCATCCGGCACGCTGGTACGTTCGCAAGGTGGCGGCGAGCAGAGCTGAAAGCAAACAACGCCAAAATCGGGATGCATTAATATATGTATAGATATAGAGAACAAAGCGTAAAGAAAACATATAAATATATATAGCAACAGTGGATGCGCTTCAGAATTCTACTTAAGAGAAATTCAAATAAATCAATATTATTACGTCTACCCCATAAAATAAGATAATATGCATTAAAGGTATCTAGGCGTCCGGGCATACAGGACAGCTCTTTGCTAAAATAAAATTTTGTCATATTAAATATTTGGTAGAATTCCTGTTCAGGATAGCTTTATCAGTGTCAGAGAAGGAAAAATAAACTTCTACATGCCGAGGATAGAATTCAATTTTATTTTTCTGTGTACAGTATAAATTGGAATTTTTGTAATCAAGTGAAATGTCATGTCGCAAATTCGTATCAATTCTTAACTTTATCTGTGGCTAAATAACAGTAAAATACAATATTAATTGAATTTATTATAAACTTTAAGCGGAATCGAATTTATGTGTACTGAACTGTGGCAGGTATTCACATACAGTATCTATCAGAAAAATAGTCGTGAAGTACAAGGAAGTAAATTTAATTTCCATTATGCAACCGTTCAGTCTTCAACTTAACTGACACTTGACACCTAAGCAAACTCAGACATTCAATTTCATGTAAAATTATTCCCCAACATTTTTTTCGTAGCATTTTGGCAGCGGAAAAAATGGTGCGCCATTTGTTTCTGTTTATTGTACATTTCTCTTATCCACTTTAGAGGCGACGACGGTGATGGGGCATTCTCTGAGCCACTGACTTCATTACCCAAATTGTTTACGTGTGTTTGTTTCTGTGTGTGAGAATGTGTGTGAAAATGTGTGTATGCATGAGTAAGTGTTTACACTACAAAACAAATGCCTTACAATAGCTGCCAAAAGGGAATGGGAGGTGGAATGTGTGTTACGAGCATAAAATGATGGGAACTAGAGCAATCCGCGTGTGTGTGTGTGTGTTCATTTTATTTTTGTATTATTGAAAGCCAGTTTTCGCCGTGAATTCCGCCATGATAGATTGTTGGAATTTTGTGCAAAAGACAGTTGCATACATGAAAAGCTACAAAAGCAATTAGCAATTAAATTATAGCTAGTTGTAAATATTGAGAAAAAAAAATTCATTGTACAACATGAAAGGATATACGCTGCTAGTAAGCAATTAACAATTTGAGTTAGATATTAGATATTATTCAGTGGTTGTCATATGCCAGGTATACAAAATTATCTCAATTTTGCCTAATGATTACTGACGGTGACTGTGAATAACTGTGAACTTTTCATTTGCAGAATTAGTAAATAGCTAAACTGTTCAGAAGTAAAAACCGTTTCGATCATCTTAATAATTGTAATCGCAAAGAGGTACGCTATTAGAGAGATGGCTGGTAACGACAATAGCAACATCCCCTAGGTGGTAGTACCAGCCAGGCCCAAAGTAAATGAAACACGTGTGCACATTTATATCACCCTAAATCACAAAACAAGGCGCCGTCTTCCCGACAGTTTACGACCGCGATGCGGCCTTAGGCAGGGTCTCCGGCTTGCTGTATCTGAAGCAAGCACTCCAGGTGGACGTTTCATGCAAATTTATGCTACATAAAATGATAATAACTCTTTCACTTTTCATAATTTTGGTAAGCTTTTACCCGGCTGTTTAGTTAACCAAATGCAGACCACCTTGCCGACCACACAAACACAAGTGTTAATATTTTTAAAGTAAGCAATTTAAATTGAAGGTGTAAACGATTATGTTACACCCTGTAATCGCATAAGGCTGTCTGATTTGTACAAATATGTATGCTTTGTAAGTAAGAAAATATATAACGGATTGAGTGAGTATATTTTCCCTATCTCAATTCGGCATTACTTTAAAAAAAATTCTATGTATTCAAATTTTGAATACCAAAACATTCTGCATCATTTCTATTAAAAGTTATTTCATTTGACATTGCCCGTGTTCAGAGTTGGGAAAATAGAAAAACAAGAATATTAACGACCCTGCGGTATGTATTGTAAGTATGTATGTGGCCGCAGAAGCATCTACTCAGAGGTGAGGACGACGAGGTGTAGAAACCTGCTGAGGCACTCGTGTGCGAGTGCTCAGGATCCTGTCGCCTCCAGTTAAATTTTACAGCTCAAGCAAGACACTAAAAGGCATCGCACATGACAAAGGCACAAGGACGACATTCCTCACCCGTCCCCCAAGGTTCTCCTTCACCAGGCAAGCAAAGATGGGAGATTAAAGCACATCTTAATGTGAACCGGCTCGGGGAAATGTGAAACAAGCGCGTAGGCCGTGAAAGTTTCCGTTATCAACGCGACCCAAGGCGCCAGTAGCTGGAACAGTACGCGGTCTAAGTACACGCACAATACCGGGACAGTGCCCTTCAGATATCTCCTTGATTAGGGGGGTCTGAGTATAGCATATGTATCAGACTTTTGTGTTTTATGTTTGCGGTATATATTCTATCAATTTAAAAAATAAAAATCTTGTAAAAATGCTCTATTCGATATAGCTCGACTAGGAGATACTCTGAGTAAAAGTCTTGCTGTGAATAAATATTAATTAACGATTCGAACATGGTTTTTTAATCAATCTTAATTGTTACAAAATCCTTAATATTGTGGCTTAATTTATATTGGTACTAGTTAATTGCAATTAATGGAGAAGTTATTATTCTCAAAATTTGGAGTCAATAGTTCTTATAGCCTTTAAGATCCGCTTTCATACTGATCAATCATGATTTCCCTTTTTGGGAGATGAAAAGCTGTATCTTTAATATTGTGGTGTCGAGCTGATTTTTTCAACCTACTATATACATTTCCGCAATTTCATTACACCCTTTTGAGGGTATACAAAATTATCAATTATCATTACAGCTACAACGATTAAATATTTATGGCTAGCATGAGACGCACGAGTAATAACAAGTGACGAACAGTTTAATGGAAGTTGCCTGAGTTGTTGGTGCTTTTGCGACAACACATAAATTGAAAGTTTAGACGAAGTTGGTAAAGCAATGTCCTTGAAATTAATGACCCAAACCGTTACGCACTTGAAAAAAAAAGTTTGGAAAAATATTTAATTGCACTTAGAGCCCTGTTAATAGATGTGTGCAGATAAGCGTAAAATATGTTGATACTCTTAGGGGGCACTTGAAAGTGGTGCTCATTCTCTTATACGGACTTCGATAATTGTATAAGAGAACATTGACATACACTTGTGAGACATGCAACTTTGCACTCATTGAATTTAATCATTTAATTACCAGATTTAAAATGTTGGTAAGTGAAAAAATGCACTTTCTTTCAAATTGGATATCTTTTGCACATCATTAAATCACAATCATTTATTTTTGTACTGCGGCAAATTTGGTAATTAATCTGACGATTGGTTCAATCGATAAGTCCATCGAATATTAAGAGCTGGTGACAGAAAATTCGAATATATATGGCAAATTCCGCGAATATTTCATGGTACATATGTATATATGTACATATTAATATTCTGTATATACAACTATAAATAGAAATTAATCCATACAAAAATCCGACGTGGATTTTATTTGATCTACAAATGATGTATATATACGTGTATAGTATGTAATGTGTAAAATTTTGCGTGTTTGGATATGTTGTGGAATTGGAACTGTTAGAAGTAGTCTCAAAGTGGTCCATGGTCATGATGAAACATTTATGACAATGAAACGTGGATTGGCAGCATCTCTTTTCGAGTATCTACTGTGACGGGCAGTTAATTAATGTGGTTTAATTTATGAATGTTTGCTTTGGCTACCCTATTAATCATTAATGACGAACATAAATATTTGGTCGCCCTCGCTTTTCAGATCATTTGTGAAACTTTGTCCGTATGAAACGTTTTCGTTGCCTTGAACTGAAACTGGACAACGCTAAATACACAAAAGCCATAAACAGCCACTTTGAGTATGTATTTGTGCTTAATTATGATTTATACATAAGTACATAAAAATATATGAATATATATACATATTCAAATACATAAATACGTATTTTACAGAGGGCAACGAGGCGGATAAAAACGCCAATTCAGTTCTTGGGGCTGGCATAAAAATGTGAATTAGGAGTTGGCGCCTGCATTCGGCATCAGGCATTAGCTAAACAGCGTCACAGGACCCCAGCCGGGGGACGGCAGCAACAACAGGGGACGATTATTGCTGCAGATAAAACTGAAACCGACGCGAAATTCTAAATGTAGATGTGGCTATACAAGTATCTGAAATGCGAAATGGAAAAAAGTAAAACAAAACATTTACCCAAAGGATCAACTCGATAAATAACTTCCGGCATGACGGGCCGCGTCAGCAGGCACACAACAGTCAGCAACCAGGCGGTTCTGCTCCAGCTACGGCCCCAGGAGCTCTGGTAGTGCACGTGCCGACATTTGTTAGATTGGGGCTGCGGTAGGCATGTGTAGGCATGGCATTGCCAGCGCTGCCGTTGCAGATGCCGTGCGGGATTGGACTCCTGTTCGGCCATTGCCAACGCCCGGAATTGATGTGGATGTTGTTGTTACTATTGTTGTTGTTGACGTTGCTGCTGTCGTCGACTCAGTCTCTGTTTTGGCCAATGTTATCGTTGTTTAGCGGATGCTGTTGATTTGATGTTCTTTATGGTCGATTTTATAGCGTGCTCCCAGATTTGGCGATTTGCATTTTTTGAATTTTCATATTTATTGTTATCATCAGCGGCGTCGATTGTAATGCCTCATACGAATGGTCAATATACTCGCATTCGTGTTCATGTTCATATTCATATTCATATTGGTATACATTTTCGTATTCATGGCATTGGCATCGTCGAATCGATCCTATCATCTGCTTTAATGGGAAGTATGAATCAATATAAAATGTTATTTTGTACACTTTTTATTTGCGCTTCATCATATCAAATTTTGCACTTGCTTTATAGCTGGAATTGTTACGCAAAATATTTTGATTTCTTTATGTCACATTTTTTATGATTTGAATTGTGTCTGACTTGTTAGTTTTTGTGTTATACAAGAAATTTAATTAATTAAATTTCACACGCTGTTAGCTTCTGCTTTTTCTGACTTTTTTTTATTTTTATTATTTATTTTGTCAATTTATAACTGCACGATGTAGATTCTGGATTTAAAACACAATTTCATTACTTGTTACGTAAACACTGATTGTTTAATATAAAAAAGGACCAACACTCGCTTTGAACATTTTTTATTTGCTCAATACAAATTATTAAATTATGGGCTTTTCCATATTCGCGCCGTTTTTTTTTCCTGTTGAGTTTGAGGTTGTTTATCGAATTTCAAATTAATTTTAAATTAAAATTCGACATTCAAATTAATCACAATTAATTAGTTTGGTTAACAATTTGTAAACTTTTTGTTTTAACAGCACCCAAATGCGACTCTAAAACCAATTCAACTTTCTGTAGCAATTGCGAATAGAGCAGGATTAGCGGTAAAATATCCATTGTTTTCGGCACATTGTTTTCATTACCCTCGGGGTTATATTCTCATTAACTTGCAAATTGCATGTTTCATTTTAAGCCTGTATTACTAATTCTGTTGTTTGAAATCAATTGAACGATTTAAGAGATGAATTCAAGTTTTTATTTATGCTAATAGGGATACCTGATTTTACTGTTATTAGTATAGATTTGCCTTGTGTAAAATTTTACAACAAAAAGCTCCAAAATTTAAATATATTTACAGATCAAGTTTTTGTATCAGATCAACATTTACATAAGGTTTTTGTGTAAATAAATATATGTTCTTACATTAAGCTACATGATTGTCTGTTTTTGTAGAAAGTAATAAATATTTTTGCTTCCAGTTTTGAAAATTCATTATTTTTACATTTAAAAAGAAAACACAAAATAGATATTCTATGTAGAATGGAATTTTCTATTTTGGCAGTTGCCAATGTTAGATAGGACCATATGAAACTCGGATTATCTCTTTGTTTCTGATTTCCCACCCTGCGTTATTTTCTATCGTTATCGGTTTCTATAGTTTGGACAACAAGTGAGTTGAGGACGTTCTGGCTAGATTAAAAGTACACAAAAGGTATCAATTGTGTTCATTTATCCATGAAATTCTAACATTGATGTGCGGCAAGCCAGCAAAAGCAACCCGTACGAGATGAGTAATGGGAAACTTATATACATACACACACACACACACATTCAGACAGACACATACACATGCAATCACCCAAACGCCCCAAATTTACAAAAAACACACAGGCACCAACAAAATATATGAATGGTGTATTCGCTATGTGGGATGTTTTAGGACGCTGCAAGCTGAGGTTTTTGTAAAGTCGTTGAAAGATGCGAGTTGTAATATGACAAAACATTCATTAACTGACACTTTCGGGCGGCCGGTCTAACAAGGCCGGAGCCGAATGTTGCTTCTGTTTTGCCCGCTGGAGTGACGGATGAACACAAAATGATGAAAGCTAAACCCCAACGAAAGGGGAAGCGACTTTCGTATATGGTTGAGTATTAAGCGTGTAGGGACCAAACAAATCCCTTGTTATCCTGAGAGCCATGAGTAAGTACGTCAGTTTCAAGCACACACAACACAAGCACACAAATACAAACACAGACACACACACACACAGACACACATATTCAAACATGCAAGCACAAACCCACAAACACATGCACACACAGAAATACTCGAGAAGCACACACACAAACCTGCATATGTTTAGCTGCTATGCTTCTCTAAAAAATGCTTCTTTATGTTGGCTTAATGTATTTCTCGGCGTTTTCTTCGTTATTGTTCGCCTGCGAGAAACCCAAAAACCGCAAACTTTCAAAAGCAAACTTCATATTTTGCAAGCTGAGCGGAAAGTGCTTGTTCTGCCCAACCCGTACCCGCACCCGCACCAGTAAACACCACATAACCGACACCATAAACCCTCTACTGCCTATGGTCCTACTAGTGACACCATTCCATGTGTTTCTAGGGGATGCAGCTGCAAAGGCAGCAGTAGCAGCAGCAGCAGCAACAACAGCAGTAGCAGCAGCAAGAACGGCAGCAGCAGCAGCAACACAGCAGCAGCAGCAGCAGCGGCCAGCGTTGACGGCAACGTCAACGTCAACATCGACGTTTGTGCTTGCCTTGTGATGCCTTTGTATCTGTATCTGAATCTGTTGGATGTCTGACGTTCCGTTGAAGGCGTTTTAGTTGTTTTGCCTCAGCTTTGGCTGCTTGTTGAAGGTTTTGTAAAGGTTGTTGCAGCCACCACTCATCATGATGAACTTTCGGTCGAACTTTGGTTTATGGCTTTTCGATGTTTTTCTTTTTCAAAACTAATATATATATATATATCTTCAAATTTATATATAAATATTTTAACTTTCATCTTGGCCAGCATCCGCTGCCGCAAGCAAAAATTTTACTTAGGGTTGTACGTCTGGCTGAGACGGGCGTTTGGGTGGTCAGACACAACTACATACATAGTGAGGGGATGTTAGTTGCCTGGCACTAATAAGTTCAGTTGCGAACAGTTATTTATTTGAATTTATTTAAGCGGAAAGTTGCGCTCGTATTTTCTCATCTTTTGTGCTCAGTTCAATTTAGCGGAAAATTGAATTCATATTGAAATTGGTCGGTCAGCGAACTTATCCACCGACCACCATCGAAATCCCATGCAAATATCAAACAGCCAGTTTTTGCGACTCGCTCAAATAGCCAAACAAAATCAATGACGTTTTCAACACATCGTGTCCACCGCAAAACAGGAAAATACAGCGGCAGTCACCAAATTCATCAGTGGTTTTGGTCGCAAACAGATGAAAATACGCTTTATGTCTGTCAACTGAATAATTTGCCAAATTGCTTGATTCGTTCTGTACATTTAAATTTAGAGTCAGTCAATTGAAGAACAAATGTTTCGCACAGCCGTAAACGCTCGAGAACAATTGGATAATCAAATTTGGACTACACATTACACCCATCTTCGGGTAAATTTTGCAAGAGTCAGACCAAGGGAGCAAAAGAACGAATTTTGATTAAACCAGATTCACCTTACTTGGTGGATGTCAGGCATTCTAAATTGAATACATAGATTGTGTACGATGCGCCCATAAATCTTCAACTGGCCCAATTGTCTCAAAATACAGAACTCATATTCACATGCAGTGATTGATAGCTACGGCAAAGAGGATCTTGAATATGGTAATTTTCGTAGAACCCTTGCCTTGTCGGTTGTCGACACCAGTGTTCGAAAAAGATAAATGCATGCTTAAGGAATCCCAAGCAGCTTTCAGAGGTCTAAATCAAAATTATGGCTTAGCGTCAGAACTCTGCCAACAGGGATTGGAAAGTTTTGCTAGCTGAGTAGAGCGAGCGAATTGCAAGGGGCTTTTGGGCAGCGAGCAAGGTAAATATTTATTGGCTCAATAATTTGGCAACATTTTGCAGGATTAATGTGCAAATTCCAGAGCTATAAATTATTTCCAGCCGTATTCCTAAATTGTATAAAATAAATACAGAATAAAAAAGTCCGACGCAATCACGAAAAAGAAAGTATGGGTATGTTTGTGTGTGTGTACAATATATGCGAGTGCCTCTGCGTGTGTGTGTGAGTTGGGGGAGGCTGTGTTTTTTTGCAAGGACACGCAACCATAATAAAAACTTGTTGAAAAATTTACGAGCACAGCAGCATCAAAGGACAAATCGGACAAAACAGGCCCAAGCAATTGGCCACGTAAGCAGCCGCTGGTCGGCTACTGGTCACGTTCCGGTCCCTCTACAGATCCCAATCCCGCCATCCAGTGGAACGACAAGGGCGTGTTTATTTATGTCGTGGCTACCGCTGAAAAGTTTAGTCGTTGTACGTGTCAAAAACTTTTGACATTGCAATAGCTCCTCGCCTGCTCAAGAAGTCAGCAGCTGCATTTGGGGGACCCCAGCTGTCGGCCTATTAAATCGCACAGAACACACAATGAACCCGGCAAACACCGATGTGCCCTAACACAATTCGAATGGCAAAGTTAAGACACTGACTAATTTGGTTAGCGGGTCGCGTACAACTTTCATTGGTAACTAGAATATGTTATTAAATAATGTCTAGTACATGAGCAGCTACCTAACCAAAAATCACAAAACAGCCACGTGACACAGCCACGACACAGCAGCAACCAAGGCAATGACGAAGGCGAAGACATCCGACCAGAAGCAGAGACAGAGTCACTGGCAGCGCCACTGGTAGATGCTGTGGCTTAGGCTGTGGCAGTTTGCGGAGAATGGTGTCTTTATTCAGTAAATAATTGATCAGGGTTCGTGCAAATCTCGGAGCATCTGTGCTGTGTTAAATATGTCGCATATTAAATTTGCACTAGCAGCCCTGGCTCATGCTTGATGAGGGCATAGTTAGGCCAGTCAAGTCAGGGAGTCATATTGACCACAATTGCCCTTGTCCTTTATTACATGCACAGCATTATTTTTAATCATAGGCTCAGCTTTAATATATCGTGCAACGTAATGAACACAGCGTTCAAAGATAATTTCCATAGAGCTGGCAAGTAACAAAACCCAAAAAATGCTAAGCATTTCACGTTCAATTTGTTATTTTAATTGGACTAAATTAATTTCAGATATGTAATTGAACATAGCCATTATATATTGTTCTTTAATCAGAAAACTCAACAATTCACGAGCAGCAAATGGTTTTCATGCCCAACAAGGGAAAAACACCTGTTCCGGGAATTTTCCAAAAGGTAAAGCATTTGGAGCACTTATATGAAAATATACGCGAACATATAATAAAGTGCGTGTGCCGCAAAATAAAAATAAATAAAAATGAAAAAAAAACCACGAGTAAAACCAAACAAAAAATGGTTCGTGGTATCAAGGGCAAAAACATACATTTTCCGCTTTACGATGGCATTTGGCGAAAGTAAAATGAAAGGGGCTCTGAATGGCCAAAGAATGGCGTGAGACGATGGTCATGGAGATGCTGCGCAGCTGCGTCAAATGACGAAAGAACAAAGAAAGGCCAGTGGAGTCGAAAGTTGGAGGAGCCGAACTACATATTCGTATACGAACCGTGGCCGAGTAAGCCATGGTGGATGCTGGCGGGGATATGAAGATGTTGGGATTGCGGGGTGTGGCATGTGGCAAGTGTACGCGGACGGTGAAATGTTGGCTCTGTTGAAGGCAATAAAATGAAATTACAACTTAATTGTCATAAATAATTCAAGAGATTCCTTGGCAGCAGAGAACGCCAGAGTCAAAAACTGTGCGTTGCGAGCGAAATCAGAGCGACCCGCAAAATAACCCGCCTGCGACACTCTCTCCCCTCCGTCTTCGCTTATCACATCAACTACAACACCCCCGCCACCAATAAGTGTTGCCATGTCCACCTTCTTCTGCATCGCTTAACAAACATTTTAAAGCCAGCTGCTACTTTAAGTAAGGATTTCGTGCACGTCAGCTGCATGAGCAATATTATGTGTTTTATTATTAACAAAGTTAATCCTCTGACCTAGTTAAGTTCGCACACATATACACAAGCAAACACACGCTGAATTTACACGAATAAGCTGATGCGATGTTGCTGAGATGCCAATGCGGATGCCCTCAGACCGGCCGCATGAGGCGTTAATAAAATATTAGGAGTGCTCTAAAATTACATAGCTGATTACTGCAACCAATCCGCAGTCGCGGCCAAAGTCAAGTGGAATTGATTCTATTTAATTGCAGCTTAAAATCGGTCTAACGAGAAACTGTGGTCAGATAATATATTTGTGGCAAGTTCGAAACTGATTTGCAAACCAACCACATTATTTCCCATATGCCCTAGCTAATATGTTATTCTGCTTTGAGTAATCGAATATTCGAATGTATGTTGCATATTTGCCTATGACATATTCTTCAATTATGCAGAGAATATTCTTGAGGCTCTTTCCAAACAAACAACAAGTAAATAATGGTAAATTAGCAAAATGAGGAAAGTTCCATAACAATCATATGCACACACACAAGCACACACACGCACACACACGCACACACACGCACACACACACATACATGCACATACGTACACTCAACCGCCCACATGCTCGTAGGCTCACCATTTGGGGGGCATGGCTGGCCCTGATTGCCAGTTAAGAATGTGCAAACAAACAAACAAAACGTCGCGACGGCAGGGTCTGATTGTGATTGTTAAGAGACGGGACAGAGTCGGGGACTAGAGCGGGGATACCGACAGCGACAGGGAGAGGCCAGGACTGGAGCCATACAAATGGTAGAGGACAGGAAAATGCTTACGAAAACAAAAAGAAAGTATAACATGTGTTCGGTAGCGCTTCGAACCGCTACGGGTGCGAGTCTGCTAACGGGAACATCATATTTCTATGCCCTTTTGCCAATAAACTGTTTTGCGAGAGACGATAGACGGCTGCCATCGAACACAGGAGGCCTTTAAAAACTAACACTCTGTTGAGCAAACAATCGAACAATTTATTTTGTTTTAATAATAATAAAAGAGACGAAATGAGCAACAACAAGCGAACAACGCACAAAAGTGCAAGGCAAGTGGAAACCGGATAAATGTATAAATACCCGCCAGACATCGAAGCTGACTTTTTTTTTACCCTTAACGTATACATATGCTGTATAAAAATGAAGAAAAAAATTAAAATAATGTAAATAAACTCATTCAGAGATGTAGCATGAAAAAAAATTATAAAGAAGGAAAAAACATTGTAAAACAAGTGCGAGTGTGTTAAAAGTTTTAAAAGTTAGGATAACCTGTGGCCATATAATAATTACATTAAAATTAAAGAATGAAAAACACATTTGTAGTCAAATTACCATATGCTATTTCTGTGTACAGTTTAGAAATAAGGATTGAGAGAAAAGATGTACCGACATTCTTTCGTTTTGAATTTTCTAACTTAAATACATATTAGATTATTTAATTTTCTTTGTTAACAAATCTTACGACGCTGAGAGATAAGTGAAACTGGAAGGCATAAATAAATTAAATTATGTATTTAATACGCCTTATTCCTTTACTTTTTCTTTTGTACATTAAAACCTCATTTACATACGTATTCACTGTGCTGGTGTTGAATAACATGTCGAAAAAATAACACAAACAAAAAAGACTTTTTAATAAGTTTTAAATTTTAAAATAGCTGCATGTTATAAAAAATTATGCTGACATAAAAACTGAACGCAACCCAATAAATGCAGAATCACTGACAGATCTGTCAATCAAATCACTCGACTGTGCTCTAGAATTTTCTACCACATATCGTTGAGAGTACAGACAGGATTTCAATATGTGAAATAAGTTGGCTTATGTTTGAACACGCAAATATGCCCAACAAGGAGATACTTGTTACATACAAATTTCAATCATTGTATCTCTCTGTATCTCTCCCTCATATAAATTATAAGATCGGTTCTATCTACCTCGGCCAGTTACAATAAAATGTACAACTTTGGATTGGCATTTTCAGCAAAAAATTAAATTAAGATTCAAATAGAATTTATGGACTATATTGGCAAGTATTCATTAATCTATATATTTTTATGAAATAACAGACAATCTACCAATTATCAACTCAACTCAACTCAAAAAAAAATACAATTTGCAATTTAAAATAAATATTAAGCATAATTTCCTTTCTGGGAAATGCTTCGTCATTTTCGTGTCGGTTTCCTGGCATCCTGATGTGATGGCATTTTAATTATTCCATTTGAGTACTCATTTAAACTGTTTACATAATCACTCAAAGGTATCCAAGGATTTACATTAAAGCTACAATGCTCTTAGAGATATTGGCTGCCCGGATGTCAACTTCTTTCAAATCGCTTTGCTTCTTGAGCTCGCTAATCCAGTTGAGCGATTACTAACTGCTTTCTGCGATATATGTTAGTTAAAAACAACCTTTGAATTCATGCTGCATTTTTTTTTAGTTGTAAGTTGAAATTTACCTGCAGAGTGCTTGTCTTTTATTCGGTAAAAGATTTGAGAGGAAGCATTTTATAATTAAGTTAAAGTTTCTGAAAATCTGGGCACGAAATTAACCAGAGATGAGATTTCACTGATGACCAGATATTTCTGGTTTAGCAGCATACTCTCTCCTCTTCTGCGATAAACTTGCGATAATTTAATTATACGCGCAACTCGAAACTGATGCTGGCTGTGATAAAATCAAGCAGCTGGGTGGCTGGATGAGCGGAGGGGGGAAGTACTGTGTTGGGGATTGGATACTGTAACAGTGACAGTGACAGAGACATGACTGAGAGTGCCTCTAGTGGCAGTGCCAGAGCGACTGGACTGTTGTAAGTGGCAGCAATGTAAATTACGCGTATTAATATCAATTTATAATCCCAATCCAAAAACCGAACCAAAAAAAAGAAAATAAAAGATATAAAAATTGCACAGTCAGTATGCCGACGATGATGCTGCAAATCCGTGATAAATCCTTAAAAATTACTTTTAATTTCGCAACCAAGAATGCAAAGCCTCGAATTGATGCCACAGCCAGACGACAGGCAGTCCTCGTCCTGCTGCACTGTGCATAGTGAATCTGAGATTGTGAGAGACTGAGAGCCATAGAGCCACAGAGCCAGAGGAGCCATCCAGCTAACCATTTACCCAATTGACTTAGCCAGCTATCTGCTATCAGCTATCTGCTACAGAGGGCCGCATCTAGATTAAAATAAGTCGAGCGATGAAAATAGATTACGCGCGTATTTTGCGAATGATGCGGCCGGGCAGTGTAACGCTGAAGAAGAAGCACAAACAGAAGCAGAAGCAAAATTCGACGTAGACGCCTGCGGCGCCGTCGTCGTCGTCGCCGCCAACAACGTCAGCAGAGGCGTGAAGAATTCCCCCCAATTTAATTTGAGTTTTCCGCCGTTGCCGTCCCTTTGTTTGATTAGTCGATTTTGTGGACTTTGGCGCTAATTGTGCACATCGCAATCGCACACACACACACTGACATACACACAGACACACACTCACACACACACAGACTAGCATACTAATGTGTGTGTGTGTGTGGATGGAATTGCATACATGTAACAAGTTTGTTAAAGTGCGTGGGCAAAGGAGGAAATATACGCAGCTCCAATGCCGCATCCGCTTATGCTAATCAATTCGAGTTGGCTAACACACATTCAAACACACACACACGCACTCTCGTGCGCGTTAACCATTCTGTTGCCGTTATTTTTGCAATATTTGCATAATTGCTTTTGTTGCTTTCGTTTGGTCGGCTTTGGCATGATGATGCTCGATGCTCGGTGCTGGGTGCTGGCTGCTAGGTGGCAGCATCAGTGCCTCGATGCCTCGATGCCTCGATGCTTGGCGTGTGCCAAATATTTACACATCGTTCCCCACCGTGGCAGCCATCAGGCCAGCCAGCAGCCAGCAATTCTCAGCCAACAACAGTAGCTGTGTTGCTGTCTCAGTCAGTGAGAGTGCGGTCGCGCAGTTTTTGGCCAATTTCACAAGTTGCACTCGTGCTGCCGTTGTTGGCATTCACATTAACATATTATAATTAGCACGTTTCCACTGGGCCGGGTAGCACATATTTTATACGCATTGCACAAATAACACGGCAAAGGAGGCGCAAACGGTTTCAGTGGCAGTTGCCGCAATGCGATTTTTGGCAGCATTTTGAGACGACAATGGCACGGGGTACACGGGTTGCAGCGATGGGGACGGATACGGATCAGGAGACAAAGACAGAGACAGGCTCTAACGGCATTTTGGCGCTCCACTTTTCGAAATCGCGACCGCAACGCGTTTTTCTGCCAAATACGCCGAACATTCACGAGTTTTGGCATCCCCGGCGCGACGGCAGCCATTGGCGGTGGCCTTCGAACGTGTCAACAGCATCTGTGGCTATGCTGATGCTGATGTCACGCCAACAGCCAACATCAGCAGCAGCAGCAGCAGAAATATAAGAAGAGGCAGAAACAGAAGCAGCACCAGACGACACTCGACACTTACTGAGCGAAGAACTGGCGGTGGGGGTGGTGTTGGGCACCCATTATGAGCACATTAAAAGAGAAGTTCAGCAGGCGCGAGTGTCGATGTTTACGTATCCACTGGTCCCGTTAGACTGGCGCGCTCGACGGCCGAACAGGCGCCTTAAGGCGCACGAGAATAGCAGCAAACATACCAGCTGAGCGCTCTCTCACCTACTCTGTCTCTCTCAGTCTCTCTCTCTCTTTGCATCGAGAGAAATGTGCTTTCAACCCTCATCAACAGCAACAATAAAAACCGCAAAAGCAGCGACAACATGTTGAAAGATATTCGTGTGATCCAGGAGTGAAAATAAGAGATCAACTAACTGATAAGCATTAAGCAACAAAATGCGAGACGATTTGTACCTAAATACCAAAATTCATCGACTGACAGTTTTATAGTTACAGTAAAAGTTTGCTAGCCATCTGAAATCTGGAAAATCACAATGAGTCTGAGTTCCATATCGTTTTTTTTATTCAACATTTTCAGATTTTTTCTACAATATAATACAACAATACAAATACATATATATTTAAAAAAAAAGGAAATAATTTTTACATGTAATACACAGACACACGTATATTATGTAAAATATTTTTTACTACTGCCACATGGATGCTTACATTTGGTTGTCGAATGTCAGCGACCTCGCATTAAATGTTGCTAGCAACATGTTGATAGAAACAACCGCTGAGAAATGTGAAAGAGCGAACGTCATAGGCGAGAGTGAGAGAACTCTTATACAAAAATGCGCAACACATGCGTTAACGGTCACTCTTGCAGGCCACACATATATTGTTGCGTTGTGGACCTAATTTGATTCTAATTTATGTAACTATGTATTGTCAACAATAAAGGGTCTACTCGAAGTCCTTTTGACTGCTTTATGCTTGCGCCAATTGTTTTCCTTTTAGTTCGTCATATGCATAAATAGTCAATTTCAGAGCTTAAGTTGGCTTTGCAGAAGTTACCTTCAACTCAACCTGACAATTGAAATCGCATATATGCATATTAACTGCCATTCATTGTGGTTTTACAAACGCTATTGATGATAAATGTCGCTTAAGAGCGAGGAAAGAACCATTCAATTTATGTCGTTCTTAAACTTGATAAAAAATTATAAGGTTAAAACAAAACACAATTCTTATAGGCATCATAGGTTTAAAGGAACACCAAATTAGAGCATGCATTAATTTTTATGATACACATGTATATATGGGCTGATTAAATATCAAACTTGTCCTAAGGCTCTGAAATTCGGACCACTCAATTTAAATGATATTAGTCTTTGTTTAAAAGATGATTGCTTACCAGAAAAGACTACTTACGCACACGCAGGTCACCGACGTCAAGTATATATATAAATATATATGTTAGTGTGTCTAATGTAAGTGAATATGTTAAGTATGGACGGGACGAACCGAGGCGAGAAGACTTGAGAAAATGAAATGAAATCATGTCTAAGCAGCAGATTCTCATGACAATCAGACGCTCCTGGGTATTTGCATAAAACCAAGATAAATAAATTCCACATGCAGACGGACAGTGTCAGACGCAGATCGACCGGTTAAAGGTTAACATTCTCGTCCGGCGTACAGCGTACGGTGTACGGTGTTCGACGTACGTCTACATGTTATATATGTACACATATATATTTGTATATATGTTGAACCTGAGGGCAGAGTCCGTGGTCTATTTGTTAGTGTCGTTGGCTCGATGAGCATCAGTAAATCGATGCGGTGCTATCTCTGATTGAAATTTCACTCTTCGGAATATGCGAATGGCCAGCAATACTGATTTCGAGAAGTCTGAGTGTCAGATTTTAATTGCGATTGACCATTCATTTGACCATATGTTTGCCCAGATTGGGTGCAATTTTAATGAAATGTATTTATTAGCTCCCCAAAAGTACTTATTATTTATGTATGCATTCTACTGAAGGTCAAACGGCACTCCGTGACCCAGTTGAGCAGATGTGTGCCTCTATAATCGAAAGCAACTGTGGGATAAGCGAATCGAAATTTAACATTTTGAGTACTCAATCGTACTCAATTTCATCGAATGATTTCAAATGCTTAAATGCAGATGAATATTCCACACCAGGTACCTATTTAAATTCCCATTTTAAATAAATTATGTTTGGTAAACAATTGTACGTGGGCCGTACACGTTCAATTCTGCACTTTCCAGCAAGCCGCACTCGGCTATCTGTGGCGCCACCGTTGCCGTTGAGGACGCGACGCTTATCTTGGTGATGCGGAAATTGCGGTTGAGTTCACGCTTAAAACTTTGTTGCCAACTGATTATCGCTGACAAGCCGTGAGCTCGTGCTCTTGCTACAATAAGTTACAAGCATAGCTTGTCTGCGTGATGGTCTGATGGTGTAATGTTGTCGGTGTGAGATTGACTGAGTGAGTGAGTGTGAGTGTCGGCATTGGCATGGATAACCCAAATTGGGCACAACATTTGCTCTCTACTGTCACAGGACGACAAAATCAGGCAGTCAACTCTTTCCTAGAGCAGCAGAGTCGGAGTCAGCTCGACAGTTTGGCGATAATTAATCAAGACCATCTGCATTCAGTGGGCGTAAAAATGAAATGTCACAATAAAACCATTTGCGAGTCCTTTTGGTATGGACATGGGCACATGGACACATGCTCATACAGACCCAACACTAGCGACAATTAGCTTTTGTCAGAGGCCATGACAAACGGATTATATAAACGCCTCAATCATTCTGGCACAGCAGACCCGCGACAAGAAGTCATGGCAACACCTCCCTGGCCAACTGACAAACGGCTAAATAAACGATTTACACAGTGAGAAAGATGTGTGAAAGATCGGATACCTAATATGGTAAGAATAAATTCTTTTCTTAAAGCTGCACATATCGATGGAATGGCACAAGAACTGTTTGAATGACAAAGATTTATGATGCATCTTCAAACATCATTTTATGCTTGTAGTTCCCCTATATGTCATTCGATTTCCATTAACTTTAAACTTAAATTGAGCGTATGCCAAAAGTTTATTTTCAAACTACAATTTCATAATGCCAAGTGCTTTTAGTGTACTCTGTCTCCACATACATATGCATATTTATATGTATATGTATGTATGTGTATAGTACAAAACATTCAGACAACTGTTGTTCTGTTCTGTTGGTCGTTGCGTAAATGATGAATCCCCACACGAACTTTGGCCTCGCAGACTGCTCGGGGCGCGACACTTGTAAAGCTGTCACAACATTAATCAAATCGAGAGTGCAAAACAAATGCAAGCCATAAATTCACAGTTCAGTCGCCAGGCGGCAATATTGTGGTCCTTGCGGCTGCCCAGTGAAAGTGGCGGCAAAAGTGTGGTTCGATAAGCCAGCCAGAAGCTACATATCTGAACTTATGGCCTGAACTTGTGATAAATATAGTCGAGTGCATACCGAATCGCTTATCCAGTTGAAATCCCAGGTAGTAATCATTTCCTGTTTTAGTGGCTGCTGCAAAACGTTGCATGTTTTATATACATACGTGTGTACGTACGTATTGGATGAGTGATTGTGTGAATGTGCCTACAGCAAATTGAGAAAACCGATTGCGATCGGGCCATTGAGTCGCAAGGACATTTGACTTTCCGGTTGTTGAGCAACTCGCTTAATGACGCAATGTCGTTGGCAATGATAATGATACCCGCCGTCGGCGTCCGAGTTGACAGCGCCACAGCCCCATCTACATTTGCACCTATCGGTGTGTAATACGATACTGCATAGCGACAAGCGCGGCATGAAATTGAGCTGAGTCTCAGGGTTGAGTATGAGTATGACCGACACTAACAGGCAACTCGCAACAATTGCCAAAAAAAAATCCAGCCAATATGTTAAATTCGTGTGAGTTCGACTACGAGATACTCTGAACCCAGCTGTTAAATATACTCTAGTTTATTTACAATTTTCTCTATAAATGATTTTGTCACATTTCTTATGGCCGTCACAGATAATAAAGAGTGAAACAAATCAAGGCGACGCATAGGTTGATTCAGAAGCCCGAACTGAAATCACAGACTTTAAACAAATTTGTGCATATACATACATATATATAAATATATATATATATATATATATATATATATATATATATATGTATATAACGATAACGGGACGCTGCTAAGTAAAGACACTTAATTAAGCAATCAATACTTAGTGATATGCTATTCCCCTCAGATTCAGTATGAGAATAAGGTTTGGTTGAGTGTTTCTTATCCCATCTTGATGAAATTTGTCCTGTTGATTAATAATAGGTCGGTGTATATAATATGTATAATTTTATGCCTCTGCCTCTTATAGTTATCGGAAGTTGATATGCATCGAGAGATTCTATTACGAATTTGAAGACTCGAGCCGCTATAGTCCTTGAGATATATTGACTCGGCTGTTAATCCAGATATAGAACATATATACCTTTTAGGTTGCTTCCTTCTTCCCTTTCACAAAATACTTAAGCCCCCCTAGTATGCATTTTTAATGGGTTCAGTGTATAAAAAGTTTCTTCTGAAATGGACGCAAATTGTTCTGAAAAATAAAAAAAAAATGTGTTCAGCCATTGTGAATAAGGTCCGAAAAAAATACAATTCAGAACGTGCGAAAAAGAGAAACAGACTGCTCTTGCTGTACCTGCCACACCGTGACATATTCGACAAATAAATTATGTTTACTTAACGTTTTAACAATTTGCACCAATAAAGTAAACAATGTGAACATTGTTCGTGTTCATGTACGAGTCATATGAATTTTTAACAATAAGTCGCAACACATACAAATCGACATGGCTAACAGTGTGGGTAAATGTTTTACAATTTACATACATTGACTCGCTTTCGCATATGGTTAATAATATATTCCATACACACTACACACTGCTAAGCACTAGAAAAATTGGAAACGCTTATATATAAGCGCCTTCTAAGCTGCCTATGCTCACTTTTTGACTCGGTCTTAATATATGCATATACTTTTTAGAGAGCTTCTTTCATAGGTTTATTCCTGGTATATTGACAAAAGAAACGACGTGATTGCAATCTCAACAGATTATTTGCTGCTTATCATAATAAAATATTGCCAAGAAAACGAAACTGAAACAGATTTAATTTGATTAATTATGGCATTCTCTGGGTATTCTTTGATGAAGCAATTGCAGCTGGTCTTGTAGACAAGCTTCCGCTATCCTTATAAATGAATCAATTAATATTTATTTTACGTACACCAGATGCACTTTTCTGCCAAATTTAAATTCCCATTAAATTTAAATATATTGAATTTAGTATTTATTGTATTAAATGCGTACAGGCAATTAATTAAGAGACATGATACGATCTTAGCTGACGGCAACATTAATGTGTCGAAACTGACGTTTCGAGTCGATTTAGTTGGTTGCTGTTGGATGCTGGCGGGTTGGAAAAAAAAGCTGCAAGCGATTTCTCTTTGATCCACATTAAACACCTAACACGCTGTGAATCGCGAATCTCGGCAAATCCACTCAAGTGGAATACACTTAATGCCCTCACATGCTGCCACAAAGAGTGCGAGGACCATGAGCATGGCTGCAGCCAATGTCCTCATGGGTTTAACATGAGAGCGGCGTGGCTGACACAGCCTTCTCTTCGGCAATTGCGTCAAAAATAAATTACGTTGTGCAGGGCGACACCAACACCGTCAGCCGGCTCACAAAGAAACAAACGAGCACAGTTTTATACATGCAATATATATATATAAATATGTATATATATATATATGTATATATATATTTGTGTATATAACCTGGGGCGACATGTCCCGAATCCTGGCGATCGACGCGAAGGGTAATACCACACGACAGACCTGACAGGAACGGTGGAAGACAGAGCCTGGAGAGAATGGTGTGCCGCCAGAGACACGCCGCAAACATCGCTGCCGCCTAATTCAGATTTCTGGGCCTGTCTCCGCTACTGCTTTCGTTCGCTTCGTTTTTATCTGCCCTGCCGCCTGTTGATAAGGCTGAGGAATAGACGACCCCCCAGCGAACGCTTGACGTTGAAACATGTCATGTAGTTTTTCTTTCGAAACAACCGACACCCACAAAAACATTCATTTGCGTTAGTGTATGTGTGTGTGTATGTGTGGGTGTGGCAGTGGTTTTACTAGCATGTGTGTGTGCGTGGCACTTTCACTACAATGCGACACCACACACATTCAGTGAATACTGTAGGCTTGTCTGCTGACTTTTTTCCACATGTTTCGCTTGCTTCGCTGAAGTTATTACGATGAAGGGCAGGCAGTGAGGAGCGTCTTGTTGGCGTGCTTCCCTTCCGTTTTCCGCTCAAACCACGTGCGGCAAACTTTCCGCTTCCATCGTCTGGTCTGCCTCACACGTGCAGCTGTGGTTAGTTTTCTGTTGCTCTCGCCATGGTGCAAACATGCCACTCCGCCCGTCTCTCTCAGCACAATTTTCTACTTCGGTTTGCCATGTCTTCTGTTTGCGTGCGTGTGTGTGTGTGTGTGTGTGTGTGTGTGTATGCGTTCGTGTGGTAAGCGTATAGGGCAACGGCGATGTTAAGCGCGGTTCCTTTGTCGCACCAACAAATGCGGTGGCGCTCATTGGGTGGAACAGATTGGTTTAGATTTGATTTGATAGGACATACTATACACCACCACCAAGCTGAGTAAAATAGGATACTATGTATAAACAAAGATTGCATCAATGTTTGAAGTCGAAATGTCTACATGATTCCAAAATGATTTTAAAGTGTTTTGAATAAGTTGATTAAAAGGATTATGAACAGAACTGACCTGCAGCTGGCGGAAAAAGAAAAGGCAGACATACATAATAATTATTTAAACGTTGATTTATGTGTTTTTATATAAAAATGTTTAAAAAAATGTTATTTATATTTTCGATACAGAAAATACTAAATCGATTGATTTTGAAGAAATCACAAAAGTTAATTTTTAATGTTGAAAACTGTAATTACAATTATGGGGAACTGCATATATCAAGTTCACACAATCATTTCGATTTGACAGCAATAGTTGATCATGTCAAATAGTCAACTAGCTAACAACTGTTGTGGCAAACTGTGCATATTCACACATGCATCCATGGACATGCACATGAATATGCACACATATTGAGTTACCTACAGACCTATCCTCTCTTTGCTTGTTTGCAATAATGACGGCCATGGGCTTGGCATGCTACGACCCTGGGCATCGACATATCACACACACACCCACAAACACACACGTATACTCGCCTTTGTTTACGTCGACATCGTTGTCATCGCTCTTTGTTTGCTCATGAAAAGCACTGCGAGCACTTCGCTCATAGTGCGAATTCGATGACTGCGGCTGCGGCTTGTCGTAGGTCTATCTACACACCTCGTAGCTGTTGCTGCTGTTACTGCTGTTGCTGCTGTTGCTAATAGTCGTTGAATTTGGTTGCGTTGTGTTTCACAGCTGTGTTCCGCTGGCTAGCCCCCAATAACACACCCACAACACTTTGAGCCATTGTCGCATGGCGCACATCTTCAGCTCTTCATTTGCCACCATACACACAGAGTTACACCCAATCCTGCCATGCCGAGCACTGGGCGAAGTTGTGTACTAGGCGGCCTTAATGGCTCATAAGAACATGGGCACATATGTACAGTATACACTCACATATGTGTATACACGAGTACTGTATTAGCTCTAGAACGCGTCATTAGTGCCACAGGATGGAATAATTTTCACATAAAAGCAAGCGGCTGCAGCTGATAGTAATCAGCAGTGCCTGATTATGAGTTTATGGTACTTTCAATTTTTTTAAAATAATGGAAATACTTTTGAAATTGTTTACGTATTGATCAAGTTCAGTTTGGTGTGTGGCATTATTGGTAGTTGAATCAATGTTCGAGCATATGCATGTCTGGCTTCGAATTCCGATTTATAATTTGATTTTAGAGAGATTATTTGTCGATAATAACTAAACGTTTCATAATGTTAAAGTTGCTTTAAAATTATTTATTTAAATGGTTTTAATTTCGACTTCATCTGATATAGACCATAAAAAATGACACAAAATTGTCCTAATGTAAATGTTGGCAACCCCTGTGGCTGGTCTGGTAATACACACGTGAAAGTGCCACTGATGAGTTCAATATTTTGTGGTTGGGTGGGGAAGTGATGGGGGAGGAGGAGGAAGAGGAAGAGGAGGAGGAGGAGGAGAAGGAGGAGGAGGGTATTATGGTGTGTGATCCGCTACCTGCCTAAGGGTGCGAGCTGATTGCGAGCTATTTTTGTTTTTAACACAATGGGTGTTAAATTGAATTTATCGCTTGACCAAAATGATTTTCCAGCTTTTACCAGGCGTAGGGCACCTTAATTAAATTTCACAGTTTTAGTTTATTTTTAAACGAAGTTGACAACGAAAACAGGTCATTAGGAGCATTATCGCATCATAATTCTGTCAGTGCGATAACAAAGCTTTCAATTCAATTTAACTGCCACACATGTACCAATCGCCCCTCGTCCCACCTCCACCCCCATAAGCCGCCTATAAATGTTGCTTGTGTGGATTTTGAGGCCGGTAATACTCGATGCCAGTGCCGAACATGGGACACGTTGGGCCTGGGGGATGTCATTGAGAATGGGAAATGCATGTCTATACGTATATGTATGTATGTACAACCATACATGTGTTTGTAGGCAGTGGGAGTGCCAGATTCGTTGTATTCATTTGTAGTTGGCCAACAGAGACTGTTTCGAGATTGTCATCCCTTTGAGACTGTATGTGTATAGCTGGACGAGGACAGCTGGGACGAGAATGGGGCACAATTGATGCAGGCCCTAAACGATACTGTATGATGTTAAGTAAGTTGTTGCTACTGTTACTGCTGCTGCTGGTGGTGTAATATATAATTTGAGTAGCAACACAATCAAACATCTGTCAAGTGCTGTACAAAATTGGGTCCTTGTTTACTTTTTATCAATGTTCCCATAAATGAACTTACCCAAATGGCAAATGCTCCTGTTCATGTGCATGTGAATATGTTTGCATGCATAAATGCCAACTTTTGAATATATTAGTTGGATCGTTTAGAGCAATCAGTGTGTGGCTGCCAGTCAAAAGTGTCTGCCTGTCACTGCCCCCACCATCCGAGTGTCGTCCTTGAATGCTTGCCTGTCTGCTTGTTGCCCAAAAGTCCGTGTCCGATTTGTAGTTCGTTTCGTTCTACTCAGCGCTTGGCGGCATTTCAAATGTAAACTGCCAAGTAGGCATTTCAAGCATAAGAATTTGCATAATTTACTTAGTTGAATATCCGACAACCCGCAAAGGGACAATCACCAGGCAGCAATACGACCAACCAACGAACAAGACTCCACACTAGTCGTCCTACATCAATGGAGATGTATTTGTCCTCTCTGTTTCTATGGCATCCGTCTGGCAACAACAACAACGACACAACAATAACAATAACAACAAGGACAACAACATGATCAACTTTTTAGTCGAGTGTGTCTGCAGGGGCAAAAAGGGAAAGTCTGTGGATAAAGTTGTCCAACTTAAAGTGCCGCTCTTCGAACTGCGAAAAGTGATTCCCATTAAGTGTGTCAATGCTGTGCCACTTCATCCATGTCCATGGATTGCTATAATAATCCATTTGCATGTCTACCTTTGAATTGGGGGGTGTGCTTATGTGTTTATCTGTTTGATGAGCTTAATACAATTTGCATATTGCTTGAAGATTGTTCTCTGTACTGAAACATTATATTGCTGAAACGACGAAATGATTAAAAAGCTCATCATACAATAATTATTCATATTATTCTTTATAGTTCAAATGCATTTAAGGAGGTGCCAAATTGCTTTTGAATATTTTGGAATTTATATCTAGCCCAATTAAATAAAACGATTAAATATTTAGTTAGCAAATTAATATGATGAATATGATAATTTGTTTGCACAACTAAAATCATAAGATGTAGCAAGCACAGTGTTTGCCTACTAAGGTGTTCAATGTGCAGACCTTTTGATACTTTCACGGAACATTCAAAATCGACGTGAATTGAATTTTGTTGCTCTGTCAGACTTATTGTATTTGCTATACGCTCTACTCCCAAGTTAAGTGTCTGCGCAATAAATGTATATATATGTATATATTTATGTAGCTGATTTACGCCAAACTATGAAATTAACATCTGCTTACTCTACTCGTGCGTCACTAATTGCTGCAAGCATTCCTTATGAGTGGCACCCCGAATTATACACACATGCATTTATACATATATCCATATGCAACTGCTGCGCTGCGTAACTGCAACTCTGATTGATTTTATGTGACTTGTAAGTAGATTGTCATTGACGGGCGCTTGCCTTGACTTCCTCCGGCATTCTTTGAAGCTTCCTGGAATATTTGTTTTCATGACACTTGGGCGCCCTCTTCTTGTTTGCCTGCTGAGTTTGAATAATTTGAAAATGAAGCGCGTACAGAATATGAAGCGAACTATCTGAAATCTAGGGGAATAGCACGATGAATCGGGACGCATATGTATACATATTTGTGTATTTTATTATGCACACGTATATATTTGGGTATGTTAAAAAGATATATGTATGTACATGTTAAGCTATCTAAATACTGCGGCTTTGACAATTGCGGCGATTGTGGTCAATCTTTGATGTAGCTGCAACAGAGAATGTGACCAATTTGTCGTGTCATATATTTCGTCATTGTTTTAATGCTCTCCGCAGAGGAGGTAAGGCGCCGGAATATATAATGTGTATTTCACTATGATGTTCATATCAGAATGCAATACAGTAATTAGGGCTGACTGTCTTTAATACATTTTTGGCTTATTTTGTCAACCGAAAGTAGATACAGGAGTCTGCTGAACTATCAAACTGCAATATTACTTCTTAGTTTCAATATTATTATTTAATAAATCTATCTGTGCATATAAATATGTCTAAATATTAGCTTCTCATGATTTACGTATTCAATCAATTTCGTATTTTCAATCCTTTTCACAGAATGTTTTCTCAATAGTGCAATTATAAATAGCTTGACAAAGTGGTTAAAATCAAATTAACCTGATTTTCTGTGACAGTTGAGTGTCAAAAGCACGTGTTCCTTGGACTACATCCCAAAGGCATCTGATTTTGCAAAAGCTTTTCAGAGCTTTTGGAAACATTTTAACTTCCAAAACTTGCACAGGGTGCTCCCGGTTACGTTGATTTACAACGAAAGCGAAGTTCGCCACCAAATCACATTTAAATGGACTATTAACTTTAATTGCATATTAAACTATAAGCCACTAATCGGAGGCAATTGTCTTTCGCATTAAAATTTGTGAAAGACATTGAAATTGCAGTCATACCACCTGAAGTCCGTAGCAGCCACTCATTGTAATGATTTGCAGTGGCAGTTGAGAATCAGTTTGGCACCAAATGAAAAAAATATATATTCAGCAGTTTTCCGCCCATTTTGCGACTATGAAAGTTGATCAGTAAATTAAATTAAAACGAGTTTTATGGGTAACTTAATGTAAACTTTGTTTTTCAATTTATCTGCGAAAATAACTCTCCGGTAATTTCCGGTATAAATTGTTTTTAAGTCTATATCACACATAAATCTAGTTTTTTTTTTAACGTTCGATAATCAAATTAACTGTATTTAAACAATTTAATATACAAAAATATTGTAACTTAATGTAACAAAAACTCTTTCACTGTATTTAAATACTCTTTTTTTTGACACTCTCTGATTGAACTAGAAAAGTTTGCTCCTGTTTTCATTTACTTTGATTTTTTTTAAAGCAATCCAATAAAATATATATAAATCTAACCTTCATTGTGAGGACTTATTTGACTTTCAAAAGTGTGCACTGTTATAGCTCCAGCGACAATCCACAGTGTGTTAAAATACATTGAAATCACTGTATTGTACATTAAGAATCACTTAACAGTAAAGGAAAAAACTGGCTAAGAAGAGCAGTTGCGAAACAAGGTCTGCTCCGTGTGACGATTATTAAAGAAATGAGCAACTGCATCGGGCAGAAACTGCAACTGTACACTCAAAGGATAACCAGCATTCTGTGTGCTTGCGTGCCAGCACATGCATCGATGTCCGAGTCTGATGTCTGGTGTCCGCATATATGTGAAAGGACACTTGCCCCCATGATTTGCCTGTCTAGACAATTCCAAAAGAAACAACAACTAAAGGCCCACAAAACTATGGTAATGTGTGCACACATGAGCTCTTTTATATGCTTCATGGGCTTGGCTTGGCTTGCCAGGCACATAGCTCCATATCTATCAAAGGCTACGGGGCCGTTGCTTCAAAGGGTGGGTCCAGCCCGACGTTGACTTGCGACCAAGCTACCGCATTATTGGACAGGAAAAGGTGCAGCAAGGTGGTTGTTTTTTAAGCACAGCGACTAACAAGCAAATCTTTTTTAACCGTTTACCAATATTATTAGAGCTTATCGCTGGGGGTTCCCACAGGACGTTTATTGTATCTTTCATGCTATAAAACTAAAAATAGAAAGCAAGTGTGTTTTACGCAGTGTTTTATAGTGAAGACCATGTTTAAATAACCGCCTCTTTATTCTTTATAGATAACAAGATTATGTTTTTTTCTTATTAGAGAGCAGGTCTATATAATATTATGTAACCAAATTTGTGTGCTATTGTAAAGCGTACACGCAGATCTTGATGCCAAAAGTTTTTAAATTTATCAAGCCAGTATTTCTTCCGACTCCAAAATATAAAAATTAAAGAAGTACACTTTAACAATAAATTTGTGGATATGCGTAAAAATATATATTTTATCTAAAAGTATTTAAAGAGCACTGCTTATATAAAAAATTGTATGCATTTGTGCTTGGTCGCAATTTGTTTTATTAATTTGCCTGAATTTAAGTACACAAAGGGAAATTATGGTAAACAACATCGGTTTTCCGCTCGTTTGGCGCCTAAAGATGCTGGAACTTCGTTAAAATGACAAAGCAAAATAAAACTGACAATTACTCGGTGGCAGCGGCAGTTATCGCGCCCGCCCTTGTCCTGCGTCCCTTGTTGATGATTGCCAGAGACAATTGAACACTCATTTACATTTACAAAATGAATGTGAATGTGAATGCGAGTGCGAGTGCGTAGGTATGTCGTTGTCAATGGCTGGCATTCGGGAGCACCATCAGTCTATACACATGGCGGCATTGTTTGGCCAAATGCCTATAAGCCGTGCAAATTGAATAACCAAGGCTGCCGATCCTTTGGCAAGATGACTCTTCAATGAGCAAGCGAAAACTTGACAAGTTAACGACCAACAGCTGTGCTGCTGAACAGCTGATTCAATTGTATTGTTACAAATTCCCCCGAAATCCTCCTAACGCAAACACAAACAAATTAACACACAATTATTTGCAATCAATACCAATTGAGTGCGCATTTCAAATAACAACCGTCAATTCTAGTAAAAATCTATCAACTAATATTAACAGCTCGATTGCATTCGATACGCTTAGTGACGCAATTTTGTTAAATATTGACTTTGATTTAGATTTTCTGTGAAAGCAAATTGACTATTACCTGAAAACATAAATTAGAAATTTATTGACACAATACGAAAATTAATACCACATTAAGCTCCTAAACTCTAGTAAAGTAAATTTACCTCGTTAAAGGGGAATTTTTATTGACTTTAAAACTTTGCTAAACCATTAAGGTAAAATATTTGTTGTTTTGCAGAATGGCTTTAGCTTTAGCTTTAATACATTGAGTTCCTTAGTTGTTGGGTATACCCAGACAGACATTCAAGGGCCTACCATATATAGTCCTCCCACAGTTAAAAAAAATTCAATTTTGTAAATTGCGCGCATCACACTAAATGCAAACAAGCTAAAGTATACAAAGAAAAAACAAATACGCAAACATTTGGTTAAATGCCAACTGGGGATTAATAGAGTCAACCAGAACCGAAACAGCCACAAAATATCGTCGACGGTATTTTATTTAACGGGAAACAATCACAAAATATCGCAAAGTTTCCTTTGCCCCTTATTAGGTGACAACACACGCAGGAACAACGCCTCCGACGGACTGAAACTTTTTGGGGCTTTGGTTGTTCGTATTTTGTTTAGAAACTATTTAATAGGTTTTCTTCAGCTTTCATCTATGGCGAACCTCCACAATTTAAAGTTTAATACTAATCCCAGGAGTGTACCATGAATTTCATTACGCATCCCGGTAAGCAACCAACGACGGGAGGCCAGCAATCAAAAACGACGGTGTTTTTTTTAAGTTGATTTTTGGAATTGGTCACAACACGTGGATAACTGAATATTGGGAAATTCGTGAACATGTGTTTAAATGCAGGGCTTGTCAGATTTCGATTTATTCATGCAAATTTTTCATATGCAAAATTAGAATCAAGTCAATATATATACATAACACTCATTGGTTTTGAATATTTTGCAACGAAAATCTGAATTTGCTTTCATGTTGCTGAATCAATTGTTGTTTGTTTTTGTATATTGAACATAATTTGCAAATTTAATAACCAAATAAACACCTGTTTTAATGTGGCCTCTCCGCTCTATCTCTCTCTTTGTCTCTCAATGATATATATTTTGGTGATTGCTGCTTGTTAACTTTGCGTGCTCCCAAGAAATCTCTATGAAATACGATATTCTCTCATAAAGGCATTACCGTTGTGGCTTCAATACAAATCCAGGAGCAGCATAGGGACGCATATGGAAGTGTAAGCTCCAGAAAACTTCTGGGCAACGCATCGGCAAAGACATTTAGGCTGTTAAACGGGCATTAAGCAAATAGATACGTTTAGATAAACAAGGTTCAGGCAAACCTAAAACCCAAAGTTGTCCCGCAAAAGTTACACTGGCTGCACGCTCGTGACCAATAAAACTTTAGACGCCTAATGACTTAAATCACTTTAAGACTCAATCAGCATCTCGCCTCAGAATTATAATGATATCGTTGCCCAGCTTTAGACCTTAGACTCCCCCCATAAGGACTAGGTGTGTGATGATTTGTGGATGCTATAGCATTTAAAACTTTTCCCACAAATATTCTGTGCCTAATCACATAGTTAAGGCAGCTAATAGGATTATTGTGACTCGCATTCTTAATTTTAATTGTCTATCAAAGCTATAGCATACTTATTTATTATGCGCAAACTGAAGTTATGAATGTATTAACTATGCAATTGCCAGAATTTAATATATCTTTAAGTACATTTTCGGTCTATTGGGAATTGCCCTACTTATATGACAATATGTGTATATATATATGACTGTCATATAATTCATAAGAAAAATTTCGGTAAATATTGTTTGTTTTGCCTACACAAAGGTACCAGTGCGCATTCCCTCATTGTTTATTCCAGACTGCATGACAATACTTAAGCGTAAGTCAAACTATGCTACAAGCTGGAGCACAGAAAGCTTTTGCAGCCTGATGTGCTCTCGCAGGGCGATGCTATTTGAACCACTCGCACTCACAATAATCCATACGAATGCTGTGCGAGCAGTGCGACTACAGGTCAAATTCTGCAAATTTCAAAGCTTTAGTGGATGCTTTGCAGTTCTCTTAAAATTGGGAGCAGCAGCATCTCGCATCTCTTGAGGGGCAGTCGGAAAGCATCCTTATCTTTGCTCGTGTTCAGCTCAAGAACTTGGCCCATTTTTATGCCAAGAGCTGCTAGTCAGTCCTGCCTCGTTTCGCACCAAAGTCAGAGCAAATCTCAGAGCATCGGACGCAACCCATCAAAGTCGGCGCCGAGTCTGGCGATTCCTCACATTTGCCGCGAACTTTACGGAGCATTCGAAGACGCCGAGCTTAACTTGATTCTAGTTGGCCGATTCCGTGCCCGTTAAGTTCAATTGAATTAGCATACGGATTTACTTTTAAAATTCTTTTAATATTTAAATCAAATACTCGAAGTTGTGAAGAAGGGGAAAAAATCGAAAATTATCAGCCATCGAAAAAACTAAAGTAACAATATATAAAGTGAATGTGCGTATAAAATCTCAAAACTTAAAGAATCAGAATATGCCATGTTGAGAATGCGTGTAACAATTTTGTGGAAAGTAAAAGTGTTGTTATTGTGACTCAACTTATGTTATTGTCTTTAATGAAGCTTGTGCGCGAAATGGTCTTGTTTGTCTCCCATTGTGAATATATCACATATACATGTGGATAAAATTGTGGAAATCGTTTTGCCATAATTCTGCGATTGAAGGGGGTCAACGACAAATCAGCGTTGAGCCAAATTTGAATTGCTACAAATTCCCGACTCAGCAAATTAATATCCTCCCAAGAGTGAAATATGTTGTTAACGGAACTAACATAAAAAAGGTCTTTCGATACTATTACAATTCGATTTAAACAAGCAAACAGAAACAAAATCTACGTTATTGTCAAATAATAATAAATTAATAATATATGTGTATCTATAAATATTTGAATGGTAGTTTCTGAAGCAATATTTGAAATATTTCTGACAAGGCCATTCTGCCTGCCTGACAAAGTTGTATACAAAGTGTTTTGTGTTGTTTTTAAAGGCGACATTGTGACAGTGATATGAACGCATGAAAGTAACAAAATAATAAGCAAAATTGTCATCATATAAGAGCAACTAACATGAGCTTAGTTTGACTTTGATTGAATGGCGGATTGCATTTATAGACAAGACAATCTGGATTCCAATTGGATTACCAAATAAACACAAGAATGGTGAGTAATTTTTTGTAAAATACATTTTTATTAAAGTTAGGACTTTGATGACTTTTAAACTGAACGTTCGGAAACAGAAAACCCCATGAAAACATAAGTTGACTTCTAAGCATGTAGCTTACATAATTGTGAACACGAAAGAATAGTTAACTTGTAGACTGGAGTTAAACTGCTGACATTTATATTATATTCCGGAATTCGGAAAAATTGATATACAAAATGAGTGCCGACACATCAACGGGCAGGCGGTCAAACGGACATGGCTTGGCAAGTTATGCTCATAAAAAATATATATCACTCGGAGATGCCTTCCTCAATAGTTTACGACTTTGGAAAAATTTTAATATCCTCTACAAAGGTATAAATATATTTATTGATTCTTATGCTTATAAAATTCGTCAAAAGAATATTCAAAAAATGCACTGTCAACAAAGATTTTAGGAACCCAGTAATAAGCATATGGCAAGAATAATTTTTAATTTTTATTACGTCGAATCATTTTATACATTTGAGTCTTCGATACAATTATTGTGTTGAACTTTGAAAGCAAGTTTAGAAACAATTTTGATCAATATATTGCACACTTTAAATTGTGCTACAGTTGGTAGATTTAATTAAATAAAATAATTAAATAATCAAGTAGATTAATGTAATCGACCAACTGTCGGTTAGTCTTAATAAACAGCATTTTGATTATGCATTTTTTTCTTATTTCATTGCAGATATAATTCAATAGCATTGATAAGAATGCCACCCAAACCACATATAAAAGATAAAAGCTCACTAAATTCAGAATTTGGGTCAGTTATATATTTTTCCTGCGATTCTGATGTGCTGCTAAATTGAGTTGAAGAATACAACATCCAAACAAGGGCCAGATAAGAAGTCAGCATTTGAATCAACTTCTCTATATCAATGCGATATTTCCTCGGCAATTTATAGTTAAACAGCCAAAAGAAGGAGGCGACGAACCATAGTGACTATTAGCATATGCCCTGATGCAGCTGTTGGCTGAGATAACCAATCGAAGCGGAAGGAATTCCATTTAAAGTGTGGGCAGTGTATAAAAGCAGCAGAAGGAGAACGACTTGAGTCAACTCTAATTGCAGATGAAGGTTGCCGCTGCAAGAACCAAAAACGAATTGTGCGTAGGACTGTCAAAGAACATCTAACTTAATAGAGAAATACTTTGTCTTCGTTTCCCTAACTGGCCGAAGCTCCGCCCATCGGTGAAGGTTTCGAAATGGAGCCACGTCCCAGTAAGAGGCGGAACAGAACCCGAACCCGGACGCAGACCCAGACCCAGGCCCAGACCAGATGCCAGAGTCTAGGACTCGCACTACTGGTCTTGATATTGACGCAGTCCTTTGACTGTGTTCTGTGCGGCGAGAAATTGGGTAAGTGGCTTTATCGTTTTTCTTATTTACAGCTCGGCTCACATCACTGCCTCCCTGAATCGTGGATGGCAAAATAAAATCAGCAACAACAACAACGGCAAAGGCACTGGCAACAATGCAGCCTCCTACAATGTCCTTTGTTTCTCAGCGCCGCTCATGTCTCTTATCTGTTATTTATTTGAGTTGTTATTTGACATTTTTCTGTGCCGTTGATTCGCTTAGAGCTGCCACGCAAGTTCATTAAGGCACTGACTTTCTATTCTTATTTACATTCGTTCGCTTAAGTCGATGAAAAATGCGAAAACTTTACACTCAAAAATACACATCAACATTTATTTCTATGCCCCGCTGGGACTTTGTATTTTTCCTGCCACAAAGATATTACGCCCATCTGAACAATCTGCCAGTATCAGGATTTTATTTGTTAATTGTCTTCCAAGTGAATGCTCTTAAGCGAGCTGCGCATTGTCTATTCATCTCTTCGTCTCTTCTGAAGTCAACGTGCTTACGAAGCCGCTTGCATCGTTCTGCATACTCTTAGCATTGTTCTGAAAATAAGTTTTACCTTGTACACCCTGTACACAGAATATACATATATAAAAAAAAGGGGATGTATGAGATAATTTATTGAAGCTAAAATGTTCACCCCCTATTTTGTAAAGTATATTGTAATTTTAGTCCCTCTGATTGGATGTACAACAAGTATACATATATATATATATATATATATATATATATATATATATATATATCTTATGTGTGTTCAATATTTCACTTTTATATCAAAGTTACAGCTACAAATTAAATGCTTCTGCAGGCTTTCGCCATCTACAAATATTTAATGGAATTGTCGAGCGTTATAGGAGAATTCCCCGACTAGTCCCTCTGACTAAGGCAATGTTACTGTTTTTATGCTCCATCTGTTTTTAGTATAACAGACCAGTTTTATGTGGAACGCATTAAATGTGGTCCTCGGGGAATTACGCTGCTCAAAGTTTGGACTTAACATGCGTGTGTCTAGCATCACATGTCATCTAGGGGAAACTTTGGTGCTTCCTCGCTGACATGCCAACAATTTGATGCGATAATCAATTGGAGTCGTTGCCTCTATGTACATGTGTGCGTGTGTATGTGATTATTTTTTTTTTTACCTCGCTACACGTTGATTGTCATCTGTCGTTGTTCTTCTTTGAGATTGATGGCTTCCAAAACGGTTTTTGACACGAACTACGTGCCGCGTGTGCTGCTGGTTCCTTTGTTTCTGTTAATGCCATGAAAGAAAGTAAAAAAATAAAATGTCTGTTTAGCTTCTCAAGGCATGAAAAAAAGGACAAAGTGAGCAACAGGCGCAGCTTCCTTCCAGATAATCGCAATATGCAAATGCCTGAAATTATTTGTGGTTAGTGACGACGTGGCATCTGCTCATAATTCCGGGAATTTGTTTTGCGGAATTTGATTTCTTACTCCATTCAGCAAACAAAACTCTCTGAACAGAGGCAGACTAATGCCATAAAGGAGCAGAAGAGTACCTCTACAATCCAATATGTATATAAGGCGTATTTTGCGCGATGTGGGTGCGAAGAAAATTCACCTTCAGAGCTTCTTAAGATTTGCTAACAAAAATGCAGACCATAATTTCCGATATATTTGCATTCAATAATATTAGTGCATTGCAGTTTTCACATTAATATGAGTACAGTCCGGCACAAAGCTGATACAGTGTTTGATAAACGTACCTATTTCAAAAATAGATGGTTGAAAAGTGAAGAAAATAAAAATATTTTCTGCTTATTTTTTTTTATATGCGAATATAATTGCTGTTGACGAACTCAAGTCACAACCTAAAGCTCCGCACTCAGAAAACAATCGCCATAATTTTGGCACCAAAGGTAATTGACAATATTATTTTAAAAAATATTTCTAAATCGAAAGTTGTGTCTTTCTAACGCCAGCGGTTTTCTATTCATAGTTTCCGGATACCGTTTATATTCAATTTAGAATGTTTCCAAAAATAAAGATTTTTATTTATACTTCTTAGAAATATTTTCTATTATTAAGAAAAACATTAATGTGTGAAAAATTTAAAAAAAAATGCTTTCTAATTTTATGAAAGTCTTTTTGTGTATTATTTATTATTTCCGAAATGTAGAAAGTTTGTCTACTGTTCATTTTATTGGAAGTTCTCATACATTTTACGTACGTTGTTAAAGCGATTCTGCTTTTGGCTGCTGTTCTCTGCCACATACTTTTGAATCCTTTTCAAATTTATTGTGGATTCAAGGGCATAAGAAATACCTACACAATAATGAAATTTCAAGTTGTTTAGGGTATGTTTTTTAATTTAAACTTCGGTTGATGTTCTCTTATGCAAATATGCTCATAACAATAAAAACAATTGGTGATGTGCAGAGCATTAATGGGTTTTAAATTAGCGAGGTGCCTGTTTGACATGCACACATACCAATGTATTGTATATACTTATATATATCAACATATATATATGTGTATATATACACAACGAATATAAGTATTTGTACTTAAGTAAACGTTGTGATTTAATATAAAATAATGAACGTGACACTCGCAATTTGCGGAGGCAAAATGCGTTTTTGATTGCTGCTTATGGGGGCGCTTACGGAAGATAAGCCCAGCAGTATCGACTCGGTAGTACTTGCAGACAGTCACACACACACACACACACACATACAGGTACACACACAATAACACTTCACACACACAATCACAAACACACAAACACACACACATGCAAGCTAATAAGTGCGTACATTACAATGAGCCAGAAAGCGAGGCGGAGTGAATACTTGACATGAATCCAGTAAATAAATACGCTTTCGCATGATACTTGTGCGATTGTATGCGTGTGTACACATACATACACTCACATATGTATGTGCGTATTTATGTGTGAGTGGGGATCTTTTTTGGCAATAAGAGAAAAAGTTCTTATACCCTGAACCCATTAAAAATGGGTAAAACGGGTATAATGGTTTTGTCCAAATGTATGTAACAGGCAGAAGGAAGCATCTCCGACCCCACAAAGTATATATATTCTTGATCAGGGTCAACAGTTGAGTCGATATAGCCATGTCCGTCTGTCTGTATGAACACGCAGATTATCGATAGCTGCCTCCGCTTATCGAATACCGATACATTTAAATTTCCGATAGCAATAAATGCCACAAATTTAAAGGATAAGAAACACCCAATTTATAGTCGAAACTATATTCTCATATTGATCTCACTTCTATCAGCAGCCGCAAGCATTTTCTGTATGCATAAATATGCGAGCGCATGTTTGAGAAAGAGATGGCCTGATAATCGAGGCGAGCGTCAATATGTTTTGTGTCTATTTTGCAGAGCTCCACTACCTATGATTGCGTGTTTCACGTGTTTGTCGGCAGAGGGCGCTTGCACAGCTGCTCGCATTTTAGTGCAATCTTTTTAAAGGGGAATTTGCCAATAATAATAGAATATATTTAACAACTGGGTTCAGGGTATATCGTAGTCGTAGTCGAATTAACTCGACTACAGCACTCTTACTTGTTTTTGTTTTCACTTGTTTGTAAAGGGCAATCGTCCGCGTTAAAAAGTTATGAGCGACAATATTCGCGGCAATAAAAACTGACGACAGAGTCGACGGCGTCGCCTCAAATTATTTGGGATATGGATGTTGTTGATGTCAAGCTGAAGCGAAAAGACTCCGAAGAGCGGCTCCAAATGTATGCATGGGGAGATTTGTAATACTTGGGCTCGTGCACATATCAAAATTGTCATGGATCACACGTCAGCCGGCAAATATTCAAGTTTCCTCTGGCTCCTGCACATACTTACATACCGAAATACACATACATATACACATACATATACACATACATATACAAATACATATGTATATGCTTGACAGAGGGAAATTTTCAACAAATAATTATTTTGGCTTCTGGCTGGGCCAAATTTGTTTGACAGCTTAAAAATAATGAGGGGCTTAACGTGATGGTATTTAATAAGGCCTGGAGGTAATCTTAAAATTCGAGGGTCTATCAAAAAGTGGTAAGTTACAGCAGGCCAAATTCAGATGTATTGCGAGCTGCCCTCGGTTATAATATAAAAAATGTCTATTAAAGCACACCATAAACTGGTTACAACAACCGTCTGCAATCATTTTGTCGAGCGTCCTTGTTATTTAATATTGTGGATGACTTAAATAAATATTTATAAGTACATTCCAGATTTTTTTTATGTGACTTAGTACTTCTCCGAGCGTAGTTTTTAAAAGACTCAAAAAAAGTCGAAGTATACAAATTTGTTCTAAAATTAAAATCGCTCTGAAAACTACAAAAGTCTTACTTGTTTTTAGAAATAAAATCTAAATATAAAAACAACAATTTTTAAACGTCAGAAAAAGAATTTCTAAATGTATTAAAGCAAATCGTTATTTTTTATAAAAATCAGTAAAAAAAAATACCGGGTTCGAATCATAAGTCTTATTATCTAAAGTGTTTGCATATGTGAAATAATAAAATACTAATGTTTCCTAATCAATATAAATTATGAAAACCTAATGTAAGTGAAAAGTCTACAAAAGTCTACAGCCGTTTCTCTTCATTTTAGAAATATGTATCCTGGCTTTAGGAAATGATACAGCCTTTTTTTGTTAATATAGTTTCCGAATAATAATGTGGGTTAGCCTTGACGCCAAAAGTATATACATTTTTGTCAACTTCTGTGTGAGTTTTTCCTAAGTAAATCAATTTATAGTTCATTGATCATTGTCGTATTAAGTGTTCAAGTGACATAATATCAGTAGTATTGCAAGACGACCTACTCCGATCTCATACGGCTCCTCGCATTGTGTGCCGTCGAGATTCAACAATTTATTTGCTAGACTGTGTAAAATTTGACTGACTTTGTGTTAATTAACCAAATTCAGAAACAGACGCGAACTTAAGTTGATTTAATTGCTGTCGACTTATTTTGATGTTGTTTTTGTTGGTTTGATGAAACGTTTCAAATTTATTTGGCGCACCCAAACGTGAGCGGAATCTCAAGTATTGTGTTCCAGCCCCATTTGGTGTCAGTGGGGCATACTTTCGTAGTATGCCATCCGACTGGGAGGCACATTCAGTATGTACTGCGTATGTACTACTTAATTATCCATTTAAGTGTCAAATTACTTGAGTATAATTTCCATGTGACGGCAATGGGAACTAATGCAAAGCCTTCCTCAGCTCACAAGTGTCAAAAGCTGCATTCAGAAAAAAACTGCAAAACCGTCATTTATTACAATTATGGAATACGTTTTTGTAAAGTAGAAAATACAACCATTCTAATATTCAGAAATTTCCATTCTTATATTTAAAATCAAGAACGATTTTCTGGTAGTAAGTTCGATATTCTAAATTGAATAGGCATGTTTTCTGAGTGTGCCACTATTTGGATTTTAAGTGCTTGTGTAACTCAAAATCATGGTGCTGCAATGTGCGTAAAGGTGAAAAGACCGAATTGCATTTGTTGGCCAAAGTGGTGGGATTGTTTGTGGTCATTGGTTGCATCAATTGTCGGTTATTTACCCAGCCGATTAACTAAGATAATCCAATCAGTAACGGGCTTGGTATGTCTTGGCATCCTACTCTGATTTATGTGCTTGTTGCTGCCGCTATTTGTAGACAATACAGCAATGTCCCTTGATGTTGAGCCTAAGCCGCGCACCTGTTGCACTTAACACAGCGATTTAAACCGAAGTGCCTCGTTTCCATTCCCCAAATTCTATTTATAAACGAAATGGTTTTTTGCCCTCTAGCGCCAACGGCTCTCAGCGACCTTTAGATACTTTTGGAAGCGCATTGTGATGTTCTTTTGGTACACGCCGCAAACACGCTCAGCATTTTTATTGTCATTTCCATGCAACATTAAAATATTAGTTTCAAATGGAAAACGACCCAAAGTAAAAATAAACAAATGTTTCTCCACCACAATTACAGAAAATTTTGACAGGCCCCTTGCAATGAATCAACTGAGAACAACGCATTTGATCCCTAGAACTGCCTTGGAATGCTCCACTATAACTTTACATATTGGGGTCGAATGTTCAAATGATCCATGTTTGAGTGTCTCCAAATGACTGATAAATATTTGAAAATCGATCGCAGCTAGCTGCACATAAATAGTTGTTTTGCTCTGTAAATTGATTTAAACTATAATTTATTTAGTTATTCGTTTTAATGAGTAATAATGAGATAAGTTTACCACGATTAATCACACTGAAAGGTTTCCCATAATAGAACATTTAATTCAATAGTCAAGAGAGATGGTGGGAGGGGTGGGGGTGGGGTGGGCGTGCGCAGTGAGTTGGACACCTGATACTCTTAAGAATACTTTGAGCACCAGCCAAACAGGAAGTGGAAATCACTCACTACCTGCCAAACCTAGAGTCTGATGTGACCTTCCCAAAAAAAAATCTCTCCCAAGTGTACTGTACTACAGTGAAACGAGCCATTACGAGACACTGAAATGCATTCAACGAGATTGTACGTCCCTCACGGCAATTGAGGTGAAGAGGCAGAGTAACCGGCTCAGCACTTCCTCTGAACAGGAGATGACTACAATTTTTGTGTTTTGCCTTCTTGAAAAACAAATCGGATCTCTTCAACATTCCACCAAGGCAGCTGGCTGGAACACGTTGCTCCAAGCTTAGTGTAGTAGAGTTACCCAACTATAAGCAGAAAATCGGCGAAATGACAGTTTATACAAAGTTTCCTCAAAGTTTCGATGAAGATAAATGAACTAAATTCAATAGCTATGCCAAACAGAAAAAAAAAATTGCTTATGTTAATTTGTTGTGTGGATGGCAAGTCATTACCCATCAAGTCAGTTATTACAATAATTTGTGGCGACTTGCAACAGCTCCAGCGTCACCAGTTGAACAAACAAATTCCGTAAAAGTTTCCGGCTCCCTGTAGGACTCTGATAGTTTTGGCAGCTGCTGACACAGAGTGAGTCCTGTTTGACACATCCTGTCGGCATTATTGATGCATACAAAAAACACTTGAACGCAACTATATGAAAACAATGCTGATATACTCTTATATAAAGCACTGCACATCAAAACTTTTCCAATGTATCATAAAATTGAGAATGCTTATAGCCTGAACCCATTGAAAATGGCTAAAAAAAAAATGTATATAACAGACAGAAGGAAGCATCTACGACCCGTAAGGTAAGGTATATGTATATATATTCTTGTTCAGGATCAACAGACGAGTCGATGAAGCTAAGTCCATCTGCCCATCACGGACGCTGATTTCAGAAACTATAATAGGATATTTAAAATTTAGAATATATGGAGATCTAAAATTTGGAATATTTGTTTGTCGTATGCCAGGCGCAGATCAAGTTTGCTTCGTTATATCGATAACATATGCAACGAAAACTTATTCTTGTATTGATCTTAGTTCGCATCGGTTTTTTTTCTCTTCAGTGCCTGTGCCTGCCACCAGAAATGGGAGCACTTCCAAGCAAGCTTCTATTTGAGTAAGCAACATTTTTGATAGGGAAATTTGCCAATAAAATGAGAATATATTTAACAGCTGAGTTCAGGGTATCTCGTAGTCGAGCTCACTCGACTACAGACAGCACTCTTACTTATTTCAGTTCAACTTTTTCTTGTCTCGCATTTTGACCAACCAGCGAGTGTGTGTGTGTGTGTGTGTGAGGGGTATCCGGTGTGCAGGAGCAGCTCTCTACAAACTGGTGTCTTGCATTTTAATGGTTACGGCACGAGTCGCAGCATTTGATATAGGAGATAGGGAATGAGGATTGGGGGATCTTTAAGGCGCTCTCGCGGCGGCACAAAATGAGTTGCATGCGGAATTTTAAGCAGTCAACTGGATTATGATGGCCCAACGCCAAATTTTATATACTACGCAAACAGGCTGGCAGCAATGAAGCATACATTCAACAGCGAATAACTGTGTGTTTGTGTGTGTGTGCATTATTGTGAAATCGATGATACCTCTTAGCAGGTAGTCGTTGCTAGGTGTTGGGCGTTGTAGGTGTTGTAATTGTGGCAGGAGAGGAGTCGCGCCCAAAGCAGGAATTTCAATTTGACGCTCATTAGCGGCAATCAGGCACCAAAATTCGCGCACAATGCGGGCTCCGACTTTGCCTCGTGCCAGGTGAATCCAACTGATGCATGTGGCACGCTGTGTATCTGTGTGTGTGTGTGTATGCCAGTAAGAGCTCGTTGTTTGTGGCAGTGTGTAAACAATTCGCACGCGAGGAAAGAACCAATTTTCCGCCTGGCTGCAGTAATAACTTTTCCAATGCCGATGCGAAGGGATTGACGGCAGTGTATGGCTGATGATGCCACAGTTTATGAACGCCTTCTGTCCCTAAGGCTGTTTTCAGAGCAGCTAAGCGGGAGAATTTATATAAATAATAAAACAAATCACTGTCAAAAACTGCGACAGACAACAAGTTGTGGGAATAAAACGAGCTAGTGTCTGTCGCACACCACACCAATAATTTATACGACTATATATGCAATTAACTGAGCTTAAAACGAATCGAAACAAAGAACAAATTATTAAAGACCTATTTGAATAGGCTTCAATTGTTCTTGCAGCAAACCAAATTCAAATAACTGACTAACAGTGATTCTGTTACAATTCTGTTAAGTTCATTACAGTACTGCTTGCTGAACATTTGGGACAGTTCAAACTGCTTTAAACTGCTTTATATCAAATTTATAAGACATTTGTCTCTGCGCTATTTAGTTATACAACTATAAATTCTAATGCATATAACAGCAATCGTTGCTTGCTACCCTCTTCTCTACATTTCGGTATAATTCTTGCATATTGTATAGCATGAACAAATTCCATCAACTTACACGTTGTATAACAAATATATTGCTTTTAGTAACGTTTTCTGAAACGTTGCTTTCTAGGTAGCACAATTAAGCAGCACGCTATCTGTACAACACAAACGTATATATAACAATCAGGTATAACAGTATCACATCATTGTTTTAATACAAATGTCTAAAATATTGTTTGCTAAATAGCACAATATAACACATATGTATACCATATATGTATTACAGCTTGGTTGCACATAACATTCCTGTTCAAAAGGTTGCCTGACAATACGTGTAGTATACCAATTGTACTATATATAACAAAATGTAGTGACTGTTATATATATATATAACATATATTATTTGGGTCACCCACCATTGTACCTAGTGCTGTAAAATGCTGCAGTGCAATATTAAAATGACGTGATGTATAACACAGAAGTTGTATACTATTCCCATTATTATATATCAGTTTGTATAACTAAGTGTTTTCCAATTCAACAACCATATCTTTATAGTTGCTCCACACTTAACGGAAAGTGCTCCACTCTGAACGGCCGCCGTTAAGCTTGGGACAAGCAGTTCGATGTTATTGCCGTACTGTTAGCATAAGTTGTACTTGTGGACTCTATGTTTAGAATTGATAAACATTAATTTTTACAGTTGAGAATGGTTCAAGCAAGCAGTGTCATAAAATACTTTCTTAAAATAAGTTTCGTAAAAACTCTTCTCTGAAATTATCCAACATTTCTCCAGGGGGGAGGGTCAGCTGCTGCACGATACTCACTGGAAATATATATGCGCAAATAAACAGCCTCTTCTCCATCTACCGTTTTTGGAATTTCCACACATTTGAACGCATTTCACACGGCTACGAGTAGCTCTAATTAAGATCATGAAACTGACGTCTCTATAATTGAAAGCGCATTTGGTAACTGTAGCCACAGGTTTCCCTGAACCAACCAGATGAAAGTCAAAGCCAGATTTGTGGGTGGGGGGATCAGAGGGCCAAGTCCTGTGGCAGTGCAAATTTCACACACACACACACATACACACACAAAAATATTTTGACGGAAGGGGTTGGCTGGTTACAAGTTGTCTGCTGCTGTCCTCGGCTTGTGGGTCCACCGGCAAGGTGCCCTTGGGGGTGGTGCAGGTGAACTGGACAGATGACAGCGTAAATATGCGTGACAGCTGCAGGTGTGTTCGCCTTCTGCGGCCAACCGCCGCGCATTCCTAAGCGATTTCCAGTTTGGCTAGCATCATGGTCAACAGCCAGCAGTCCATTTGCCACTTGCAGCCTCACCGATGCCTCCCTCCCTCTCTCTTTGTCACTCTGCCACTTCAATAATGTTGCACCCATCTGAGCCACTACAATTTTAATTCATGAAGGGGCAATCGAACTCGTCCAGGTATGATTACGTATGCCGGCTCGTGCTGAAAGTAACAATATTTTTGCCTATAAATTGGCTTGGAAACAACGCTGCTAGTGGCATTTCAAAGTGAGTGGGTCAACAGTCAACACACCACAACCAGGTTAAGACAGGATGTCCTAACATTTAAGCAGACACACTCACCTAATTAAAGCTTTCTCAAAATCTCCCAAGCTATTAGCAATAACCCATATGTTTGATACCTGTTCAAAACTAGAAGGTATCACAAAAGCCCTATTTCTAAGCCTACCTCTCATCCTATCTATCATGCAGCTAATCCACCAACATCGATATATATATATAAAAATATAAATTACTACTGTTCCTATTGTACTTTGTATTTATGATTTTATTTCAATTAATATAAATATTTATTAAATATTTCTCATATCTTATTTGAATGTAATTTTTATTTATTATAATCCTTTTCCAATATTTTAAAATTTATAAAGTCTAACTTCAACTTATTATACCTAATATAAACATAGGTAATAAGTAATAAAAATAATGTAAGCAAGCTTCAATAATATTTCTCTGATTTGAACAATATAATTAATAATCTCAGATCAGAGCTGATCTTTGGGGAGACTTACAAAATCATGTTTCATCTTATGTTTAAAAAAAACTCAATTAAGTCCACAGAAAAATCGTAATTATTTCCAGCCAAGTTTGGCTTCGTTATTTACGTCAATCTAGCGCTGATTCTCTTAAATTATGTTCCGATATTTTGTATATCACTTTTCCGGCTAAAGTTTAGAAAATTAATTTTTATTTGGGTCACGGGACAAATAATAGCTGTCACAAAAGCTTCTGAAAAAATAATATATATATATATATTTTACATATATATATATTATACATATATATACATATATTATACATATATCACACGCTCCTACTATACAGAGTCAGTGATTCATCAAAGCTGAATATAATAAAGTTTGCTTGTTTCCATGCAACTGCATTAAGCTTTCTATTTTCTCGTTATTTTCAGCAAAAGAAAATCCCAAGAAATCCCATCTACCAAAAACAATGCAAGTCTGACTTAAAGAATTGAAAATCTATATATATGCGGATTAGGCTTTATAAATAAAAAAAATACTGTGTAGAACTGAAAAGTTTATTTTGAAAACCCAAAATTTATTGGATTTGTAGAAACTGTTTGGCATTTTTCAGCACTATTCCAGAATTTTCTGCCTTTTTCGGACATGGAATTATTTTCACAATGGCCAAATAAATAAGTGTTTTTTTTTCTGGATTTTACCTCGTATTGATTTTGTTTTATAATTTGTGACAGTTGCTTAAAACTTTAAATTCCAATTAGTTAAGTGAGCATAAATTTTGAAATGTATGTGAATGCCATCACTTTAATTATTGAGTATGCCGAAAATGCATAGATAATAAATGTCAGATGTAGAATTTTTAAAATTTTTGCATAATAAATGGAATATATTTACTATTCACAATAAATCAAATATTTTCAGGAGCAGGTCAACACAATTCTGTGAGTATTGATAATACGATACCAATTGTTGTTGGATCAACAAATTAGTAAGGTGTTTGTTTGGTTATTGACACTCAATAAAATTACTATTACACAATCAAATTATTTTATAATTTTTTTGGTTGATTTGTTCAGCTCTTATATGCCAATTCCAGTGCATTAAAAATCATCATGTACCAACACTTTCATAGATAAATAAACAGCAAAGATGGCATTCTCTCAGTGTGTTGAGTAAAATATATTTTCTGGCATTGCAAATATTTGTTCTTAAATGCAGTATTTAAATTGATGATGTTTATTGTTCTCTTGAGACGATTTAAGCACTAAAGATATTTATATACAATTTTATGCGATTTAAATACAAACTAAAATCAAATTAAACTTAAAATGATTTATTTAATGCTTCGTCGTTTTTGGTGATATTGCATGAAATTTATTCAAAGCCGACTCCACTAGTTAAGCTTTATTGCTTTAATCAGCTGCTTAATCTATGAAAGTTTCATCAAACTCAAACTCAAGTTTCAAATAAAGATATGTCAATTTTGAGACATTGCAGCTGTCTCAATCAATGCGTAACATATTATTTTTATATTTCATAGAAATATAATATTCACTTGGCACACGTCGAGTCGACTGTGAGCTTGTGTGTATGTATGTATGTGTGTGTGTGTATGCACTATGCCACTGGCAACGGCACTTGAACATTATACGAAAGTGCCAGCAACAAGTAGTCTTGCGTCTTGCGTCTTGCGTCTTACGTCTTACGTCTCGCCTTCACGTGTCCTTGTCCTTGTCCAATCAAAGGTATACTTACGGTCTACTTACTTACAAGCACGCACACAAACATATATATATATCTGTATATGTGTATATGTGTATGTGTGATGGTGTAAATGATAAAAGCGATACGCTGGCGAATTATGAAGTCAATCTAATCACCCAGGCGCACGCACACATCACAAGCATCGCTTACTCCAGTTCACGCACACACACAGACACATAGACACACACATAGACCACACACACACACACAGATACGTACAGAGAGGCCCAGGGAGTTGGCCACTAAATTATCTACTATAGGCTAAATCAATGTGTTAAGTTGACTGTAAACGGTACATTCGATTAAATGCGGCTCGTAGACCAAAAACTTGGCGGCGGCATCACTTGGCACTGGCACTGGTACACGGCTCTGCTAAAAGGGGGAGGATGGGGGGTTGCGCACAGTGACCCAGTTCCATAGTTCGACAGCCTCACACTGAGCAAACCTATCGTCATCGTCATCGCCATCGTCAACATTGACATCGTCTCTCATCGTCTTTCTGTCTCTGCTGGTCTACTCGATATCCCGACCTGACTCGAAGAGAGTATTTCCCGTTGGCTCGTGACAGCCGCTAAACGAAGCTCGGTTTCGCTCGGCTGAACGATGGTTGAATGAAGCCCAGTTAGTTCTTCGGCGACACTCAAACGCATCGGACGTGCGACGCGCGTGCCGCCTGACTGCAAAACAGTGACTCGCCCACAGCTGCCGTATTCCGTAGTTTTTACCCAAATTACGTTTTCGGCAAGCGTGGTAGGTAGGGGCATGTGGCATGCATAGCCAACAAAAATTGCACGTGCTTCTAACGTGGTGCGATTAAAATGTGAGAATCTATTCCTTTGAGTGCGCGTGTGTTTCGCAATTTTGCGGCCAACGGCAAAAATTTAAATGAGCGTTAAAAAAATAATAAAAATAAATATGAAAAAAAAACCGTATAGCTGCAACAGCCAAAAGGAATGTTTAAAACTCAACGAAGTGAAGCACTCAGAATGCAAACAACCAGCCAACAACCAGCCAACATCCCGACGGGCAACATGAAGCTGGAAATATGCACCGCAAATATGCGAAATTAACAAGAAACTGTCAGGTGCTGCGATTAGCCGACCAAATGTTAAGCCGGCCTCCGCTCGACTCCCACTCATGGCTCACCTGTCCATCCCTCTTTGTGTGTGTACGTGTGTGGGCGTGTATGGGCGTGTGTGTGTGTTTGGCGGTTTGCCGCTTCGCTTATTTTTTTTGCGTCGTTTGCGTCGTTTGCGTCGTTTGGGTCGCTTCATCTAAATTTTGTCGGCAGCCTTAGCTGAAATAAAGCCATTCCTCTGACCTCACAGAGCATGGACAACGGGGCCACTTTGTGCTCATTTGCCATTGTGCTAAATGAAATATGAACAATTTAAATATACATATGCAGATACACACACGCACACACACACATGTATATGCGAGTGTGCAGTTTATCTCAACAACCATCCTGACACACACACACACACACACACACACACACACGTACACACTTACATGCACACACACTCCAAAGCACGCACAGAAACTTTGAAGTGGACTAGAAAAACTTTGTTTGGCATGGCTCACATCATTAATCAAATGTCGAGTGCGCTGGCAATGCTCAAGTTTTTCTAGTTACACTCACCTCCCCTTTTCGCTCAGTGCTCTCCTTCTGTCAGAGCGCTGTCCAAATATAATAATTGAATAAGAGAATATAACAAATGTCCAAAAAAAATAGACACACACACAGTGCCACATTCAAGGATTTCTTGCGAGTTGTGCGCATGGTAATCCAATAAACCTGCCATCAACTTTGTCACTTGGCCAATGTGAAGACACAGCCGAGGCGAAGGCTGACACACTGATTCCAGATGAGTCCTTGGGCAGGATGTCATTCCGTCAACTAAATGTCTCTCACTAATGAGCATGAATGTCATACACACAAAGACACACACAAACACACACAAACACACACACACACACACATACATGCCGATTTGCATAGCACACACATGCTTGTTGTCATTTGAAACACTTCAGAATTGATTAAGTTTACCGTTTGTATCTCGTAGATAGATGCGCGACTCCTTCAATATACCTTCGAGCAGCTGACTTGATTAACGAATCGCTTGCGATATTTCGATTTGTTTGCAAATCAATTAACTCTATTGCTCTGTGGCAACAGTGCCAAGTCAGTAAGTAAGGCTTACCACTTGACACATTTGAGACGTTTATTAAACATTCCATTGGCAACTGTACGCAACTAAAATCAACTGAATTACTTGCAAATTTCGAATGTCAGCAAGCATGATGGCGAACATGATGTACACACTCACAGACAAATTTACAGATGTGTTTGCAACTTTGATTCTTATCTAACTCAGCGCGGCGGCAACTTCACTTTGTCAGTCAAATAGCAATTTAATTAAAATTTCAGCTTGTTTTTGCTGCCAACGGAATTACAATTAATTGCTGAAAGGCATACAGATGTGCCCCCGATGATGGATGCCCGCTCCACACTTCCACCCACTCCAATAGCCGCCATAACATGTGTTTGTTCAAATGATGTTTTAGTTAGACATGTGTCCAGCAATCGGATTGTTATTTGGCGTGTTATCAAATATTATTTTCCTTTTCATGTCATCATGCAACGACATCACATTCTTTCGATATGCAAAATACAAAAACGACGGTGCTAAATTCCGGCCAATCAATGTTGATATTATGCATTGTGAATTCCAAAAGAAATCAAATTAAATATAAATAAGCAAAAAGACACGGCTATCGCGCTCGGCAACTGGGAGTTCCGTTTGCCTCCTGCTGTTGCACTAAATTGCACATGCATATGCAGATAAAAATGTGTCTGTATGTGTTTGTGTGTGTGTATGTGTTACACTTACACAGCCGCTGTGATAATTTGTGCAGTCAGTATAAACGCATTTTAATTGGGCGTGGTCAAGCACACTTGTGGGCACGATGGTGATTTTGTCCTGTTATTATCAATTGAATTGTTAACTGCCCCAATTTAATTCGTTCACAGGGTCGTTTGGCATGGTGATGGCAACGATTGCCGTGGGAAATTTTGCCTGGATTAAGGTTGGAGGGGGTGGGGATGTGGGCGGGGATGTTCACTTCCCACGTCGATGGCAATACAATTTGATTACCTGCATTGCAATCGGCGTCGGTGAGTTTGTTGCTGGTATTCTCTGCGTCTCTGTGCATTATTGAACGACATTTTGGGCGGACTCGCATTCCAATCCAGAATGATAATAAATGCGGAATCGTATTGTGTTTTTTTTCTGCGCCGTAACAGAAAATTGTGAAATTCGGGCGCTTCCAGGGACGCAAGTAACAAATGTGACAATCGACTGCTAACAAACCAGACAAAAAAGCCCAAAAAAAAAAAACAAAAACAAATCAGCATAGTCGAGTGTAAAAAACAACAACAACAGCAACCAGGACAACGCTCGCGGCGAGTCAAATTGAAACAAACTGACATCCGGTCGGAAAAAGTACGAAAACGAAAACAAAAATACGAAAATCAATATTATACAATTTATGCAACTGTCGATCACAAAAACCCCAAAAAGAAAACTCCATGCGAAATTGCAACTGTTCAAGTTTCCGTCAGTGGTGCTGGTGGTACGCTTGTGGTTGCTGCTTGGCCGAGTCGGCACAGTGCCAAAAGTGTCTGTAATGCCGCAAGCCGATGCTGGTTAAAGCACGTCGCACAGTAACCAAAGCGAAGCCAGCCGGCGGCAGGACTTGGAGCATTTGCTCAACTCACTGGATTATGGATAATACGAAGGCAAAGTATTTAATGTTGTCCTTTCTGTGCGCACTAAGTGTGGCCAGCGCCGAGGGCGAAATAATATTTCGCATTGATCCTTTGGGTAAGCAAATATCATGTTAATAGCAAACTCAAATCGAATGCAATCATATGTTAATTAAGCATCATTATGCCTGTGTTATAGCCCCATCACTTATGCATACAAACGAGCAAATTGGATGAGGATAACGTGAGCGAAATGATTAACTAGAGCGGCATAAAATTCCATTTAGTACGCTAGTAAAATTTCACAAAATGCCTAACAACCCGGGGATATGAATGACATGTCGCAATTTCCTGTCTTATTTACTGCTCTCCCGCTGGCTTAGGCTTTTTCTTATGCCGTAAATATAACTGTCATCTCCCAGTGGTCCTTAAATTTATTCATTTACATACGGCATAAGTACATGATAACTAAATGTAAATTCTCAAGATACTTTTATACGAGTTTATCAGCATATCCACAAGATTTCAACTGTCTTGCATATTTTTAAGGCTAGAGATTTACGAATTCTGTAGGTAATTCTATTCCGGCGCCCGGCCTTATCTAATGTGCATACATTTGCGTCGTATGAGCAAATATTTCATAGCCCATCAGTTAAAGCAAACTCTCTGCGCGAGCTCATAAATTTAATACTCTCAATTACGCAAAGTAATGTCTGTCTTGAGATTTTTTTTTCGGAACAACTTTGACATTTCATCACTTGCTGCTAAAGTGATGAACAAAAAAACTTTTAGCAACGAGACGCAGTGCGTCCAAATGATGGGTTAGTTCTACACACACACACATACACACACACACACACACACACGCCGCACACCACAAGCCCCCTTTTTCCTTAAGTCATGAGTGGAATCTGTTGTATTCCGGTAAATTTTGGATTGGCGGATGTAACAGAAAAGCTAAAAGTATAAATGTATGCAGGTATACAGATATACAGCATACAAATATGCATATGTGACCGACTCTTCCTCTCCTAATTCCATGTCCACGAACCGCAGCCGAATGCCCGGCGAGCCTGTCAGTCGCCCAGCTATCCATATATGACAAACATGTTCATAAAGTTTGTTTTTGTTTCCGACGCTGCTGCTGTTGTGCTTAAAGACGGATAAACTGCGGACGGATGGGAATGTGTAAAGTTTTCACAAAGTATTAAAAAAGCTCGTAAAATGTCATAAACTTTTGTTTCCTCTGGATTAGACCGGAGTCCACTACAAAACCTGAACTGAAAACAAAGCAACCGTCGGCAAGAACTGAAAATATTATGACTACATTTTACAATTCACTTTTTTATTCATTTTTATTTTATTCGCTGCACCACAAGAATGACTCATTTCCACGGATAACCAAATTTATAAGCACTCCTTTGAGCGGAGCTTTCCAATTAAATAGAGAGAAAGATAAACAAAGAGAAAAGACGAGGAAATATAAAAAATATAAACTGTTGCAGTTAATTGTGGTCACAATTTAATTTTCTTATGATGACTACGACTTTAACTTAAATTGTTCCTTATTTTAGACCCGAAACTGTTCCATAATCGATACTATTTGGATCGACCAAACAAAGATGCCAAATATTAAATTTCATTTAATTAGATTTATTTGTACAGTATATAGAATTGAGTGGGTGCTGGGCACAACAGATACATATCATGTTTTATTAGTTTGGGACCGCAGGGCAAGAATGTGGGAACGCCAATTTGGCCACGAGCTTTGTTCAACAACAATGTCAACAGTGGCAAATTCCCATTTATTAAGCAAGTCAAATGGGACAATAAAATATGGAATCTACCAGTGGAATGGGCAGCACAAAACCCAGACCAACAAAAAGAAACCAACACAATTTTGCATGAGCATCAGAAAGAGGCCAACAGGACAGAGGCAACATCAAAGCGGCAAGTGCGAAACCCGGACGGACAAGGGTAAAGACGTGGAGACTGCCAGCTCGGAGAGTCGGAGCTATGTAGGGAGACTCTGCCCCCGCCCCAGGCAAATATATGAGAATAAATCAAAACAAATCAATTTCTTCTGCGCCATTGACTCGGCAAACTCCCAATGACAGTTGCTTTCCTTGTTGTTGCTCCACATTGAATCCTGTTGGCAGAGCTGGGCATTCAATCGAGAATTGGCTGTCCCAAAGCTTCGTCTTAGCTGTTGACAGTGTATATCCATGGGACGAGTGGCAAGTCTCTTGATGCGGATGCGGGCGGGAAGCACAGCCAGAAAACAGTAGTTACAACTATATCGGGGCTAAAAGAACGCAGTTGCTGCCAGGGCCTGCGGATCTCCACTGAGATTCGGTGAGCCGAAAAACTAAAACAAATTTTCGATGTACGAACACAGTGAAAAATTGCGCATTACACAACACATGCGATGGAATAAATTCATATCTGAATGCATCCGTATATCAAAACTCTGACAATTTTCTTGAATCCACATCACACGAATGCGCTGCATTGGGAGACAGAAGCGAACTCCAATCCTGGTTGGTACGTCATAAATTGTGCTCTTCACATGGCGGGAAATCGCATCTGTTTCCAAAGCTCCGACAATGATTAATAACTGAAATATTTTCCACACAACTAGTTTGACTTTGCGATTGGTGAAAGAATCACTTTAATCGCAGGAATTTGAGATTATCAGTTGCTCATCGACTGAAGAGGGTTCATCAATACTTATTTACTGTTGTCAAAATACTTCACGAAAATAAGAGGGCTCGAGTAGAGAAATACCTTTTCCTTTCTACCTTTTTATGTCTATGCATGGGTTAACCGGACAAGCTAGCCTCCATGTCAATGTGTGTTTACTGAAAGAAGAAATCGGTTTTGCTTTTTTCTCTTACACTTACTCTGTTGTTAATCCCGAAATATAAAATATTTGACAACTGTTAGCTTAGTTTGACATTTCAATAATCGATTAGAGAGAGCAAGAGGTAGAATGTGGAAAGGTGACCTAGATAATTGAAAGACTCTCGAAGCTAAGATTTTCAGCAAATACAAACCACACAGGTTTTCAATTTTATTGGCCACAAAAATACATTTCGCAAGGGGTACCTGCATCTGCTTTGAAAGGCATTATATAATAGAATTCATTCAATGCGCTGACATAATCCCACACACACATATATAATATATATACATATAAATATTCAATCGTTATCTGCTTTGAAGCAAGCCCTCAGATGCCAGGACTGTATCATTACGTTGCGGAGTGAAAAGGTAGCCCATATATTTAAATTATTCATAAGTATGTAAAACGATGCGGTGCACATGTGGAAAACGCACATCCACACACACATCCACACACATACACGCAAGTTGAGAAAGTAATGTTTGCTGCTCAAAACAAATTTCATGCCCGGCAGTTTTCTGTCACAACACCCTTCACGACAGCTCCTGTCACCCGGAAGGCTCGTGAGCGGGTGGCCTTTAAGAGATAGAGAGAGAGAGAGAGAGAGAGAGAGAGAGAGCCTGCCACCGGCATCTGTCTGGAACGCTTTCAATTCCAAGACAAATGAAAAGTTTCATGCAAGCGCCTGAAAAGTGCGCCATCATCCAACTAGTGACCGGCCAGGGGAGACACGAGTTTCCATATATAAGTACATATATATCACCTACCCATATACTGTGTCTTTTTGGGGGCAAGCCGCAAGGTCAAAGGGACTTTTGTTATTTTTTTTTTTATTGTGTTTTCAATTTAAGCAACCCGCTGAAAAAACACTTTCACTTTAAAAGGTAAACTTCTTCGAGTCTGCTGCATATGGATTGGGGGATTCTTTGGCTTGGAGTTGAGAGCAGGCAGGCGATTCCGAATTTTATAGCCGGGCGCAAAGCGAACTTTTATTTGGATTCACTTCATGGCAAAGTGATTCGATTGCCAAAGTCAAATGGCACCAATAAAAACTTCAGAGACTTTCGCTTCCGACCGGCAACTGTTAGCACATTCAGTCAAGGACCAACGGAACCATTCGAAAGTTTCAACCTAGACCCGCAAAACCGGCTGTAAAGTCATAACAATTAATTTCATGTACCGCCAGCTGTCGCAAGTGTACAATAACAGAGATATGAACATCGGGGCGAGTGCTTAAAGTACACAGCAAAATAAAGAGCGCATATGCGAATACCATAGAAATTTATAAATTTAATAAGCTTCGTCTCTTGACAGGACAGGACCGTAGACTAAGATTCATATCTGATTGTGTTGCATTAGCCTTAGGATAACATGGTGTATCTTAGGGAAACATGTCGCATGCTCGGAAGAGGTATAAGCCAAGAATGTGCAAGCATCAGATTTCCGGTGCATAATATATTATTATTAATAATTAGAACTTTATAAATTGTATATTAATTGTAACTGTGCATGTTAATTATATGTCAGGGCAGAGAACCAATGAGTTGTTTTCCTCTATTAATTTACTCGGACACTAGATTCAAGCACTAATTTGGTCTGTCCATGTGGTCCACTTGCATCCGAGTGATGGGCCGGACCGATATGCGCGACTTGAAATTTATTGTTAGTGGGCGTCACCCTGCCATTTGGCCCTTTAACTGTTTGGCCATGGCCCAGGCAACGGTTTCTCTCATGATTATAGTATTTACATATATGTATGTATATATATATATATATATTTATAGTAGATAGAATATGTATTTGTGGAAATAATTACGGCCAGCGCTGTGTGTGTTGCCAGTAGCGAAATCGCACCATTTAAATATAATTTATGGTTTGCTATATAAATCAGTCGCCCGTCGCCAGTCAGCCAGCACTGGGCTGCAATATCCTCAATCTCAGTGTCTTTTTCATCCACTCACACTCACACTCACACCCACATCCACGATGATGGCTGGCACGCCCCTGCCATGGGCAGTCATCAAAAACAAAACCAATTCGCACGCGCAGCTCCCCAAACTCATTAGAGATAAAATGCCGACCGAGAAATAAGCGGTAACGGCTAAATTATATTCCATGCCCCAATTTTTTCATGTTCTATATAGTATATATATAAATATATACTTATATATATACATATACCATGTACCGCATCCGCAACTGTTTTACTGTTGAAATTGCTCAACTGATAGATGGTTTTTTTTTTTAGTTTGGGGTAGTTTATGTGATATTGCTGGAAATAGATTTATTACAGCATCTAATTAATCATCGCAATCAATGAAAATCATATATATATATATATATATATATATATATCATATGTATATATATATATATACATATGTATATATATATATATACATATGTATATATATATATATATATACATATGTATATATTTATGTGTTGGAAATAATTAACCATCTGCATACTTTGCTTTTAGATAGCGATCTTTGCAGCAGCATACCCGCGAGTAGGAGCTGTGGTCTAAAGTACTAAAGTATAAAAGAGGAAAATCAAAATATTTACCAAGAATTTTATATAATTTTGCTCGTAGCACCCAAGGGAGCTCGAGCACTGGCGCGCTAAAAATGTGCACTTCGTGCCTTGTTCGAAGTGCGGAAGCGCATCTCCCTTCAGACACACCCACCTTGCCAAACTTCGGCCTAACTTAGACTGAGAGCTACTTGACGGCTTTTTGCAGAGTGCCTTTGCCACAACTTCATTGAGTGAGTTGCTTTATTTTGGAACAGCGAAGAGCCTTCAATGTTTCACCCACGTTGCCTTTTGATTGCTCAGGTGGATGGCCTGGTGTTCGCCACACGAGCTCCACTTTAATCGCCCCATGCAGCCACATCGTGGAGTTCATTTTAAAGTGACTGAGAAAAACTGAACGATAGCATCCTTTCATTTTCAATTAATTTCTTAATTAGTTTGCACATAAATCTGGCCACTAGTAGAATATCAACATTTCGTTCAGTCAGTGTCAAAATAAAATGCGTGTAGATTAAATAACTTAATTAATTTTAACATCGTCAAATTATAAATATATGTATTACCATTTATGGTGTTAAATGATTGCAAAAGAAATAATTAAATTAATTATGAATTTCAATTTGTCCTCCTCTTGTTTGTTTTTTGTATGTGTCTTCCTGAATGCCAACGGATGAATTGATGGTTAAATAAATGGAACATCACCGTGCATCCATGCCACGTGCCGTGCACAGCTCTTTTATCGGCCACATTGCGCACATATCAGAAAGCGGCCTGTGATACGGATCAGGTGGTAATTGCATGCCCGCGCGGCACAAGCATTTCAATTGAATTTGCGCAGTACAATAAGTTCTTGGCGAAAGGTAAGTGCTCTACTCCTCCTCCTCCCTCTCTCCATCTCTCTCTCTATCTGTCTATACCCCGAGAGAGCCATCCTCGGGCTATTTATTCGCAACACGTCTACCATTTCGTGCTTTATGTTCATTTTACTTGTTCAGATGGCTACAGCATTGAGGAGTTATGCCCCATCACTGGCACCGTTAGACCTGAGATTCGAGGCAAGGCAAAACATTTGCTGCGTGGTTCTATCTTTGGCTCGACTTCACAAAAGGTGCCCGCCAATCGCTATGTGAACGGTGGATACGGACTGGGGGCAATGGCCATGGAAGTTCCCACCAGTACCAGTAATCCAAGTGCAACCAACACCGAATCTTCAGCAGACGATGCTCCGAAGGGCGAAAACTCTTCCGAAAGTTGCATGTGGCCCAATGCTCTTCAGGTGAGTCAGCAGCGTTTACAGTGAATTTTTACAAAACGCTAAACGAGGTGCATTAACAATTTCAACAAATATAAAAATAAAAACAAATGGTTACCTTAAGTAACTGAAAAATAAAGCAAGCTGAGAGGTAATCCAATTTTGAATGACTGTCGCAAAGAAAACTGCAAGATGGTAAAGAATGTTGAAGCAACCCAAACCTAAAATAATACTAAAAGACATAAATGCAAAGATTTTTGTGCTGCCACTGTAAGCAATGAATATTATCGTAGCACTACTGGAATGAAGATTGTATTTCTGCAAATTCATTCGAATTATGCCACTTTGTAGAAACTGAGTAATTGCACCATGTCAAAATTCCTTTGAGTGTCCTTAAGCTCACATTTTGCAGTTGCCTAAATGTCGTTTAAAATTCCAGTTGCCTTCAAAAGGATAGTGGAAATGCGTTCAGTAGCAATTCCTGAATAACGCTTCCAATTCATTAAACATTTCATTTGCCTTTTTCGACATTTGAACGCATCCTTTGAACCCAAAGTCGTTGACAGCAATTGAAATGAATTTAAATTTGCAGCAAATTCAACAACGTAGAAAACAATAGGGGACAGCTGAATTCGTTTTATTCTTAATGTTCGTTAAAATTGAGAGTAGGAGCTGCTACATACAATGCAAATATACATACATACAAAACTGCCCACACACACATACATACATACATACATACGCATAGGACCCAAATGAACAGCATGCGTAGCGCAGAAAACATTGACGAAGGCCAAATGTTGCCTTTGTGTCAAAGTCAATGCGTTGTCTGGCATGTCGGCCTACCCGCTGTGTTGGCCAAGATGCCTTCACGTCCCATGGGGTATCATTAGGCCGGGCAGCGATCCCAAAAGTTTCAGATGAACAGCGCCAACATGGCGCTTAAAATGGCTACCGCAGCATATAATTTCTCGCATAGTTTTTTATTCTTTTATTTCCGCCATTGTTCAACGGCCTGTTTTCGTTGTTCATCACTCGATTTTTTGTCCTTTTTTGTTTTCGTCCGTTGTTCGTTGAGAATGCTCCTGTTTCCCTCTCTATTGCTGTGGTGCCCTGCAGGGTGTTGCTGTTGTCACTGTCGCTGTCGTTGTTATTAAATTTTGTGACGACTCGTCCAACGACTGACAGTGCCCAGCAAATCTAAACCTGTTTTTAGTATCCCTGTGTCTGTGCCTCTGTCTGTTCGTCAGTTCGTCAGTCCGTCTGGCTGTCCCAAACGACCACTGCTGTCAACGCAAGACAGTGAAAAATAACTTGAAAATAAACAGTTCACACTCTCTCTGCAAATTACGAGAAAACAACAGTCGTGTGATATCCGCTGTCTTTTTGTGTTGCCCAGGAACTGGACGTGTCTGTCTGCTGTCTGCTGTCTGCAGCACTAAATAGAACGGTAAACAAAGCAGAAAACCTAATGTAATTCTCTGCAAAATGCAGATCGTTAGCATCAATGTTGCTGTTGATTGAATAGACGGCAACCATTTGCTGAACGGCACGTTGTATAATAAAGGAATACATAGTGCATGACTGCCATACGTTAGTGTAGCTTTATTTCAATTAAGAATGATGCATGGAAAAAGCTTTCAAAGCCTGAGACTAGGTATTTAAAAAGATTAACAAAAGCAATATGAAAAACACATCACGGCAAACTTGTGCGTGAAACCGCAGTGAATATTAACGAGTGAATACTAACCTGAGGCTGGCTAAGTGAGTATCTAACAGTGTGTATCGAAGTGGATATTTACACACTTTTAAGCCAATGGCCATCTGTCAATATTCATTGGACCGTTGAATATCGCGCAAACAACAAAATATGTTATTCTCACGAATTCTCTGAAAAAAATAAAGAAAAAAAAAAACGTTGACATTGCGTAATTTTGTGATTTCTTTCAATCAATCCACTGCGATAGATATCTATAGTAGTAGTTGGTACCGAGCTGGTTAGTTGTTACCAGCACTCGCACTGAGCGAACATTATTGGCTTATTGACCTTATATGACATATTTTACTTGACCAAGTTTGATCAAATTATCAACTAAAGCACAAAAGAAATATTGAAAAGAAGCTCAAACACAACTCGGAACACTTCAATTACATTTTGAATGCAAATATTTTATTTCAATTTGAAAAGTTTACAATTTCCGCTCAGTTCCTGAACTCGTTCACTTTTCAGCTTCTTCTGTTTGTACACTAATACGACAGACTGCCAAGTAAAATAAGAAAGAAATTGGTAAACTAAACTGCCACTGATTTTTCGTTATTTTCTCGTACCTTTGTTCTCTTCTCCCCGCTTACAGTACTCCCTGCTGCAGACTGTTGTGGAGGCCTGTCAGAAGAAGAAGCACTGCAAGTTTCACGGCTCCCCGCAGTTCTACGGATTGGGCGCCAGCGGTGTGGGCGATGCTTCCGGCACGAGCAGCTATCACAGCAGCACGGCCAGCTCCAATGCAATCAGCAACGACCCCTGCCCCAAGCGCAGAAAAATTGTCGAGGTCGCCTACAAATGTCGTCCATGTAAGTAGCACAGTTGCAGTGCAAATTTTGTTTAATTTGGTTGAATTTATTGGGCGTGCAAAAGTACACGTAAACTGGCTAACAAATTCTGTATACAAGCACAACGGTTGCGCAAACTGTGCTGAACAATTTTAACTGCCGGAATCGACACATAAGCGTCCAGCTGAATGAGTTGAACGAGAGTTGGCTTTATCCAGACTTTTAGGTTTTTTTGACCGGGTGGTGTAGGCTGACGTGTAAGTGGGATGAGGAGCTGTGAGGGTGCGAAAAATCCTCATTCCACTGGCACATTCTGCAGCATACAACGACAATATTTTTCGAAACAAGTGCGTTTGGCACGAACGCTCAAAGGCCCACCCAGCCACGCAGGCATCCAGACAGCAAGTTTCGCCGGGCTGTTGTGTGTTCCAAAAATTCACTTAGGTGGAATGAAAGCAACGGCTCTCGCGTGGTTATCGACTAGCCCTTTAGCACTAAACAGCAGTTGAGGGCCGGGTATATCCCAGCCGGCAGGAGGCAGGCAAGCGTATCGAATACGAACTGGCGTAGCAATGCCAACGGCAAATGCGGCTTGTAGCTCATTGCCAGTCCAATAGCATTTTGCACGTGCTTTGTATATCATCGAAGTTGGAAAATTAAGTTTACGCGCAGCGTACAGCACATAGCCACAACAGGCCATCCAGGGCTACACAACTGCAGTGCATGTGCTGCGTCATTTCCGACAGAATATTTGGAATATTTGTTGTTGAAGTTCAAGTAACCCTAATGATGCGCACATAATGAACTAAACGTACACTTCAAGCCTTTCAATCACATAGCTTTCATTCGTTGATTATCTTAATCATTGTGGGAATTGCAAAATTTGTGGAGAACAAAAATGTATTAAAATTCGCGAGCTTCTATTGTGAGATGAGGATTATCAAGGCATATACGAAGCTAGAAACATACGCAAAGCCTATAAAAATTACCTTTTGCGTTTCGGTTGTTGCAGATGAGTTCCGAAGCAAGGTTGCCTGTCATAATGATGTCGCTCAACTGGAATGCAATCCATATTCGCGGATTGCCCTTTATAGTGCCAGCTTTGGACGCACCGAATATGAAAGCATTCAGTGTCCGCAGCCGCAGGGTGTCCGCGAGGAGAGTAAGTTTTTTTCTTTTCTTTTTGTTTAGAGTGCATCAATTAAGCCGATGACATACCTCTGTTCTATAACTTTCCCTTAATAGCATGTCTTGCTTCGTTCGCAACGGAGACTGTGATGCAAATTTGCCATGGAAGAAGGCGGTGCAACTTGGCTGCCGATGCGAATACCTTTGGCACGCCGTGCCAGCCAAACTCGCGAATGTATTTGAAGGTTGTTTACACATGCGGTAAGTAGGACGTAGGAAAAATCGAGGGGCGTTTGGTCCTGCCACTCAGAATGATTTAGAACTCGCCTTTGTTGGCGCTTTACATCCCATCGCATCGCATCGCGCGTCAGAGCGCAAGATTGATGTCTGGTGCTTGGCGTCCGACCCCGTGTTACCGGTGACTTGGCCACATGATTTATGTTGCTCGTTTGGGTGCTCTATGTCTTTGTTCCATAGTGCCGAAGCAAGTGCTAAAAGAGAGCAACGAGTCAGATGTAGAGGCTGACGAGACGGAGGACTTTGAGGGCGACATCAACGACCTGTACGACGATGATCTCATCTACAAGGAGTCAGAGGCCATACCCAAATTGTACAGTAATACAACTAAAACAGCGCAAGGCAATGGAACCAGCGGATCCGGACTCGCAGCTAACGTCAATCCAGATGGCATTCGCCCCGCGATAAACAGCTCACTGGACACAGATGCGGATGGTAGCGGCGTCAATCCGGTGATGACACACAGCGCCGACTTAAGTCTAGAGGGTAAGTCCAATTTGGCATAACCTAAACGTTTGGTTACATTTACAGTAATAGAAAAAAGGACAAGACGGCGTTCTTAGGCACGCCGACTTACATACCCTTGATGACCGATTGCACCAATGGGATCTATATGATTTGGTGGTCTGATGTTGATGATTTTTTCCCAAAATGTGGGAAGCAAAATGAAACTATTGATTTGGGTATTAGAAGCTCGGTAAACAAAAAAGTTGTTTGCTACAAAACTTGGCTTTCATCCAATTGTTTAGCTTACAAACTTAACGACAAAAATATTTTGCCCTTTGCAAGGGTATACAAATTAAGTCAGCGCCAGTCCACAGCCAGTGTCACGTTTCCCGGGATTGTAGCAACCGGGGGCCTTATGTGAAAGAGTCTCGAAACGTTGGCGTAATCCCAAAAGGACTCATTGTCACACTGGAAGTCGCAGACTTTTTACGAATGTCAAATCTTGTTTGCAAACAAATAGCTTTAAATTCGACTTAAATTCAATTCGAAATAAGACACGACCGGGCTTATGGTGCTCTTATTAGGCAAATCCAAGGCTCAAATAATTTTTTTTTTATGAAAACACATTTTTCTATTCCATGCCATTCCGCAATTGTGCTCCACAGACGACCAGCAGCGCCTCTATTTGTATTTGTTAATTGTTGGATCCGTTGGAGTGCTGTTCTCCATTGTAATTGTGGCCACACGACTAGTTCTTCAGAAGCGCCGGATGGGCAGTGATACGCATTCCAACTCTTCAACCAAGGGCGGCGCGAACGGTGTATTGGCCGACGAGACAACCATTCCAAGCGGCTTCAATGACACCATTTCGGAAATAGACGCTGATATTGATCTAACCACTTCCATACCAGTGGCGAGTGTATCCAAGAACGAGGTGGGTAGCCCTGCTCATCTCTATTCATCAGTCAATCCCATCTATCATCTGCCACTGCAGAACTACATTACCTACACGCCAGCCAGCAGCTTGTATGCTGGTCTAGCGCCCAGTCAGTTGGCTACAGTTGGCGGATCATGTACGACGCCCGGCCTAATCACAAACCCCTTGCTTATGGGTGCACGTCAGTCTCCGGATCTAATTGGCATCACCCCGAGCAGTTATGTGGCAACGAGCAGTGCTGGCAATGCATCTTCTGGCCAGGCTCCCATGTCGAGCATTCTAGCACCAGCAATTGTTATTGGCGCAAACGGTCCTGGTGGAGCTTTGCCCGGCAGCAGTGGCATAAGTAAGTATCTCTTTCAGCATCAGTTCCGAGACGTTTAGTTCGAGTTGTGAAGCGTGTTTTGTCAACTGTTTCGCTTGCTCTGCTTTGCTTTGCAGACACTATGGTTCCGCTTACGTCCCTCACTCAATACACAACGGCGCCCACCATTCGCGGTGGCTACATTTTAAACGCCGATGGCATGGGTGTATTGCAGCGGCCTAGCAACTCACCGACGCCGCCTTCCTCTTTAGCCAGCGGATCTCCGGCACATCCGCAGACCCAACAGACGCCGACTACATCGCCGCTGGCCATGACGACGCTCAGTCATGTTCCAGCCCCGGGCACATCAACTTTGCGCCGCACAAAGCCGAATACGACGGCAATGCTTCATTCACAGCTCTCATATGATGGCACGGCTCCCCGTACTCTCTCAACTGGTTTACCCGTAAGCTCACAGTTTTATTACGGATGACCAAGCATGGGGGACTGTGAGCCGCACGTTTACACCACAGCCATCAGCGTTACCTCCCCGAACGTCCATAGTTATGCCAGGCAGACTGCAGAGCCTCCAACTCTTTCCGGTCCAGATGCCGCTTATGTGTCGGCACCAACGAGGCCCTAGCCGCATGCCTACAATGGAACAGTGATGCCACTGAATACTCCTAGCATAAAAGACAATACAAATCCATAGGGCGATGAACTATTCCCAGAGACCGCTAGTCATAACCGGAAACAGCTATAATAACAAGAAAAAGAAGAACAACAGGTGTGTAAAGAGTAAATGGCTTACACAGCCAGTCTGGACAACATTAGCTGGTGTTTGTTTTTAGAAAAGAAAAAAAATCGATATATATATATATATATATATATATATATATATATACCTATACTTAAATGGACGAGCTTCCTTTAACTGTAAATTACTAGTGAATGGAAAATACGCATACCTATTCAGTAGGTCGGTTCCCAGTGGGGCGCTAAAACATACAAAAAGTTAGGCTAGAAAAATCTATAGATTAAGTTTTTAAATGTTGTTTGTGTGTGCAGAATACTCCAACTGAATGAATGATGAATCCGATATCAATAAATATTTGTTTCGTGCAATCCTTGACTCAGTGTTAGTGTTTAATGCTACAGTTGTTATCTTAGTATCGTGAAATAGTTAAAAATGTATGTAATATGCTTCGATGATGCTCCAATTAAGCAGATAATATCGAAGCGCCAAGCAGCTTCCTACAGCACAAAATTATACGGTTGAAAGTTACAAATAAAAACAAATTGTGTGGAGCTCATTTTATGTTATTAATAATGTAAACGCACACATAAATATAAACACAGATCCTATGAATAAGCTGCAACAACCTCTAAGAAGAACAACAACGAGCAAACACATACATCATCAAGGAAGCAAACCAGAAACAAAATGCCCAAAGTTGGATGGGAAGGGGGAAAACTAATGGCTTGTCGGTGCCGAGCAATGCGTTCTTCTTCTGCTATACGAATCCCAAAAATGTACACACATATTTGTGTGTGCACATGCATCCCCCATAAATTTTACGAAACTCCCTTTTTCTATTAAAACGAATCTTCATAATTGTCCGCACCTATGTGAATGCGTGTGCGAGAGATGTGTGGGTGAGTGCGTAAATGAAAAGGCAAGCTTAACTTCAGAATGTGTGCGTGTGAGACTGTGTGTGAATTTGTGTGTGTGCGTGTGTGTCTTTTCTATAGGGCGCTGAGTTTCATAGACGCTGCATTGGAAGGATAACCACAACAAAACCAACAAAGGTCATATGTATAACGAAGCAAAATCATAACTCAAGCGCTGCGTACAGCTTGTAGTATGAGCGATTTCGCGTGAAAGCATAGTTCATTGGTAGGTATTTCGAAATAATGCGCTACAAATGGATGATCGTAATTAATATCCGGACCCAAATGCCTTTGGCTGGGGCATAGAAAGCTGTTGGCCTGCGAGTTAATGGATTGCTCCTGCGTGCCAAGGTGAGTAGGTTGATGATACCTGTGCCAGCATATCTACTTACATGGATGTATTTATGTATGTAAATATTTCTGCCTGTGTGAGTGTGTGGAGCGAATGCGTGGGGATGCTGCTGCAAACAACATTCTAGTAAATAGTCATAGTCTCCTGTCTCTTATGGGCAGATCCATATATAATATGTAAATACTATTCTACTATTTGCGTATGTGTTTCAAGTTTTTTGTTGGTCTAGTCGTCTCTCATCTCCTTGTTAAAGTTGACGTTATAGTTTCAAATGTCAAGTGCCTTCCTAATTAGAATTTAAGTGTATACTTTCACAAGGTTGGGCTGTATCCAATTAGTATGTACATATAATAGCGTATTTAACCCAAATTCATACAACAGTAATACGATTCACGTTTAAAACTAGCCACCAGCGCCCCCCTCTCCAATTAGCCAAAATGTAAATACAATGTTTAGGAAACACTATACAGAATATAGGGCAAAATTAGGCAAGCAAAAACTATAGTATAGCTGATAGCAATTATAGTACAGTTGCATCAGAATTGGACCTAAAAGTAAACAAAAACTCAATTTACTAACAAGCAAATTTTTTATTATGCGTTTTTTCGATTTTTCGTTTCGCTCCCTTGTGGTCAGCTATATTTTGCAGTCTTCCCGGTTCGTGAATAGCATATAATAGGATTGGAGTGACTCAATTAATAAATAACTACAAGCGCATGATCAATATAGAGGTTATTCATTAAATGTACATATAATATTCGTATTACTAAATTTTAGACACTGACCTCCCCTAAATGCATTATGAATTAGATGTAACCGCAACTATTCGTAAAATAAAATCACTACAAATACATACAGGCAAATTATTGAAATTCTCAACTGCAATCTGTATTTGAAATTGTACGCCTAGGTACTGATCGGAAAAAATACAAAATGTTGGATAAATTATATGGAAAATGTTAATAAAAACCAAAGCATAGCACTAAGTTTGAACTTAAGCTAAACTGTGAATATAATTTTGTTATAGTTAATTTTCACTTATAAATTGTATCTTTTATATGCTTCATTTTAAATAAATTTATAGTTCATAAATAAAATACTTACTAAAAAAACAACGCAATCAAAATTTTATTCCGATCAAATATTTTGGGTAGGTAAGAAAGTAACTTAATGTAATTATCTATCTTCATTTTAGCTGAGCTTATGGAAATTGCATTGTCTAGTTTAGATCCTTAAACAAAATTAATCCCCTAAAATATTTGGTTTCGTTTATTCCTTTCTTTTAGATAATCATACTAAGTACTTACATGAATCTATACTAAGAACACAAAGTAAGTATGCTCGAGGAAGCTTGTACGATTAGTCGATTTTGGAACGGATTCGAATTAACGAAGCGTGAATGAAATCAACTTGGAACTAAGTACACGCCCTCCAGGGGCAAAGACAACACAGCTCGGGCAAACATGTCTGGAACTATTGCGAAATCCGTTCAAGCTGCGCGAAGAGTAAGAAACTGAGTGAAACAAGTGAACAGTTTGATTAAATTTGTTGGTAGCGGAAATTTTATGGGAGCGCCATGAGCTTTGGCTGCTAATTGGTTTATAAATTAGAATTTCAACGGAACATTAAGCCAGCCATCTCAACCAAATAAGCCCACAACAATTTCAAACACCATCGTAATCAATATTTATTGCGCGCCAACAACAAAGTGGAAAACACTGACTATCAATATTGGGTGGTAACAAGCTGACAAGGTGGTTGTGCGGATATCTGAAGTATGCAAATATATATGTATGTGAGCCTGCGCTCAATTGAGATGGCTTAACTTTATTTTATCATTTTAATGAGCGTACCATTAAACATTTAAAATGTATACTAAGCAGATACCTTAGCATTTCACAATGCTTCTGTACTTATAGCTTTGGGTTGAGTTCCTATAAATAACCAAATTATTAATTCTTATTGAGGTTAAAGACAGATAACAATTTGCAGACTGCAAAATAAGTTTACAATATCTGACAAAAAACATTTCCCTACATTATTTGTAAAAAATTATTCTTGAGGCTAAATACGGAATGAGGATAGGAAATGTATATATTTGTGTTTTGCGAATTATGTTTTGGTCAAAAGCATACAAAATTATCTGAAACATAATGTGTCCAATGTAATTGTTGGTTGGATTTAACTATATCTGTAAGAAATAATTTACACTGGTATGTGCTGCGTGTGCGTTGCTCATTGTTAATGTCCACAACATGCATACTTATTATCCTGAATTAAATTTTAGCTTTTTCTTAAACATGACTGCCGACTTCGAATTTAAGTTACATTAGAGACTGAACGAATGAAATAAAAGCCAAGGTGGTGTGACTTATTTTAATTCATATATTGTTGATTTAGATTTAAGAGATTGGACTCTTCCGTGAGAATTTTACCTCTTAGGAGTGTGTATGTGTGTGCCTACAAGCGACGCAACACGCTAGCCCGTAAACTAGTCGCCCTCTGCTAATATAAAAGTACTTGCAGCAATCTAATTAAAGATAATGTTACAAGCATTATTAATTAATTTGTGGCAATCAAGAAACATGCTCGGCCACATACTGCTCTCCACACTCCGTTAGCCAAGTTCGCAACTGTTTGGCTTTGTTTTCCCATTTTGGCAAAAGTTTGGGAGCCACCTGCGTGCCACATGGGTCTGTAATTACTTTACGTTGCATGTGCTCTGATTGTTCCCCTGATGGCGACTGCTATTGCATGATGTCATCCTAAGTGTTTTGGCCAAAAAGTAGCTAGCAATCTATAACCTTGTTGGAGGAACCGGTCGAAATTCGCGAAAATGTGAAACTGTTGCATGTCACTGTCAAAAGGCATTAGCTTCTGACTAACAGACTAACAGAAAGTGTCTGCAAAGTGGAGAACTCATCATGGCAAGTGTTTCCCACCACACGTTCTTGACGATGTAGTCTCACCACAAATTTGCCTGCCACACACTGCGTTAATTACATTAATTCCATGCTGACCTTTAACTTTTGCCTCTTAGTGCCTAGCCGTGCGTTCAGTAATATCAACTGGGCCACAGGCACCTTCTGAATTTGTTGTTGGCTGACAATCATTGGGAAGATATGCCCAGGCAAAATAAAATACACAGACAAAAAACATAGCAGGAGAATTTCATTATATCAACAGCCAACATAGATTTGTAGTAAGCCATTGTCTCCCGATCTCTCAGTGTGTACTTTAATTTGTTCTTAAATGAAAATCGATAATTCATAAAACACTTTTTGACTCACATGCATTAAGAGTGTGTGTGTGTGAATGTGTGTTTGTGGTTGTTGTAAATGTGCTCGCATAAGTACTTTTAAGGCGACTGTCCCACCCTGAAGTCTATCGAAACTTCTGATAATTTCCTTTCCTTTGTCAAATTTGTGAATAATAAAAAAAAAAAAAATGTCGAGCAGGCTTTGTATTACCGGAAGCATAGTAGAGATACTTTCCATTTTCGCATGGCCGCACCATTAAATCTAATATTTTTTGTGTGACCTTCTTAAGGCGATTAAGATTGCACCTCTTCAGTGGGATAGAAGTACGTATTTTTGGCCATTGACAAACTAAATGGTAAAATATTGTTATTGTGCAGCACCGGACTCTATGAAAAGAGTGACTAAAATGCTTTCAAATATGTTCTAAGTTGATCTCACAACAAAATTTAAAGACCAACAAAAAGTTTAGCACTTTACAAGATTTGTATTGAGAAATAATATAAATATAGTATGCTTGAAGTTCTATTATATTTTTGGTTTTCCATATTGTTCTAATAGTATATAATGTAATATTCAACAGCAGGTGCATTTTTCAGACTAGTGAAAATGGCTTGTTAATACGGTACTAAGTCTTGCAATTAAAGCAGATATTAAAAGCTTTTACATTAATTAAGAACACAAGTTACCCTCATAAGCCGGTTTCTGATTTAGTGTGCCCATTCTGAAAGATATGCAAATTAAGAGAAAAAAAAAACGGAAAAACAGAGTAACACAGCCGGCCGTCTGTAAACTTGCACTTAATTCTCATCATTTTTTCACTTCCCAAGTATAGTGGAAAAATCTAAGCGAAAAAACTCAAGAAAAATGGAAAAAGCTCATCTGCAGAAGTTCTTTAGCTGGAGACTTTCCCGTGTATATATCCATTGACGAGCCGAAGTAGTAAGACTGTTGTCCTTCGGCACAGCTGAATAAAATATGAGTTGAAGGCAAAGTTCTGCATGTTCTTTTCCTGCCAACCAGCTTCTGGTTCGCAGCACTGCATTTAATTTTTTTGTGGGTCCAAATTTCGTGTGCTTACGCTTCCTTTTACATTTGATGTGCGCCGCACTTTGCCGCAAATTGAATGACGCTCAAATAATTTATTTAATTTTTTTAGTACACTCTGACCAACATTCCTCCTATACAGTCCCCCACGAACTTAGTAACGAGTCAGCAGTTAGCATCAGTTTGATGTGCTCTTCTCTTTTGTGATCTTATTTTGGGCAATTTACAACCTGTACCGATTTGACAGGCAAAGTCACATGCTGTGTAGACACCTTTTAATCTAAGTATGAACTGTACAATTTTATGTCGCCTTTGTAGATAATCAAATATTTATATAACATTATTGGCTAGCCACCAATAATATGTTCTCATTCATACATGTGCCTTTGATAATAATACCATGAAACCAAAGATAAGTTTTACCACAAGGACACACAAATCACAAAGCAAATAAACACTTTGTACATTAAAAGCACTTTTTATCTTTGGTCATTTTCTTTTCTTTTTTTTTTTTGAGGGTTGTAGCTGAAGGTAAAAAATTTTCTGATGCATAAAATTTGAGGCGCACTTTTAGGGGCAAACAGGGAAGAGAATATAAATTCAAACTTGTCCATACCCTGCAGATTTTAAAGGCATGGATCTAGTCTACATATAACTAATATGTCAACATCTCAGAGACCGGAGACTTAAGAAATTCCACAAATAAATATTTGCCACAGTTTCTATTAATCTGACTTAAAATTAAAATTTACAAACTTTATTTCTAATTTGTTAAGAAATTCAATGCCAAAAATGTTATTTTTTTGCCTTTCAATGTTATTGACATTTGCGCGTGCCGAAGCATTAGCTTTACGATGCTAATAATGTTTGCCTTTTCACTAACCATCTAACGCTTATTATCTATTCTGCCAAGGTCGTGATCAACTTGCCAGTGGCTTTTGTTGGCATTTGACAAGGGTCACACGCGAGCTCTTGTAGATTTTACAGGAAAATATTCAGGGAACACTCTTTAAAATTAAAATGCTTTTGTATTTATAATGTTTTATTATGGGTACAAGTCAATAGTTATCTTTAACATTATTTGTTCGGTACTTAAAATAACTACATTAAATTTGGTGTCATTCTTAGCTTCTTATTTTACATGAAAGACAAAATCTTATAATTCTGCATAGCGTTTGTTTGTTATTTTGTTACTGTTTAAAAGGCTTTAATTTCATGATTCAGCCGGTTACTTTATTCTGTTTCCTCAAAGACAAAGAAACTGACTATTTTTGTCTTTCATGAAGTGAACTTTCACTAGAGTGGCCCGTCTCAAAGGAACTTCATTCTACATGGTCTACATTTTCGAACCCATTAGCTAAGCACTTGTCCTTCCTAGTTTGGACGAGTTCAGTTTTCAAACGCTTTGTCGTCGAGCAATCGATTTTAGCTGCCAAAGGCAATTAGGAAAGTTTCGTGATGCCGAGTGCTTGGTCGTTATCGCTTAAGATTGAGTTTCAGGCCAAAAGACTCGTGGCCTGCAGAAAATGCGCTGAGTTGTGCGTAATTTGGCCCATTGTGAGTTGTCAAAGGCTAGCTTAGCATTGTTCTGTTGTTGAGAACAACTGAGAATGCTCTAGTCAAGAGAGCTCGACTAGGATATACCCCTGTTATATAAACTGTCAAATTTCTCATTTAAAGGCTCTTATTTTTAAGCCCAAACTAAAATCACCTACAAAATTATGACTTTTATCGATAAAAGAAGTCGAAATCGAAGTCTCTAACTCTTATAGTCTCTGAGATCCTTCTGTTCATACACACGCATCTGGCTAGATCGGTTCGGCTGGTATAGGGGACCAGACATGTTTTCTTCTGCCTGTGACATATTCTTCCACAATTTCATCATACCCTCTTTACACTTTTTAAATGGGTTCAGAGTACGAAACCGCGAATGAAATGGTTGTCACAAGGATTGCAAGTCAACACAAACTTTTGTACCACTCGTGCACACATGGCAGTGAAAGTTATATAGATGCAATGCAATTTGCTACTTCAATATAATTATAAAGTGCAGCATATTTCGTGGCGCATTGGCACAATTGTGTTGTCACTATAACTGCGCAAACTTCTCTATATGAAGATATTAGTTGCACGTGCTGCCCGCAAATGTGTGGAGCGTCTTATAGCTGCAAACTGCCAATGTATCCGTTTGTTATATCACGATTTTGCGTCCGATTGGCTGCGACGACGCACAGAACACGTCCAGACTGTGGTTACAGCTTAACCTCAGATAATTACTTCAAATAACACAATAAGTTCCATGCTTGGCTGCCGTCTGTCTTTAGCTTAATTAATAACACAGTCGTGACCCGGTATCCGAATATTCGCTTGTGGTACACTAGCAAGACATATGTGTGTGGGTGCATTATTCATGAACTAACAACTGGATAGCATCGTCGATGATAATGTGTCGTTACCATAGCCGTGACAAGGACGTCACAAAGGACTCACATTCGGCAATTCACTTGAAATTAGCTCCGAGCAAAACCAGATTGAGTTAATCATCGATTGACCACAGAGTAGACAGGAGCTAAGTACGAAGTAGAGACTCTGTCATGGTGGCAGCCAGTCAAAGTCATCAATCAAATTTGCGATGCTGTTTGCTAAAAGCAACTGGATTGAGTCGCCCCACTCTTGACACTTGTGTCCATTGATTTTGTATATCGCATGTTTCGCGTCGCCCGCCGCACGTTGCTAGAAGCAACAAATGCTCTGCGAGTTATGACTAACGACTGGGACCAAACAGAGTGTAATGTGGCAAGTACACACACAAATACATACATATACACACACAAAAGCACACACACATGAACGCATAAAAGTGCTACAAGGCAATAAACACAAAATTGCGTATACGACATGTTGCAGCAGCATCAAGGCCAGAACTTTGGCGTGTTGAGGCGCTACAAGCGGGCCTAACTGTAAAAATCTCTTTTCAAATTCTACAATAAAAAATGTTCATTTCATACTCTTCACGGTTGCCGAGTGTGTGCCTCTGACCCAGGAAAGAGGTCATATCATTTTGCTTTTATTAGTGTTGTTGTTTACATTTTATTGGATTTTCTTCATTTTTTTTTTTTGCTCACATTTATGTCTGCAATGCAGAGTACACACATTAACCAAGGCGCCCAGTAGGCTGACTTGAAGGTCAAAGCGGTCAAAATTATACTTAAGCACCTTATGGCGACGAATTTGTATCCAGCACTCATCGAGAAAATCAAGAAGTACGACTCCTGTGGGAGTTACGCCATGCATCGCAAACCAAACGGTGAATATTTCAGAAGCCAACCAGTTTAATTATTACATGAGTTTCTATACGATAAAGAATACGAGCAGACTCATTTGCAGCAATGCACGTATGCTGTTGTACAGTAATATATATATATATATATACATATACAAGGATTCTTAAGGACTTGGGTGTATTGTGGCACCCCAAAACCCGGGAATTTATTCCCATTGTCGTCTTTTCACAGAGTCAAAGCAATTTAGATTTTGCTGCAGATGATGCAGCATGCTGCAGCCGTGTGAGTGTGTTTTTGTAGTTTTGCCAAAATGCTAGAATTCCACATGTAATTTGCATCCCGAAATTTTCACTAAAACTTGCTGATGCAGCAAATGAAAGTTTGATTTGTAGCTTAGCTGTCCCGGCACACGACTATTCACATTGAGGTTATGTTGTGTCGACTGTGAGACGAGATGGGAGTGTGTTTGGGGTGTGTGGTTGCTGTGTTTGTATTTTTGTCTATGTGGGTGGTTGTGCATGTAGTTTACTCACGTAGCCGTTGTCTGGCGGTTGATTACTCTCTTACAATGGGTTATTTTTGTGAGGATGTGGCTCATGTCATAGAATACATCTTCTGTCTGCTTTCAGCAGAATAATTCATCTCATTTTACTTATTATTAGACAAAGACTATCACATTTTCGGTAAGTCTAAAAATATGTTACTCTTCTTTGTATTTAAGAAGAATTCACTTAGAAGGAGGCAATTTTATTCAAAGCATGAGGCACACAATGAATGAGATTAAATTTGTTAGTTTTAAATAGTACATGCAATGCAAAATGTAAACATGAATGCTGATGTAGTATATTTATTTTTAAATAAAATCTTATTAGCAAAATGGTGAAATTCATTATTAACTTGCTTGCTTGCTCTTAAGCATGTCTCACACACAAAATTAAATTAAGCACTTGAGTCCATATCTTTAAAAGGGACTTTATTAACTGCAGACAAACGCAGTCAACCTTATTATGTGGAAAAATTATGCGGACCCCTCTTATACAATTCTAAGTGTTACCATGACAACTGAATTCAAGTAATTTAATTGACATGTTGGGACTTCTTGACTATCTTGTAACATTCACAAACCACTCAGAAGCCACTCACACGCTTCATATTAAATGGTTGCATGGTCGAATGAATGTTCCGATAATGTGTGACCGCACAAACTTTTGCTGTGGCCCAAGTTTCCAAACTAGTTTACTGGACATCGAAAGCCCGATAAAGTGACAAATTTGTGGTAAATCTACAAGAATATGAAATTAAATTAACATGGAACTGGAACTGTTGCCGAAGTTTGTCAAAAAACCCGCTTGAATTGCTCACGCTGCCAAGTTGATGGACGGGCCAAAACCCGGCTGATTAGAACCCATCTATCGCCTAGGGACAAGCTGCTTACTGCCTTGCGCAGAACTTTTCAAAGATTTTTGGGCTAGGGCCAATTTGATGGATGGTTTGTGGCAATGATGCGCGTGGTATGTGTAATACATACATATATATGTATATAAATATGTCTTTATACCGAAATAAAATTTAATGATTTAAAAAATTCGAATATTATTTTTATGGGAGTTGAGCAGTGTTAGTTAATAGTTTAACAACACCATTAAGCACTATATTACACTTTGCATGAAAAATATCCTTAAGTAGATATGTATGTTGTATACTTTGAGTTAATTGCTTAATATATCTTTAATATTTATGCCTGACAGAAAACTAAATCTCGGCAACGCATACGACAAAGCTACTTTTATATGTGTATGAAAAATCCTTAAGCATACTAATATATTCTAGACTGTGCGGTAGCCTTACATTTTCCAAATCTCACTTTCAGCTAGATTTACTAGTAGCACTGCAAGCCTGTCATATATATGGGCGAGCTGGACAGTGGTTAGTCGGAGTTTCTGACTTGGAGTGCATTGAGGCCACTCGATTCTAATAAAGACTTGAAAATATGCAACAGTCGTTTAGCATAACAAAAGCGGGACGCAGGCACTGTGAATACATTTACATGTTCACTGCCATATATATTAAAACGTATATACATATACGACTGCTCTGCAGATGCTAAATATTTAATACGATACGCGTATAAATATTTAGTTTGGTCCTAGAAATATAATATATATTTATATAATGCCAATATTTATAGGTAATATGATTGGGTTAATGCTTTAACCATACATTATAGAAATACTTTTGTCAGACATGGGAATGGCGGTGATTATTTCTGTACTTGCATATTTTGTATTGCACATTTTCAGTTATTGCCCGGGAATCCTGCAGCTTTAATTTAGCACATGCCTCTAAGGCAGGCAGTGGCAGCTTTTCAGGAATAAATTAAATGAACAGTGCAACTCGTGCGTTCATTCCTCCAATGTTTTGTTATATTAATAAAATCGATTTGATCATGCAATGTGTGTCTTTTGATAGGAAAAAAAAATATTTTTTTCTTTGAAATTAATACAGATTCATGCAGATGCAAATGACAATCGTATGGAACAAATTTCAGTCTGGTAAATACCAGATTTCTGACCACACCAGAAATCGCAAAACCTTTCTGGCCACATCCGTAGCAAATTTCGCTGGAAAATAAACATTTTTTGCGACGGAAATCATTTTTGGTTTTATTTGCTTTACGATAAGGAATATGTCAGTGCCAATAAAAGCGAATATAAAATTGTCATAAAAAGTATGCCGAGATGTTTCATCAAGGTGCGTGTCTCTCTTGGCGACAGCACCAAATTAAATCAATAACCATGCCTCCGATTCTCCGACGCCGTGCTTACGGTGATTTTTATGGGGCGCGTGGCACGACATTAAAAGCAACATGCCGTATACGCAATAATTCAATTAGAGTTTGGGCATAATTAATTTTTAAGCCTGGTCATGCCTCGAGCTGTATCCAGTCATAAAGCTTCTGAATATAATTTAAGTGTTGCTGTAAAATGCACTTGAAATCGATTTTGATTAACCATATGCGTATCAATGAAAATGTATCCTTTATGTTAAACAAAAATTCAGTTTTAAGAAAATCCAATAGACTTTCGTGCTATTTTATAGCCTTTTCATAGGCTACGTGCTTGCTGATTGCGGTGAAAATACTGTATCACCTATTCGTCTCAGAGTCAAGAACTTGAAATGAAGCTTGATTGCGCACAAGCTAAGGCAAATCCGTATCTATTGTCCCGAATTGTTTGGACGAGTTTACCGTCGGTGTATTCTGTAGCAGACGCCTGTTGCACATTGTTTGCAGAAAAGAAATAATTTGCTCGCTTTCCACTTGAACAGCGATAGAAACACCTTTATATGAAGTGGCCGTTTGAGCTTCATATGCATCCCACCTGCTCCGTTGGGCGTCCTTTCCATGGCTGTCTGGCTGTAAGACTACACAATACTTCTCCACACTTAAGTATATATGTGCTGACACTTCGGTGTCTCATAGTAGGATGGCAAAAAAAATTCAAATAAATTAAAATTATATGTGCATTCCAGAGTGTTGAGGAATGTGTGTACTTTTGCCTTTTGGGCATTCTGCTCCCCAGTCGCCTGAACCAAAAAATTGTAATTTACATGCTGAAGTTTTCACACCGATGAGCATAAAACGCAAACAAGGAAAGAAAAGATGTGACGGACCAAGTTTGCACCGTTGCAACGGCTGAAAGCTACTATAAAACAATTTTTTGCTTGCATATGCACAAAACATTTCCGACGACTGCTCCGACCATGATGAAATTTATCTTATTTTATTTTTTGACTCCCGTGCTAGCATCCGAAGGTTAAGGGTTGTGCTCAAATCGCTGAGTTTCGCTGAAGCCAACGGTTGTCACTAGGTGTGTTTATCTCAGACACGGAAATTAGCATCGTGCGCACTAAAAGCAACTAACTGACACTGTCACTAGTAAGACAACGTACGACGTTGGCACTTAAATCCCATAAGCCGCCATTTCATGCATCAAAAATGTCTTTATCTGAACCATAACTAGGTAGAATTTAATCAAAAGCCTGAACATAAATTTGGTTCCAATTGAATCAATATTGTTGTTGCTTCGACAGTGGCAACAGCAGCTGGTTCATCAGCAAAGCAGCAGCATATTGCAAACGATGCCTGATGACATCTTGCCAAGTGACTGGCTGTCAGTGGCCTAGCAAATCCAAAGCCCATTTGGTGCAGCTGCAGCCAACGCTTGGCAGTGCTGCGACTTAATAAAGGCCCTTCCGTATGATATCGTAAGGTTGTAAATAATGTTTTTAAAATGCAGAGTGTTGAATTTGATCCTGTCAAGCACGCAAAGTGTCGAGACGTTGTTCGCTGCAGCCACATTTAATTTAATCCCTATCGATATTCACTAAGAATATTAAGCATAAATTTCTTCAATGTAATCTTCACTGATTAGATATTTCCCTAATAATAATATATTAAATATTATACCACAAATTTCTTAAAAATTATTTCCCTATTTAGATTACATTTATTCTAGCCACATATTTAAATTAACAGTTATGAAGCTAATAATAAATGCAAATAATAAATTCATTGCACAGAATTAAACAAAGTACTCTAATTGCATGTTTTAGTACATAAATGTAATAATAAATACAAATTTTGCTGAAATTATTAAGTATCGCCATTTCAATAACAAAAATAATAATAATTATTTTAACATTCTTCAGCAACCTCAAATAAATTGCAGTCTTCTGGACTGGTAAAACCAGACATTTTCAGACAGCAACCACCCCAAGACTGCATACAATAATATTAAAAATCGGTGTGTCGGGCGGAGGGAGATACAAGCTTGAAGTTCTTGACGTGATGTCAAGCGTTGGCAAGTATGGCACAAAGAGCCTGGCAAGTATGAGGTGCATGCTGTATTCAAAGGCGCCATACAATGGGGTAAGGAGACGCATTCATAATGCGGACTCTCATAATTCTTGAAGGCGTTCAAGGCACAAAATGTGCATTCAGAGCGGTCTGTCAGTCCGTATGTCTTTTTGGATGGGTGTACAAGGAGGTGTCGGGGTATGTGCGCACAGAACAGACGGTCGCAGTTATAGCCACACTTGGCCAAGTGCGACTTTGCTAGTCGTCTGATTACCGCAACACTGAAGGTTTGGGGGATTGTGTTGTTGTCGTTGTCGTTGTCGTTGCAGTTGTGGTTGTAGTTATCCTTGTCGCTTAGTTGTCATCACCAACCATATGGCGCTGCATTTCCTTAAACATATAAAACTCTTTTAGTGCTTCCTTTTCAGTCGTATTTGCGAGGCGTTAATGGGCATAAAAACCCTACACAGATATACGATAGGCTCAGCGTGAGAAATGCAGCAGTCGCGAACCGTGAATGCAGACCGCCAACAAAAACCAAAGTCCCTCTCCCGTCCTAGTTGAGCACAAAAAGGACGTGCTTATCTAACTCGAGCCCTGTGAATACTTCTGGCAACTGTTACGCAACTACAGCGTATCGCGCCACCCAACAGCGCATTTGCAGTCGTTTGTAGAACTCACCGCCAGACTGGGTGGCATTACCACAGCACCAAGAAGTGGCAATTCCCGTCAACACAGTGGTGGTGGCGTTTTTTGTGTAGTCTCCCTAAATGATTCGCTACTGTGCGACGTGTTGCAGTGACTGTCCTTCTGGTCTGGACCCTTTGTTCCAACACAATAACTATAACCTTTATAGCAAAAAGCGCATCTATAGCGTACCTTACATTGTGTCGCTCTTTATGTCACACTCACAAAACAAAGGCTCCAAACTTGCAAAGGCATTTAATTTAATAATTTATGGATAATACTGATGGAGACAAACAGCGAAACACAGAAAAAACGTAATTCTTTTATTCAAAAGATCATGGCTTCCAAAAGAATCGAATGGACCAATGGAATTTCATTTTGCAATTGCCTTCATAAATTATTAAGCCTTCAGTTCATTATTTCTGTAGCAATAAACTTCACTCTTGGACACATCGCAGCACATCTCCCCACCATCTCTCCACCATCTCCCCATCACTCACGCTCTCACCACACCACAGTACAGCAGAGTACAGTACAGTAAAGTTCAGCAGTGGCGGAGACAAATTACTGGTAACAATTTTGCACAGCCAGCTGTTTGCCATTCTGCGCCGCCGAGTGTTTCCATTCTGCTCCAGCCGATGTGCTGCTGCGCTCTCGCTGCTCCTCCAGTTCTTTGCAATTCCTGTTCGCTGTGTCGAACAATTGTTGAAAATTAATTTCACATTTGACTCCTGATGGCTGCTGCTCCAGCTTCGACTTGAATGCCGCTGCAATGCTCCGGGCTGCAACGGCCTGCACTTATGTACAAAAGGCACTTATCGTGAGTGGGACTCGTATCCGTTTCCGCACTCTTTCTCCTAATGCACACCAATCTGCAGTGTCGCTGGGCGGTTGGGGATGGGGTGTTACCACCACGATGCTGCGTGAAAGGAGGGAAGCTGAACAGATGGCACAATATTTGCACAGCATGTGCGCTCGGGAAATGAGCTGCATGCAGTTCCGATGATAGCGACAGTGCTGGTGCTGGAGCTGCTGTTGGTGCTGCTGCTGGTGACGGTGAATAAAACACTTGCTTGCCTGCAGTTCCGCCCATCGCTAAATGCATTAAAATGTGCGCATTAAAATGTGAAAATTTGATCAAGCTGTTGTAGTTGTGCTTTGATTAAACAAACTACCGGCTGCCGTCTGCCTGTGGGCGATTCATCTGTCCAGGCTAGCTAAGCAGCCGCAATCATTATGGTTGTGGTAAGGCACCGGTGCTGTGAATATGTGCAGAACTCTGGTCGATTTTTCGGGACAGGACAAGAAGGAAGAACAATAAGAACGGCAACAGCAACGTGCTGAAACCCACATTAATTCTTTGAGTTTGCTTTTGGCATTTATTTTTGCACTAGTACCGAAAGCGCTCCAGAAAAACAAACAAGCAAACTAAATTGGGGGTGTCTAGTGTCCTTCGACCGAGAATAAGAAGTATAAGATGAAGTGGAAGGGACAGGCAGCTGGTGCGATAAAGTGCTGTGCCAGACATTTTTAGCGCCATGTCGGCCGCCATTACAAAGTCGATCTAATTATACACTAGCCCCTGTTATTGTTCCAACGCCTACCAGGCTGCAAACACAGCGAAAGCAAAATGTTCCAAGCAAGTCAATTTATATGCGAATCTTTGCGGTTTGTTTTTGTTTGTTTGTTTGCATAGAAAGCGAAGCGGAGGCAAGCCGAAGCTTACACCAATCGCTTCACTGCCTTGGCTGGAAATTGGGATTTGCATTAGCAGTTGATGGCGCTTGTGACACATTACCATCCCAGAAGCACTCGTGGCACCCTGCCAAGCTGTAAAGAAATGGTAACGAATAAGAAATCGCGTGCGCATATCAACTGAATAAATATCAATGGAATATTTAATCCAAATTTAATCTTCGTTCATATGCAGCAGATTTGCGTAAGTCTTGCATTTAAATTAGAATACCCCACCAGCCCTGGTTTGGCTTGACTTTAGATGTGATACATATAGTTGGTTAAATTGAACCACCTATTTAGCGAGCTGCCTTATAATACGTCCTGCAAGCGTTGAAAGCGTACGCTTGTATTTGCTCGAATTGTTTCGCTTTTCATACTGGCCCTGCAATTGGCCCTCTCCGACCTGGTTGACAGTTAGAAGTCATTTCGGCTCTGCCATATTAATGCCGTTCAATCATCACTTGCATGGACGGTCCGTCAGATACGAGTTGGGCAACTGAAATGCAGTTCAGTGCTGCACTTTACTGCTATCCTCGCCCATTCAATTTAAGCATCAGCGTGACCTGAGCGTGAATTCAATTATATTATATAACACGCCCACAGAGGCGTTTCGAAACTATCTACCAAAGTCAGCTGAGGCTCATAAGCCCGCCTGAAAACCTCTTTAGTTTCAAATACAACATGCTGGGCAAAGCTTCTATCATGGTGGCTTATTGGATTACCATATTCAGAGCTCCTTAATTTATATATTAGATGAATGCACTAGCAAGTTGTGCCATGTGTGCAGTAAAAGTAGTTGCAGTGTGTATGCGTGTGTAATACCACAATTAAAATGGAAACGAGTACTTTTCACTATTTGCTCAAATAACCAGGAGATATGCACACTGGCACAGAATTGCCACCCGCTCACTCTTTCTCTCTCTCTCTCAACATGCCACACAATTGTATTCAGAGTTTAAGAGAGCTTTGGCATTGTAACAGTCGTAAATATTTGCAAACCGTTTAATGCTTCTTTAACGATGCCAATAACTGCGACGCAGACCATAAGATGCCAATAGACACACATATTGACACGAACGGCTTCTATTCATATATATACGCGTGCACTCTGACACGCCTTGGTATGTGCTTGTGTGTGTGTGTGGTCATGTTTCCCCTATGTGCCTACATATTTAAGTGTTGTTGTAGGTTCGTCTGGGTATGCAGCATTTATGTTCAATGTTCAACAATTTAACAAACACATTTCGCCTCCTACGCTAATCTAGTATTGTTGTATTGAATGGCAATGTCTGCTTAAGTAAGTTATTTAACATGAAAACAATACTTAAATATCAAGCAAAATAAATATTTTATCTCATTTTATATTGTTGCACCATTGATTATTTCTTATGCTACTTACCGTAGCACTTGCATAAAATTGTATATTTTCCGAGTTTTCAACTTAGTTTTGTTTAGCTGGAAAAGTTTTCAAATTTATTAGGACAATGCCTTGCTAAGCGGTGACTTAATGAGTTTTCCAAAATTGGTGTGCAGAAAAGTTCCCATCGAGGCATTAGCACATCGCTACCAACTATCAACTATCAGAAATGTTAGCGGATTAGTTTTCCCACAGTGAAACTTTTACCCAACTTCAATGAGACAGCGCGGCTGAAAATTATTTATGCTTTCCCACAAGGTATTTCCGTGCTAAATTGTATTATATTTTCGTGGTTTGCTATACTGACTCATGACGCATAAAACCTGTTGCTAAGTTTTTTATACGCACAAAAAATCGTTTAACTGGGTTGTATGAATGCGTAATATTATATATGTATTATATAATTTTCATATTCTTCGCAAAGACGATTCTATTTATTTTAAGCTGCTGAGTGGATGCATGATGTAGAAAATTATGAACAAGTTCCAGCAGTTGTGAGAATGTTTAGCACATACCTTCTGTGACCTATAATTAATTCTCCCTCTTTGTGCAGATCAAATGTAAGCATAAAGAAATGCTTTGCGATAATGCAAATTCTACCACCTGCGTGGACATAATATATAATAATTCTATTAAAAATGTTGCTGAGATAAGCAAATTACCTTATACAAACAGAGCTTAGTCCAATCCTTCCTCTGATTATCTCCCGTGCCATCCTTTAACCATTAAGTGTGCTGGCGTTGACAGTAAAATGGACCCGACCCCTAAACAAGCAAGTGTCGAGCGTTTCTCTTGTCCTCGGTGGAATCAAAAGGCATGACCATAAAGTCTTGTCTAGATTACACTGTTGAAGGAGGAACGCATCCGCGAAAAAGAGTCGTTCGCTTGCAGATTATCGCTTCATCGAAACTGATGTTATTCCGCTACATTATTTAGTTTTTTTGACAGCTTTTAAATTGAGAGTGGCTTAGCATACGCAGTGACCCTTGCCCTATTGATTCGTTTGCATTTACAAATGATTATGAAAAAACTTACGCAATGCGCTGCAGGGAAATCTATCTATATCGAACAAATTGTGAAAATAACTTAACTTTTAGATGTTCATTTTTAATTGCATTAATTTTTTCAGAAATAGGAAACCAATTCGTCTTTAACAATGTTGGAAATTTGTAATAACAATGAAAAGAGTTGTGCTCGACATATTTTTAAGTTAAATACATATATTTCCATATCATATAGAATCGAAATTATCTAACTTGAATTTCCGCTAAATTTTTAATTATGGTATAACATCTTATATATATATATATACATATATGTTCATAACACTCATGGCTTTTGGCAGATAGTGTTTTAAGTTACAGATGCTTGATTGTACTTAGTTCCACGCATCTATGTTTACTCTTGTGGAAGCGGCCGCAATGAAAGAAACATCGGAAATAAACTCAATTTTTCCGCTCAAAATATTTTGAGCATGTGCACTGTGCACAGAAATGTATTCATAAATAAATAAATATTATTGTAAACCATACATGTACACATACCCACATAAACCCACACATAAATGTGAGTATACAGCATGATAAGAAAGTTCAAGGCTTATGCTGGTTGTGGCAAATGTTGACATGTTGCTCCATGGACCCACCCAAAGCAGGCTGCACGAATATTAATGGCAGCCGTTGCCGCTGTTGCTCTTCCTTTTAACTACGAGTCTGGTTAGCTATGGAGCGCAAATAAAAATGCAGAATGTGAACAATAACAAGAAACAGTACGAAGCGTATGGAACGAGAGAATTCCAGCAACCACTTAACCAAATAAATCACAAAGTAAATACCATCTATTGTTTCTAGTAAAAACTCATGAAAATTTATTATACTCCCACCCTTCTGTCAGACATTTGTATCCCTTTCAAGATCTGATTCAGACACCACCAATCATTGAGATCCATTTATGGGATGTTCGGTAAAGTAAAACGCTTTTAAATACTAATTAATTTAATTATGTTCAGTAAGTCTACAATGCCTGCAGTGTTTTACAACGTACCATTGCCAATTACTTAAATTTAATCTTTAATCATCTATAGAGTTTCTGTTCCTAATAACAGTAACTCGTATGCAGACAATTTGTATGAGTAGCATAGATAGATAACTAATAACAAATAAAATGAATATATTTTGCTTTTCCTGCATTTGAAAGTAGACTTTAATACTCGTCAGAGTTCAACTGTTTGATACTGCCTTTAGTTTGCAAATGTAAGCACCATCATTGCAAATATAAAGTCAATAATGTTAACTTAATTAATACGCCAGACAGATAACATAGCTAAACAAATTTTTTTATAAACTATACAAAATTTACAAATTTAAATTTTTACGGTGAGTCTTTTGGGAACCACGAATGAAAAACTAATTTAATTTTAGGCTTTCACAAAAAATGTTAACATTTTTGAATAATTAACAGAGACGTGTAGCCAAAAGTTGACTTTCTGGGCTCGCAACATGTCCTTGTGTGTTTTAATCAAAGTATGACTTACTCGGAATCAGTTTTTCTATCTTGTTTCGACCGCAATCCAAGCCTTTAAGCATTCGAGGCAGCTTAAAGGAACAGCCGCCGTTGTGGTAATCTACATTTAATCCTCAGACGGTCGCAAGCGAATTTTTGGTTTACTCCTTCGCCATGTGGTGGCTTCAAGCCGGGCTCTGTTATTCATTCATCATTGTTGAGTCTTATTGTGAATAATAAATGTTGTTTTATCCACCCCGACATTTTAATTTGTTGATGCTGGTTTACGGTTCGGTGGTTTGTTGATTTTGTAATTTGTCAATAATTACAACTGGTTTGGTTATGTGGTCTGTTTGCTTTAAAAATTTGTATTCAAATTTTTTATACACTCTGCCCTTATTTAATTACCGTTTACAGCTTAAAGCATTTTCTCTAATAAGTGGTTACATTTTAAAATGATTCAGATTTATTATGAAACCCAGGAATTGGAGTAGATATAAAAACCTATTGGTTTCAATAATGTGGATATTTTTAACTTTTTTCAATGTTTATTATAAAATTGGAATTTCAAAATACAAAAATGTGCTTTAAAACGGCCAAAAATGTTAAATTGTTGACCATACTCAATATTCTAAGCGGAAACGGAAAAAATAATCTCATTCCGCATGGATATAAATTAAGTTTTGGTGGAATAAATGGACTGGGAAGTATATGAAGAAATAGGCATGCAAAACATTTTATTTGAGCTTTTGTAAACACTTCAAAAAATGGCCAAGCCGCAAGTTAGGATTCCTCTTAGTGGTGTACTTGTTATAATTTACTTTAAATAATGTAGACAGGATGTGCATGTGCCTTCCTGAAATTAGGAATTTAATTAAAATCTCCAATATTAAAATGGAATTAAAGCGCCAGCCGTTGATGAAGAACGTTGACTCCGTATGTCAAATTATTTCCGAGATTTAATTACTCCACACAAGCACACGCATAGGCAGTGCTCGGCAGGATGAATGTAGCTTGGCTAGGCAGATGGGAGGTTTGTTGTCTGGAAAACTGCCGCACCTAAGCCACTGGATATTAATAAACGCAAAGTGTTCACAATCTGGTGTAAATATTTAATTTATAATTTACGAGAGATTTTACAGGCGAGCAAGGGCCGACGCAGTCGATGAGTGGGTGAGTGTTTGAGTGGTTGGGTGGGTTGTGGGTCCTGTGGCAGTTGTCGATTGTGGGCACGTGCTTAAATGTCATTGCGGATGTTGACGATTACATTTAAATTATTTACGAGCTTCGCTCCCCCCATCCAAAATGACGCGTCGGGGCAGCCATCGTCGTCACATTTGTTATTCGCTTAACTTTTATGACGATGGCGCGCGACACGGATTTTGCTTAACCCCCTCCGATGGGGGAGCACGACCCCTACTGCCAGAGGTGCCCAACTACAACAATGAGGCGTCATATGCTCCGCTTTGAGGACGCCGATTTACGAGTTTCATTTAAAATTCACATTAACTTTTATTAAAGCAACCAAATGAATGCGACGTTATTGTTGCCATCACCGTCTTCGCAATTGTCTTACGAGATTGCTCATTGCAAGTGACTGTGTTATCGCTTCAACTCTTATCGCCTCGCTGCCATTCATAGCCTTTTAATGCTAAATTAGCTGCGAATAGTGTCTTTGTTCTGTGCCGCATTTTACACATTTCATAGCCTTTAGCTGGATGTGATGGCAGTTGTTATGGGCATTAAAAAGTGTGCACAGTGTAAGCGTATTCTAAGGGCATTCTTGGAATAATTAATCATTTAAGAAGTCACTTTAACAAATGGCATACTCTATTAAAAATAAATTGTATATAAAAATACTTTGCTCTAGTGACTTTGATAGGTATATTTTGTATTCTTTAAAATATAGTTTAACTGCACCTGGAGAATTTCAAAATCTCCATATTTTCAATTTATTTAACACTGAATAACACCCTAACATAATCTGCTTAGCCTAAAAGTATGCTTACATATATTGGGGCAAGAAAACTCTCTCGACTAGGGTATTCAAAGGTTCTGAAATTAACATTTTTATATAATGTGCATGATTTAGGTCTGATACTCGGCCAATAACTGCTATACTCTAAGGTAGAGAATTTAATTAAATAATTCCGATTGTTTTGAAGTTTCTCATTATTTTCAATTTGAATTTCGATCGATGATAGCATTTGACATTTCAAATTGAGTGTCAAACACAAATTTGTTTTGTTTTAATATATTTGAATATAGGTGCACTTGCAGTCGATTGTAGATTTTTGCTCAAACAAATCTGCAATAAATAAAAATTTTAACAGTCGGTTTAGGCAGCTTACAAAATATATAATATATATACAGGTGGACTGCCGGTGATGCTGTGCTGTCTTTACCACAAGCCAAAACTTTGAAATAAATTTTCCTTCACTTAACTGGATTCGCTCCTATAGTTTGTACTTTTTAATTTGTGTGTTGATGTAAGTGTGTGCGTATGTGTATTTATCGTTCAGGGATTTCAGTTTATTTTATTTGTACCCACACACATGGGCCATTTACAACAACAAAAGCGCAAATGCCAAAATAAGAATTTACTGCAGTGGAAGGCATAAATAGTTTATAAACTAAGTGACACCGAAAACAACTGACCCAAGCACTAAAAACACTACAAATAAAGCAAAAACTCGACGACAGCAACAGCATCGCATTGTGCACATTGGCCGCATAGTCATGGGAAAATATAAACACACACACACAAATAAACATCGACCACATATACACACACAAGCACACAAAAACTACAAACACTCGATTTACTTCACAGCAACAATAAAAAATAATAAATTTTACTTCCATAATTGCTGCCGCCACAAGCAGCCTGGCTGCGTCTTGCTCACAGCAGCACCACCCAAGCCACTCCACCCACATAAACCCACACAAGAGCAGGCAAGCGAATTATTTGAAATATTTTCCCTTTTATATACGAATATTTTGGTTGCCGTTCGTGTTTTTCATACTTTTTAAGGGGTTTACTCTTATTGTGGCTAAGCAGAACATCGTTTCTTGCAACAAACACCGAACAGCATCGACGGCACCACCATTGTCACAATCGCCAGAACCATTGCTCGTACCGCAATCGCCAACTGCCGTGTTGTTGGATCTTCCGCCTGATGTTTCTCTCAACTCGGTCCCTGTCCTTGCTTGACGGCAATTGTTGTGCATAAATTTAATTAATGGTCGCTGTGAATTTGCCGTTAGTTCAGTTGTTTTATATTATTGTAAAATTGTTATTCAAACAACAAAGTGCCGGCTGGCATTAGACTTCGCACACCATAACATAAATATCCTGGAGTGAAAAAGAGAAATCCAATTTGAGACAATAAGCAAGCAGGCTGGTGTTAGCCAGCATCCTTTTAAAATAAAGAAAATAACAGAATTGTTATTTTTTTTTATAATTGAGACATTTTCAGTTCAAAGAGCTTAACTCGTTGAAGTAGATCATGGCTTAATAGTAGGTAACTAATTGGCAAATTATTAAAAAAAATATATATAATATACCATTTCAAGTTTAAAATTGCAATTTGACTAAGATCAATTAAACAATTTTGTACACCTGCAGCTAAACTTTGAACTTCTGATTTTTTAACATGGCTCAAAGTCAATCCAAGCATACCGTCGCGACGATAAAATACATTAAGGCTCGCACAGCTGGATAAGGATTTGAATTTAGACTTTTTATGGCTCTCAAGAAGTATGTCTAGACTTAAGACTAGCGACATCGAAGAGGCTCCCGAGGGGGCAACAAACGTTAAGAGCCCCAGCTTCCAAGTTGAAAATAGTTGTTGTTCCCGAAGAGTTTGGTTGATGAGTTTCCGTATCTATTTGTCATATAAATGCTAGTTCTAATTTTTATTTTTTTTTATAAACCTTTTTCTACCAGGAGAGCTGTTGATATATTTACTTGTATGTACATATTTACATTTAATTTTAATTCCCAAATTGGAGACACACTTGACGTGTAATGCTACGACGCTGTATTTACAACATTTCCGGTAAAATCCGTCAAAAAGTTTCTGTACTTAAATGGAATTACTTTCTTAAGGCGTGTAGAGTCTGCGAATATGTCACTTTTTGTTATAACAATAATAATTAAAAGATAATGCATTCGCTGGTTCGTTAAACATGACTCCAAATGACATATAAAAATTGGTAGCTATGCTATAAAAATATAAATAATTTTTTAATATTGACATTCTTAAATATAAATTGTTTCATCAGCTAAATAGCAGTGAAAGTGTGAAGCACCTTTCCATTATATTATTAGTAAAATGTATATATATTTATCTTGTGTTTCTACTTATCTACGTACTGATAAGCACAACACATTATTGTTTTGATGAGAAATTGCCATACCTTGCTATATGTCGTGCAGGTATAAAACTTGTTTGGCAAGTAAGCGCTATGTGTGCTTTCCGCATTGGTTCTAAAATCAACAGACAGGGACAGTCTAATCAATTTTTGAACAAATTCGAGAGTATATCAACTATTGCCTTATGAGACTAACAAATAATCGCAATAATTGAAGCTAATAGTTGCAACAGCCACAAGCACCCGACAGTACTTGTATACTATGATTAATATCATGGAAGTAAGAGGTCTGCCGATAAATGCAAGGTCAGCTGGGCTGTCTTGACTGCCACTGGTATCGGCACTTCTGGTAGCCACATGAGCCAGATCGCATTTACCAATCCACTCAAAACTCGTTTTTAGCATTACCGCACACCTCTTAACGTTTACCATTTAAAGGTTAGGAATACCGTTGGAAGAGATTGCAGAGTATGTGGAAATAAATTAAATTTCGCACACTTTATTTAAATACTACTGCATACACTCCACAAAATGAAACAATATGTAAGAGTTAGTGAATTCTTGTTTCCCCATCTACATATTTAGCCGTGATAAAATATATAGCCAGAGGTTTTTTTGCTTTGTTTTAAGTCTGTGACGATCGACAGACAGGTTTTTAATTTAAGTTGGCAGCTGGGGAGCATCACTTTTCCTTCTGAATGGAAGTCAAGGTCGTATTTACACGAAAACAATAGAAACACGATAACAGAAACCGAAACAAAAATAGAAACTCAGCTAGGACAGCAGTCCACTGATCACGGTGAAGTTAGAAAAAAAAATGAAATCATAAATATTTATATTATAAGGTTTAGGTGGTTGATGTTTAAAAAAAAACCTGTGATGCTGGCGGTAAAGCGGCAATAGAGAAGAAACAATAATGTGTTAGCGCATAAATTTTACATTAAACCTGTTCGGGGATTTGGCAACACTCTGCTTATAATTATTTACCATTTAGTATTTTCTACAATCAACTCTATCAACTCTTAACAGACTATTTTTATTAAATATCATACATTTTTTCATAGCTGCAGTTGGCACTTTATGTTTTAATGCATATTGAATGTTTCACGTCGTTGGAAAAATATGCAACATCCGTAGGACTTGGTTTATTATGAAATGTAAAATATTGGCATATCAATTGACGGACACAGTGGCGCAACAAAGAACTGGAGGTTCGTATAAAAAATTAATTTTTTTTTTAAATAAATTAATTTAAAGCTAACGTTATAAAGTTATTAATGTATTAAAAATTGTTCTTGTGTGTTGGTTCTTTTGTTAATTTACACAATAATTAATTGAAATTTAATTTGAAAAGCCCGTCGACAATGTGCACAATGCATATTGAATTAATGACTTCCATTTGATGCGATAGCTAACGCTCAAATTTTATATATTATGCTAATTAATCTGCTCCAGATGAGTGCCCAAACTAAATGCACCGATTTGCGTATGCATATGTATGCTTAACATATGAAATACCAGAGTTCAATTAAATTCGCTTTACGTAGAGGTATCAAAAAACGAGTTTATAATGCTTATTTATTGCACTACTTTGAATTTGATATATGAAATCAATCAAACTTTCCATCTAATAAAAGGAATGCTGTTAATCTTTCCCTGAAGACGAATTGCGACGAGTTTTAAATTAAATCGAATTATATACAACAAAAAAATGAAGAGATACACTTGACAATTGGAAATAGCGGAACTCATCTTTAAAATGTATATATTTTGATATAAGCTTATTTTCCTACCAATTCTATTAATTCGTATATTTTTTAAATAATTTGTATTTTGTGCTACTTGCAATACGTATGAGAGACGTTGCCCAACACGAAGAGCACTTGTCGGGAGCGTACTCTTTAATGCTCGCGATAAGCATAACTATCTTTTGGCTTGACGCTGGCGTTTCGAGCACGCCATTTGTTCAGCTCTCACAACTGTGACTGTTGTTGGTATAAATGTGAGCATGAGCATGAGTACATGTGTGAGTGTGTAAGTACGTGTGTGTGTGTTGGGTGCTCCGGCTATGCCTCTGGCTCTGACTCTGAGTGTGACTCTTTGGCATTAACGATCGCAGAGCTTCTGTGGATCGGGGCGTCGACGCTGACGTCGGTACCGTCGCGCGCCTATAAAAGCAGCGCATTTAGTTGGCGTTGCTTTTCGAAGTGAGCTCAGTGTTAATTTCACAGCGGCGTTGGCCAGTAGCGAGTTCTTTTCCAGATCCAGACCAACCTGTTACTACGTCAAAGTCAAAGACTTCACCACACGAACAATTAAATAAACCAATCCCAGCTGCGAATACTGTGTGAGTGTAGAATCAAGTGTTTGAGTGTGCATTTATTTGATCGAGTTGTCTTGTTTCTGTGGTCAACTCTCAATCTCCTTCTACCCTCTCGAAAAAAAACTCAACTGTCAAAACGGATTGAAGGTTCGATTCGCGCAATTCATTTTCGATATCAAAATAGTAATCAGATTTGCTGATGTTTGAGTGCGTGATGCAGAGTGTGTGTTGCGGTGTTGCTGTGTTGCCTGCACAAAAAACTCTAATTGAATTATTTAATAACGGCAAAGCAACACGAAAATGTTATGGGGCAACAAAACTCGCTTTATACCCAACATTGCGGTCAAAATTCGATGTCTTGTCTTATATAAAATACCTGTTCGCGTTTGCAGCTCTGTTGATTGCCGTTTCAGACCGCAAATTCACACACACACACCCGCACACATACTACACACTCACAAACGTGCACACGTAGTTTACGGCAGCTCCATGCAGCAGAAAAAAAGAAACAAAAAAAAACCAAAACAAAAGCAATAAAAAGTTGCAAGTGCCACGAGTAGACGAGGGCGTTCGCGAAAAAAAAATGTGTGGTACTATTTTAAATACTCTACAATTTGCATGCAAAGAAGATAAAAATAACTAATAATGTGTGTCGACAGAGTTTATTCAACTGGTTGCAAAGTCAATTTGAGGTCCACAACTGATATTATTTGTAGTTCATTTTTGGATTACTCTACAAGTAATGAGCTGATAACTGCCGTAAAGTTTTCCGTTTTGAGATACTGTTATTCCGGTAAACTCGTTATGAACACAAAAGTGTAATTAATATAGATTAAAAAAAAATTTAAACTTTAATTTGCGGATAAGTATGTCACCAATCGCACTGAAGGTTGGCAAATATAATAACAATTGTCTGGCTTGTCGCATAAGCTCCAATAAGCCGTCAGTATATGACTGCCCATCTGAGATTTATTCAACTTGGGGGCACTATACTTTTATTAGTTTTGCTTTCTCAACGTTCTTCCACTTTTTACGATTCCCCCCATTGATTAAACGTGCAGCAATTTTAAATCCATGCTATTAGACTTGGAGGGTGTGCTAAAGAAGACGATGCCGCGAGTGGCAACTATTCTGCCTCTCTTTTGGGTCTTTATAAGTTGCAAGTGTTTCATTAGTGGAAAGCTTGCTCAGACTCTGTTTACAAGAGTTAATCATTCACCAAGCTGAATTGTAGGTGCCGATAAGATCCAGGCAAAAATTCATAGAGATGAGGTCTGCAAAGTGCTTTAATTACAATAGTTGAGTATGCTACATTTGGAGCGCTCAGCTCGGGCAGCCGGCAGGCACTGGTGGGCAAATTAAAAATGCCAATCACAGCCAAGAGGCGTGACTGAAGAGTATTTTTGTATATGTGTGTGTGTGCGCTAACTATTGATGATGGCCCCTGAAGAGACAATGAAAGACGTGGCAAGGGTTAATATGAAAGCTTTTCAGAATTCTGTCACACAAACATCAGAACGAGAATGGGGGTTACGGCGACGACGAAGACCGAGTTAGAGTTGAGTACGTGTTGCACCTGAAATGGCCCCTACTCCTTTTTCCACTGACTGCAAAGTTCTAGAACGAGGTGTACACTTAAATACACACACAGAGCACAGAGTAGTAAACACGTTTTGTGCTAAATGATAAAAATTCCAATTTGCTATCACCATTTAGAAGAAATTATGTTCCAGCATGTGCGTTTAGTGGTGACTCCAACTCAAATCTACATACATAAATTCTACATACCTATATTGAATCATTCATTGCACATACATACATACATGTTAATATGTGTGTAGTAGTCTCACTTAAAATATAGACCCGGATCTGACGTCGCTCCCAGTTGAACATATGTGGCAACATACATATGTATGTTTACAGACACACACTTCTTACGGGTTCATACATATATCTTTTTATGACGCATATAACTAGATAAAAACAACAACAAAGTAGTAGCTGTAAGGCAATTCCACTCAGAATACTTTAGTTGAGACTGCACAACTAGACGATACCCTGTACCCATGTCTGAACCCGCTTAACAATAATATATAAATATATAAAAATACTTCGTTCAACATACCAAAGTAAAATACGCCTTGAACTTGTTTTTGTCAAAAAGATCTGATAACAAATTTTACAGACAACGGAGAGATCGACTCGGCTATAAACGCTTATTTAGAATTTAACTACTTTATTTAAATCATAGCATCCGTTTTCATAAAAACAGGGTATGCGACACGCAAAACCAAAACAAGAATGCTGAATACAAGAAATTGCCATTTGATTTAGAACTGAGAAATCATGTTTACCAAGCAGCAGCGGGAACGAAGACGGGACCTCGAACTAGAACTACATATAACTAAGTGGACCCGTAGCCGCAGCGGAAAGAAAGATTCAGAAGAGTTGACAAGTTGATAAGAACTCCTATGCGCTTTTCATATTCAGATTCTCATGCGCGCCCACACTCGTACACACACACACACACACACACACACACACTTATACACATACACATACAAAATGCTTAATGACAGAGGGGTTCTACAAATACCCGTCATCTAAAATTTAATCTATTTACTTGCTTTTCCATGACGAGACCATGTTTCAACGTTTCACTATTCGACTAAAATTATCAATGGAGTAAATTCGTAACACCCATTTGAAATAAATATTAAATATTAACTTAATTTACGAAAATATTGCATGCTTCTTATCAAATGCAAACTTTAATTTATATGTGCTTATTTACTTTTTCAGGTATTAAAAACGTAAAATCTTCAGCAATATCGTTAAATTGATCAAATAATAAAATGTGTGGTAAGTAATTCAAAGTCAACAACTTACTTACATACATAACTAATAATCATATATGATATAATGTAATTTACTGAGTAGATTAATTTTTTATTTGTGCTTAAATAAAGTCGGTGATAAACTGAATGAACAAATAAAATAAAGGACAACCAATTGATAATTCAATAGTCTGTTACTCCACTTATAATCCTCATTATATTTTCACATGGGGCTTAAAAACTTTGTACACTAAGTATAATTTTATATCTATATATTTTGAGTACTTGAAGTAACCTTTATTCTGTATTCAAAATGTTTACCATTGGAAGAGGGTGTTCACGGCATTGTAAGGAAATATGTAACAAAAAATTGTTAAATTCCAATTACACAATTCAGTTGGTATTTTTATATCGATTTAATTCGTTGGCGTCGTTGGCCTTTCACCGTACTCGACTTTAAAAATAACTTCTACCGAACGCCCACAACCTCGCTGAGCCACTTATCCAAGTGGTGCACTTAGTTGTAAAGCCCAAACCCAAACTGGTTTTTGCCTCAGATGCAGATTTCCTCATAACTGGTCGTATTTTGGGCTGGGCTTAGCTCTTGCAAAATATGTTTGTTGCATATATATTTTTTTCATTATTTGTTTCTCTTATATCTGTATGTTTGTATATTAATAAACTATCTGGGATTGAAACCCGAATAGCAAATCTGTACTGAGGGTATTAAGTAAGGCGAATTAGTTATGAAGTCGACAGTTGCTGATAAAATGGTTTTTTTTTTCTTTAGGCATATTCGCTTATTTGAATTACCTAACGCCAAAGTCGCGACAGGAGGTGTTGGATCTGCTGGTGACAGGATTGAAGCGACTGGAATATCGTGGCTATGACTCCACTGGCGTAGCTATAGACTCACTGGACAACAAGGATATTCTAATAGTTAGGCGCACTGGCAAGGTCAAAGTGCTGGAGGATGCCATTCAAGAGCGTAAGTTGCAGCTGAGTCTGAAATACACAACTATATGTTTCTACGCGATAATTTTTTCATTGTTGCAGACTATAGTGGGGATAATTACAGCGAGCCGGTGATCAACCACGTGGGCATCGCACACACCCGCTGGGCCACCCACGGAGTTCCCTGCGAACGGAACTCTCATCCACAAAGCTCTGACGATGGCAACAGCTTTGTTGTGGTTCACAATGGCATCATCACAAACTACAATGACGTAAAGACCTTCTTGGCGAAGAAGGGTTACGAGTTCGAGTCGGACACGGATACAGAAGTGTTCGCCAAGCTGGTGCATCACCTCTGGAAAAAGCATCCCAGCTACTCGTTCCGCGAACTGGTCGAGCAGGCCATACAACAAGTGGTAAGATAATTCAAAACCTAACCTTATTATGGACAATCTCTTTTTGATGTGCTGACTATATTGCTGTTTTGTAGGAGGGCGCATTTGCAATTGCTGTCAAATCGAAGCATTTCCCTGGCGAGTGTGTTGCCTCGAGACGCAGCTCCCCTCTGCTGGTCGCAATCAAGACAAGAACCCGTTTGGCTGGTGATCACATTCCCATCCTTTACGGCAAAGGTAAGTGACGGAACGAAGATATTCTAAAAAGGAGACATCCACTAGTACTCTTACTCTCTTTCTATTCATATAACAATATCTCTTATTTCTTATCTCAATGTATGTACGTTTTCGTATCTGTCTGTGTCATACTATGTTTTCCAAATAACCAATTGTCGCTCCCTGCCGTCTCTCTGAAATTCTTCAACACTATCGCCCCACTGCATTCTTTGACGCCCCTTCCTCCTCGTTTCACTGCTGCCCCACTGTGTTACTTGCAACGTATAGATGACAAGAAGAAGAACTCCGATCAAGGTAGTCAACTAGTCTACGCCAAATCCTATTACACTCTGCTTTTCGACGGTGACTGGGTATCGGTATTTCGCACAGTACCAAACTAATGGCTTTTTGCTTCACTCCCAATTTGACTAACTCTTCTAATCATGTGCTAATCCTCTATCTTAAGCATATCTTAGTTCAAATTGTTTCTAAGCATTTTACTTAGCAATTGTTATTTTTCTCTTTCCCGTGTATAGATGCCGACTCTGGTAAGGCCGTAGGTAATTAAAAGTTGCCATAATTTTTTATAATACATATGCCTATCAGCATACATACGGTCAACTGTATAGATACCACATCCACTTTTTTTGAAACTCCGTTATCTTATTTTTATCGCTCCTCTTCCGCTTCCTTCCTAGCTATTTCTTTCATTAAAAAAGGCATCAAATTTTAGATTGGATTTTTTGTACATTTATTGAACATATTAAAATTTTATTAAAAGCCAACGACAAAATTAAATGCACTCACTTATAAGTTTATAGCATGCATTTTAAATCAATAGAAAATCTTTAACTCTATGCAAATTCACATTACTTTAAGCTTCAATTGCATAATCAAAAACAGAAATTTTGACACATCGATTACTAGATACCATTTCAGACTAATTTGGGCAATAAAGAATGGCCTAACTAATTTCGAATGTCATCTGCATCTGAAAATTGTATTTAATTATAAGCGAATAGTGGACTGGATACAGTTATGTGCATAACTAAATTGCCTAAATTATCGTTAATTTCATATGTCAGATATTTAATTAGTAATTGGGTCTCACATATATTTTTAAAATAATTTCATAAAATTCTCATTTGTGGTGGTGGTTATGTTGTGGCCATACTGAAAATGATTGACAATAAGCTTTGTTATTGTTTTTGTTGTCACAGTGCTGATGTTGACTATTCTATTTATTTTCGTTTCTGATTTGCATTACCCTCTGCACTGGGTAAAACACAAACGCACACACACAAAAACAACAACAACACTACTCACATATTTAAATATATGTATAATTGCTAACGCTTGCATCACCGTCAAATGCGTCTCGCCTGCCTCGGTACTGTCCTGACCGCATTGCGCTTGTTAATTCGGTCAATATGCAACGCTATCGACATCGAAATCGCAATTGCAACACCTTTTCTTGCAACTGCAACTGCAAATACAAATACAACGGTTAATGCCATTAAACGTGCAACGCCATTAAATCGCCAACGTCAACACTATCAAAATGTTAAACTAAACGAACAGAGTTGCGCCCGCATGGACAAACTCGTGAATTACCAGTGTTGCCACGTTCGGACAGCACCGCGGAGTTCATGCCGCTCGAGGAGAAGGAGGTGGAATACTTCTTTGCGTCGGATGCCTCTGCTGTCATTGAGCACACTAACCGTGTCATCTACTTGGAGGTGAGTGCCGATCATTTCAAAATATTAAATTGAAAAACACTTAAAGCTCTAATACTCCTTGAAGGACGATGATGTGGCTGCTGTGAGGGATGGCATACTGAGCATCCATCGTTTGAAGAAGAGTCTGGACGATCCTCATGCCCGTGAGATTACCACACTGAAAGTGGAAATACAGCAGATCATGAAGGGCAACTACGACTACTTCATGCAGAAGGAGATCTTTGAGCAGCCCGAGTCGGTGGTGAACACAATGCGCGGTCGCGTCCTATTCGATGGCACCACCATCGTGCTGGGCGGTATTAAGGACTACATTCCGGAGATTAAACGTTGTCGCCGTCTGATGCTAATCGGATGCGGAACATCCTATCACAGTGCCGTGGCTACACGACAGCTTCTGGAGGAGCTGACCGAGCTGCCCGTTATGGTCGAACTGGCCTCCGACTTCCTTGACCGCAACACGCCCATTTTCCGTGACGACGTCTGCTTCTTTATCTCGCAATCAGGCGAAACCGCTGACACTCTGATGGCTTTGCGGTACTGCAAGCAGCGTGGAGCTCTGATCGTTGGCATCACCAACACTGTGGGCAGCAGCATATGTCGCGAGTCGCACTGTGGCGTGCACATCAATGCCGGTCCCGAGATTGGTGTCGCCTCCACCAAGGCTTATACATCGCAGTTCATATCGCTGGTCATGTTTGCGCTGGTCATGTCGGAGGATCGTCTGTCGCTGCAGCAGCGTCGCCTGGAGATTCTGCAGGCGCTGTCCAAACTTGCTGATCAAATTCGCGAGGTGCTCAAGCTCGACTCTAAGGTGCAGGAGCTGGCCCGGGATCTCTACCAGCACAAATCGCTGCTGATCATGGGTCGCGGATACAATTTCGCCACTTGTCTAGAGGGTGCTCTGGTAAGACGAAGCCTTTTGTTTTTGCACAACAAGACTGAAACTATATTCAAATTTGTTTGTTACTTTTACAGAAAGTAAAGGAACTGACTTATATGCACAGTGAGGGTATTATGGCTGGTGAACTGAAACACGGTCCGTTGGCTCTCGTGGACGATTCGATGCCTGTGCTGATGATTGTGCTGCGTGATCCCGTTTATGTCAAGTGCATGAATGCACTGCAGCAGGTCACTTCGCGGAAGGGTTGTCCAGTGATCATCTGCGAGGAAGGTGACGAGGAGACAAAGGCGTTCTCATCGCGCAATCTTGAGATTCCACGCACAGTCGACTGTCTCCAGGGCATCCTTACTGTTATTCCCATGCAGTTGCTCTCCTACCACATTGCCGTACTGCGCGGCTGCGACGTCGACTGTCCGCGAAACTTGGCCAAGTCTGTCACAGTGGAGTAAGCAGTCTTATCACAGGGCGGGGACTCTCTAAGCACATACACATACATATGACGCATCTAAGCGCATTCCTTCCATGATAATCTCTATATACAACCATAGACTCGCATAAATGTGAGTAATGAAACCTATTCGCACACATTTGTGTACATATACATACACGATTTGATTTTACCTTTTAAATCATAATTTTGCAAACTACTTGCTAAAATAAAATTGAAATTGTTTTGTTAAATGCATTTTGAACTCTATTTTGTCTGGCAGCGTATTCTTGAGAGCTTTTGCCTCGGTTATCCAACAGATCTCTTCTTATATCTAATTTAAAACAACAGTGAAAAACATTTATAGAGCCTATACATTTGTATTCATTGAACATAATTTGGATCCTTAGAGCCCTGTCAAGTGTGCAATACAAGCTTTAATTAAATTCAACTTTAAATTGGATGACATAAAAATGTAATGCCCAAAATGTTTGCCACAAGAAAATACATGACAAAAAAAAATTAGGTCGGCGGCGCCGACAATGCTCGTAGGGTCTTCACAGGGCGGTAAACGTAAAGTTCATTTTTATTGAAAGTTGCGGTGTTGCTGATATCAGCAATAAACGGTTATGTCTTCAAGCAAAACCCAAAACCAACTACTAAATCCAAACAAAACACTAACGAATAAATGGAAAATATCAAAATGGGCACCGCTAAGCCAAATCGGCGGCCCAGCCGCCACAACCACTCTCGCGGCTGACATGGCAATCGTCAGATTTTCGAAAACTCACACTCACAAACACACACACATACACAGACTTACATATACACGCTCAAAACATTCACAGAATTGAACATGCCCAGCAATGTTCCTATTATTTTCAATTCGCATTGAATTTTCGAAGGGCACATAATCTAGATTAAGGGATGCAGAATGTAGATATAGAAACACTTGGACTCCAGCCAGGCATTTCTCTGAGCCAAAAAGCGTTAGACATATTTGGGTTGATGTTTTCATTGGCAAGAATAGCTATTGGGCGATTCCGTTAGCTAAGTGTATTGTTTTTCAAGATTTAGCAACAATATATTAGGACCACAAAACCAACCAGCTCAACAATGGGCTACAACTCTAAATTCCAAATAAAAGTCTATCTATGACTAATAAGTTTATACTTTAGAGCGTCACCAAGAATAGATCTATAGCAAGTATCTACCCATGTCTGCTCGATGGTTAATTAACTTATGGACTGTCAATGCGAAGAGGCGAGTGCCTAAATAGGAGCTAAGCTCTCTGGGGCTTACGTGGTAGACTCTGTGTATGTAAAATTAAAACGCTTAATGCTCGACCACGAATTTGTTGCAACGCCTGTCTGTCAATGGAAAACTCAATGGGCAAACCATCCGCAATTGGTTTTCGAGTGCATTAGGTTTAGTGGATTTTGTAAAGTGTCTGGGCCTCCAAAGTTCCAAAGCCGCATGCCCAAAAGAAGTACGTTGCGGATGATGTTCAACATGCTCAAATCCTGATTTTTGGCAGCGTTTAACAAGCTTACTTTAATGTGGTGTTCGCTGCGAAAATGATTTGTAAATCATGTTTATGCATTTTTCGACTTGCAAAAAAACTTGTGAAACTGTTATACAAACACGTTCAGGTAATAACATAAAAAACTTTTATCTCGCCACAGTCATGAGCAGTTACCTCTTACTCTACATTTACGTTTACCTTTACTTTTACTTTGTGCTTCGGCGTTAGCATTGGCTTAAGCTTAAGCTTAACCAGTGCTGTTGCTGTTGCTTCGACCCTTACATAGAACGAGCAAAGTACTTGACTCGACATCGATGGGGGACACGTTCAGCTTATTTCTAAAATTGCCTCATTAGAAATTGTAATGCATATCCGGTTTATCACCAATTGCCACATAGCCGTACATATTTAACTGTGTCGCTGCGTCCCTTTGGCTCCAGCATTTCTCCAATTCAATTGCGGACAGTGTGAGTTTTCTCTAGAAAGTTAAATCTGTTGCAAATGGGGACTTAAAGCAATTAATGTTAAGCTTGGCATAAGGATTCAATATATTATTTCTTTATTGTCACATTGACAATTCAATGCACCAAACTACTTGGGAGGATTTTGTAAATTCGCAAGTATTCTCTTTGTGTCTTGTTTTCGTTGCTATATTGTCATTAGCTAGATAACGGCTTGGATTCTAGTTATTACTCAGATCTCATCGGGCTATGTAAGCCACAAGTCAACGGCCGCTTGTTGACTTTCTGCTTCAACACTCAATTGATTGGGGCAGTTAGATTGCTATTCAGCGTAGGAGGTGGGGAGTTGTGTGGACTGCTGCCATTGATTGATATCAAATAGCGCAGACCTTTGGTCTCTTGGGGATTTGCGGTAGTGCGTTTTGCGGCGTGTTAACACCAGACGCTGTGGTGCCAATTTATTTTTCAAAGTCAGACGTCGTTCTAAGCTTCCATTTAGGCTATAAAGACGACAGCAGAGATTCCATTTGTGTAAATTGTAATTGTCAGGCACATGACAGCTAGCCACGAAAAAACACAAACATATATCTGCCAAGAAAACGCGGTTTGATTCCGGATCGCATTTGAAATGTATGACATTCAATGGGTTTTAGCATCTATGTTTAGCAGGTGAACTTACCCTCGGAATAATGATAAATGCTTTTACGATTCTGAAATTCTTAGCATTGTGTCCCTGGAGGAAGAGAGGATAATTGAATATACATATTTACAAAGTTATCTCATTTAATTCGCCTCAGTTGTAGGAGCTGCGCGTAAACCCGTTTTAAATATGCAACAAAAAGTTGCCAAAGTTAGTTCAGAAAATAACTTTAACAATGCTGAATGCAAACTTTCTAGATAGCTGTTAAGGGAGTGGTATTGTCCAAGTCCAAAGGGATTTACTGGGCTTCAGTTATTGTTGAACCGAAAATAGTGCTGGCCTGGGAGTTCGCAGGGCTGGGTATCTGTTGAAAAGTTTTTAAAAAAAAACTCAATCCAATACAATTTAAATGATAATTGTTATTTCACTTGTAGCCGAAACATAAATTTGGAAACAAACCGATACAGATCTACCAACCAGCACAAACAATGAGATGTAGACAGGTGCAAATATATCAGGTGACCAGATAGAGAGATAGAACCAAACAATCTAATTTACAAACTTAATATTCTGCTCTCGTCTGTCAATGAACAACTCCTAGGCTTGCTACAATGAATATGCCACACTTTATATGACTCTCATCCCCTTTTCCGCAAATGGTTTTTAGATCTCTATATTTCGCTGAATATGAGCCCAAGTGCATGTTGTGCAACATTAGTATGTACTACTATATATATATTGTAATTTAATATCTAAATAAAGGCAAAGGAGGCGTAGGGGGAAGCTTGCGTCTCCATCTCTTCAATAAGAGCAACCACACACACTGGGTTTATTTGCAATTCCAACGCAAATTTCCAAGCCACAGTGGGCTCTGGGAGGATATGCCTGCCAAATAAACAATGACACCGAAAACAAAATTTGCAACCATAATATGAAAGTAAAATTTAAGTATTTAAGTTTTGATACCCTTTGCCATTAGCAAAAGATAATAATTCTGATTTTTCAATTTCAATTATTTATAAACAATGCATATTCTTGCCGATCATATTTTAATTAAATATAATTTCTTTCAAGAACATTATTCATTTCATTAGAGGGATGACGAACATTTGATTTTTTAATAAAAAAAAATCTGATTAATGAAAGTACTTATTTAAAACTGATAATATAAATAATATTACTAAAAATCATTTTAAACACAACATTTTTTAAAGAAAAGCATATCTTATAGTCGAGCATCATTCTGACGCATTTTATGCCAACTTTATGGCAAAGGAACAACACAACGCCAATCCGGCAATTCCATGTCACAGCGAAATGTTTTTTTCCCACACGACAGCTGTGACCGCTTCCGATGTCTTTGTATCTTTTTCCTGATGTGTGTTCCGATTTCCAATAGGCAACACTGCTGCAACGAAGGCGAGAAAGGCGAAGGCGAAGATGACGACAACGTTTCCGACGCTGATGCCATTTTGAATACAAGAATAACGTCGCTCATACGCCACGTTGGCTATAATATTTCATGAAACTAATGAACCAAGCAGTGTTATGTGTGTTGCCATTTCGGATGGTGTGCGTGTGTCTTTGTGTGTGCGTATGCGTGTCGTGAGTGGTACACTTGCGCGTTGGTGTCTCAACTCATGTTGCTCTCTTGTGGCAGCTTTTGTTTACGTGTACATTTTGTCTTTGCTTTCCCAAATACAATCTTACTATTGGATGCACGTGTGTGTGTTTTTGTGTTTGTGTGGGTAAGTGCACAGGCACAATATTCCCCCCAGAAAGCTTCTTATGCAAACATATTTATGTGGATACGTGCTGCTGCATATCTTTTCAAAATTTTACATTTCACCAGTCCGGCAGGCAACCAGTAAAAATTTTTCCCCTACTTTATTTGCAAGCACTCCTGGCATTGGTTTCAGGCTCATCTGCATATCTACAGCTCACAATATACGGGCTGTGGTCGGAGTTGGAACTATGTGTTACAAATAACTTTTGACACATGATGCCACCTGGCCTACCATTATTTCATTGCAAAACACGCTCAACTGCAATAAGCCAATAGTTTTACAAATATTCGAGCCAATACACTGATAGCCAACTAGTTTTATTTATTTACTGATATTGAGAGGAGAAACGAATACAAACCGATCCTAAAATGAAATTATAAGCTTTTAGTATTTATGTATAATTTTTTGTCCAAATGAGTAAGATTAAGTGAGTATTGCTAAGCAAGTCGACGGGAGAATAAGGTCCCAAGCTGCATGTTTTCACCATGTCCAAAACAAAATCTGTTAAGCAACAAATAGAATAAAACATGTATGCTAAGTAAGTGTAAAGCATATGCCCCAGCACTGGGAATCTTAGGAGCTGTGCAACATTAAAGAGATTTATTAGCGTAAAGTGGATTTTAGCATAAATCAGATAGCTCTTAAGGAACGGGAAAAATGCTTACCTTCCCGAAAGGAAAATATATGATCTCAACACTCCTCGACTAGAGAACACTCCTCAACTGATTTTGTAATAGAATACATTTAGCTTTTTACTCTCAATAGTAAGCTCTCATCCGACAAGATGGCCCCATTTTAAATCATAAAATATTTATGCTTCCCTCCGGGCGCGTCTGCAATTCTACTTAGTTTACGGTCCTCATAAATTGAGTGGGCATAAAATACTTACACCGAAACACATTTAATCGAAATCTGAAGAGGAGCCTTAATGGACTGGGCACCGAAGTTCTGCGTGCGGTTGTTGAATCCAACTCATTCTGTGAAGACAGACAGCTTATTGTACTCAAGGACATGCCACTTCCAAGGACATGCCCCTTCCAAGGACATGCCACTTCCAAGGACATTTTTCCCCGTTAGCCGTTGAACTTAAAAAAAGAAAGTACTCAATTACCTAGCACGTGCAATGTCAGACAAACAACCCCAGTCAACATTGTGTCTAATCTCCAAATGTTCTAATGGCTGCTATATTTTTGTGAAGTTGATTGTACCGTCATTAAAACATATGGGCGCCCTAACCTTAGGTGTCGACCAAACCAAATACTTAATGGGCAACTGTGATAACATATTCATTTTTATGGGCACAGATTACAGTAACAATATACGATTGAAACCGATTTTAAAAATTGGTCAATGCCGATAGGCAGTCCGCTTTATTGTCGAAGCCAACCATAATATGTTATTAAAAACCCCAGTGAATTGCTAAGTTACATTTTAAATAATTAATCGAAGGTAATTATAAAATAGCCAACAACCGGTTGCTACCCAAGTTGTCAGACCAAAGTAAAGAAACTTTTACGCAACTTGAACTGATTTAAATATTTTCTTAGATACGATAAAACAATTCCATGATCGGTATTAAATTAACACAAAGTCTGGTTAGAATCATCGGAAATATATGAGTTTGATTAAAGATTTGGCTCAGAGTGGTTCAGCCGGTTTGTTGCCTTGAATTATATAACTAACATTTATAGAATACAGAATCCCATGGCTGCTCTAAACTATATTCACGGATATAAGTCACCCATATATTTACTGACTCTTACGAGTTTTAATGAATTCTGGTAATTTATCAAGTGTATTCGATCTATGTATTTGCAGCATCACAACTTCGACAAAAGAATCAATCAACACGTCAAAGTTAGTTTTCAAAGTGAAGATTTGAATCGAATTTGTTTGCGATTTCTGTTTGAGTCTGTCGTCTGCCACTAAAAAACTGGTTTTTATGCTAATTGATCGCACAGAACAACCCATTGTCAATAAGAGAACTATGCGGACTAGTATCAAATCATTTCCGCTTAAAGTAAAATGCGAACTATTCTTAAAGATTTGAAATGTATTCTAATTATCGACAGTGAAACGATATAACTTGAGTATCACTTAAACATTTGATAAGTATTCGATAAGTGTGCTTAATTTATATACCTACACATCTGCGAGTCTGTAGAACTCAAGTATATACTGTCATATTTATGATTGCGGAGCTGGCAAGTAAAAGGTGGTGGGTGTTGGAGTCCGATACGTGTATCCGTGTGTGGTGGGTGTCGCTGTGGGTATGGGTGGCTGATACGTATATCCCTGAGTGGTGGTTATAGGTGGCTGATACGTATATCCCTCAGTGGTGGGTATAGGTGGCTGATACGTATATCCACTGGTGGTTCCGGTCGATGTTGAGTCCAGTGTACTTTCTGTGGTGCTTTTCGTCGGAATCACTGGCGTAGACGTTGTAATTGGCTTGACGGGATGTACTGTAGGCTTCGGCGTCGCAATTTCTCCGTCTGTTGTTGTTGTGTACACAGATTGAGTGCTGGAACTAACTTCCGGTATAAAATCTGTGTTTACCTCTGTGGTGTGCTGCGTCGATGGCCCGTGAGTGGTCGCCGTCGTCGTCGTCGCGCCCAAAAATGAGATCTCTTTCCGGATGCCAAAGCCGCCAAAGGATGATTTGGCCTGCAGCAAACTATTCAGTAATTGAAACTTCTGTGAAATCAGGCTAGAGATTAACTGTGAATTAACCGGTGACGACGTTGCTGTGGATCGAGCTGTTCCACTGGAGGTAGCACTGGAAGTACCTATTTGAACATTAAAGAACACATTTTAAGCTGAGCATTACTCTCGTTACTTTCACTCTTTGCTTATCTCATCAATTTACCACCAATCGGTGAAAAAATCTTTATGAATATCGGCTTTGCATCCGAAACGATGACCACACTACAAATGAGCAGCGCCCAAATAGGAATTGTTCTCAGCATAATGATGATGACAGCGTCCACTTTATAACTAACCGGCCACCGCAAGTCGCCGCTCACTTTTATACTCAGGGGCAGCCGAACTATGATTTTTTATTGTTTTTTTGTGTTTGGTTAGTCTATGATCAATGTGTGATTTGCTTTAGACACTTTGTGTATGGCGCTCAAGTGGCTGACAAATATAATGCGAATTCTAATGTCCCTGAGTGAAGCCTCGGTTTAGTGGGTATATAGTGAGTGGGAAGTCAGCATTCGGATAGTGTGAAATGATTCCGTTCTTATAATTTAATAACGATAACTAAGAGCATGCAAATGTCGCTTAATCGTTTCTTGGCACATTTGATATTGAGCATTTTGCTTCTTATTTGGCCTTCCTGTATGCATCGTCAGAAGCGGCACGCATTCTTCTAATTCGTTTTTTGCTGCTGACTCAGCACAATTTGTAGCTTAAATTTTGCATAGCAAGTATATTTTGCTAGCATGCTCCAGTTAAAATGTATATGATTTTTTATCTGAATTACCCTCTTTATTCAAACATGTCATCATTCGTGTAGTGTGTGTATAATCTTAAAGGAATTTACAAAATCAATTATTAAAGAAGCACTTCAAATATATTTTCTATTTATAGCATTAAAATCTACATAATCTAAAATTATTTTATGTTTCATACTACTGTTATAGAAGTATTTCAGTGAATGGCGAAATTTTATGTGTTATAGCTGATAATAATCATAAATAGTATTGTTGAATCATGTATTAAGACACATAATTATTAGCCAGTCTTCTCGACTAGACCAATGACAGTCACATTGGAATCATAGAGGGAAGCCACACCCTTACAATTCAGTTTCTTCAAGCATTATTATAAGTACTTCCACTATAGACTCTAATACAGACATATAAAAAGTATTTTTTCAACTTTATGACAGTCGACTGTTTGCATGTGTGCTCATCCCGTTGAGCTATCCATAAATCGTTACATCATAATCTCTATCTCTCCGTCACTCTCTCACATTCTCACACACTCTCTCTGTCACCGAGTTTCAATCTCTCTGTCGATGCTCCCGCTTGCTCTATTTGGATATCCGACAGTGGTAGTACTCATAAAATATTTAAAGTAATGTCAAACAGTTTTGCAACTACAGCCAGTCGAGAACGTGAAGAGGTCTGCCTGAAATATGTACTTATATAATATGTATGTGTGTCTGTGTGTGTTTGCATGTATTTATTGGTTGGCTCTTGCTGAAATACGCAGGAATTATATGTTTGCATTCATTTATGCAAACAAACATGGACACATACTCTGTGTAACAGTAAATTTTTATAGGCAACACTTTGCATCGTAAAGAAAAACGATGGCCACAGCCTTTGCCACTGAGGCAACGAGATGGGGCATTTAATAATTTAACCACGACTATTTAGTTTCCATTTCCGCCAAATGCTTTCGTGTTAACGCCTCCGCATGCAATAAATAAGCCGGTGTGGCCAGAAGTTAACCGAAACTCCTCCACAACAAGGCTGACAGCCCAAAGCAGAGCTCGGGCCAAGTCAAAGTGTTACGTGCTGCATGTTATATTCCTATAATGTTCAGATATATGTATGTACGTTTGCATGTAGAAATATATAGTGTGCATAGGCATAGGCATTTGTGCTGAGCAAAAACCAAATCCCTTAATGTTAACCCATAAATATTTCATTTTATTACTCAACCTCAAACAAGGGTTACACTCGGTTTAGCGACGCAACATCAAAAAAATGTTTGGCATAAATTATCGGACTTTCATGGTATGAACGAACTGCCCAACACTTGTTATTGGGCTTGCTTTATGGAAAACAAGGATTCTTTTGTTAGAATCATTGCCAAATATGCGAATGCAAAAAATTGTTTCACTCACATCATTTGAAGTCGCTTCACACTGATTTCATTAATTTAAAAACAAATCTCGGTCAAATGCGGAAGTACACAAAGTGGGAACTCAGGCTAATGCTAATGATTCATCTGCGGTAGATAGAATACTGTTTTTTTTTTCAAGGTTTTAAATTATTTTGCTTAGTAAATCGTCTTTTAAAAAACCTTATGTTTGTAAACAAGATATTCATAATTTTAGTAGCTTTGAAATAAATTAGATTTGGAAAATATATCAACAAGTTAAAACCTGATGTAACCAAAAGTAATACGATATTCAGAAACTCAATTAGAATACTCTGACAGCCAATGACGATTCGTATACGGTACTTAAAAAAAGAGTGGTCATCTCACATAAACTCAAACAGAAACCACTTCAAATCACATCTGAACTAATTGATAATCACCGAGATATACGTCCTTGCACCATGTACAAAATGAGCAGTCAACAAAAATTATCAGTGCACAACTTTGGAGGGGGAGGCTCGCTTAAAGTTGACAGATCAAAAATTAAACTATGCTATAATTTAGCAAAAGCCGTAATGGAAAAGTGGCCAAGCTATTCTTGCAAGTTTAAGTATTCCTTTTCGGAGTCATCTCTGGCTGCGTGCTTATTGGAAGTGCCTTTCAATTGCCTTGTTAGGATTCTAGTCCATGCGAAGCCAAGCCAGAACAGGCCAGGACAACGCAGCGCCATGGCCAGTTGCCAGTATAGTTATCAGGATTGCGACTGGCAGTGACACAAGTGCTTGAGGCACTAACTGCCCCCTTTTGGTTCAATGGGAGCGTTTCAAGTATTCTTTTATTTTTTTTTTCCTTTTTAATATCCAATGCTGTTTTTTGCTGGCCTGTCTGCTGCGAAACGGAAAGTGCGAAATTGGCACACTACGCGACAGACGTATGAACGTGGCTAAGTCTGGGACTGGGACTGGAACTAGGACTGGGACTGGGACTGTGTTTTTGTTTCTCTTGATAGCGGGCAGCTTAGGTTGCGCCATTGTTGTTGTGAATGTAGATTTAGTGGAAAAATGCCATAATGTGCCAACTACAAGCAAGAAAACAACAAAGTGCGTTAAAGTTTTAAGTGCTTTCGAACATTTTGACAAGTTGACTTTTTGTTGCCATGAATGGGACCAATAACGTTCTAAAGTAAACTTATTTGCCTGACATAATCAATGAAAATAACGTGAATGGCCATAGTGCAAGCAACGGCCTCAGGGTTAGGTTCGATTCGATTGTTTTTACCCTCTGAACTTTTTCGTTCAGTGACAAAAGTGACGTACACTTTTTTGTAACAAATACATGGCTCTACAAAATAAATGATATGCCCACTGTTTCTATTTGTTACTAGATTTTAAGTATTTTATTTTTCGACTACTGTTTGATATATTTTTTACAATAGTCTATTCGTTACCCCAAAGCTATGAGAATCCTTAAATAGCAATCGAAATCCAATAAAAAGAATAAAATTCATTTTTGTAGCTGTTGAAAAGGTATATATATCTCGGTGCTCAGAGCTAGGGCGACCTAAAGTGATTTTACATATTTGGTTGCTTGAGCGAGAAAGTCAAAAGTTGGGCTACTCCTGTGGAAGGTGCTATTGACGGCTGTAGAAGGGCAACCAATGCACGCGAGCACAATGCTCTTCTTCATCTGCTCCGCCCAGACCTGTACATGGCTTTAGGAAGTGCACACAAACACCTTCGGCTATACACACACATGTGGACGTCAGTACCAGTTGCTGCAATTCTGAGCAAACAGACATGAAGCTTGATCGAAATGGCTTCCTATGGGAATGTTTACATCTGGAATGAATTTGCAAAACTCTGACAGTTGTTTGCGTTTTCTGTCAGTCAACGAGTCAGTGTCAGTGTCAGTGGGACAGACACATAAATGGACAAGCAGACAGACCGACAGACGGGCAGGTATTTATTTGCTGGTGCTTCCGACATCTCGTTTCGTTTATTTAATCGGGAGCCATTCGACAAGTTGAAGGGTGCGATTAATTTAAAACCTGTCAATTTTTCGCATCTCCCATTTCCTGAAATAAAAAGTGCCGTAGTGCATACGGTGTCAGTATTCCATCTCATATCTCATGCACCAAAAAAAAAGGTCTGCCGGTCCAATGTCAACAGCTGGCGTCTCAAATCGAATCCATGGCAGCCCACGAGAAAATCCCACTGGAAATGTGTGAAAGATTTTATCACGTATGAAAGCCATTAGGTGGCCGTGTGACCAGCGCAAAATCCATGAGACGCATTTACATCTTATACATATACTTTTGAGGTTACGGACTACGAATAGTTGGCATGGCCTCAAGCCGTTTGAATTTCCATTACGGCGAATGGGCATAATAGGGCAACTCATCGTGACGGTAATCGAGTGCCTCATAACCGTTACCATCAACATAATGATTGACATAACCATAACCTAAACCAAAAACGCGATGAGCTTCGCCTCAACGAATAACTGTCAACCAATTTCAGTTGGCATTTGTCCTGTTAACCGGCAACAGAATACGATGCCTTCAGTTTATGTATCCACGAGCAGTTGTAACAGTTTGTGGCAACAAGCTTTATCTGCTTCAATTGCCAAAGTATGTGGCGCCACCCACCTGCTTCATTGGTTAAGCCAATAGACAGAATCGTAGTTCCTTTTATAGTTCTCGATATTTATTTATTTGCTGAAATATGTATTCCGAATTTATGGTTTTATTTATTATTAAACAAAATTGCTTATAAGGCATTTGTCTACATTTGGCTAGACAAGATTGCCAATTTTTTCTATATCATGCAAAGCATTTGTATTTTACATTAAAAAGAAATAAAAGGAACTAAAGCGTAGCTAGAAGTGGACAAAATGTAGACAATATAATACATTGTGTTGTGTATTATTTTTCCTCTTCTTTTTTGTTACTACTCGGAGTTAGTTTTTATGTCATGATTCATGAATCAATTAAATAAACCGATTAGCTACTGACAGCTTTATTAATATGTATTGGGCATAATTTGATCTGACATTTCTGGCCATTGATTTGAACACATGTTGCTGCCCCCACTCACTTAGTTGTCCCTCCCGGCGCATGTCTGACAGTAAATACATTTATTAACATGAATAAGCGCATATTTGTGTACAGGTTGCACATATGGTGTTGCTCATACCACCAAATCCTTATAGTCATTGCCTAGTAAGCAGCTTGAGAGTGTTCAGGTGTAACAACTTCAAGGACGTTGACTAAGCAGTTGACTGCCGCCAGTAACAAACATAATAAACTAATTAGATGGCTCCAATAATAGCAGAATCGGTGGAAGGTCCAACTCAACTCAATATTCAATGCGAGGCGCATAGGTGAAAGTGAGAGTTAGAGCGAGAGAGGGTATCTCGCTGGTACTAAACGAGGTCGTGGATGCTCCTGCATAATAATCAGAAGGAGAACTAAGCGATTTGCTAGCTGCTATTCCAGCAGCCGCGCGAACTGGCATCCGTCCAGGAGCACGTATTAAATCCAATGAGGTCGCATTCATTGGCTAAATTGATTCAATTCCTTTAGCCTGGTGCCGGAACTCAACATTAACATCAGATGCAGCAGCGCAGCCAAGTTAATTTAATAGTTAATGGCATTTTGTGTTCGACTTTTGTTGGTTTTATTGAACAGCCCCGTATGCCGCCGATGATAATCCAGATTTCTCCAGTCCCATTACTGCGGTACTGTTTAGACGTCTACAATGATTGCGCAAGCGGGTCAACACTTCAAATCCGACCGTAAGCAACTTTAATTGCAATACCGCGCTTCAAGTTTTAAATGCCAATTAGCTGTAATTAGCCCTAATTACATTTTGATATGTGATTGCAGCTAGCAGTAAAGTGGAAGTTGTAGTTGTTAAACAATGCAGATGTACACCAAATAATATTAAATCTGTAGTAATGCTTGTAAATTAAACACAACTATTGCAATACTTTAAGAAACAATTGTTAGTCAACAGAATCATCTGTCGAATTGATTATTTTGATTATATTTGCTTCCCAATGCAAACTTTTGAAAAAAAAAACAATGCACAAGAAGAGTTTAACTCATTGTACACAATGCAATGTTTACACAAAGGATTTAATTTGGTCTTCAACAATTTCACAAAATCCCATCTATATATATTGTTCAAGTGCCTTAAAAACGCTGCCCCCAAGACGGCAGGGAAGAATATTAATTTACAACTTGTAAACAGCATTGTTCCTTAATTAAAATAAGTACTCAGTAAAAATAAGAAAAGATGCTTGAAACCAATTAAGCATTTATGTCAACCACTTTAGCTCCCGCATAGAAGTAAAACAATACAACCACACAGCTTTCCAGTGATTTGCTTCAAATAAAACAAAAGTTTATAACACTCAATTAATATTGTGCAAATCCTATTTAAGTTATATATAGGCATCACAAAATCTATTGAGCATTGTAAGGTTGATTTCCTAATTCCAGTGATTTTCAGCTATATACTAGAGTATATATAGAAAACAGACGTGAATATATATGATATATACGCACGTGCTAACGAAATACTAGAAGACTTGTCTTTGGCAATTTCACACGTCGACAAAAATTGAAATTAATTTATACGCCTTGCCAAAACACATTTCTGACACACATACAGCGCATAGCATGGGCTTGGCGAGGATACTTCTCGACATTGTTGATACCGTGTCAGAGCCAAGAATGCCGAAAACAATTCGGGAGCTTGCCTGGCAGTACTCTTTGTTTTATCCTCAAAAAAAAAAGTGCACAGCAAAAAATACAGAGCCCGACAAAAGCAAATCGGAAATGAAATTTCGGTCCATGGATTTGGAAGCACATCGATAAAGATTTATGTATTTGCCCGGTGGTAAGCCTTTGCATTGGGCGATGCCGTAAAAATAGACATATTCAGCGTGCACATGTGTGTGTGCGTATGTAGGCGGCATATGCACGGCAAAGCGGACGTGGCAGCAACTGGAAAACGAGCAAATGGATTGGCAATGAAATGCAAGAAATTACATACATATTTTCATCTACAAATGATTCTTTGTCAGTATATTGACTTAATCTATATGCGTATTAAGCAAATTATAACGATACGAACTTCACTGCATTTACATAATATGTAAACACCCCACGCATTTATCATTTGCTTATGTGTGTGACCGAAATAAATTTACCTCATAAAGCATCGACTCACTCTACAAAAGAAAAGAAAAGCATCGACTCACTTTTCTCTAATAACTTCAAAGACTTGACGCAATTCGGTTCATTGCTCATTTGAATTTCAATTGGTCCGCACCTGGTTGGAGGCTCAGATGCCATGACCATATGCTAAACGCTCATACCCCTGTTGCCACCCGCTTTGAGTTGCGCACGTTTTTGCTGATTAGCAAACGATGATGATTAAAAAATGCCTTGAAATATGAAATTAATTAGGCTGTACTCTGCTGACCTTTCCCCTGCAAATTTTTGCACCAAACCAGACACGTTTTGAATTTTGATCTATTGGAATTCCTTCATAACTACAAGCCAGTCAAATGCCGTGATTTGCAAATTGCAAACTAATTAAAATTCCTGGGCTGACAAAGTCGACAGACTTACCATTGGTCGTAAATATGTATGCTTATGCCAAGTTCTACATTTTTGCTTTTTTTTTTTTTTTTTTTTTTGTTTTTTTGGAAAGTTCAACAAACAGTTTTATGCGTTTCTTGGAACATTGCTGTCAGCTCAAGAGCTCTCATGGGTAATTTCACTTTGTGTGCGCGATGGGCGAAAAATTAAGCGAAAAGAAACTGCAGCAGAACGCACAGGACACAGGGGCTCTGCTTTGGATGAGATTGCTGCAAAGCAAGTCCACAAGCTCGAAGCAGGTCGCTCGTAAAGAAATGATTTCGAAAAACAATATCCGCTCGCTTATTCTTTAGTTGGGGCTGCTGCTGGTGCTGGTGAAGGAGCTGGATCTGGTGCTCGCTGCGCAGTGAATTGGCGCATTGCATATTTCTGCAATTTATTTGCGCTTGAATAGAATCCCCAAGATGCTCGCCCATAGCCATGAAGATACAATATTAAAAGGCTTTTAATAAAAATCAATTTATGGCCCATAATCGAAGGACAGTCAAGTACTGCTTTGCCCAGTGCAGCCCAAAATTGACCAACCCAGCAGAGCTTCGAAGGAAATTATGCGTTCATTAATTGAAATGCCACATCCACCTGGCTCTCGAATACCGATGAGGTGCGTTCTAATTAATACTTGGATTATATTAATTGAGTCCTTGCTAGCAATTGCAACAATGTCAATGCTAATTGGCTATGATATTCCCTCAGTAGATATTCATGTTAGATGTGCAAGCATGACTTACTTATTTCAATAAGTTTGCTAAATCTACATAACGTATGCCAATTATTTATGTATATCATTGTGTTAAATCTAAAACATTTAGTTCATTGTGTATGAAGAAGCATCAATTGTATTTTTTGAGTGTCTATTCCCAGTAAACTTTCAATAAAACTCAAGAGATTCCATTTTATATTCAAATTTGAAGTATATCAATGCAAGTAATCTTTAGAAATGTGATGAAATTCAATAGTGTGCAAAACGTATACATAAATTAAATTAACTTGTTTACATATTCAGAAAAAAATAAATATAAAAAATATATATATATATCTATGTAGATTGGACAGAAATCTAACTCAATCCATTTGCGAATGGCACGATGTCTGTTAGGCCTCAATTTTATCTAATCTCAGATGTTAAATAAAATGTTTTGAGCGAAATGCTAATTTTATGGATATTGTTCATACGTTTTCATGTGAAACAAAAACGGACAAGCACAACTTTCTATAGACTTTTATTGAATTTTGGTGTAGCTCCCCTTGGATCCAATACCACCAACTCGAAGCAATGAGCCAGCCACCACACAAAAGCATACGAAAAACAAAACTGAAACACAAAAAGTTTAAAGGGATCCTCCCTCCAGCGATAGGAATATGTTTTTTTTTTTTTTTTGTTTCTTCTTACTTTCGGGTTTTTTGCTTTTATTTGTAAATTAAAATTTTAAAAGCGAACTCAAAGTATAAAATATACTCAAGCAAACAAAATGAAAAGAGAAAAAGAAAAATGAAAATGAAAAGTAAAATAAGAAACGCTACCACGGAGGACGACGTGTAAACGATGCGAAAACATAAACATAATGAAAAATATAAACTTAAGCCAACATAAACACAGAATACGTCGATAACGTTAGAATGAAAATTGAGCAGGACGAGATGGTCAAGATGGACGAGATGGGGCAGAGGTGGGAGTTGCGCCAACCAATAGTATAGAGTACAACTTGACTTCAAAACTGACAGCGCCAACACGTTCATTTGATGCAGCAAGGAGCTACGTGAGCCTGTAGTTGAGATTGGACGGGTCGCTGGTAAGGCGCATCAATTCACATCTACTTAACACGACGCGTCGGCTCATTGGATAAGTTAAGTTCATCTGCTGCAGGTGATGCAAAGTCAATGGCTAGAGCTGAGGACTGACGGTTGAGGGCAGTTCTTGTGGCACACAGCAGGACTCAGATAAACTGAACTGTGCGCGAGTCCTCTAACTCAATTGATTGCTGCTAAGTTTGCGTAATGCTTCAAAAAAAAAAAAAATAGTATTATAATAAAAACAAACTCATTCATGTATACAAACAGCTGCTGGGATAGCGCAACGGAGTGCAGCAAATGAAAATAAGTTATGCATCGTAGTTGCGCCATAGCTTTTAGATATCAGTCAAATCAAATTTCATAAATCAACATGTTTGAAATAAATTACGAACAGGCAAAAGGCAATTACGTGCCAACAATTATTAATGGCATCAAGTCCATCAATTTATTCGCATTAGCATTCAACCTAATTTTTTTAAATATATATTTATATACCAATTTGATGATTTGTTCGACGCATGTGGTCTTTAAACATTTTATCAACAATCTATTGTGTCGCCTTGGTACCGAAATCCAACGATATATCTACCCATAAATATTTCAAAAACAAAGCCACATTGATTTATAACAATGGCCGTCTCAACATAATTTCTGGCCCGAAAACAATTCTGAGTTCAGTATACTAGAAATTTAAGGGCACAAGATAAGAAATTTTTCCTTGAGCTGAAAACTCCTTTGGTGCCCAGAATTGGGTCAGATCACGTTTGCTTTATGTCTGTGTGTCTGCCTGTTCAATCACTACACACATGCGTACATATGTGCAAATCTAACTCATATTCTGCTTGTTGGCAATATGTTTGCGCGTATTAACAGACACGAGCGCAATAAATTTCCCAAACACTCCAAACAAGATTTCCTAATATTTTGTTTCGATGCAAACCATATCGAGTACACAGTTGGACTATTTATGCCAAACTCACCGAGCATAACGTTCAGTCGACGAGCTACTCGAGCGTGTCCCGAAAATGCCTTACGTATTCCGTGCACGACTATATCTTCAAGTATGCGTGCTTATAGCAGACACACCAACACAACCACAACAACAATAACAAACAAGAACAATAACTATATACGAGTAGGTGCAGAAGTTTGCTTGTTCGGCAGTATGCGCCTACAATATCCTACCATAGTTCAGGATTTCTGTTTGCTTTGGAGGATAGCTTGAAGGCTCACCTCATCCTTGGCCCCCCTATCAGGCCGTGTATGTATATCTATATGTGTGTGCGGTTTTTGGTTGTAAGTATTGGTGATTCTCTCTAGGTTGACCGCTCATTTATCACAGCAAAGTCAACCAGAGTTTGACCTTCATCAATTTTATTCGTGCATGAATTGCTTCCCTGTCTATGCGCATCTTTTTCGAAATGAGCTTGAGTTCTTTTCGAACTGTATAATTTTGGCTTGCACTGCTCAAAGCTGCGGTTTCGACCACTACATAGCTGAATAAATATGTGCATACCATATATAATGAAATATGATTATGTACCATATGGGTTAAGTTATTCTGATTTATTTTTTGCTGCTGTGCTTATTTTTAGCTTCCGTTTCTATCCAGTTCTGATTTTATTACGGATTGCAGTCAGCTGTACTCACTCTTACTCAGATACTACGTAGATTTGTAGAATTTATTTTCCAAAATTTTTTCTAAGCTTTCTCACAAATTGACATTTAGTCTTGAGCTGTAATATTTTTTTTTATAGCACTTAGTTGAGCCAGCTAAGTAGTGGGCAGTTCTACCGTGTTATTACGCATTTTGGCAGCAAGTAAAAATTTTACGATTTGGTTAGCCATAACAAAAGCACTGTGAAAACCACATCGAGGCAAACATGTAGTTCGCATTAAATACTATACCTTGGGTTCAAATATTTGACTATGCCTTAGCAGAGTGGCCATCGTATTTAAGCTTTAGAAACAAAACCACACCACAAATAAAACTTGGCCGTTTGGGCGAATGGGAGTGGATATACTCGAAAACTGCGGCGAACGTATATTTTAAGTTAACGATTACATTAAGCAAATATCGCAAGAGTCAAATTGAGGAAGTCTGGTTGAGTTGAAGAAATTTGCACATACACCTACTTAAAAGAATATGAGCTTGCCGTAAATTATGAATCGTAAAAACAACACATTTTGACTATGTCAAGAAGAAGAAATGTAATACCACCAGGTAACAAGTACAAATGTACACAATAAACAACTGTCAACTTTTGCTGACTTTCAAGTTTTTTGAAATTTGGAATAGAATGTTATGTTGCCCATAAAAAAGTGGTCGTAATTTAATTTTCCATCTTATAAAATATAAACAGGAGAGCGACAACTCTCTCATAATAACATTTAATATTTAGATGCTGCAAAGTAAAATGCAAACAATTGTTCAAAAGTAAATTTTATTCATTGCGGCTGCACAAGACGAACTCAATTTCCATAAGCAAACAACTCAACTGAAACCACAAAATCATTATTACAATCAACAGCGGCAACAACACATTTAATTTTCCAGTCAATCCCCTACCCTCCACTTCCCTCTCCCAGCTACATCCATTGTCCTCGCAACCGGCTCGATGGGAAGTCACATTGACCGTCAAATTGTAATCAAATGATAAATGTTTTAGCAAAAACGCGGCCAGTATCGTTCCGGTACGAGCTGTTTTAGTTGGACGGTAGAGTTGTTGGGGAAAATGACAAGAAAAAAAGACCCAAGAAGATAGAGGATGTAGCGCAACTGCCCACAAGACGATTATCACAGGTTGCTGTGGGCATGGACATGAAAATGGGCATGGACACGAACACGGGTCCGGACAGGGACACAGACTGGAGCAGGCAAACAGACAGGGACAGCGCTGAAACCGCAAAGCAATTGTTCTTAAGGAGAGTAGCAGTCAGGGCAGCGCAGCAAGTACTCCGACTTGCGGCTTTAGCGTTTTTTGCGAGCACTCTAGCACTGGGATTGGACAGTCGGCCATGGGAAACAAGTCGCAAGACAATGATTTGCATTTTCTGCTTTTCGGTTTCTGTCTCAGTTTATTCGTTTTTATGGCACTAGAATCACAGCAAAGGGAAAAGAAGCGCTTAGCTTGCTACACATAAATGAGTGGAGTTGCAGAAAAGCAGCACAACAGCTAAGCAAAGTTGCCGCCTGCCGTTATAGAAAAAATTGAAATATTCCAAGAGATTCCAGCTGAAAAGAAACGGGCAGAAGTTTTGGCCGGATACAGCGACTAAATAAAATATGAACTAAGACCAAAGCCAAAGTTTACCAGAGCTGCCTTTTATTGCCCCGCTTGGAGATTAGAGTTCGGCAATGCTATGCACCGTTTGGCGTGGCCCCTGCTGCGTGGTCGCTTCATATTGTTGCAAATGTTATTTGTTCGGAATTGCTCTCAAGTTCTTGGGATTTCTCTCTTTTTCTCTGTTGTTCTTCCTGATGCTGACGCGAATACTGCGAGCGCTTTATTTGTCGCTGCTGCTGTCAACGCTTAATGTCAAGCAACAGGAACTGTTAAAGCCGTTGGCGGACTTTTTTTAACACTCTGTAGAAGGGTTGCTCTGCAATGAGTTGCAAACTATTTGTGTTATATATTCGTAAAAAACAAAGTAAAAAAAAAAACACTTTCCAAATGATGTACATTTTGAAAAATTAATACAATTAAAATGCAAATTAAATCAAACACCTTACGATATTGTTGGCCAGATTGAATTTGGATAAAGTAAAAATAAATATTTTTTTTTTTTGGGAACTTTACATTTAAACAACTGTGGCTAACCCATTTTCTGAGTCACGTGAATGAAATATAGTTCAAATATGATTAATGGATTTTGCCGTCTTAGGCTGTTTTTTAATGTGCTTATTATACAATTGCCATTCATAGTCACCTGCGCAAATTAGCGCTAATAAATCTCTGCGATTTATTTCACCTTTATCGCAGACATTAAGATAAATTTGATTAAAAAGAATACCATAAATCCCAATATAGCGGCCACCTAGGGTAACGTCGACGTCCGCGGTCTTGTCGCATGCCTAATTGCGTTTAGCGCTCAGCCTTTGGCACTGCTATCCTTGACAGGAGGCAGAGGCAGTCTAATCCGTTGGCATACCAAAAAGGGTTGGGATGGGCGTTGTGGCCCCTATCCCAATACGAGCATGAACCCGAGCGTGAACGGGAATGCGAAGCCCTGGGCGGCCAACAGCCAAAATACAAACGCGTCGACTCATCTACGGCTCATCTGTGTGCGTAGCGATGCTGCAATCTCAACGTGATAAATTATGGCTATTTGAATTCCTTTCGCTGGCGTCGCCTTCTATATTATTGCACTTGTTGTTATTGTTGTTACCGCTGTTATTGTTGCTGGTCTTTGCGTTTGTAGTAGTAAGACCTGGCGTGCCAGCCTGGAAATGAAGCGCATGAGTTATGAACCCAAAGCAGAGTCGTGTCGCGTCGCGTTGCGTATTCGCCGCGTTCGCCAAACACATAATTGCCGCTAAGATTTACGTTAGCCCTTTAAATTTATGTTACAAATTGCGCCAACTTTATGTTTATTACGTGCAGAATAATAGGCTTTTGTTGCCTCTGCCAACTACCAACAGACAACAGGCAGCGTTACGCCCTGATGCCAGCCCTTTTACCTGTACATCTATTCTAACCTCGCACCACCACTGCCACCCCAACCACGACCAACAAAGAGCGTGCCTACGCCCATGCTCGAGATGGAGCTGGTGCTCCAGTTGGCGTCATAAAAGAGGTATTATCTTCACACATAATTGTATAAATAATGCACTTTTTAGCGTTGACTTCATTCAGCTCAATTTATATATGTTTATTTTATTTTTTTTATTTTTTTATGAATGCACGACGACGTCGAATCTGCCATATTGTGTTTATTGTTAATGGCGCTGATAACAGAAAAACGTACTTAGCCCAGACAATTCGAGGCAATTAAAGGGTCGTAAGCACGACGAGGCCGTTATCCCGTGAATGTGCTTATTTATATATGGAGTCAGGCGACTTTATACATATGTGCATATATATAAGAATAAATGCGTTTATCGTTCGCTATTTCCCCCTTTTTCGATTGAAAATGAGGCTTATATTAAATTTATTCAGACTATGGAAATGGGAGATGGACAATGAGAGCGTTTTGAGTCAACAACAATTATTGATCATTTATAATTATTTTTTGATTGCCTGCCTGCATTTTAATGTGTGCAAAACGAATTCTGATTTCTACTGTTGTTGTCACTTATTATTGCAATGCAATTTGGCAATAACAACTCATCTACCCATCTCGTTACTTACTTACAAAGAGAATAACATAAATAACTTCATTTTGCAACTATGTAGCTTTTGTGAAACTCCGTTGAAATCCTCAATTTGAAACTACACAAAAATATTATTGATTCAACTAGCTGCACGACACTCCTGTTGATATGACTGTTTAATGAGTCATAAAAAAAAAAATAACAGCACGTTTACGTACATCGAAGACTAAATACTCTTCTAGTGAAGTTAAGTAAAACTGCACACATATAAATTTAATTTATCAGGAGTTTGAAATGGTATTATATTTTTGTACTTTTGAAATAAATTTTATTTAGTTTTGCTTACACAAACCGACAACTGAATGAATCAGCTACTGATGCTCATCAAGAACATATATACTTTATGGCTTAGACAGACGGCGCCTTCAAAAATTTACACATATCATGAGAAAATTTTAATGTACTCTACAACGGTACACAACCTTAGTGCTCTTGTCGAGAGATCTTACAGTATCTTAAGTACCTTAAATAAATATGCACAGAAATCGATATGCATGTATTTCAGCAAAAATATATGTTTGAATACATTTTTCCAAAATAATTAAATACGGCACTTTTAAATTGAAGCTCCATATTCAAAATAAAAACAGCAATTTGAAATAGTAAAAAATATTTTTGTAGCTTTTATGTTGTTAGGGCAGCTTACCAAAAATACATATATCTACATTTTTTACGGTGCACAAAATATGGTTAAATTATAATTGAAGCATACGTAAGGTCGTTATCAGAATATAACATTTTATTCTCAATTTAGAATGCGTCATTTTAATTGAATATGTGGATATGTTGAGGTGTGTGTGGGAGTATTTGTAGGAAACGAGGAAATTATTGTTCATACATAAAAATATGCTTAGATACTGGTCGGTATATATACATAAACATTGTGTGCACATTTATTTAATGGATGAGATTTTTCCACTCTTTGTACATGGCACATATTAGGGCCAACCAAACATTAGGCGAAGTAAAAAATGTTGGACTAGGATTTTGTTTACTAAGACTTTTCTAGCCTCTGCTGGTTGTCACGTACTTGGCTCGAGCCAAAAATAAAAATAAAACAACAAACAACAGCAACCACAATGATAACAAAAATGTAAACAAAAAATGAGCATGAGGGATCACGAAAAGCGCTTTAAGCCAAATGCCAAAGCCAAAAGCCAAAGCCAAAAGCATGGAGGAAAGTGTGCAGCAAAGCTTTGTTGATTACATTTCGTAATTAAGGAGATTTTAATATGCCACAAAATGACATAAAACTAATGCATAATTTTACAACACATCTGAGTAGGCACGCACTCACTCATCAGGGTCTAAATCTGAGTGTATGTTGTGTTGGTGTGTGTGAGTGGGTGCAACATGTGTGTTGTCAGCTATTTCAGTGCCGGAAAGAAACAAATCTGGGGAGTAGGTGGGTTTACCATGATTCGCTGCTGAAAACCTATGTAAACAGAACTCAGAAATCCGCTGACTGTTTTGACTTTGGCTTCCGCCACCTTACCTTGTCTTGCCTCCAGGTTTGCCTTTTTTATGGCATATTGTAAAGTATCTTGTTAACATATTCCAGGCATTAACTGAGAAAACTACACAACCAACACACACACACAGACACACACAGAGCACACGTGCACACGCGTTAGGGTCGAAGCCTTGCCGGTGCCGGTTCCGGTGCTCGTGCCTGTGCCACGGACATAGTAGGGGTAAGAAGCTAAAGTACAAATTAATTAGTTGGCAAAGATTCTGAGAGCAACAACGAAACATCAGATGCGACGGATGCTACACAAAATGCTATATTCCGCACTCCGCGTGCGCTTTGCGCACTCGGCCAATTTCAAATAGCTCAAATGGGGTAACAAAAGCGCCCAGTAGCATGATGTGAAGTTAAATCAACAAGCGAACTTCCTTCTAACTAATTAGCCGACAAGGCACAACAAGGCATGGCAAGGGGTGTGCCTGCTTAGGGCCAGGATGTCAACATCAGGTTGGCAACATCTGCATTTCCGAGGAGGAGTCGCAGCATATTACAAATCATTTAATTTGCATAAATTTAACATTAACATTCCACTCGGCTAGGGGATCCCTTTAATTGGCATAACGTGCTGGCTGTTTGTTTATTTACTCCTAACAAGCGCAGCTCGTATCCGCCTCCAGGCCATAGATAGTAGTAAACGCATATTTGTCAGATGGCTTGCATCTAATGCACTTCTGTTTTATTTGTCCGACACATCTTGGCAGTGGCACTGACATTTACACATATGTGTCGACCAATACATAGTCATAGTCTAAGATCCATTGGGTATATATCTATAATGACCTAAATATTTGTACCATATGGCAACATTATTTTTGAGTAGGGCTTTTGCATAATTCGATATTTATCCACTTACAATTAACACAAGTTAATCTTATTAATTTTAAAAATATTGCATTTTGTACTTATTATCATCCGGACTAAGCTGGTGGTTTTTTTTTTAGCATCGTGCGGTGGCGCCAACTCATAAAACTCATCAGTCAAGTGCTTTTGGAGTTTTCCGCAAAACGTTCCCAACACTTCTAAATTAAGAGCATTCACTAAAACGTCGCTTGAGAGGGCTGAAGAGGCCACGTGGCACAAAGTAACCCAAATAGGCGCCTGGCTGTTAAATTATTCCAAGCGCTGCACTCGAAAGTTAAGAGCCCAGGGGCGTGTAGACTAAACTTTCGGCAAACTTGCAACGGCCACACCCAAGTGTATTCTCGTCGCGATGCTTGGGGGGCGGAAGAACTTTACAATTCGAGTTATCAAGTAGAAATACGTAATTTCAGCTAGGCAAAGCAATTACAATTTTCATTAACAATAACAGTCAGAACTACAGCCCATTATACTGTTTATTTAAAAAATTAAATTACATGAAAGGAGTGTGTAAACTTGCATTGTAGTGGAAATAATTGTATTGGGAATACATGTATTCAACACATACTATTCTGTAAAATCTATATATGGGATTTCGCATAGCAGATAAACAAACAAAAATCAGCCAAAGCTATTTGGCAACATTATTGATTTATTATTTCCCCGATACTATTGAGAGCAAGTAATCAAGTCAGTAGCGATAACAGTAGAGTATCGATATCTGATCGGCATCGAGACATTCGTTTGCAGCTGGCGTTGGAAGAAAGACACATGAAGCGCAATTAAGTATAAGTCCAAATTCAATATCAATAAGCGCAAACATACCAATGTATGTCACTAAGCCATCCATTATAATACAATACATAACATATATATAACATGTATAATTACATAGATTTCTATGACATATATACTGCTAAAATAAAGTTGGCCAAGTTGACAAAAATATCATACGCATATAAAATTTCATTTTTATATATTTTTTAATTTTCAGCAGTGTAATTAAAAGGCCCCTGCCGGGAAATAAATTTAGCTGCGGAGAAGTGTTGCTGATGTTTTACTGTTGCAATACTGTTGACGTCAAAACCTATTGCTATAAGACATGCTGCTGCTGCTAATTGTGAGTTGTCTCCCTTTGAGCATCGTTGTCGGACTTGATAATGGATTGGCAAGGACGCCGCCAATGGGCTGGATGCCATTTGAACGGTTCCGCTGCCTTACTGATTGTGTGAAGTTCCCCAGGGACTGCATCAGGTTAAGTACATATGTGATAGCACCAAGGGGAAATAAATAAATAGTTTAAAACCGATATACATAAATTTTTTTTTAACAAAGTGCAGGTCAAAATTGCAGATTTTTTCATTACAAGTAATAGTTAAATTTTTTATTACCAACATTAAATAACATTTCTCAATAGTTATACCAAAAATAAAGCCAATTTTATATACTCTAAATTAAACTTCATGTAGAAATAATTACGTTAAATTTAAATCTGAAAGCTGCAAAATGCTATAAAAAGGTGTTTGGTAAAAAAAACAGTTTTTTTTAATGATTATAAATAGTAGTTTAAGGTTTTTGTTTAAAAAAAAGGTAAGCTACATTAACTTTCTTGAGAGCGAAATCCACATTCTTTGTTATTTATATGAAGCAATAAAATTTGTTTTCCTCGTTTACAGTGAGTTGCTTTTTATGCGCATGGCAGACCTTTTAGTAACTGAGGGATATGCGGCGATAGGCTATAAATATTTAATAATCGATGATTGTTGGATGGAAAAACAGCGCGACGAAAACACAGGAGAGCTGATTGCCGATCGAGAACGCTTTCCCCGTGGTATGAAATTTCTTTCAGATTACGTAAGTCTAATTCACTACAAAATTGTATAAATAATTAATATACCACTTACCAGATACATTCAAAAGGTCTAAAGTTTGGTATATATCATGATATCGGTGCAAAAACTTGCATGCATGGAGGACCCGGTGCGAAGGGATATTATGCGATCGATGCTGATACTTTTGCCAATTGGAAGGTGGATTATGTGAAATTAGATGGATGTTACATAGGAGGCATTGATCTGGACATCGCCTACCCAGCTTTTGGAAAGGCCTTAAATAAGACGCGTCGGCCGATGATTTATTCTTGTAGTTGGCCGTACTACCAAAAACACGTTTGTTGTATCTGTCTGTAACGTGTATTGATTCAAAGCCTCAAAATTTCAGCCAAACTATGAAATGATCAAAAACCACTGTAATCTTTGGCGATTCTCTGAGGATGTCAAAGACTCTTACGATGCTGTGACCAGCATCATGTACAATTACTACAAGCAACAAAATGCATTGCAGAAAAGTGCCGGCCCAGGTCATTGGAATGATCCTGATATGGTGGGTGATTAATATGTGATATATGAGTTGACTTCTCTAACATATAAATTTGTTGTTCGTTCATTATCAGCTGGTGCTTGGGAATTATCATCTGAGCTATGAAGCGAGTCGTTTGCAATTGGCCATTTGGGCAGTGGTTGCTGCTCCACTTATAATGACGAATGACTTGCAATCCGTGCGTCTTGAAATAAAAAAGTTATTACAAAATCGGTCAGTTTGTTAATGGTTAAATTTAAATAGACACTGCGAAATATCTTACAATTACAGAGATATAATAGATGTCGATCAGGATCCACTGGGCATACCAGGGCATTGTGCATTTATATCTCGATCTAGACAGATCAGTGTAAATACACATCCCTTATTTACTTAATATACTCATACACATATGACTATCTAGGTCTGGCTGCGCCCCGTTTTGCCACAAAACACCGTAGGCTCATTTTCCTATGCTGTGGCTTTTGTCTTCCTTGGTGGCTACGAACCATGCCCGCTGTGCCCTCAAGCACATGTCATTGACTTGGAACACTTGGGACTTAACAATAATATGGGCTATGCCGTCTATGTAAGCATGAAATGCATTTATATGTAAATATTTTAATGAAATATTGTAGGATTTGTTTGATAGCAGTCAGAATTTGGGATTATTTAAGCCAAAGGATAAGTTTACAGCTCACATCAATCCTGGAGGAGTTGCATTTTATAAATTTAGAGCAGAAGATTTTCTCTAACTTTTTGAGAACACGACAATAAAAATTGCAAATGTTTTCACTTCACTTTTTTTTTTTTAATATAAGAATATTTAAAACGAACATGTATAAATAATTTATTTATTTTCAATACAAATTCTCACACTCTTTGTAAATGTTGCGCTGATTGTGGTTTGCCTTAAGTGTGAGTGTTGTTGCTTGGAGCACAAAATAGCCCGAAAAGGGAGGAATTTACAGTAGAGGATATTTTCTCTTTTGGGAAATTTCTGCTCTTAGCTGAAATCTGTGAGTGGCAGTTGTACAAAAGGAAATTTAGAGGGAATCATTTGCATTTTATAAGCTTCATGGGTGGCTTTTATTACCAGAACTTGTAAACATGACATTTCCATATTTATTTCCATGAGGCGACGTTACTCGGCTTCCCACCAACCCAGCACATCTGCACGAAATACTTGCCGTCTTCAGTTCTGCAACCGTTCTGTGGGTAGCATGGCACGTTTAGAAAAATTACAGCCAACTGGAGGGGGACAACAGCAAAAAGGTGAACTCCATTTTGAAATGAGAAAAAATTTGCATAATTCAAGCTTGGTACTTATATTTAATTTTGAATAATCTTAAGCTTTGGTGCAAATAATTTACGTCGATTTATTTCGTAAATCGGGTATATATATTTTGTTCGGGAGCAATTGTTTAATCAGTATATTTATTGTGAGTTTTCACCCCAAAATCAGGTCCAGAGCGCTCGCTGTGACCGATGAGCGACATGGCCGTTAATGCCATCGAGGATGCTGTTAGCTTCTGTCATGTTCTTTTATTACCACAAAATCAATATTTATTAGAAGATAATGGTGCAGCGCACAGCACAACCTTAGCAGGGAACAGGTGGGCAACCTAAGCAACGAACACAACCTTCTCTCCTTACTTCTCATCGCTTTGATATTTTCCGGGCGACAGCATACAAATGCTTTTCGATAGCTAAATTCAATATCCTCACTTTAACTGTAGGGTTCAGCCCTTGATCAAATTTGGTCAATACATTTTCAGCAATATTCAGCTTGACAAAAGTTGAACAAATTGCCGTCAAACACGCACACACACGCACATGAGAGAACACAATATTTGTTTATAATATTAGCTTGATGACTTTTTGCTAAGAAGAAAAAAGTCAAGATGTTTGTTGCCACAGGATACTGTATTGAATTTATAGTCAAATCACTTTTATTTATTTTGGAATTAAAATCATTCTTAAATGAAAACAGTTATATACAATGAAAAGGAAATTTCAGTTTTGTCTGCTTAGGTTCTTAAATTTAGTTAATAGCAAAATGTACTACGTTTAAGTTTAAGAAATTTAAGAGGTTCGACTCAATTTTAACTTGCCGAACGCTATCCAATTAGGTAATAAAAATTAGTTTTACTTCATTGCGAACTGGAGGATCGTTGCATGCATTTTGAAATAGCAATTAACTTTAAACAAGCGTGGCCAAGCTAAACATAATTAATTCATTGCGAAGGCAGCCAGAAGTGGAGCTCTATTCGTGGCCAGCTTGTAGCCAACTATACCTACACTGGGGCAGACATCCACTGACTGCTTTTGCTGAGCTGCTGACATGCCAATATAAGTAGCTCCTATTCCGTGTTGCCGGTTGTCGGTTGCCGGATGCGAGTTGCGGTGCGTTCATCACCTTGGTTAATTTGTATGAGGAGAGTTTTCTTTAATAGTGAACTTGGTCTTTTGAGAAAGTGAGTGAAAATGGTCTGGCGCTGTTTCAATTAAAGGGCCGCCGTTTCGCATGGCTCACTATAAGGACGAAAGCTGGCAGACAATGCTTAGATATTTACGCGTGTTCTCCATTAATTTACTTAAGCGCACTTGCCAAGCGGGCTACCAAACAATGAGAATTTTTAATGAATTTTGGAATGCCTACGACTCGAGACGCAAAGAAGGAGCCCGACGTTCTGTGCATTAAAGATTGCTTAATTATTTAGCCGTGAAATTATGAAAGTGTCTTCGTGAATTTTCCTATTTGTTTTTTTTTTTCTGTCACTCATATTTCTCAGTATTCGCTCACAGATGTGTTGTTAGCACTCTCTACTCATAATATCGGTTTTTGGCATTTAGTAGAGAGATGGAAAGTAGACACATTTCATTTTACCAATACATTCTTGATAAGCGTAAGCTTTCTGCCTCTGCATGCTTAAAATTTTTGAATATATCCTGATGCACATTCCCCAACATCAAGCCTTAGAGCTCAAATAAAAAACCAGAAAGCAACTAGGAAACAGACAATTACAGCATTGATAAGAATATGACAATATCTATGTCAGTATTGACGATGATTTGCTGTAACAGCAATTTATCAAACATGTAATTCCAACCATGAACCGTAGCCAAGTGAATGCCAGTAAGGAAACAATCGTAATTAAAGCAAACAACAGGGCGGTATAAAGAAACTCTCGAACACACAGACAGAAAAACACACTGAACAGTTGCTGCCAGCACCAAAAAAAAAAAAGTAGAATGTTCATCGTATCGGCCGACTCCCGTATTCGGGTGCTACACTTAACGGCAATGCTAGCCGAAGCGTTTAAAGGTCTATTGTCAGCATTTTTGGACAGATACAGCGACAGAGAGAGAGAGAGAGAGCGGGGAAGGAGGTTACCAGAGGCAAAGGCAAAGGCGAAAGCAAAACGAAGAACTGTGCGTATGAGCAATTAAATATAATAAAGCGACGCAGATGACAGACACAAATAAAAAACATACGTAGACCATCCAGCATTGAAAACTGTAACGGAAATTTGCTCGAATGCCTTTGTTAAGCCACGACATCAACAATGGCCCCATTCTTATTTTGTCCCTATTATATATATATGTATATTATAAATCTGAACACATTTGTCTATTTGTCATTGTTAGTGCTGTAAAACTTGAAAGTATTTATTATCCGCTTTTTACTGCCAAACGTTGTCAATATTGTTGTACATTAACATTAAACGCTTATACTCACTTTAAGTTCAACAAATAAAAACAACTACGAACGCTCTAGCCGAGTGTGATCGACTTGTAGTTACCCTGAGTCCAGCTGTTTAAATTATATTTATTAAAAACAATTTCTAGTTGTATTGCCCAATTTTCCTTAATGTGAATTTGCGCACTCAATTGGACTTGGCTGTTGAAACTGATGAGGAATATGTATACTTCATGGCGTCGCTTCCTACTGCCTGTTAGACACTTTTCCATTACTTCAATGTACCCATTTTTAAAAATTTTCAATGGTTTCAGAGTATAAATAAATCCGACAATTGTGCTGTCCATACGAATTATATTAAAACTCATCAATAAGTCTGACTATAGCCATATAAATAAAAAACAAAAAAAGCTGTTTTTTTATATAACACATCACTTAGTCCCATTAAAAATTAATAGTCATTATCACCTCCAAATATTGTTTAACCGATCAAAAAGGAGTATTTACTGTTTAAATTGTGGATTTTCTTTTTATGTACTGAAAGTACCCAATAATTTAATAAATACATGCTTGTGCTTGTCTTCATAAAGAGTTAATATACTATTTGTATATTCACTATTCAAAAATGAGCTTATGTTCACCATAAGCTGTCATGTGATGATGTTTCTTTTAGGTAGTGAGTGCGTCTGTTATGCTTTCACTGCAGTGTCTATTTTGTCATTGTCTTTGCTGACAATTGAAGAATCGGCTTCTGCTCAAAGTACCGAGTACAAATGGACCACACACCGAAATAAATCAAACAAAAATCGTCCTTAAAAAGTCCTTAAGTCAACTTTGCAAAAGTCAATCGAGCAGATGTTTACTGTTCGGCATTTTAGCAATTTCTATGCTACGTCAAAGAAGCGGAGGTGCACATGCAAAAATTGTTTTCAACATGAACATAAGCCAACCTCCCCACCACCCAGCCCCACACCAAAGTGCTCTTTGCGCGTGCGAGAAGTTTGATAACAGAAAATGTCAGACTATTGTTCAAGATTTTGTGAGTACAATTTGACATCTTGAATGAGAAGTCAATTCAGTGTAATTAAATGCTCGATGTGTGTTACAATCGAACAATGTTATTTAAGGAATTTTTAAAAAAATTCGTGCAATTTCTACAGAGTACATGTTGCATGGAACTGCTCTTGTGTATTATATGTTACATACACATTCAGTTAAATATGCTTGTTAAGCTTTTGTTAGCCATACATTAACAAATTATAAAGTTTCTGTAATCAAAGCCAAATGGCAATACCTTTATTCTCATCAGTGGACGGTCATGCAAATGCAGGTCGAAGTAATAAAACTAAATAAACGTTAATAAACTATATATGCAACGCTTTAAGCTAAAAGGTAAAAATACAATAGCACAGCACGGACGATGCTTAAAATAAGCAGAATAATGGATGTCTACGTGTATGTTATGATTACAGCAAACATTCTTAAACTACGTACTGTCAAAATACCTGCTTAACACTCTGTGGATTATGGACTAGAAATAGGCATTCCAAGCGCCAGCCTAGACAACGGACATGGAATCATTTATTTCGTGTTTAAAGTTCAAAGCCTACAACATTTTGAACGTGCCTCACGGGACATACAAGGTCAGCAGGGTCGGCGATGGGTTGACAATGTGGTAGCTCCTAGAATGCTGCGGCTCATCAGGCAGCCATCGCGACGTCTGTGGAATTTTTCAACCATTTTGCGAGCAGACATCTGCTTTTAGATCAAAGGGTCAACTTGTGGGTGATTTATTTATGCCCTGTGCTGTATTTTAACAGCAAAATTAGGTTTAAATCTCTGACAGCTGTTAACGCTTCGGTTCGCATTGCTTGCCAAAAAGGTTTTCACTATGTTCTACAAGTACAGATAGCGACCATTTAAAAGCTAATTTAGTCAGTCTATATGGGTGAAACGGTGCCTGGAAGCGAGAAACGGAATAATAAATGAGTTTATTGATTTATTGAAGGGTTAATTAGAAGGGTCCAGACCAAAAGAAATATGAGTCTATAAAGAGAATGATACGATAAGACATTGGAGCGAAGACTTTTCATATGAATATTGTTAAAATATATTCTAATGGACATTAACATTTTCAATTGCGACAACTTGTTAAAAGTTTGTCAAACTTATTCTGAGATACCGTTAAGTAGATTCATAAGGAGAAAATGCCGATAATGGCACAACATCTTTAACATTTTAGCAAATACCTAAGCTGATTTTTTCCAACAGACTGCAAACATAAAAAAAAGAGACAAAACGCACGCGTACAAGGACCTCGAGTAAGGGTCAAGAAAAGTTCACAGATTTGTAAGTTGGCCAATTGGTTACTCGACTTAAACTTTATTAGCCCACTCACAATGTCCATTGGCAATCATCGCTGACCGGAACCGTTTCGCCAGATATATTTAAAAGAAGACCAGGGTCATAGGAGACAACACAAAATTAAACTCAACTTTGCGACGAAGGAAGGAAACATAAGCTAAGCTATATTTGCATAACTAAGGCTATAAGCAAAATAGTAATTTTTATATTCGCTTCAACGTGCTGAATCCAATTAGCAGCATCTGACGCGTTACGTGTTGGCTAACAAATATTGGTTAGCAAAAAGTCAGTAAGGAGAACAAACAAAGCAGAAAAACCGACTGGCAACTTACACTGGATTGTGTCAGAGAAAGGCTAACGTAAAAGAAGTTAAGAGTGCTGGCCCAGAGATCACAAAAAAACTTGCAATCCAAATTAAAGTTTCCACAATGAGCAGTGTCTGAGACTTAAAAATTAGACTGTTGAATAAAAATGCTTCAGTTCGCCCCGTCGCTGTTAACAATAGTTCTCATTTAGATGCCGCAAGTGTTTGAGCTCAGTGAGACTTACGAGGCGGAAAATGAACAAGAGGCGACCAATTCAATTCCGGTCGCAAAAGCAGCTGACAAGGCGCCAGGACCATAGGTTAAGGGGGCACATGAAATACGATGGCTGATGCCCACTGACCACGGCTATGGCAGCAGCAAACAAGCAATTCGCACTTAAATGGCCAACGAACGGCATTCCGCTTTGTACAATTTAATTTTGTAGTAAATTAAGCACAGCACAAGTTAAATCAGACATTTCTGTAAATTTGTGCAAATGATTATCCAGTTCCGAGAACTTAGTTTCGCCCAGATTTGAGTTCTTGACTCGACGTCGCCACAGGAGTCTTCCCCACAAAATACATTCACTTGACTTTATGAGACTTTTTCACATTATCCTACATTGTATATGCTGTGCTGTGGTTTTCAGTCGAGTGTCTCGGCTTTGTTTTAATCAGCTACAAATCGTAAAAGTGTGTGCCCGACAATGACAATAAATACACATACGCCGCGTGGTATTTCGTTGAACGCTGTATGCTGTGTGACTCGAAGTGTGAGAAATTAAGCTATTAGTGGAATTAGTGGAAAGGCTTATTGAGCTGCAGTGGGCTTCTGAGGTCACAGTATCCCATGATGATTATCCAAATCATTTTTGTTGTTATGATAACTGCTGGACCACGAAACCTCTTTCAGACAGACACAAAGCAAAGCTCATTTTCAATTTCTTTATAACTTAGCTATGCCAACCTGAATATTCATATTAGTCATGGTTCGGTTATCGTGAATCTCTTGGTCTCTCTCTCTCTCTCTCTCTCTCTCTCTCTCTCTCTCTGTATCTCTCTCTCTCTTTCTCTATCTCTTTCTCTCTCTCTCACTCTCTCTATCTATCTATCTCTGGGTGTGTGTGTGTGCGTTCGTTTGCATTTAATTAACGCCTCACAGCGGCAGACTCGCTTGGGTAATCTCCAGCGTCCTACGGTTGCAAGCGCAATTACAGGAAAGTGGCTTTTGATATCCGCCTTGCAAGCTCCGTTAACCACACCGTCTTGAGTACTCCCAGACTGGCATTCATTGCTTATTCACCGTCCGGCTCCATTGTGATTGTGTGCATTGTATTTTGTCTATTGCCATTTGCCGTCTCTCTTACCGTCATCTTCATTATTCAGCTTCAATTTGGAAGTTTATTTGCGGGTAATTGCTGTGCAGCAGCGCATAAAAAAATATGGTGGTTGTAATGAGGAGTTTTTTTGCTGTGCTTTACAAACATACTTATTGGACCTTTTAAGGTTTGTTTTGTTTTCCTTTAAGTCCCTTCAGTGTCACTTCCACCATTTTGCCCTTCCCTATGGTGTGCTGACACTGCATTTCAGACATTCATTGTAATTGCTTGTCGGACAAATTAATGCGATTATTTTTACGTGGCGAAAATAATCCGTCTGTAAGCTCATTTGACAGCTTCACGCGCATTGCAATGCGATTCTGCGCCAAGCTCTGTCAGAGCCCCACCCCCCATCACCTTCCAATATATATCTCGAATACGTCCGGCTGCTTTTTTTCTATCTTTCCTTATCGAAATTCGTATTTAATTTACCCCATGCACTGCACTCAATTAGCTCATTAAATACTTTCTAATTGTATACGATTCTATCAGGAACTAAATCACTAAAGTGTTAATTCGGTATTGAACAAATCATTGCTAAAATACCAAACAGAGCAATTTATAAAAATTTGTTTTAAAGACAACTCTGACATCTGAATCGTCAAAATATATATGTATCAATTAAAATTTGAAATATTGACACAAGCAATGAATATAAAATGAATTAAACACACATATCTGTACACAGCGAGTAAATATTGAGCCCAGCAAACTTTCTATTTCGCAGCTGTACACAAATACGTATATACTGATTCACATACGATTATTCAACAGCTGCAGTTCTTTCGAGCCTAGATAAACATACTTGCGCCATGCCAGGGGCCAATGTTGGAAATTAATGATGAATGAAGTGACGTGTGCCAACTGTTTGTGAAGCAGTTGCTGTGAGCTACACAGTGCAACGGAGCTTTTGCAACTGTTTGAGACAACACGAACACACATTTTTTTGTGCTATTAATTTGTGTAAAAGCAAACAACAGAGATTGCTAAGGATACCAAAACACATGATTATGTCAATAACTGACAAAGACCTGATCTTAGCTCTGCTATGCTGAAACAACTTGAGTAGAAGTTAGGTGAAATGAGTAAGGGTAAGGACGGCAAATAATGATTAAAGGAACCCCTTATTTGAAATCAAACACCCGGGGACATTAAGTTCGTGTGCGCATGCATAATTGACGTTGAATTCGTATTCACTTTAATCTTTCCTGCGATTTGTTTGGCATCCAACTCTTAAGAGTTTCTATTTGGTAATGAATGATTTACAATTGTGCAACAGAACCGGAGCCCACTTCGCAATTTGACTTTGTATTTGATCCCCAGAGTCTAATGTATTCCAAATACATATGTACAGAGCTTAGCTGCTCATATTTCATGGGTGTCTTACACATATCCGAGGCGAGTGTTTCGCATTCTGCCACTGAAGTCGTTCTTGAACAAAATCATAAAAGTCAAAGCAAAAAGCACTAACATAAAAGCCTTATTCATTAATAACGTAAATGCAGCCATGAGAATTTAGCAAAACGTGCGACACAGGAGCACAGCCAAAAACAGAACCAAACCAAGTTTCACTTGCCATCACAGTCCCCGGTCCTTGGCCACTGACAGCTTCCATTTTACTTGTCTTGCGTACCTTGTATCATTTCGTTTGTGGTTTTTTATCAACTTCATCATCGCATTTCATATGACTGATTAATTGAACCAAATTCAATATTCACAATTGAATTTCGTTACTGGCTCGCTGCGTTTTACTTTGCATTGTTCACGGCATTCACAATGTCCCGAATCCGATTAACTTCTTCGCATCGGTTATGTTGTTGCTGTTGCCTTTGCTGTTGCTGTTCAGCTGGCTGTGACTGGCTGAGAGAGCGAAACGAAAGGATTTAAAAACTCCAATATTTTTAAGAGGCAACCGCCGGAAATGTGTTTGCCACCCAAAGAAATTTATAAAAGGAAAATTTTATTTTAAGCCCAGCAGCTCACATACTAATAAATCCATACTCGGCCTGCAGCTGAATCTCAGACGATTTCTTTGGATTCATTACAACCGAGTGGGTTCTTATGTTCTCCGTTTGCATTCGGAAAACAATTGGAAAAACAATTTATTTGCAACAGATATACGCACTTCACTGATTTAATCTCTGGCTGCGACGTGACTTATAATCGCAAAAGAATTACTAAATTTAAAACGTTTCTTTGACATCCATTTACAATGGAAAATACATAAATGTTATACATCTAAAAAATAAAAATTAAAATTGCGCCAGATACGTAAATGGCTAGCAAATACTTCTGTACATATGTACCACATAAATAATTTGTTCATTTGTATAAACTACTGTACATACTACGTTTAATGTAAATTTTTTAACTTTGTGTTTAGTTATTTAATTATTTAAATATTTAATTTAACTTGATTTAATTAATTGATTCAAAAGAAATTCAATTAATTTCCAAATCATAACATCTTGAATGTAGCAGTCACATAAGTGTATGCTTACAAATGTGGTCAAAATAATTAATTTGAATTTGCATACATAGTCGCCAAAAAAATAATCAATATTGTGATTATTATATTTATTTGCAGCTACAAAAGAAAATTTCTCTTTGGCACGCCGAAGATTAAATGCGCTTGCAGACCGATGTCAATCAACATGAAGATGTCTTGACTTTGTCACATAATGGGAAATTAAAAATTAAATAATTTAAAAATAGTTCAAGCAAAATTCACTTAAGCATACACTGTCAAGGCCAACACATGGATTAATTACAACCAGCAATATAAGCACCGAGTGTTTGTGTTAATCTGCAATTAAATTTTAATTACATTTTCGCCCTTATAATGCAGACATAAGCCACAGTCAAATGCATATACTCACTCGGTGCTGGACACTTTTACAATATAGTGCATGTGTATGTGGCATACAGCGGACTGTGAATCCTGACAGACAATACAGGAATGATTGGCAATTCGGTAATGATGGCCTCATTGAAATTCGTTGTACGCGCAACAGGATAACGGATGAAGGACGCTGGATGGAGCAAACATTTGCGTGCACAATAAATCAAAACGATCCAATAATTTTTCGAACGTGCATTTAAGTGGCGTTCAATCATACGCAAAACAGTAAGCCAAAATCCTGTATAAAAATTGTTTAAACAACTTGTTGGCTGTCTCAAAGATGTGGCAAAAAAAATATAAGAACAGGATTGGGAATCTGGAGAGTGGATATGCGATTTTTAAAAGGAGCGAATTAAACTAACGATATTTTTGTAAATAGCTTTGACGTTGTTGTTATTGTTGTATTGTCTACTCACATACACAAGGATAAAAAGCTTATGCAGCTATGTACACAGGTAAGGTAAAGCAAAATCAAAAATGTTCTGTTCTCTCGCACATTCGTTGCCAACTTGTGTATACGTTGCCTATCCCATACTATTCCCAACCCCAGCCTCATTCCCATCACTGTCCCAATTCACAATCCCTATACAGTATTGCGCAAGGTCGTAAAATTACAACTGCGCCACTTTTGGGTTTTACGGTGCCATAAATCGAAACAAAAGTGTCGTTTAGCCATCGAGAGCGAAAGTCAAAAAAATAAAATCTAGCACAGATATGAGAGCTGAATTGCGAACGTAGGATTCGCAGGCTCAGCGCTTACAATTAAATCACTAAAAAAAAATGCACTTGGCTATTATGACATCCGGGCAGTAGGAAGCTGCTCGAAAGTGGCTGCAATCAAACTTATCTTCATTCTCAGATACATTTCACATTGTGGTTGAGGGTGGCGTAATTAAATTAAGCCAAAGCCAAACCGAATTGGTTTACACACCACCCACCAGACCACCCACATTTCCGCTACTATCCGCCACCAGAAGCCTTTGGGTTTTTGGTCACAAATACACCAGCACTTAATTACTTTTGATACGTGACAATTTAATCCTTTGGCACTACGCAACCGAAATTGATGTCAAAAACCACTGCACAGTCTACAGCTGAGCCAAACACTCACACATATATATATATATATATATATATATATATATATCTACATATATATATCTACATATATATATTTATATACTAATTTGAAATGCAATCGAGGCAATTTAACGGCCAATTTCTCTATTTAGCAAACTTTCGTAATTCCGGGTACAATTACGGATTATTAAATAAACTATGTATGTGTGTGTTTACTTAAAATAGTTCAAATCATTCACCCAGCTTCAATTTAATGGATAGGAAAGGCATATAAAATTAGGAGCATTTTTAATTTACATGAACATTATTTGCGACTTAATGAATCATTCTATGTCAGCAAGAAAAATGCGAGTCGATCCAGCCAAGCCTTGTTCACAGTCCCATTTTTTAAAAATAATACTAAAAATAAAAAGGATTTTATAATATGATAATGCGATTTTAATTTTTTATTTCTTTTTTATCATCTGCATTTTTCTGTCATGGCATTTATTAACTTTATTCTGAAGTTATTGACACAGGGAGGAGGTGGCTTAATGCTTTCCCTGTACCGACGACAATCACAATGGAGAAGGTCGTCTATAAGGCAAAACATTTTTGCTTAATCACTGCGCTATTATTAATCATTCAATTGTGTTCCCAAGGCAATTATGTTAATGCGCAGCACATTTTTAATTAACTAAAACTCACACACTCAAACGTAAAGGAGCAAATGAATTTGCTTATTACGCACATGCGTAATAACACACACACTCAGACATGCACGCATTATAAAACCACACACAAGCATCCAATGTGGGTTAAAGTGCTTATTGCAGAGCGAGCCATAAAGGAGTAGGCTGTGTTTTATAAGCAGGTTAGGTGCTTCAAATTATATTGTTCCGCTTTTGCATTGATACTCCAGCGCGACGGCAACAGATCCATTAAGTGAGAACATTTTAAAATGGTTAATTAGTATGCAACAAGATTATTTAATTATTTAGAATGTCAAAGCCATACTCTCGGGATACTTCAGCCCATTCGATCGGAAATTGTTATACAAAAAGCAAACGGAGAGCTTAAAACAGCAAAAAACAAGAAGGAGTGCTGTAGTCGGGTGAACATGACTACGATATATCCTGAACCCAGTTAATAAACATATTCTATTATTATTGGCAAGTTTCTTATCCGATCTTGTTGAAGTTTAGGCAATTGATCAATAATATGCATATGCATATTATGTATTAATAAGAAATTGTAGCATTTATTGCTATCGGAAATCAAAGTTATCAATATTCGGTAATCGGGAGCAGTTATCGATAACGCAAACTTGATCAGCGCCTGGTATAGGAGAACCTATATTCCAAATTCGAAGTCTCTAGCTTTTATAGTCTCTACAGACAGACAGACATGGCTACATCGACTCGGCTGTTGACCCGGATCAAGAATATATATATTTTATAGGGTCGGAGATGCTTCCTTCTACCTGTTTCACACATTTGCACAAAACCATTATACCCTTTTTACCCATTTTTAATGGGTTCAGGGTATAAAAATATAGAGTACATATAGAAAATTTTGTTGTGTGTATTTTGCAGAGCCCCGTGAACTACGATTGCATACATATATATATGTATGTATATATTAGGATTAGTTCGAGCTTGTAAATTAAAATATGCGTGCTTGCTAAATCAAATGAGTGCACTTGCAGACCTCCTCACATGTGGTCAAAAACATGTTAAATATAAATTTTCCCATAAAACTATAATATATTTTTTAAAACTGGGATCAGGGTATATCGTTGCGAACTCACTCGACTACTGCACTCTTATATGCTTAATTATCAATATGTAAAAAAAAAATAACACTTAATTATATGAATAAAACGTGTGGTATCTTTACTTATTGCTGTTATGGCTGCAATTGTTGGGATACAAACTTCTGAGTGTTTTTATAAGTCTTATCTGAATGTCGAAATGTTAATTTTGTCCCGTATCTGCGTCAACTTTTAAGTGAATTTCGTATAAAAGACCAAACTTTTCACATAAAAGGTACTTGAGTCCCGCACACATTTAACGAGCTGCACACACTCCCCTCCGCCTCTCACATTTATATGCACATTTACATATTTGCGGAAACATAATTGTCTGTGCCACAACGTTGTGTCTGACTCTGAGGGTGAGCACAGTCTTGCATTGTCCGCATTACAATTTCCAAACTTTACTTTGGTTCAGAGTCAGAACTGTGATGCTTGCCCATTTTGGAGGAAAGTGCAAATTAAGTACATTTTCAAATGCAAATGAATCCCGCTGTCATATTAATTCTGTTGTCACTGCTTTTCAGCTTTATTATTATAATTATCCATTCTCGGTCAGTTCACAAACTGACATATCTCATTGCATCATTAGAAAAATAAAGCAATTTGCATAAATAATAGATCAATTGCTAATTGGACTTTGATAATGAAACTTGAAACTTTCACAGATTTGTAATTGGTTCAGAGACATAAACCAAAATTCTTTTTCTAAAATTGGTTCATTTATCCCAATCACATTCAACGTCAATCAATGGAGTAGTGCGCATTTGATAATACACGCAAAATTGGATTACAAATGTTAATGATACGATGGTTTGTTGTGCAACCTTTTGCCAAAGTAATGCATAAATGCAAAACGAGCTCACACGTTTGCAACCCCGAAATGCGGAAACTTGCACCGGGTGTGTCGGACATGTATGCAAAGTATGTTTGCATCTAAATTGAAGATACAAACACAGGTGCCATAAAGTCCCCGGCATTTCAACTTATTGGGACAATCGATTTTCGATTATCGTGTGGGGCACTTCAGATACCCAGCAAGAAACTGCAATGCCAACTTGATTGTGGACACCGAACAAGTCTGAGAGGCCTCAACAAACTTACACACAAGCACATGAAAATGACACAGAAATTATGAACGATTCTATGTATGTTATACCAAGATAAATTTTAAGGGGTGAATAGGTGACTAGCTGCCTGTAAATGTAAAACACCCACATTGTGCAAAACAACAACGAATGATTGCATTCGAATCACTTATTTATGTATTTGTCAAATCATATAAATAATGCTGATAAATTCGAAATGCATTTTGAATGTGAGTTCCATGAAAACACTGTATGCTACAAACGTCGACAATTGGCCAAATAAAAACCTTTGCACTTCATTGAGATACACACATACATAGATTGAAAAATACAAATAAACAGAGAAAATTAAATTTTAGCTCACATCGTACGTGACTTGTATATAAAACAGAGATATCTATATTCCTGTTGATATGTATAGGCCCTACACAGGTATTCAGTTAATGACAGATTTGGGATTGGAGAGTCACGTGACAATGTGCGAAAACGTCTTTAAACCGTAATGGCCTATGGTCTACGGTGCTGGAACATGTGTGACTGTACGGATACCTGATGAAATTTAAATTCAAATTTAAAGAATCAGTTGATAGAAAGGAATATATTTATAATTTTTTTTTTTTATATGCTAAGCAGTCAAATGACAAATACTGAATAAATGATGTACGGCTAATATAGTTTATAAGCTGATTACATTCAAGAATGCAGGAAATGCTGATACTGCAATAAGTTTGTTAATCATTGAGAAAAGTTGCTTGATTTACAAAACGTGTTAATGAAAACCAACTACTTTAAATGCAATTAAGCACTGTGTAGTATCGGATTATTTTAATAAGGTATATGTAAAGCTTTCTAGTAATATATTTGCACTTACAATGTACATTGGTTCCACATACATATTGAATAAATTATTGCTTGTGTTTCTGTTGCTTTATGCTTTAGAATTTGCGGTGAGTTCTCAGTGCGAATTTTTATTTAGCTTTGTTTGAGCACTCCAAGCGAAGCCATTGCAGTGGTCTGTATTTTAATCATAGTTCTTTGTGTGGCAAGGACGCACGCATCATTTTAATAACACAAACTCGCTAAGGATACGCACTTTGCCTGGATCCATCTCCATCTCCATCTCTGTGTTATGCCATGCATAAATACCTCGAGTACTGTCTCCCACTGCCACCCAGTACTGGATTTGCGACCTATTTGTGCCAAATGCAAATAGATTTTGTTCTTAGCAACCTTGTTGCGTTTGGTATGCAAAAGCTGCAACGGCATCCAATGACGATGAATGTGGAACGAACGCATACGATACACAGTTTCAGGCGTGCAACAAAAACTTGGCAAATATGGAATGCAAGGCCGATGCACCAGACTCAACTTCTCGGTGGACATGCTAATTGATGTTGTGCTTTTCTCATTTGCTCAGCAAATATTTGGACACATCCAAACTGTGCAAACGCCATTCCCAACTTCAGCTTTAACTAGGGAAAATAGTTTTCACTAAATTAACAGCTAATTAGCTGTTAGCAGCGTTAAGAAAGGTAAAGTATCATGTTTAGTTCGGTATTAATTATTTTAGAACACAATTGATATAATAAACACTTACAAGCATCGCATTAATTCGTTATTCATAGTTAACTCTTTTCTGTTTAAATATGTGAAATGAAATGCCCTACGGTACACTGCAATTACAAGTTTGATAAGATGTTTCCAACTTGATTAATTTATCATTCATAGCCTATCCGTTTACATGTTGCGCATATATTCAGCTTCAAATGGAATAATGTGTTAATGTACATATTTGATTGCATTCACATGTATGTGCATGATGTATATATATGTTTATCCATTGGTAATTACAACATGTTCAGAAATGGATTCGGGACGAATAGTCTCATGCGATAATTAACTGAAGCAGGAGAAGCTAGAACTCGAATTATGCCATGATTCCGATTCATTGGCAAAGGAAGACAAGGCAAGCAATGGTGTGGCGCCACCACGAAATTAATAGACTTTGATGCCAATGCCACAAGAGCTTAATTTGAAAGCTGCTTCCCAAGTGAGACGCAGCCTGCATAAATTTGAAAGATTGAGCACAAAAATAATGTTGTTTCTGAGCGTAATAACAAAATGAACTAATTTGTTATAGAAATCAAGTTGCCATTTGGCTTGGCCATTCCGCTGTCATATCCAATATTAAATCAGTTATGTTTGGTTGAACAATAATAGTCCGTTCTCTGAATTGAAATGGAAATGGGCGACACACCCACAAAGATCAACAAACACACACATATAGCCACAGACAATATAGTAATTGGTATACAAACAAACAACAACATGTGCCTATGTGATGTTCCATAAAAGTAAAGACAAAAATTTGAAAATAAACAAATCTATTTGACTGGTAGATACTCTTTCAAAAAATAACATACATATTTCGACTTTAAAATGACTTCATGTTATTTATGTTTAGCGGGAAAAGAAGAGAGAGAAGTTATCATTACTTAACTAATAATCATATCTCAATAGTATATATCTATGTATGTTCAATAGTTATCATATTCTGTCAGTTCAACACTTGTCCTCATAAATATTATACCCTTTCATATACATTTTATCGGTAGAGGGCATACAAATGCTGAGCAAGGACTGAGCTAAGGATTAAATTGCCTTTCGGTAAAAGTGGCATAAGAAATACGAAAGTCTACAGAAAATGAGCTCGTAAGCGAATCGGAAGCCACCGCCTTATCATTAGGAGAGAAAATTGTTTTTCAAAACGTAAATCGGGGACAAAATGACCAGAAGCCTGCGGCATGTCAACGCAACAATGGCCCAAATAGATAGACAAGCAGCCTCTCTAACAAGAATCCGATGAACCAACAGCCAGTGGGACAAGGGGGGTGGGTTATCTGTAACCTGCTGCTTGATGGTGACATTGTAGGTGGTGGTTGGTGGTTCCGTTGCGGTAATCGTATTTATTTTTGGTCTTTGGGGTTTTCAAATGCATTCGACTGAAAAATATTCTTTAAACTTGTTTCGGTCGTTTGGTTTCTGGATACATATAGAAAATTAACTTTGAACTTCCATGAGGTATAGGTTATTTTGATATGCACAAAATAAATGTTTATAAAATTATATACCTTTTTTTGCTTTTAGTGTATTGCAATGTTTTCAACTGTAAACATACATGAATAAGTTTTTTATAAATTTCCCAAGGTGCTTGTTATTGAACAATCTCCAGCTTTGGAAGAGTGCGCTTAAGTTTTACATTTTTATGCAATCGCAATGTCAAAGTTCCGAAGATCCCCCTTGAAACTAATTTAGGACTCAATTTGACAGTTTACAGAATGCGACAATTTTTATTCATTTCATAAAGTTTGCACTCACCTGCTCATGTGTGCTTACAAACTATATATGTGTGTTTATATACACTTACAGCATTCTAAAGCATGTTCTTGCTCCTTTTGTATATGCCAAATATATATATATATATATAGTATATGAGTACATATAAAGGCGACAGTCGTGAGCAGCCGCCTCGTTTGAAAGAGCAAATTGAAAAGGCAAACGACAGTTGAGAAAAGCAAAGCGATTTCATTAAAGCTTTTGAAATATTAAAGCGCATTCAATGAGTGCGTATGGGTGTGAGTGTGCAAGTGTGTGAGTGTTTGAATGTATGAGTCAGTGGTTGCGACATTTCGTACCACCAATACAGTTGAAGGTGATGTTTATTTGTTTGTCGTTCTTGTTAAGTGTGTGTGTGTGTGTCTGTATGTGTGAGGGCGTGTTTCGCATCCTTAGTACCTTCCTGTTACTACAGTCATTTTGTTGTCGCTGTAGTCATCTTTTATTTCATTTTGTCTAATAAGTGTCAAAGCATGAATCGGACAATATTATTTAAATTCTGTATGCAAATGTTTAAATCGACACACACAAATACATACAGACACAGAGAGAGAAAGAGAGAGAGAGAGAGACTGTAATGTCAACGCACTGATGTTTTATCCTGCCATGCCATTGCATTCGGAAATAAAATAAAAGCCAAAAAGTTTCTATAAGTAAGTTAAGCAAAAAGCGCCTCGCAAAATATGAACGTAGCGCAAGCAACTGCAAAGGAGACCTTCTGAATTCATTGCCAGTCCATCTTTCTTCCACTGTATGGAAATTACTAATGTCTAGGAATAATTCATGTAAATCATTATTTATTTCAATCGTATATTATGTGCATGCAACTCGATCTTTATTGCACTACTTTTTCAGTAAGTACTGTAAATGAGTTTTTCCCAAATTAAAAATCATACTATATTGATGCTAATGTCTTTGGCTTTAAAAATTCATATTAAAATTTCTTCAGTAATTTTAAGCTTACCGAAATATAACCGTAAACAAATACAAAGGAATTTAAAAAAAAAAAAGACTGATGAGTCATATAAAATTCATTTACAGAATATGAAATATTAAATCAAATATAATTAATGGCTTCAAAAATACATTTTAAAATTCGTTATAAAAAAGAAGTAACAAGAATTTTGAAATGGAATAATTTACCAATACGAGCAATTTTCAATATGGTCTCGTTACCAGAGAGTATGCAATTTGTATGTGTTTGATACGACCAACATCAATCAGTTTTCATATGGTCGCGCAAATGAGTAATTGCAGTGCTGATATGCCAATTTACTGGTTGTAATCCGTATACGGGTATTAAGTGCATATGATAAATCGCATTCATTTGGTGGGCGACTGTTACTTTATTCGTGTTGGCCACTTGCTGTGCTTGTTGTCAGCTTTAAGTTTCATTAATTTTACGCCTAGTCTGGCTTACAGTTTGGCGAGCAGAGGACACAAAAACAATTCGGTAGTGTCAATATTTTGGCGACGGCTGTTGCAATACTCCTTCCGGCCCTGAATGTAAGTGCACGGCAGCAACAATATGTTGTAATGGAAAACAAACACAAATGTTGGGGGACTCTTGCCCGTTCAGCTGCAAAGTGAAAACATGAAAAACAATAACAAAAACATCGAGAAAGAACGGCTATTAAAGTCAAGCCGAACATTGCATACCCTAGCAGGCCAGAGTCACATTGTCGTCACCTAAATTTTACTATAATTTAACAAAACCTACCGATTGTTTCTTTGAAATTTAAATAGATTAAAATAGTAGTTTGATGTTTATTATTTTTACCTAGCATGCAAGCCACATGAAAACCTCTCTGAAATGAAGAAACTAATATTGAAACGAACACAACCATTTAAATATATATAGTTTCTGAATTATAAGATGAGTTACGCTTAGCGCCAAAAGACCAATTTGTATAATGATCTTTGGACTATCTGTATCTGCCAGTCTGCGAGTCTAGTTGACATAGATATAGACTAGCAGACGGACATGGGTGGACATATGGACTCGGTTAGTAATGCTTATGACATCTTCGGGGGCCGAACACATCTCAATACGTCTTCAACGCGTTACAAACTTCTCGACAATATTGTAGTACCCTCAGTACTCAGTAGAAACAGGCAATCAAGCAAACAACGAAACGAGCCATCTCCATAGACAACGAGTACGCTACGACCACTTCTCACTAGTCCACAAACTACCACATGCTGCGTCCTGCACAGCAACAAAAACAACAAGAGCCTGCTAAGCCAAAGAGAACTGCGGCGTGGCAAAACCGCGACCGCAGTTCTCTCATTCGACTCGTTTTTTTTTTCTTTGCAACACAAAAAATCTACAATGCCAGCGCAACAGCGAAGAAATTGAGGAGCGCAAAGCTGAAAGTCGTGATACCAAAATTGTTTGGCTTTTATTAGTTTCTGTGCCTTGAGATGCTTTTAATTAACGCCGCCAATGAGTGCAGTGAGTCAGTTGCAGGCAGCAGGCAGCTGCTTGCACGGCCAACCAAATCGTTTACGCCTCCTTGCATTCTTCAGCAATTAGTGCGATGATAAGATAACCTCAAAAACTTTCTTCTGACAAAGCACACTTCAAGACTTGCCGACAACTTCAGTTTGTGTGTGCGGCAGCTTGAGCAAAAAACGCAGCTGAATTTGAATGCTTGACAATCAAATAAAGTATGTCTTTCAGAATTAAAAAGTCATTTCCCTTAGCTAAAATCTTTTTATATGTCAATCAGCTTAGTTAGATTAAAATCAGAAACATAGAACTTTAACAAACATTTGCAAAAGTAAATTATGCACTTCAATTTATGTTGAGTTGTATGTACATCATGTTTTAGCATACAACAAGTAAACTTGAGAAAAGTTGCAAAGAAAAGTTAAAAAGAAAATATTTGTACCTATTGAAAATTTGTATTTCCCTTACAGAGTAAAACTTAAGATTAGAGGCATGATTTCTGCTCACCCTTTTCTTGTTAGTTTCGTCAATGATTGATATTGTGTTTCATCTAGCATAGCACATTTATATGTATGTATATACTAACTAATATTACCATCAGACAAACTCATACGGCTGTATGTTTAGCCATTAATGTTTTGGCAATGTGAAGAAGTACCAAGTGTTTACATTTAATTCGTTTAAATACACGACATGTTTATTTAAAACATAAAACGAGTAAGAGTGCTGTAGTCGACTGTACTCGACTACGATATACCCTGAACCCAGTTATCAAATATATTATTATATATGCCACTTCCCCAAAATGCACCAAAATTCGAGCTGCTCTGCAAGTGCCCTCTGCCGACAAACACGTGAAACACGCAATTGTAGGTAGCGGCGCTCTGGAGAATACACACAACAGAATATTGACGATCGCGTCGATTATCATGCCGTCTCTTTTTTTCACAAATGCGCTCGCATACAGAAAATGCTTGCTACTGACAAAATTAGATCAATATGGGAATATATTTTCGACTATAACTTGGGTGTTTCTATTCGATCTTGATGAAATTCAGGCAGTTGATATATAATAATAATAATTTACATAATATATATATGCATAATATACATTGGAGGCAGTTATCGATAAAATAACGCAAACTTGATCTGCGCCTGGTATACGAGAGCCTATATTCAAAATTTGTCTCTAGCTTTTATAGTCTCTGAGATCTGCGTGTTTATACAGACAGCGGACAGACGGACATGGCTAAATCGACGCAGCTGTTGACCCTGATCAAGAATATATATACTTTATGGGGTCGGAGATGCTTCCCTCTGCCTGTTACATACATTTGCACAAAACCATTAAACCCTTTTTACCCATTTTTAATGGGTTCAGGGTATAAAAAACTCACTTTTGGTACCCTGTTTCCATTCATACTCATACATGGGCTGGGATGCCAACTTTAAGAATATTAATTCGAGCTAATAAAAAGGGTATATGTATAGTCCGTTGGCTCATTTCAAAGATGTATTTTTACTTTATTTTAAGTAGTATTATTACATATATTCTGAAAACAGATTGGTTACAATTAAATTAGAATAATTCGCTTAAGATAAACACCAAGCAACCTGATTTGCTGCTCTAATTAATGTATAATCAATATCTGAAAAGAGCAGTTCCACGACATGTGCAACCTGAGGCACAGGGTATTCTATAGTCGAGCACATGGAACTAGTGTTATGTTCCTCGTTTTCATATTAAGTCTTAGTTCGCATATTTGCACAACGAAATGACTTGCGTGTTCCTCGAAAACGAGACTTCCCTTATTGTTATAAATGATTTTAAAAGCTAAAATCAAAATTGCGTGACAATTATGACAGTGTCTCATACAAATATTCGATCCGATGTATGTGAATTTATGAATGAAATAGTGCAACTTTTTAATCTAGATATTTTGCTTTTATTTCTAGTTAATTTCTGTACAACAACTTTTTAAATAAGTAAAAGAGGTTTAAAAAGGCGTTGCTTACTCCTATCAGAGTCTCACGCAACGCATTTATAATAGGTACACTGCATATGCGTTTATATTACTTAAACAAATGAGAATATAAGTTAGGAGTGATTTAATGCTTCAGTTTCATTAGTCAGAAACTACACTCTGCGAATAACAAATTTACACTGCGTATGTCTTGACTTGATCAAAATATCTGGTTTATAAGGCTAACCAGATGTAGATTGTATTTGCACAGGGAAAATAATCAAATATAATGAATATATATTTATGTTTTGAATCAACATTTGAGAGTTGCGTTGCAATTCAAAAGTGCAGCCTTTGACAACCTTTCACCATCTGTTGAATATTTAAAATCTGCACAACAGGTTACACAACTGTTCATCATAAAGGAACGCACACAAAAGCGAAACTGCGCAACAGTTCAATGCGATACTCATATCAGATTTTATTTGCTCTAGGGAAATTTAGCCAATACCGCAACCTAATTTGTGTCACGTTTGCGAGCACATACTAGTACGACAAATTTCCCACCCGAGACAAGAATCGTAGAGGTGCTCAAAGTATTTGCTTTTTTGTCAACTTGTGATTATCTTAACCTAATCTTTAACAACATAAAGAATATATTTGCATATTTAAACTAATTTAGAAAGAGTGAGTTTGGTTATTACAGGCAACACTTATGTATGTAGGTGTGATTATGTGTATGTGTAATCGGAGGACTCCGTTCGAGTTACTGGAGTCCATGTCTGACCATGGTGTCTGTTATCCACTGCACATAGTCAGCCACATTAGTGTAGATGCCTGGCAGGCTAATTTGGCCGCAGGAATTGACACCCTGGCTAACAACGCCGAACAGGATCATGCGTAGCTTGAACTCGTCTAGGTAGAGGGCAGGTGCTTGTAGGGGCCCGCCAGAGTCACCCTTGCACGAGTCCTGCAGATCGCCGCCGCCCACACACAATTGAGTGTGAAGAACCTCGCGGCGATAGGCCTGTGAGCACGCAGAACGGTTCTGGATGGGCACACTCGCCTGCAGCAGCACATCCGAGGCGGAGCCTTTCTCGGTGGTTCCCCAGCCGGTGACAAAGAAGTTGGGCATTGATTCTGATTGCCGCTTTAATTCGTCACTGATCGGCAGGCAAATCGGCTTAATATGCTCTGTAAGAGGATTTCTCCTTAGTGATGGACAAGGATAATCCTGCCGCTTGAACTTACTCTGGAATTCAATGGTTCTATTCAGACGCAGCAGGGCAATGTCATTGGTAATTCGCTTGGTGTCGTACTTCTCATGCAGAATCATCTTTTCAATGCCCACATCCACTACTGGCGGTGCGCACTTTTGCTTACGTCCCCGCTGACGGCAGTCCTTCTCCGTGGAAATGCGATGTTCCCCCAAACGAATTTCTTTGCTGAAACAATGAAATAACTATATTTATCTATATAAGTGAACTTAAATATATAATCAATTGTCTGTAGATCTCCGAGGAAAATATTCTCTCCATTTTATAGCTATTATCTTAAATTAATTCAATAAATTGTAATTGCCAAATAATCACAAAAATGCAATCTTTTGTTTTAACAAATAGCTATCAACATTTATCTAGCATAAAATATAGGAAATAGATATATATGAAACCAGGTTTTTTGTCGAAATATTTAAGATATATCAACAAGGATATTTAATTTTGCTTTTAGCTCATACTCACAGCGTATCCTCCAATCCATATACGCAATGAGCGGCGGTTAGAATGTAACCTAAATTAGATATTAAGATTTGGCATTACTCATAAATTCATATCGATGAAAAAAATAAACTCACGGTTCGAGATGAGAGTGCCGCCGCAAAGGAAACGAGGTTGGTCAAAGGTCTTGTAGTTGAGCAAGGCCATCCAGGGCCTGGAGGAGAGCTGCACCTCATGGCCATTGGCCACGCGCTGATTGAGAATGGAACCGCAGCTGAAATTGGAACTTTTAAACACCTCCATAGCCTTGGAGTTGTGCTGGATTTCGGGCATCGAACAGCAAAAGTGGCGCTACACGATTTGTCATTTGATTAAATTCAGGTTCATTTGAATTTAATTTTGCTAATTACCACTGCATCGAATTCACCGCAGGCTGCGTTCTGCAAAAAGCTGGCAAATTCCGGAGTTACACTTCCCCCTTTTTGGGCGGCCAAGAGACGCTGCTCGATGTCCCTGCATGAGGAAAATGGCATGCACCGGCCCCGCTCTCCATTCGAGGTTAGACATTCGTCGGCGTATGCTATACATATATATATTTATATATATAGGTAGATATGTAATCAAGTAATTAGTTAACAAGACAAACGAGTCGAGTAATGGGAAATTTTCTTTCTAACCTGCTCGTGCGGATCGAGCGTCAAGCAGGCAGGCGACGGCGACGAGAAAACACCAACGAAAGATCATCTTATTTTCAATACTAAGTAAGACTGAATACTGATCAAGCTCAGCTTGTTGACTCACTATCAACACACTCAGTAGGCGTTCCAAGTGCTACTGCGAGCACTGCGCTCAAAACACATTATTTTATACGAATATACCGCTTAAGATTCGTGCAGCCAGTTTGAAATCTCAGCTCAGGTTCTCTCATCTCTCGGAGTTCTCATTGAACACTCGCCGTGTGATTTGGCTTTTCCCCCCAAACACAAAATATTTATCAGTCTACGCACGTGTTCGACTTTCTTGTCAATGCATCAAACTGAAGTTGCATTTTTTGTAGTAACGAAATTCGTACAAAATATTTAGAATGATTTGTGTTTGTTAATAATATTTCAACATTTAAAAAATATGGCGATTAGTTGTATTTATAAACAATGAACTGAAAAGTCAATCGTAATCATTTGACTTTCATATTGTTTTTCGAGCTTATCAAGCTGTAACTCTCAGCTTGGCTGAGTGCTCTCTTCTTTAGATCCAATCAACCAGAATGTATAATCATTGCTTTCGCTGTACACAATACGACAGAACCGACGATTGAATATCCTATATTCTTGTATAACAAATTTGTTGATATGCTTATGACTATTAAATTATGCTTCCATTTATTATTATTTTAGAAATATTATACTAACAGAAGAAAAAAATTGAAATTGTTTATTCGAACAGCCATCGGAACAGCCATTTGACACGCCGACACATACAAAACTTTCGAAGCGTTGCCGTCTCTCTGGGAACAATTACGACAAGACCTGACCTGATGCACTGTTTTGTCGGTTTGACGCTTCTATGTATTGTCTGCTTAGTGCTAATGGCTAAAACCACCACTATTTTGCAGATAACACTCACACATATGTATATAAATTTATATATTTACACAGATATTTGAGATAAGCAATTTTCTGTATTTTATTGTTCATCGCACATCAGCTGGTCAATTTTACAAATGATTGCAGATTACTCCACCATTGTTGAAGGTATTTAGTTGGGTAAAATAAAAATGTACTTTTAAAACAATAAATTATAACAAGGCTATTTAATGACTATTTAATAAATATCAGACATGGATCAACAACAAAAAATAATAATCATTTCTATAGTCATACATATATATTTCTATATACGCTATATAGGTGTATTAAATTAAAACTTTTTACTTAGATTGTTAACTTTTATATTAAGAGTTAATTATAAGAAGTCAACGGCTGCTCTTTTTTTTTGCTTTCATTTAGGGATGGGCAGAAGAATCTCATCGTTCTGCCTATGTTTGCCAATAATTCTTTGCGGTTGGTGTGGGTTGCATAATTTAAATGATTTCTTCGTTTTCTGTATATCAAGGAGATGGAAATAGCAATAGATCAATATCAATTAATTCTTGAAATGTTCAGTTTGCTTTAAAGTTAGATAAAAAAAGTGATTAGTTATGAAGAGATAGAGAGTTAAAGCAAGAGATAGAGAGCCAGACGGGAAAAAAAGCCAACAAGCCGATTAAACTCAATTTTAGGTGAAAGGAAAACAAGGCATAAGCAAAGCAGTTAGTAAGTAAATAGTAACAATAATAGGATCGCATACATCGTTGCATTATCATTTTCGATCACATACAAATTAACTAGATAACAGTATACAAATTAAATCATTATATACATAATACATATATAATACTATTAACATATCGAAAATACATAAAATTTTCTATCGAACACGTTGCTTGGCTATCAACAACACAGCTCGGATCTATGGCTAACAATTATAATGAGTAAGTTTAAGTACACTGTTGAAGTTCGCTTGCATTTTAGTCACCAAAGGGAGCTGAGGAGCATGTAGCCCATTACGCCGGCTGTTCATGAACTTGCAACGAGCAAAGTGGCGAGTAATTTAATCATATAATAGCATATGAAAATTGTGTGAGCCATTGCAGAAATATTCGAGCCCTACTTTTGGTTAGTGTTTTTTTTTTTTGGTGCTGATGGTGGTCACTTGGAAGTAGTAGTAGTAGTAGTAGTAGTAGTAATAGCAGTACGAAGTGTGGATTATAATGCAATACAGAAGGTGCCATCAAACGATCAACCAAGAGAACTGAACGATTTTCTTATTTAATAGCGGCAATTAGCGGACTCTCTGCGCCTAAAATAGAAAATAGAAAGAAAAAACAAATGTTAATCACTTTTTTTTCCATAGAGTTTGGTGGGCACTAATTCACGAGTCTTGATGTAAGGCATGCGTGGCCAGGTCCAGGTCACCGGCATCGAGCACTCATAGTTAAAGTTGTACAATTGATCCTCCAACCATTTGCGCTTGTCCTGCGGCTCTGGGTATGTGGATGCCAAACCTTAACAAATCAAACAATCATTAGCTTATGCATTTGGTCACATGAACAGCATGGACAGCGTACCGTTGTCATAAGCACACTTTGTCACCCCAATAGCAATATTCATAGAGACATCACGAATGCTCGCCAGGGGTGGATACAACGATCCACGCTCAATGTCACTGGGCTCCACAAAGTTGGCTAGCTCCTGGGCGGCAATCAGGAACATATCATCGGGTATGTGGTGGGTGCCCGTGCAAATGACGCCCAGACCCACGCCAGGAAAGATGTAGGCATTGTTACCCTGACCGGGATAGTAAGTTTTGTCGCCCACTGTAACCGGTGGGAAGGGCGAGCCCGATGAGAAGATGACGCGTGCCTAAAAATAAAACAAACCCATCTTGTTACCCAGTACAATAATTAGGAGGCACCAACTCACATCCGTATTGTGATAAGCCTCCTCAGCTGTGCATTCCGCCTTGCTGGTTGGATTTGAGAGAGCAAATATGATGGGCCTCTCATTGTTGTCCGCCATGGTGCGCAGAATCTTTGGCGTGAAGAGACCGGCACAAGCCGAAGCGCCAATTAAAACCTATTCAATTGCATGCATTTAAAAGGGGGACTCAGAAACGGTGCATATCAAATAAATATAAGACTCACACTTGGCTTAATGGCTGTCACAATTTGCTCGAGATCGGACATGGGTTCCACGTCCTTTGCATAGTTGATCTTGTGGCCATCTAAATTGCCCACCTTACGCGATTTGGTTAACAGACCATCGATGTCCACCATATATATTCTGCTGTATGCCTCTTCGATGGGTACGCCTTCGGCAACCATGCCCTTGACCACAAGATCGGCAATGCCAATGGCTGCCTCGCCGGCACCAGCGAATAGAAAAGTGTAATCCTTGAAGGACTTGCCCGTGATACGCTTGGAGGCATACAAACCGGCCACGGCCACAGAAGCTGTGCCCTGAATATCGTCGTTAAAGGTGCAGTATGTGTTGCGGTACTTGTCTAAGAATCTAAATGCATTGTGATTGCCAAAGTCCTCAAATTGGATAAGAGTGTTCTGGCCATAGCGTTTGACGACCGCTTCCATGAACTCATCAATGAAGTCATCATATTCACGTCCCACGACGCGCTTCTGTCGCAGGCCAACGTATAGCGGATCCTCCAGCAGATCGATGTTATTGGTGCCCACATCCACGACAATGGGCAAACACTGATGCGGCTTGATGCCCGCCAAAGCCGTGTACAGCGCCAGTTTGCCCACTGGGATGCCCATGCCGCAAGCTCCAAGATCACCCAGGCCCAGGATGCGCTCACCGTCCGTTACACAAATAGCACGGACATTTGGCTCCGGCCAGTTCTTCATGACATCGAAGATATGACCGCGATCATTGAATGTGACAAAGAGGCCGTGTGGACGTCTGTAGATCAGGCCAAAGCGCTGGCAGGCCAAACCCACTGTCGGCGTGTACACAATCGGCATCAGATCCTCAATATTCTCGGACAGGAAACGAAAGAAGAGGCGCTCATTGCGATCGTGTAGATCGCTCAGGTACAGATACTTATTTAATGGTTCCGTATACCGATTGACGGCAATCTTGCACAGCTGCAGCTGTTCCTCCTGCGTTTTGAAACGCGCCGGCTGCAGCCCATGAATACCCAGCACCTGACGCTCCTCCAGCGTAAAGGCCAAGCCCTGTGCAATGAAAGCAATCAGTGTATGTCTCATCGTTTTCAGCCTCAGCTGTGTCGTAATTTGCAAGCGGACTTACCTTATTCAAGCGCGGATCGCGAATGTGATCAATGCCGCGCACCTGCGAGGGGCAGATGATGTCACCGACAACCTCATGATAACCACGGGCATCGTACAGCGCCAGCGCCGATGATGATTGCAATATTGTTGCTGCTGCTGCTGTTGTTAGTGTGCCTGTTACTGCAGAGGTACCGCTGCGACACAATTTGCCGAGATTTCCGCACAAGCTGCAACAAAAAATTTACAAATAAAATAAAATAAAGGTGAATCAAATATATACTGATTGAGACAATTGTTGCAGTCGCCAATACGCAATGGCATTAAAAAAAAAGTTCAACTCCAAGGTCAAAGTCAGCTGTTTATGTTTTCTTTCTTTTTATACCCTGAACCCATTAAAAATGGGTAAAAAGGGTATAATGGTTTTGTGCAAATGTATGTAACAGGCAGAAGGAAGCATCTCCGACCCCACAAAGTATATATATATTCTTGATCAGGATCAACAGTCGAGTCGATATAGCCATGTCCGTCTGTCCGCCCGTCCGTCTGTATAAACACGCAGATCTCAGGAACTGTAAGAGCTGGACAAAATTGGAATATAGGTTCTCGTATACCAGGCGCAGATCAAGTTTGCGTTATTTTATCGATAACTGCCTCCGTTTATCGAATATCGATATATTAAATTTCCGATAGCAATAAATGACACAATTTTAAAGGCAAAATCTTCTAATTAATACATGATATACACATGCATACTATTGACGCGAGCGTCAATATGTTTTTTTGTTTATTCTACGGAGCCCCACTACCAGCGATTGCGTGTTTCACGTGTTTGTCGGCAGAGGGCGCTTCCAGCGCTGCTCGCATTTTAGTGCAAATCTTTTCAAAGGGAAATTTGCTAATAACTATTGAATATATTTAATAACTAGGTTCAGGGTATAACATAGTCGAGTTCACTCGAATACAGCACTTTTACTCGTTTTTTTTTTTGATAATCTCTAAAATGCCAAAACTTGTTTGGCATGTAAGAAACGCAACATTTGATACAAATTTGTTAAGATAAGCACTTTGGTATATGATAAAACGAAGTGAAGGAAATGAGTGAAATTCGCATTTTAAAAGCAAAAGGTTTGGATTTGAGCTTATTATAATAAATTGGTGTTAAGAAAAATTCAAACTGTTATATTACTTTATTATTTAAAACTGAGCTGAGCTGTTAAGGTTAAGGTTAAACTAATCTTAAATCAACAAATAAATCAATTGGACTATTATTATTTTATCTTTTGCTAACTATCACATATTACAAACAAAAGAAATTTAAGAATATAAGTTTTGATTGCAGCTAAGACAAAATAAATAAGCAAATAATATTTAAGTATATAGGCTATAATTACATCTAAGTGAGATTGTAGCCGATATTGTTGGCATGCAGGTAACTTAAAAGTCAACCACTAGCGCAAACTAGAGTGCTCTTTATCACATTGACGCAAAACTAAGCCGCATGGGGGCGCGATAAGATTCCAAACGTCAGCACGACAAGTTTTTTGCAATTATTTTTAAGCGATTTTGCCAAAATGAGTGTTCTCCCTTGTGACTACAATTTTTGTCTGTTGATGGCAGTAGCATTGGGATTATATTATGTTTGCTCTGCTTTCACAGCTGGCAAAACGCGTAGTTGATGCTTCTATGCATCCACCACGAGCTTATGACGTAGTATCCAACTGCTACCTGAACCCCCCCCCCCCCCCCCCCCTTATCCATGCGTCGTCGACGTAGACAAACATTTCTGATTGCTAATTATCTATAGAGTGTAAGGTGAAGGGTAAGGGTAGGGGAATGCTATGGGCAACGTATCATTGTCATCAGTCGTCATTTTGTTGATATTTGTACAGCTGAATGCCAGAAGCGGCTCTCACATGAGCGGCAAGTGTTCAGCAATTTCACATATCCATCATATATATACATATACAATAGAGAAAAATAAAATAGCACCACTCTCACAAGAAATGTTTCCAAAGGTTTCTCTTTTAAAATTGTAAGTTTCAGGAACTTTTGAATACATTTTTAGAAGCGGGGGAAAACTTTTTAAAGGAAGTGAGATATTAAAACACAAACACATAAGTTTATTCACCGTTTTTAATTAAACTTAATGAGAACTAAAAAATATTGACGAAGAAAATATGGTCTACAATAATAAACAATATATTAAAAATCAACATTGGTAAAAATTGCAAAACTATTGGTTTGATATTTCATGGTTTGAAAGAAAATATGTGTTAGTAGTACTATTATTTTTTTCACAACTGTATATACATACTGACTTATAATGTATGTAAGCATGTATGTATGTCCATTAAGACTTGTTATATCTAATCACGCACACAACTCAAAATGCATGTCATAAACATTTCCGCAATTTGCCAAAGCTTTTAAGATAAACAACTAATGTTCAACATTTTGGAAGGCGTTATTCCCATGCCAATAGCGGGAGTATTTTCCCAAAAATCAAGTGATTTGTTTTATTTTTTGCTTTAAAAAGTCACGTATTTATTTATTCCCAGTAAGTTCAAAGATTCCCCTATTCAAATTTAGATCAACTAACTGAATTTAGGTTAAGCCATAGAATGGAAATATTACGACATAATATTATAAGACACATCACGATAAAATCGTGGTGTAAAATTGCTGTACATGTGTAAGTATATAATTAATAAGCGCTGACGCAGAACGCAGACTTCGCAAATAATTACATAGCGGCAAAAATACACACATACAGATACAGATACATATGTAGACATGTAAATATATAAACCCAAAAGTCAGAACTTGGTGGCATATCCAAAAAGAAGTCAATGGACTCAAATGTGTTTTACCCTGATATCTACAATTTGGCATGTGAATACTAATGGTAAAAAATAAAGTAGGAACAAGACTAGAGTGAGCGAGACAGCATATGAAGCTGCGCAGCAATAAAAATTGTTTGAACTTGGCAACGAAAGCAGAGAGAAAAGCACAAATTAAAAAATAAAACAAAATAATATCGCAAATAATTGGGTATGTATTCTCTAAAATGTTTATAAATTTAGAATTTGGCATAAGTAGAAAAAAAATATATATACATATATATACATATGTGTGTTTATATGTTAACAAAATATAATAGACAGTGTGTCCATGTCCATGAACGTGAAGGTGTCTTCTTTAGTCATACAACAAATTAAGTGTATACATTTTGGAGGCAGACACTTACAAACACACACATACACATGTGTATTATGTGTGTTTGTTTATTGATTTTCGTTCAGCTGATTTGTTTTGTGTGTGTGTAGTTGCAGCTATTATTATTCTATTTAATATTAATGATTTTGTTAATTTTGCGCACATGAGCTGTAAAATCTTACGCAATGAGGAAGAACATCAAAAGGGGATGAGAAATATTCGTATTTTGTTTTTTTTTTCTCTTGTTTTTGCATCCGAGCAGCTGTTGCAGCAGAAACTGGGAGGCAAGCAAAAACCAGAAAAGTTAGGTCAATGCCAAAACGTGAGCGAACCTTTGATTGTGCGTGTGTATTTGGTGTGCATAGTTAGTGGCAATGAAAACGAAAGCTGCGCAGTTCTTACAACAAGCAAGGCTGAGAAAGAGGGATAGAGAGAGGATATTCGGCAGCCTTGGCGCACACTCGTCTCCGGCGAAGAAGACTCAGACTGGGTCACTCACGAACAACAGCTGGGATGTAGATGTGGAACAGTCGGTCGGAAATTGCATAATACACTACACGCCGTTGGAAATTCGCCCAAAAATATTTGCAAGCATGCAAAAATTAATTTGTCAAGGACAAGGCTTGCAGCTGAATTGAAAGCTTACCTGGGTCGTGAGAACATTTTGAGCTTATTTTCGTAGAATTGCTTTTTGATGTGTTAACTATTGGTGTGCTATGCTTATAAAGCTTGCTTAATGTTTGACACTTATAACTAGGTATTAATACTTTCTGTACGCTTTAAATTGCTTTAAGAGTACGAACACACGACACGACAGTGACGAGCCCACCCCCTAAGGATGCCAAAACAGACAAAACTGAGCACTGAGTATTCAACGCGGCGCAGGTAACAAACACCTCGCGTAGCTGTCGGCGAATGATGAAAGAATGCCGAGCAAACGACAAAACGAACAAATGCATGCAAGTGGAAACTTGCGCGGCATTGATTGAAATCAGTGTTGGTGAATGCGAATATACACAAAAGTGCTGCCACACTTAATTGTTTCGTTTCCCAATATATATATCGATATTTACAAATAACGATATTCTGAAAAATGCTAAATTCAAAAAATATACTTAACGTATATGCCTTATCACAAGCGAATTAAATCAGTGCTGACATACTTAATTATTTCGTCTGCCGATATATATTGATATTTAAAAATAACTATTTTCTTAAGAACGATAAGTTTAAACAATATACTAAATATATTTTTTTCAGTTAAAACTGTTAGTTAAGAAATCATTTTAATAATACTAATGCAATTTATATTGTTAAATAATATTAATTGAGATTACAATAGGTATTATTATGCTAACAATTGGAAGTAAATGATGCGTTCCACTGGACACATAACTTTGCATAGAGCCAGTGCTATCCGAGATATCCAGAGAACTTTTCCCAATCAATGATTCAAATGTGTAGAGAGCGCGGAAACCATTGGCTACAAACCGATCATTGGAATGAAAGGATACGCGAAAGAAACGTCCATCGGAACGCACTTCAAAGTCGGGTAATTTGCCACAGTGCCTGGTGAACTTACGATCAGTGGTCATGAAATTGGAGAATTCCACATAATCGCTGGCAGTTTGGTGCTCACATCTGAAAACATTCAGATAAAGTATTTCACTTGAGGAAAGATTGTTAGTGAACCAACGTGCTAATGCCTTCGACATCAAAGTACGTGAAGCGCAGAACAATCCGCTCATCGGCTCCGTAGAAGTAGTAATTGCAGACAACATTCTCGGGATAGTAGCCAGGGAAATTCGGTGAGTAAAATAGTCCCGTAATCCTTTCGCTGCTGTTATAGACAAAGCTGCACTCATTTCCCTGTTGCACGCCCGATATTATACCAAAATCTAAATAAATCGCAATTAATGTTCTTTAAAACTTGTTATTTATATCGAGCATAAGACTCACTTGTAAGAAACCGATACTCGGCTCGAAATCCATAATACTGCACTTTGTTGGTCATTTTCGGCGGATATTTACCTACAAACTGCAGCTGAAGCTTTTGGCCGCTGGACATGAGCGGCTTGGGCAAAAAGGCGCCGCACAACAGTTCTTGAGTCTCATACTTTCCGCGCACCTCTCCTAGCACATGCAGTGCATCCTCATCCAGACAGCTGCTGGAGTTCTCCCGTTCCGTTGGTATATTGAAATCGTGAAACTTAATTTGAATGCGTTCCGGTTTCTTGGATTCAAATTCGTAACGGCATTGCACAACGACTGCAGAGTCGATATTCTTATTTATCGCTGTGCCGATAAATGAGCCCAACAGCTGATTCGACTCGAAGATGCCGGACTTGTTGACGCGTGAATCGTACGTCTGCCGACAGTGCTCTGCAAGGGGGAAGAAGGAGAAGGTGGATTTCATCATTGCTTGAAATAATTTATGCTTAAATTGTTGATCAGTTGTCGTTTGTGGCGCTTAACTGGCAACTGCAGCAGGGCTATGGGCAGCAAGCAGGAGCAGAATGAGGACAACAAACTGGATACATTTCGACGCATTTGCGATGAAATTGCGGGCGAGTCGAGTTATTTGCGAAAAGTTGAGAAACTGGAACACTTCTTCAAGAAGGGCAGCAGCGGCTCGGGCTTCCAGGGCGACACGCTGCAATGGGTGCAGTTCCTCATACCGGGCGCCACGCAACGCGTCTACAATTTGCAAAACAAAGCGCTGCTAAAGTTATTTGCTCGCATTCTGCACGTTGACCAACAGCAAATGAATCAGGACCTGGAGCAAGGTAAGCTGCATAAAAAACGTCCACATTGGGGCCACTCTTAACACGTACTTTCTTCTGCAGATGGTGACATTTCGGAGACGCTACGCAAGCATTTTGCCGGCTCGAGCAAACTGAAGCCGCAAGCACAAAGCAAGCTCTACTTGCATGAAGTAGAAACGCATCTCTGCCAGCTGGAGCAGCGTACCAAGGAGGATGAGCAGGCGGAGGTGCTGCACGCGTTGTGTAAGCAAGCAACAGATCTGGACTTGCGCACGTTCATTCGGCTCATTAAACAGGATCTGCGCATTAATGCAAGAGCCAGGCACATACTGGACGCATTTGGGCCGCAGGCCTATCCAGCGTATCAATCCTCTCGCGATCTAACGACCATTGTGCAGAACTTTGCTGGCAGCCAGGATACATCTACGACTCTCAAAACTTCTGCAAAGGTAGCCGATGGTAAGAAGACGAAGGTGGCATCTAGCGGTATCCAAGTAATGACGCCTGTTTCACCCATGCTGGCTAATGCCTGCAAGTCTGTGGAGGAGGCGTTTAAGAAGAATCCCGGTGGTCTGTACAGCGAAATTAAATACGATGGAGAAAGAGTGCAAATACACAAGAAGGGCGGTGAATTCAAGTTCTTCAGTCGCAATCTCAAACCTGTGATGGATCACAAAATCAAAGATCTGAAGGATTATATACCTCGTGCCTTTCCCGGTGCCGACGATATGATACTCGACTCAGAAATCATACTGGTGGACACCGAGACAGGAAGCTTGCTTCCCTTTGGCACACTTGGCGCGCACAAGAAGCACACATTTGCGAATGCCTCGGTGTGTCTCTTTGTCTTCGATTGCTTGCTCTACGATGGCGATGATCTGACACAGCTGTAAGTAGGAAACCACTTTAATACTCTACAATGATAATGCTTCAGCTTATAATTTTAGTGAATTTCGTAAGCGTCGCGAGATTCTGGAGAAAAACATTGAGCCAATCAAATCTCATGTACAGTTGTCCGAATCGAAGTTTCTAAAGACTAAGCAGGAGTTGGCCATGATGACGGCCAAGGTGCTGCAAGCCAATCTAGAGGGTGTTGTACTTAAGAATCCCGATGGCACCTATCAGCCGGGCAAACGCAATTGGCTTAAAGTGAAAAAGGATTATCTTTTTGGTGGCAAAATGGCCGACACGGCGGATTTGGTTGTGCTGGGCGCGTGGTATGGTTCTGGGAAAAAAGGCGGTGTGCTCAGCATTTTTCTTATGGGCTGCTTTGATGCACGCGATCATCTCTGGAAGACCGTTACCAAGGTGCACTCTGGCCTCGATGATGCCACCAACGATGACATACACGAAGCACTGATAAAGCTTACAGATCGTGCTGACGCCAACAAAATTCCCAGCTGGATACTTTGCAAGAAAGCACTCTTACCCGATGTACTAGCCAAGGTTCCAGAGAAAATGCCCGTTTGGGAGATCACAGGCGCCGAGTTCACGCAGTCCGAGGCACACACAGCAGCGGGCATATCCATACGCTTTCCACGCATCACCCGGCTACGCAGCGATAAAAGCGCAATGCAAGCAAATGATTTGGAGCACCTGGAACAACTTTATGCCGCCTCCAAGCAAAACGTGAATGTGGATCTGCTCTTGGCTAACTGTGAGCCGAATAGTAATGATGATTTGGAGAACAAACTTAAGCTAGAGAAGACGCCAACGAAGAACAAAACAACTAAAGCATCACTAACAAGCAGCAGCAAAAAGTCAAAGAGATGCAAAAATGATACCGATGATGAAGAAGCAGCGCTTTCAAAAGGACGTAGCGCACGAAAAATGTCTAAGCTAGAAGCACCGTCATCCACATCCAAAGGCAATCTGAAAGATTTCTTTCAGCCCAAGGCGATCAAAACGGTTGTGAAAGATGAGACCACATCCGATTCCAGCATATCTCCGGAGCTAGTTAAAAGCGAGAGTAGTAAATTATTTAGTGGTCTTGTGGCGAACTTTTCTGTTGATGCAGCCCAGAGCAAATACATGGATGAGTTTGTGCATCATGGTGGCACATTGACAAAGAATAGCCAAAAGGCTTCCTTGGTATTTCATGATGTTCCCAGAAATGTGGATTTAACGCAGCTGAGGTGGTTAGAAAATACTCGGCAATTACTTCTGGTAGTATAATATAATGAATGTAAATTTTACTTTGCAGGCCCCTCTACCATCGCAGCTGTCGTCATCTCAGAGTAAAATGGATGGAGGCATCAATACAGGCCAAGACTCTTCAGCCTTATCCACTTTATGCCTTGATATTGAAATCATAGCCAAAATATATATGATTAGTGCTAAGATGTCTTTGAAAACCTGCCTGCAACGATTTTTATACCCTGAACTTATTAAAAATGGTTTATAAATAAGGTTGTACATTTTTGTTGAATGTTAATAATTTTTAAAAGTAATGTATTGCAGCCATATTTTTATACCCTGAATCCATTAAAAATGGGTTAAAAGGGTATAATGGTTTTGTGCAAATGTATGTAACATGCAGAAGGAAGCATCTCCGACCCCACAAAGTACATATATTCTTGATCAGGATCAATAGTCAAGTCGATATAGCCGAATATCGATAAATTAAATTTCCGATAGCAATAAATAAAAAAAATTACATTTGCAGTGTAGAGCACAGAATTTAAACATCAAGTGACCTAAATACGTCAATCAATTGATTATGTCCATATGTATTTCACAGCCTAGAAATATATGCAAATTGTACACGAAGTCACCATTACAATTTGCATAAACTAGATACAAAGCACTCACATTGTATTTCCTATTTGCACTTTGGAATCAATGGGCCAAAGCAACAATGGTTATCAATTAGCTGAATTCATTTGAAATATAGTTACATGAAGCGAAATATTACGAAAATATCTACAACAAATTCGACTTATAGATCTAAAAATATATTTTAACAAGATTTAATTGCAGCTCAGATCCAAGACACTTTGTCGTGAGTCGCCGCCAAAAACCATACCCTTTTCAATCAAACACCTTAAATTCATATGTTTTTTTTTTTTGTGTTCTTTACCCTAACGGATTTGGGAAGAGAGTAAGTGCAAGTGACGAAAGTAAAGATCGTTGTTTGAGACTCATAGATCTTTCTGTTATATCACACAATTTGAAGACGAGTGCTTGGTTAAACGCTGAACCAATGCGCTTCGAATAAATAAGGTCAGCACTTTCCTTATAGCTCTCATTCTATCGACAGCCGCGACCGAGTAATATACTATTTACTTCGACTGTTTGATTTAAACCTTGTGCTGTTAAACAAAGAAAATGGGTGTTGAAAACGTTCCGGAATCTGAAATACAAACATTTTACAAAGACAAGACAATTTTTCTAACTGGTGGCAGCGGTTTCCTTGGAAAAGGTATAATAAAAATCGAGTGTATCTGCAAAAGTTGTCAGTTACCGTAAATGGATTAATATACAACATCTTTGAAAATAGAAAATCATAGTGATTCAAAATCGGATACTAAATTAAATACACAAAAATATGTTGATAATCAGTAAATATACCATTTTTAAAAAATATCATTCTTATATTTCTGAAATTAATGCCAGTTTACTTGAAATTCCCCAGTAAACATTTTTCGCTATGATATTATCATAATTTCCAAAAGTGGAATACGTAATTACACAATCAAAAATATAATAATAATCGGATAAATATTTCAATAAATTAGCATAAAAGTTTTACAAAAAAAAAAGAAAAAAAACAGGTAAAACCTTTCCATTGATCGGTAGCTTAAAAAGGTTTATTTAAAAATATACTAAAAACTTATTTTTCTCGGTGTGTATAAATACGTATAAAAATCTACGTTGCTGCCAATGCTTATACTCAGCAAAGATATTGTCAGCAATATTTACTAAATGTGTCAGGGTAATACAGTCCTAATACTTTTCTGTGTTACCCTGAAATACACTTTGAAATACGTTACATTTTGGGCTCTATTTTAAATAAACTAAGACTTGACATAAACAAGTAGATGTAGAGGGAAATAAATAAATCAAGTGCTAAATGGTGCTTTAGATAAGAATAGTATATGTTGGAGCGAAGTTTCCCCGCGTCAGGGAATGCCTGGATAAGAAAATAAAACTGAGTCCCACCATCGTTGTGTACTCAACTAAAGTTTATTTAAGACTATCGTAATGCTGTTAGTTAACAGTATTGAGATTCATTAATAAGGAACTTAACATATTAATTGATGCACGGTTGCATTGAATGTAAATTAACATAATTTTCAACACCCTTCCACAATGCAAACATGCTTAGAAAAATTCAATTCAAATTTAACATTTTTCTTAATTCAATATGTTTCCTTTTCGACAAGTTCTTTGTTAGCACGTCTGCTATCATAACATTTGAAGGAACATATTTCAAGACAATTTGACCCTCATTTACAGCTTGCCGAATAAAATGATATCTCATATCTATGTGCTTAGTTCTACCATGATGTACAGGATTCTTTGCTAATTGTTGTGCACTTAAGTTGTCTCCGTACAACACCGTCTGGGTAGTTTTAGTGCCACAACCGACTTCGATAATCAGCCTGCGCATGACGATAGCTTCCTTACACGCCGTCGAGCTTGGAGTTCCACTCCCTTCCAGATTGCTTCAATCCATATATCGCCTTTTTAGCAGCAACACTTTGTCCGCCTGATTGCCTTCAGAATATCCTTTCGGTTGCTTCATATAAACAGTCTCGCTTAGATCGCTGTTTAGGTACGCAGTTCAAACATCCATCTGATGTAGGTACAACTGCAACTCTGCCGCTAAGGCCAATATAAATCGCATGCTTTCCAGCCTGCAAACCGGTGAAAACGTTTCGGCGTAGTTAACACCATACTGCTGTGCGCATCCTTTTGCCACCAGTCGTGCCTTAAACCGTTCTACTTGGCCGTGAGCATCTCGCTTCAAAGTGCACGATGACCTATCGGTAAATCTGCCAGCTGCCAGGTTTGATTTGTAATCAAAGCCTCATACTCCTTTTTCATCGCTTCTTGCCAAAACGAAGCATGTGAACCGTGCATTGCCTCCTCGTAGGTTTCTGGAATGGGTACATCACTTGTAACCATAGCGCTGAGTATATTAAATTTCTTCCTTGGGCGACCAGGTCTTCCCGTCCTTAGCGATTTCGGTCTCCCAGGTCCAACTCGTGGGATCTGCTCTTCCTCCAGCTTTTCGTCATCTTTTGCACTTTCAAAAGATTCATCCGCATTACTTTGATCAGTAGCATCTGACCGAGATTTGATGTCTTCGCCGCTGGAAACAACCTCATCATCATCCTCTTCGTCAACTTGCTCAACTCGATGCCCAACATTCGACATATCAAATGTTACCGCTTCGCCCTTTGCCTTCTCCAAATAGCTGACCTCATCAAAGAGAACATCTCGTTTGTCGATCACTGTCTTGGATTCTGCACCGTAGACCCGATAGCCTTTAGCCTGCATTGAGTAACCGACCATGCGGTATTCTTTCCCCTTGGGTTTAAACTTGCTCTTATGACGACCCTTGTCCAGTGCCACTGCAATGGAACCAAAAACTTTAAGATGACTTATCGTTGGTTTCCTACCAGTCCACGCTTCCATTGGAGTCATCCCGATCAGTGCCATTGTGGCTGCACGATTGCGTAAATACACCGCTGTGTTTACTGCTTCTGCCCACAGTGACTGGTCCAAGCCTGACTGATCCAATAAGCATCTAGCCATCTCCACAAGCGTACGATTAGCTCGTTCTGCCACACCATACGCCACCGTCAATTGCCATGCAATTCCATTGGTTTTCAAAAAACCGTTGAACGTTTTGTTTACATATTCGCGCCCGTTGTCGCTGCGAATACACTTGATCATCTTTCCTGTTTGACGCTCTACCAGATTTTTGTATTCCACGAACTTGCGAAAGACATCGTCCTTTCCTTTCAGGAAATACACAAAAATCCGCCTTGATTTGTCATCAATAAACTTGAGGAAATACTTAGAACCGCCAAGAGACTTCGTTTCGAAAGGGCCACACACATAAGTGTGCACTAGTTCCAGAAGTTCTTGCGCTCGGCTTTCTGTTGATCCTGGAAATGGCTGCACGTGAATCTTGTTCAACATGCATGTCTTGCAGGAAACCCGGTGCAACACGTCAACATTTTCCATTCCTCGCACCAGCGCCTTGTTTGCCATTTCACGCAAACTATCATAATTCAGGTGACCATATCTGTTATGCCACAACTCGCCGTTTGACTTAACAACGGCATAACATCTGTTACGATGACTTTCAAACGTATACAGATTCCCTACTCGTTTGGCCTCGAGTATACATTTGCCGTTTTAGAATACCCGTGCACTCCTTGCATCAAAATGTACAATGCACTTATTGGCTACGGGCTGTCCCACAGACATGAAATTGCTTGTCAACTTTGGTACGTACAATACGTTGCCTAGCACCAGTGTACACAAATCCGTTTTGAATTTGACTTCGCCTCTGCCTTCTGCTTGCAAGGAGCCGGCGTCCGCCAAACCGATCGTTTCGGTATGCGCCTCAAACTTTGAAAACATTTGTTTATCACAACACATATGACTTGTTGCTCCACTGTCCAAGCACCAGCCGAGTTTCTTAAAACTGCTTGCATCTAATGCGTTCAGTAAGCTGCAATTCTGCTGTCCGGTCGTTATTTCATCATTTTTGGCAATTACTCTGCGACAATTCGCCTTAATTTGCCCTATTTCACCACATTCGTAACAGGCGACTGTTTTTGGTTTCTTCTTTGTAATGACCTTCGCACTAGCGCTGTTGTCTAACTGTAATGACCTTCGTGATATCGCTGTGTTTCTCTGCGCTTTCTTTCCTCTCGCCTTCTTCCTTCAACTTTATACACAGAATTTCGAACGCTGGAAGACTGTCGCGCGTCTCGATGGCGACAATGAAATTCTCATAGACGTCTGGAAGACTGGAAAGCAAAATAATGACTTTGAGCTCGTCAACTATTGTTATTCCAACTCCGGCAAGCTGATCCACGATTTCGTTAAATGTGATCAAAATGCGAGAATTGAGCAACTTTTTGTATAGCGAGACTTTACGCACCGGCCCGCTTGGCTGATGGACTTCGCACAACTTAATCCATGCCTCTTGCGACGTTGTGCAATTCTTGATGTATCCCAACTGCGATGTCTTAACACTTAGCGTGATCGTTGCCAATGCCTTACGATCCAACGCACTCCAGTTAATATTATCGCCATCATCAGACTTCAGTAAATCCCCCGACGCAACTTCCCATAGATCCGCATGCACCAGCACGCTTCGCATCTGTATGCTCCAAGAATCATAATTCTTTTCTTCAAGCTTATCAATCTGGTACAGCGCACTCATCTTTCTACATTTGCGACGGAATTTACATTTACACACACGTAATTGCCGATTCTTTCTTTTAACACATCCGAGTTCTTAACTCTGGATATCGCGTCAATAAACTTTAACCAATCTTATCAAGCCTCGTGCTCTGGGCCCATAACCTGTTGGAGCGAAGTTTCCCTGCGTCAGGGAATGCCTGGATAAGAAAATAAAACTGAGTCCCACCAGCGTTGTGTACTCAACTAGAGTTTATTTAAGACTATCGTAATGCTGTTAGTTAATAGTATTGATAAGGAACTCATTAATAAGGAACTTAACATATTAATTGATGCACGGTTGCATTGAAGGTAAATTAACATAATTTTCAACAGTATATTTAAAATAGTTCGTCTCGGAGATACTCTGAACTCAAATGTTAAGTACATTGAAACCATTAAGACACTGGTTCTAAGTGCACTCAAATGTAGTTTATAATGCAAATTCACTGGTTTTTTTTCCGTCCGCCGCAATCGTAAAGGGTCAAATAAAAAAAACAAAGGAAAACTAAATTCAACAACTGCAGAGAACATTTTTGCATATGTTTGTAATTTGCTTAATACACTACATGCAAATACGGGCTTATACAGAAAGTGTGTGTTTCTATTATATAAGGTTGGCATTTTTTTCTACTCATCAATAAATAATTAGTTATAAATTGGAAGGCTATGTATTTTAAATTTTGTATTTTATTGACATCGAAAATTGATTTGTGTCGATATACACAAAACGAATAGAGTTATTGATAAAATAAAATTAACTTGATGGGCGTATGGTATACTAGGAATTATTTATTACAGTTTTAGTCTATAGCTCTTATAGTCTGTTCATACAGACTGACACGGCTCAATCATCTCAGCTCGACTGTTGATGATGATCAAGAAAAAATATATTTTATTAGATCGGAAATGTTTTCTTCTGCCCTTTACATACTTTAGCACAACTTCTCCATTCTCGTTTGACTCTTTTAAAATATATATAAATACATTTAAATGTGAGATCTAACTTCAACTAAGCACAATAATTATCAAGTTTATTATCACCTTTGCTCAACAATAAGCTAATTATATTCTTCAATATTTATCCAGTTTTGATGGCAGCGTGACTTGCATGACTGCTTATAGAGATTTAAAACGAATAGGCTTTAGACATTTTTAAATTATTGAAAATAATTGCAGAAGATGTCGTTATACTAAGTGTTAGTAATGTAATAGCTTAAAGTCAATGGAATTTTATATATGCTAGTTGTTAAACTGATTTGTACAATATGTACAATATTTTGTGAATTTTAGTGTTCATTGAGAAACTGCTGCGTACAACAAATGTAAAACGCATCTATATCCTAATCAGAGGCAAGTGTGGTCAAGATGCACTGCAACGGATTGCTCGCTGGAAAAACGAAGCCGTAAGTAAACCGCAAGTTAATTGAGAGTCTCGCTATGAAGCTAATTGCCATAAATACACAAAAAGGTATTTGAAATGCTACTCCAATCCGATGCTAGTTCCTTTAATCGCATTTCGCCGATAATCGGAGACTGTCAGGAAAAGAATCTTGGCATCAGTCCGGCAGATAGGCAGCTGCTGATAGATGAAGTGGAGGTGGTGGTGCACGGTGCGGCAAGTGTACGCTTCGTGGAGCCCTTGCACATAGCAATCGATGTCAATGTGCGCGCCACTCTCTTCATGCTGCACCTAGCCAAGCAGATGCCTCGATTGGAGGTATTTGTTTATGTGTCTACGGCATTCTCAAATTGTGTCGTTGAGTATATCAGCGAGCGCTTCTATCCGGAAAACTTGACCAGCACCGTCGAGACGATTCTGACGCTTAGGGAGCAGCTGAGCGACGAGCTGCTCGACAGCATGTCGCCGGTGCTGATTGGCAAACATCCAAATACATATACCTACACAAAGGCGCTGGCTGAGGAGCTGGTGATTACGGAGGGCAGTGATTTGCCCATATGCATCTTTCGGCCGGGTATCAGTAAGTTGCTCGAATAATTAAGATCAGTAAGAAGGTGTTCTCAGTTTTAACAACATTTCAGTTCTTGGCAGCTACAAGGACCCCGTCTCAGGCTGGGTTGACAATCTCTACGGTCCCATGGGGCTATTAATCGGCATCGGACTTGGAGTTGTGCGAGTTATCTTATTAAATAAGCGGGTGCTCGCCCATGTTGTGCCTGTTGACTATTGTGTCAACGTGATACTGGCCAGCGCTGGCCCTACAGCCAAAGAGCATGCCACACTCAAAAAGAATGCGCTTGCCACAAGTTCGGGAGCGTCGCCGCAGTTGCCACTGATCTACAATTTTGTGCTCAGCGATAAAAACAAATTGACTTGGGGTAATTTCATAGATACTTCACTGAAATTTGCCGACACCTATCCATTGTCAAAAATGATATGGCTGCCATGTATGCAGTGCGTCTCCAAATTATGGATTTTCAACCTGATAGCATTTTTCGTTCACGTTGTGCCCGGGCACTTAATGGACATACTGTTGCGCCTACGAGGTCAGAAGCCACGTTTGATTAAGTCCTATCACAAAATTCATACAAATATTATTGTACTAAGACCGTTTGTGACCACTAACTGGAACTTTGCGACGCACAACACGGATAAGTTGTGGAAGAGCTTGTCGCCACAGGATAAACAACTCTTTGAATTCGATATGAGTATTCTCGACTGGAACGATTTCATTTATCGCGCTCTTGGCGGCCTGCGTATTTATCTCGGCAACGAGGTTAACACTGAGGAGAACTTTAAGCGGGCTCAAAATATAAAGTCAAGGTATGGGTTCTTTCAATTTCCTGAATTCAAACTGACAACAAATTTCTCATTTTTAAAATCGAAATATATGGGTTGCCTCAAACAACTATTGCTGTGATACTCGCAGCGTAATTTTTTATTAATCAAAACTGCTCTTTTTTTTTATAAAAAAAAAAGTATTATGTATTTTATATTCCAAAATTTCTTTGATTGTGGAATTTACGATTTTATAAATTAAAATGAACATCAGCATACCATTCAAATCTTGGCCAACCACCAAATTACTGGATTTAAGCCAGAATTCATTGAATTAGGAAATAAATTAATGAAATCTATTATTTACATCTTTTTAATATAATTATAATAATTTATATTAAATATTTCGTTGACCTTTAAACACGACATTTAACTTTTCTTTTTAACTTTTTTTATCATAGATTTTACAAACTTCATCGGCTCCTGCAGTTTGTTTTTTGGAGTGGAGTTGCTGCCATTTTGTGGTTGTTTTTTAAGCTCTTGGTAAGGTTCTTGAATATAGATTCTTAAATTGTTTAAAAGTACACTAAATTTAGTTAAATAAATAGTTGGCCAATGGTTAAGTTAAATAACACAATGAAAAAATACGCACTGCCAGTGGAAAGTCCTGCATAGGATAGGGCTATCGACGTTGGCCAAAGGGCTTTCAAATATAGCACAAGTAATAACGCAGAGCACACCATTTGAACTAGTCAACAACTCAAAGCAGACTAAGCATTGACAGTCAAAGAAATTTAACCACCCCCAAACCCACACACCACCCACGGACCAAGTCAATTGGCCACATCCGCTTCTTGTGGGGGACGTTGTTTCCGGCAGTCACAGATGGAAGCTGCCAGGCAATTGCGACGAAATAGTGGAAGAAGTTTGCCGCCATTTGGTGCCGATTAGCATAATTCAATTGAATTCTTGGGTATGAGTCAGAATCTATAACTAATTTATTGGGCGCCAACTTACGATTTGTACGTCCCGGCCGAACATCCTTTGCCTCCTCCTGCAAACTGTTTGCCCTGACGGATGGCTGTTTCACGGAAATGCTGGCTATGCTGGCTGCCTCCAAAACCGGCGCCACTGGGGACGATTGCTCATTAGGCACAAACTTGTATTTGCCGCGAAATCCTTTGGCCGTGCGATTGGAGCTGGCATTAAACTCGAGCAGCAGATCTGGCCCGCTACTTAGAATGCGACGCGTGGGACGCGAACTACATAGGACATCAATCACGGCATTCATATGCGCCGACTCAGCATCAAAAATGGTCAGTGCGTCTAGTTGACAGCCGCCGGTGGCCACTGGCGGCAGTTGGAGCTCCTCGAATAGCAGCTCCACACGGCTATCGGGTCGCCCGATGAACTTGTAGGCGCACTTAATGTGCGCCGGATAGTTCGCCGGAAAGCGTGGTGAGTGAAAGTAACCCTGTCCCAGATTCCCATCATGTCCGGTGCTGGCAAAGAAGTAAAAGTCACAAAAGCTGTGCGGCACCAGGCGTCCATTTGTCTTAAAATTCTCTGTATGGAAAGGAAATAAATAAATGTATTTTTCAATATGTGGGGTTTTTTCATTTGCCCACCTTGCTTCAGGAATCGATATGTCGCCGTCAGATTTAAAGGCCAGCTGGCCAACTTTGTGGGTGGCTGCTGAAAGCTTAGCCGCAATCCCAGCAGCCTCCCAGCGCTATAAATAGGCGTGGCATTTCGAGCGCTGTGCTGGCACCAAGTGTACGCTGGCAGCGTTGAGTTCTCGATGACGGGCTCCCGCAGATACGGAAAGACCTCCACGGTGTCTAAGCAGCTGTCACAAAATAAAGAAAAAAATGCATCTTAGTGGCAATCATATGGCAATAGTATGGCCAAAGTGTAATGATGTCAAAAATTTATTGGCCGATACTTTTGAGGCTGACCGCTTGGTCGGCTCGTTGGGCAACCTATAAATAACCGAGCGGCCAGCGAGCTGCCATTACATAAAATGTTGCATTGCGATTTGGATCGGTTCTTCATCATTTATTTTGATAAAAAGTATAACAAACGTTGGCGTTAAGGTTAGCACACAAATCTCACGGTAGATGCCGAGAGAGATGATCATAATAAATATAAACATAAAAAATTAAATAATTCGCAAGTTTAATTGATATTCAAATCAATTTCCGAAAGATTTTATTGAGGACTCATGGGGAGATAATGCAACTTGTGAGGATGCAAAATAGGAAAGCGTTTTAAAACCAAAACTAATGAATATTCTAAATTATTTTCTACTGGATAAGCAAAGCAAGAAAATATGCATTGTTAGGAATTCGGATGTTTAAATCGTTTTCGAAAAAGGAATAACTACTAACGAAAACTGTATTAAACTGATGGATGACATAAATCGAATTGACAAAGTATCGATGGGAAATTTTAATTCAATTAGGTGCGACACAATATAAAAACTATGCTATAGAAACTTGACAAATTTGATGACTTTGCTATTTAAGTTAATAATATTTTTTTATGCATTTTTTTGTTTTGTTTTTGCTTTCTATTCAAATCGAACTTTCACGTTCTGATGTTATTAGTTTTTGCGTTTACGCATTCCACCCAACATGCGACAGAATGCTGGGTAATCAATCATGGGCGGCTCCTCCAGTGTTTTAGGTTTTGCCATTGGAGCATGACTGAGCGCTTCCTTTGCCTCGCTGATGCTCATTTTGTCGCCATAGTTGGTCAATTCCTCATAGATTCTATTGTGTTGAAGAGCGATTACTATTAAGGCCAATTGAGAATAGGCTTGGTACACTGCACCCACTTTCTTTCATCGATCATTCCTGTGCCGTGATCATCCCACTTGCTCCAGGCTTCTAGCAGCACTTCCTCTGGATCCAGCTCTTGGGTGCGACGGCACATCAACTGTACAAAGGCATCATAGTCCAAAGGTTCTTGTGCCTCCTGCATCATTTGCTCCAGCAACTGATCGTTGGGCTCATAGCCCAGTGCCGTATAAGTGAACCGCAGGTCATCTCTCGATATTAGTCCGTCACAGTCCGTATCGAATAGCGTGAACACCTTTTTGTAAAGCAGCCACAATCAACAGCATTTGTGGCAGTCCTCAACTTAAACACTTACTTCCTTCAACTCCGCCAGTTTGGCAATGTCCAGATCTTGCGGCGCCACATGATCATCGGCGCTTAGCTGTTCTGGCAACGTATAATGACCCGTGCTCTCCGGCAGCTTTAGTGTGGGATTGAAAATCTCATTGATGACGGCCATTGCCTCGGAATCGGTGGTCGGCGGTGGTTGCTGTATGGTGGAGCCTTTGCGCGCTGCACTGGCACGACGACGCCGCTGGACGGGTAGACAGAGGGCTTAACAAAGATTCATGGCTTTGGACAAGTTGCACTCACTCGTTCCAGATCTTCCAGCGAAACCGATGGATCCATCGACATTTTGAGCAATATGATTTCACACGCGACTTCCCAGCGTTTTCCTAGCGATTTTATCACCTAAGATTTTTCACTTTTCCACACAGAAAAGAACTTGTCACCACGGCAACGGCCAACGTTGTGCCCAACGCTCTGCCCAGGTTCCACTGAAATTTGTGGCGTTGCTGCTCACCAATTTTATTGACAAATCGATTTCGAAATTGCATTTTTTTTTTGGCTGTTGTTCTTGTTGCACATTATTTTAATGCTGCAAAAATTGCTGGCATCTTTATACGAAATTGACACAAATTAGCGGTTGCGAATACCATTCATATATTTATATAAATAACCAGACGTGCTGGGCACGGCTCCACGGACCCCCTACATGAACGGCCATATTGGCCTTCACAAGGTATTTTAATTACATTGCATTCGTAATTTCCTCGATGGCCGCTGCTGCACTTTTGATGGCTGTCGCGCAGCTGCCCGCCGTCAACTGATCCAGATCTCGGATCGATTCGTATTTGGATTCGGCTGGCAGCGGGTGGCTGTCTGTATTTGTACGGCTGGCTTGCCATGGCCGGACGTGTTTCTACTCACCCGGCGCGTAGTTGCAGCTGCTGCGGCTGAAAGGCCACTAGCTCGTTGGCCATGCCGGCAATGAAGATCATCAGGCAGTTGTTTTTGGCGCCCAGCACATGGCTGGCATTTATGCTCAGGCTGCCCCATTGTGTCGCATTGCGCTCGTTGGCATGCAGGCACGAGCAGTCTGCAAGCAGTCAAAGTGCACTCTCATTAATTATACATTCAAAAGCCGTTGTGAACTCAGCAGCCAACAACTTACCAAGCCACAGCTGTGACTGTTTCTGACTATTGCCAGCCACTCGACAGCCACAGGCCAAAATCAGTGCACAGAGCAAAGTTAAACAAGCGGCCGCCATCTCCTGCGGCCAAAATGAGACTGCGCTGCGAGGTGCTAAGCATCGCGATGTTGTCCTGCCACTTCCCAACGCTCCTGCGCCGGTTTGTGTACTTTAAAAATAGACATGAGCCACCCCCTTCTGGGGGACCAGTTAAGTTCCGTAGTTTCACGAATTATTAAATTTAAGTTGCGGTTTTTATGAAGCTGCCCACTCTGCGGCAGGTGTCGCTATCGCCCACCTTTAGTTTCCATCATTGTCCTTGTTGTGTGTTGGTGGCGACACTAACTTAAACAAGCTCTGAGTTTGATAAGCTATTTTTAAGTGAATTTCATCTCACAATGATTGCCGATTAGAAGCGCTCGGGGCGAGAATCCACAAATTGGTGACGATGCGAGTATAAAATATATATATATATATATAAATTTAGGACTTAATAACACATTGAATAGCTGTGTTTTTCCAAATAGAATCGATAATCGTGTATAAACAAAATTAAATTTAAAGAAAAATATATATAAACACATAAGTTCACGATAGTAAGCAGTGTACGTAGTAGTACAACTGTTCATATATTTATAAGTACGTTATTTTATTTATTTAATTTGTACTAAAACCAGTCCTAATAAAAATATAAAATAAATTTTCAAATTATAGTTTCGAATTAAGTTTTCACAATTAAAATGTAGTAATTAAATTTAAAATGTATTATGGAAAAAATAAAATAATTTGTGATTATTTAATAATAACTTATAAATATCTGGCATTTCAATATTTAGATACAAATAAAATTCGATATACAAATATATACTTCAGACTTACCACTTTTAAAGAGTTTGTCTAACTCAACATTGAAAGCTAAACGCCAAATACAATTTATTAAATACAACATTAACACACGCATTTGTATATTGTTTATATAGGTATGTATAATTAGGAGCGAACTGTTTGATTCAGTTGGGCCCTAAACATGTCCGCCAACATTACAGCCTTGGTGCCATTCAGTTCCTCGTAATCGTAGGGCGCCATGTGCTCCTTGCAGCGCTCCAGCCATTGCTTGACATGCCTATAGGGCTTCAGTTCAAAGTCAAGGGCCTCCAGTTGGGAGACGGTAACGAGCAGCGTCAGATCCGCAATGGTAAAATGCTCGGCGGCAGCATATTCTTTACCTTCCAGCATTGCATTCAGCCAGCCAACTGCTTCGGACAGCCTTGCTCGTTTGCCCTCATCCAGTGGGGCACCAATGAACATAGTGGGAAACTACAATGAATCAGAAGAGACCATGATGTGAGTAAGTCTTTGATTTGGAAGTCTAGCAGCTACTCACATAGTAGTCGATTAGGCGCATGTAAAGTGTGCCAAGGTCGAAGTTTAGCCGCTGATCAACCATGGCACGCACCCGTATATCCGAGGGATAAAGCTCATCTGTTTTTCCATACGCAGCCACCAAATATGAGAGAATGGCGCGACTGTCAACATATTCAAATCGAAATGATAATCAACTTAAGTCAATGGCAAAGATACCAGAGTTACCTTTCCCATAGCACCAGTCCCTGATCGTTGATTGTGGGCACACAGTGTTGTGGATTCATGGCCACAAAATCGGGCTTCAGCTGCTCACCCTCCGTTACGTTGACGATCTTTAGTTCAAACTCCAGCCCAAGCATTTTGGCCAAAAGTAGAATACTGCGACATGGCGGACTGGGTGGCACATAGTAGAGCACTGGCGTGGACATTTTCCCACCTCTGATAAGTAGGCAGTATACAAATTCGGTTACAATCTGTTCGGTTTGATTCATCAGTTATGACTGAAAGAAACTGCTCAAACTTGGCCAGCAAAATGGGCGACCAGAGCTGACTTGCTCAATAGAAAATCAATGCATTGATTTCGATATGTTTTATTAATGCAAATTGTTAGTCATTTTTTATTCTAGCCTATAGGGGCGACGAGCAAAGGTCAAATTTACATTGACTTATATTTTTAAATAACTAGTTACAACTGTTATTTCAAGTGGGCGAACTCAGTTGAGAAATTACTAAAAAAAAAATACTACAATTTACATTAAGTCAAGAAGTTTGTATTCACAAAAAAAAAAAACACAATCTACATTAAGAGGAAAACGTCAAGTTAAATATTATCTTTTTTTGTATGGTACACATTATGTAATTTGTTAGACTTGTTTGGGGCACTACATTTTTAGATTATTATATATTATTATATATTAAAAATGTCTTTCATTGGCATCAGTTCACTTTTTTGCATAATAATAGCAAAAGCAGAAAAATAATTATGATTATATTACATCAACTTCAATATTTTAATTTAAACAAAAAGAAATAAAACCTTCTGCAAATATTCGAAAGGATATGTCTGGCAAATACGCATATTTATAGGGTATGCAAATGTCTAATCTGATAACATAACGTAGATTATCGGCGACATATTAATTGCAAATACTTTGCCTTACTTATTTATCCATTATTGATATGGGTAAGGGAAATGACCCACCAGCTGCATACTCACACAATCTTGTGCACCAGTTTGTGCTGCACTATGGCCACAGAGTCGATGTCAATGCAGTTCCCCAGTGTGCCTGAGAGTGTCAAGCTCTGCTGTTGTCGCAACGGAGCTGAACAGTTGTGGTCCTTGCTGGCTGTGGTCGTGGTGCTGGTGCTGGTGCTGCTGCTGCTGTTATGATGTAATCTTGTTGTTTTAACTTTACGACTGGGCTGTCCGTCGTTGTATCCGGCTGCCTGCCTGTTTGAGTTTTCAGTATATTCTTGTCATCGGTGGCTGCTTGGCGCTTTGTTTCATGTTTGTTTTGTTTTGCTATTTTCGTTTAGTTTTCATAGCGAGCGTTACCTGGGTGACCAGCGCGTCGCCTCGACTAATGTGTGTTCACCTGAGTTGAGCTTGAGGGGGGTGCTGTAGGATAATACCTGCTGCTGCTTGATTGGGGGTGGCCGCCGAAACTCGGTCAGGATTTCGTGTTCGTGCTTTGTACCTAAATTAAGCCACTACATAATTTTTTGTAGGTCCGTGTTATATTTGTTATTGATTGCTGTAAGTCTTTCCAATTGTGTGCCCCATAAATTTGACAGGGGCGAGCAGCAAACACTTAGACTCGAAGCTGATGGAGAATTAGCAGTGAAGTTAACTTTTGCCACTTTATTGTCAAATCCAAATTGAGCATAATTGAACTAATAATCTTGAATTATCAGCAACGCGAAATGAGGAATACAGCCATGCACAATATTTTCACCAGCACTGTAATCCAACGATTCTCATGGCCACTTATTTGGCTACCTGCTAACTGCTATTTGAGCAGGTAAGCCAATGACAATGGCTGTTTTTGGAAAAATATTGAAAATTCCAAAGACATTTAGCTATTGAATTCCTGGAAAGAATTGACATTAAGCGTAAAAGGGAAACCGATGAACGCAAGGACAACTGGCAAAACAAATGGCCGTGGGATAAGGGGACTATAAAGAAGGACTGCAGTGCAAGTCGCATAATCAGTTGTCTGTGCAACTGAAGTGAAGCAAGTGCCTCAAAATGAGTTTTCTTAATCAGTTCAACATGTTGCTTCGACTAACGCTCCTGCTCACCATATTTAACGAGGCACGCACGCTACCGGCACTGGAAACTGCATCGGGTGCAACAAACGTCAACAGCTTAGAGGAGGTGTATAAGCTACCAGACACCAACATCGATTCGAATTCATTAAATGAGCCAGTCTTAACTGTTGTCAATACAACCAGCCAAACAGGATCGGGCACCACTGAAGCGTTGGAATCTGCAGTGGTAAGTGCAAATAACAACACTGAAATAAAATAAAAAACAGTTGCCTAAACTTGTCTTTTCATAGCCTGGTGATAATGTGGCCAGTGCGAGCAACAACGAGGCAGTGTCCGTCTATGCCGGCGGACTGATAACCCCCGAGGCCTTTCAGCAGTATTTGAGTCAGTATGGTGGTGCAGCTGGTTTGGCACCGCTTGCCGCAGCCTATCCGGCGCCAATAACTGGTGCGCCCGGCATCTATCCTTATCCGGGTCCCATAATGGTACAGACTGGCTACGAGGGCTTCTTGGTGCCGGCGAATCCAGCTAGCTCCGGAAGTGTTTCAGATGCAAGCACAACAATAGCAGGAACAGCTGCTTCGTCCGGCTTAAATCCCTTAATGGCCTTTGTGTCCAGATTACTGCCCAGCATACTGATGTCTACGCTGTTTCGCATTGCAGCCGTTGTGTTATCCGCCGTGGGCGTCATTCTCTTTGGAGGCGCCATTACCAATGCTCTTTGCCGGCTGACGCCCATTTGCGAGATTCCTTCCAAAGCCGCCGACTACCTACGCTCTGGTGGGGCACAGGATGTGGGCCGTATGATAGCTGAGGAAATTACGCCGGAGCGTGTGAGGCGAACCACGGAATTTGTGCGCAATGCCATTCACAAGTATCGCCAGCTGCAGACGCTCGTCGAGTAGGAAAAGAAATAAAAATAAAGGATCCGGGAGTAGGAAGAACTCTGTTGCCACTAAATGGTTAACGTGATGAGTTTTTGTGTTAATTGTAATAGTTTGCTTGTAAACATGAATAACTGAAATAAATACTTTAATTGTAGTCATTACAATTATTGTGCATTTTTATTCAGCCGACTTGAAATTAAAGGCGGGCGGCTAACAATTTTAATTATCGGTACGATATTTCAAGATCATTAAAACCCACATATAAAATTAGTATAATCATCAAACTGAATTCTAAATTTCTTGAATTATTTTAAGTGTAGTTAGTAGACAAGATGAGTCACTCCTCAAACTGCTGATTGCAAATGTAGACAAATATATATTCATATATAATCGTAATAGATAAAATTAAGTAACCTCTTTGATATGTATGTACAGTTACACATATTTAGTTAGTTTAGAATATCGATTTAATTATAATAGAACATAATTTAGGCTTTCACTTCCTTAAGCTTGGACTCGATCCACTCCTTTGCCATTTGGAAGCCCTCCCAGACTTCATTCCATGCGGGAGTCTCCTTTTTGGCGTTCTCGTACCACTTGGCTACGCTGGGATACTTGCTAAGATCGAAGCTCATTGCGACAGACATCGAAACGGAGGATAGGATCGCAATGTCGGCAATTGTCAGCTGACCACCAGCTACATATTTCTGACCTTGCAGGAATGTGTCCAGCAAATCAAAGGCAGTTTCTATATTTTTGTAGTCTTCTGGCTTAGCCGGCTTGCCATAACGAATTTGTGGAAAGTAATAATCAGAAAATGACTTGTACAAAACACCCATATCGAAGAACAGTCGCTGATTGATTAAAGCCTGTTCCTTTGGGTCCTTGGGATAGAGAGAGTCGTCCTTGCCATACTTCTCAACCAGGTAGATGAGAATGGCTCGAGATTCCCACAAGGCGAAACCATTGTCCACGAGTGTTGGAATCGTGTGCTGTGGATTGATCTTCACGAACTCGGGTTTCAAATGATCGCCATTCATGGGGCTAGTCAATATCTTGTTGAGCTCAACTCCCAGAGCCTTCGCCGTCATTATCACTGATCCGCAGGGGACCGATCCAGGAGTATAGTAGAAATCCATGTTGAATTTAACGTCTTTCGCTTTTGAATTATGAATGCCAACTGACGGAGAGTGAGCAGCACGTATGTGTTTTATATCAAAAGTACTCTTCATATTTATATATGATTATCTATATTTGTTTTTGGATTGGTAATAAAAATATGGTTGTCATTATTACTTTTGGTTTCACGCGTGTGGCCGCATAAGAGCCGTTATGAGTCATCAACGCTTTATGAAACATAGTTATTAAAATTAAAAGTGCAGGAAAATATTGATAATGTGTATTTTATATTACGCTATGTTTAAAGTGAACTACAGTTGCAATAATGAAAGGTTTTGTTTCAGCGTCATATCTTACAATAAGCTGTCATAGAAAATACACATAGATTGCAATAATGACTTAGCACAATTAGGTTTTGACAATATCACGTTACTTCATAACCGTAGAAGAATCTAAAGAATATACGGTGTCTCAGAGCTTATTTGGACCAGTGTCTTGCAAAAAAACTATGCTATAAAGCTTAAACAAAGAAACAAACGCAAAATGTTTAAATGCCAATTTGTTTAATGTTATATCACGTTTGAGAAAAATACTTTAGTTTTATAATAATATTAATTAATTAATTAAAATTCAAGTCAAAAACTCAAAACATATCCAAAATACATGTCAAAGCTTATTTGGACCAGTCTTAAAAACTTAAATGTGGATGTTAATACTTTATGATATCCTTTATTTATAACAACTTTCCTTAACCTATTATTCATGGAAGATACCAGCTTCCGGGTAGTTTCTGGGCTGATCTTGCTCCACTCATCCAGCAGAGCATTTTTGAGATCCTGCTGGCAGGATATGCTCTGATTTCGAATGTTATCTGGAGACTGGGCTGGTGGAATTATCATGTGGGGGCAGTACCTGAAAAGCAAGGACTGTACTATTCCAGACTTATGCTTGGAGTCGTTGTCCTGGTAGAACCTGAAAGTACATTTTCCTTTTTTACATAAGCCGACCTAGCTGGCGGGAAAACCCCATTTTATAAGGGTCATATATTCATTTTGGTGGTTAATATATGTACCTGGAATGGGTCTTTGGAATTTTTGAAAAATAATGTGTAATTAGTTTATGGCAGGCAATTAAAAATTTTGCTAGGCACTGGTCCAAATAAGCTCTGAGCCACTGTAGTTAAACATAAGAGAACATACAAGTTCATAAATAATTATGAACGAATGTACGCGTCTGACTCTTTGTAGCTTGTACACTCTACTAAAGTCTCGCGAGTGGTTACTATAAATAAAATACAGAGAGAGAGAGACCATGTTGATGGTCAATACATTTAAGTATATATATTTAAATTCATATTCATATATCTCTCCCATTATTCGGCTACTATAACTATTATTTTGACTTGTCTAATTGATTTGCAATTTAGGGATTACAATTTTTTGAAAAAAAGCATTCGAAGACGAATTCCTAAATTTTGTTGAATAGTACAACTATTGTTTTGGGCCGAACTGTACCTGCCATTAACATGTTTGGTAAAATAAATGATTGTGGATAGAATAAGTTTGGGTGTGTAGTAATTAACTTTATTATATTATACTTTCATCTTAAATTGGTAAATAAATATTTAATTTTTAGCCAAATACATATTTCCGCTTAGTTTATTTTGTGCGCATGGTTTCAAAGCGCTCTTTCATTTTAAGCAAAGCCTCTTGGTTCTCACTCCAGCCAGGAGTCACCTTTTCGGCATTGGCATACCACTTGGCCACGTTTGGATAGTTGCTGAGGGGAAAGCCCACTGTTGCAGCAGTTGAAACGGAGGCCACGATGGCAATATCGGCGACTGTCAGTTTACTTCCGGCCACATATTGCTGTCCTTCCAGGAATGTGTTCAGGAAAGTAAAGGCAGAATCTACCTTCTTGTACATCTCAGGGTCTGCTGGCTTATTAAATCGAAGTTGCGGATAGTAATAATCGAAAAATGATTGGTACAGCACGCCCATATCGAAGTAAAGTCGCTGATTCACTAACGCACGCTGCTGTGGATCCTTGGGATAGAGCGAGTCGTCCTTGCCGTACTTTTCAATCAGATATACGATAATAGCACGGGACTCCCACACTGCGAATCCATTATCAACGAGCGTTGGAATCGTATGCTGTGGATTGATTTTTAAGAACTCAGGCGTTAAGTGCTCCTGCTCGGCAGTATTAATTATCTTCTTATTCAGTTTGACACCCAATGCGGCAGCCGTCATAAGGACAGAACGGCATGGCGGAGAAGCAGGTGAATAATAAAAGTCCATTTCAAACGATTGCTCGTGTCAAATGCTTTCAGAGTGTAAGAGTGAACTGAATTCTCTTGCGAGTTAACCCATCTATTATAGTCAGCCGGACCTGGCTTACTCAGCAAAAAAAAATTGTTCGTTATCGGTCGATTTCGCTCTGCCCCACTTGTTCGTTATTTGCTTGTGGGTTTGATAGATTGCTTTGTCATTGTCTCTTATGTGATGTGTTTATAATACTAAGTTAGAATTTTCCACTCGAGAGTGCTTGACAATTAGATACTTTGAGTACATATTATAAATATATTAATTTTCTTAAGCGCAGGCTCACAAACACAAAACTGAAACTAAACTGAAACAAAAATACTCTGTTTGCGACAAACAAGTGCCTAGAGCATAAAAAACAACAATGAAATATGATAATAAGCTGAATGAAATCACAGATATCGGCGGTCTTTCATCTAAATATAATCATAGGTGTATATACCTTATCTTGGCACTTTGATAGTTACAGAGTACAAAACAAAATATGTTGAAGATCTCTTTGCTTTTCTCTTAATAAGATCTCTTCGTCTCCAGTTGCTCTTTACTTAGCTGTTGATTTAAATTCCTTTTATACCCTGCACGCGATAAGCAAATGGGCATATACGATTATATACGATTCAGTGTACCCATCACCTCTTGTTTGAAGCTATACGAGCTATGCCTCCCCGTTTCTCTGAAAATTGGTAAAAATCGGTTACCAAACTACCTTGGGAAAAGACAAGCAGTAATAATGTGCGATTGAAGACAAATTAAGATACAAAGTATCTTTAATTCGAGACGTGCGTGGTCTATGTAGGCAAACTGGTTATCCAGTCATCATATCACATTAATTTTTCCTTATATTTCATGCTCTTCGTCAGACATCAATGCGTAAAATCCAAACCACTTGTATTGCTTGAAACTTATTTTGTTTATATTTTCTTCGAATTGTGAAATTATGTACAAATGCGTCAGTTGTCGACATCCCTCAATGCCTCGAATATTCTCATATTTGGGAGAGTGACTAAATTGAGCGCTCTCAACTCTCTTCATACTGACGTGTACCACAGAGACCAGCGAAATGCTTGAGTTGTTTATAATTAAGTAACTTTGCACAGTCATGCTGATAATAAACTTTCAGACTGCAAAAATAATAAAAACTATAAAATGTTTGTGGGTACATCGTGATGTTCATCGTGATGTTCATAGAATATTCGAGTGTTATTAACAAATAAGTGACTTACTTTTGTGTGCTTCATGTGTTTTGACAACTTTTGCATTTCATCATTGACTTGCTTTCCACTGCATGCACATGGTTATTTACGATAGTATCAAATTTTAATCAATATTTATTGTAATCAGGTTAATTGTTTATATATTTGATTACTTTTGATTATTCATGTCTATGTATGTACAAGCATTCACAATTATGTCCTAAACAGTAAAGGGTCGTCTCTTTGGCATTTCGATGGTCATTCAAATAATTACAAGAAAATAATATAGGGCATGCATACTAATCACTAAATATGTCAAAGTAGATGAATTGTTTGCTTTTATTACAATTTAGGTATATTTTGCGTGACTTTACTTCATAAATAGGTAACATTTATATTTGTAGTTTCTAGCAAGAGTACATTTCTGTTGTGGTTCAACATTAGAAATGCCATTGTTGACATATCGCTTTGGTCGCCCTTAATAGTAAACCAATAATTAGAAACTTACATAGAGGGTGAGATATATGCACAGGTATACATATATGTATTCACGCAAAGCTTGAACAAATGTACTTGGTATGAATAATTGCATGTATGTCTGTATGTATATATTTTACATGCCTTATTCGAAACACTTTTACTCTCAATCGGTCGTGTGCTAACGATGTGGGTAGCTTGATATAAGTATATATATATATATATAATGTCATATGTATGTAAACCGCTGGTATATAGTTTGAAATGCTGAAGGTCATTTGTAAATTAACAATAAGTCGACATTTATTGCAATACATACACATGTAATCGCTACAATCTTAAAATGTGGTAAGTAATTACAAACATTTCTGCGGGGGGTATATCAATAATCACACTTCTCTACATACATATTCAATTTGTATGGTTGTATTTATAAGTTATTGTGCTGGTTCCAGTAAACAGCTGCTTGACTGTTTTCAAATCTAGAGTCAAGTGTTTCAAATTCGAGTCGACAGCTGCAAAATTCCCAAAGCAGTCACACAAAAGGCAGTTTATAATGTACGCAATATAATATTGTATTGTTCATAATATGTGTATAGCAATATTGAAGCAGGCATATATATCTAAATACATACATACATATGTATATGTATATGTTAAGAGTGGGATAATAGGGAATTCTAAACAAAATTTGAGCACAAACAGCAAACAGAAATGAATGCAAAAAAATAAAACTGTATGTGAATAAATTAGTAAATGGAAAGAATCAGCTGAGAGCGCTGAGCGAGCTGAGTGGCAAAATATCTTTTCTGAAATTGTGCCGATCCACAATGCGGTGCAACGAGTTCATTAGAAAGTAGCGGCTTTCTGTGGCACCACAAGTGAAGGGTATACTACTATTGCATGCCTCATGTGTTTGTTGTTAGCTACAATTTTGATTAAATTTGTACGCCAGACTCATAGCTCAGATTTAATAATTATGATATACATATATACATAAACCATGTACATTATATTCAGGTGTACATAAGGACAAAGTTATCTTCATACATCCATACGAATGCACGAAAACAACGGCAAAAACGCGAAATGAACTAACGCTACTCGTGGCCACTCTTTATGGTCGCTTGCTTTGTATTCAATCTCACTTATCTATATACATATATGTGGATATGTATGTGGTATGTCAGTGATACATGCTCCCCACGATCCACAAGTTCTGTCAAGTTTGTTTGCCGGTTTTGCGGCATTTACATTTCGGGCTGACTGTTCGCTCGGGCGCTCGCGATTCTGATACAGCCGACGTCTATAAAAGCTGACCGCCTCTCCAAAAACCCATCAGTGTTGCTTGATACTTGGTACAGTGCGTCGCATCTCAACTACAATCCAATCCAGTAAGTGTCTATGTGTAAAATAAATATATATATACACATGTATATATATATATATATATATATATATATACGTATATGTGTGTGTATTTGAATATATGTGTGTATATAATGGTGCTCTTTTGTTTGTGTGTGGCAAAGAACTTGTAAAGATACGAAAAAAGCAAAAGGTTAAAAATAATAGTAATTTGTTAAAGAGCAAAAAAAAAACTACATGTTTTGCGCTGCTCATTTTGTTGAAATTATGGGCCGTGTTGTCTAATCGTCAGTTGTTTTTTGTGCTTCTCTAATTATAGTAAAATGGCTGACTTCTACTACTTGCCCGGCTCCTCGCCCTGCCGCTCCGTCATCATGGTCGCCAAGGCCGTCGGGGTTGATTTGAACAAGAAGCTGCTCAATCTGCAGGCCGGCGAGCATCTGAAGCCCGAATTCCTAAAGATTAATCCTCAGCACACCATTCCCACCCTGGTGGACAATGGATTCGCTCTGTGGGAGTCGCGTGCCATACTCGTCTATCTCGTAGAGAAGTACGGCAAGACCGACTCTCTGTATCCCAAGTGCCCCAAGAAGCGTGCCGTCATCAACCAGCGACTGTACTTTGACATGGGCACCCTGTACCAGAGCTTCGCCAACTACTACTATCCCCAAGTGTTCGCCAAGGCGCCCGCCGATCCGGAGGCCTTCAAAAAGATCGAGGCTGCCTTCGAGTTCCTCAACATCTTTTTGGAGGGTCAGACCTACGCTGCTGGTGATTCACTGACTATTGCAGACATTGCCTTGGTCGCCAGTGTGTCCACATTTGAAGTGGCTGGCTTCGACATCAGCAAGTACGACAATGTGAACAAGTGGTACGAGAATGCCAAGAAGGTGACTCCCGGCTGGGATGAGAACTGGGCTGGCTGCGTGGAGTTCAAGAAATACTTTGAATAAGCCTTATTCCTTTATTGAAGTATTATATTTTATATAATAATTTATTCATACTTAATCACGAAATGCGATTTGAAATCGTCAAATGTTGTGTGTTAATTTGCTTCTATGCAAATGAATTTTTTTTCTTATAATAAAAGAGTATTCATTTTTATTGAGTATCATATAAGAGATTATATTTATCGCTTTGATTGACTAATTTATGGGCACAACAACTAACTGTATTTTTGTTTGGGACTTGCACAATATAAGTTTGTCATAAATTAGAAAATATGTGTGGGGGAAAAAGAGAGAGCTGACAATCGTATTCAATTTAATTGTGTTCGAGCGTTCTCTTGAATATATGTTGAGTGTATCCGCATACAAATACATATGACACATGTACATACACATATGTACATACATGTACATACATGCACTTTCTCTTTCTATCTTTCGAGCAATCTATCGTTTTGTAAATGGAAAAAAATACTTGCTCTGTTGAGTGTTGTATATGGCCATTTCCCAGTATCTCTCTCTCACTCTCTGTCTCTCTCCCCCTCTCTCCCTCTCTCTCTCTCTCTCTCTCTCTATTTATATATCTCTATCTCGTTGAATGCCGGCCGGTATATTTCCAATCAGTTGCTGTAAGTAAATGCAGTAAGCAGGAAGCTCTCGATTGCAAATAAAATGTGAGCAAAATTACTTATTTTATAGTATATTGATGTATGTAAGTAGGCACTGTAAATCCCCATAATAATGCTAATAGAGACGCACTTGTAGGCTTGAAACCAATGAACATATAACCGTAAGCGGACAAAATACGATTGTTAATCGGAAGCTTAAAAACCTGCAGCGCAAGTAAAATGCTTATTCACGTTCAAAGTAAGTTTTATAAAGTTTATTAGAATAATTTAATTTGAAAATTTTGAATAGGCAATGTTGTTTTTGTTCCGTATGCCATGCTGGGCACCCTATCGCTATTGCCACAGATGGTTGATGGTGATTTTGCTTTGTGGGTATGAAGATTAGTAATACATTATCTGGTGGAAAAGTGTGGAAAGGATGGATGACTCAATGTACCCCGAGGATACCATCACTTGGGCACATTGGCGCAGAGCTATATTTATTTTTGCTATCCACAGTTGTTTGAAAAGGTCAAGACGAGAGACGCTTCAATTTACTGGTGATAAGTTAAATATAGCTTATTTTGCAGACCTGTATACCGTATCCACGTTAGAGGTAAGTGGGTATGTTTTTAGGTGGTATGCCAATGTAGCTCAGATCACCATTAAACAGTGCCACCGTTACTATGTGGCTATACTATAAAAATATACTAAATTCATATGTTCATCTTCAGATATGGATTTAATTACCTGTAGAATCTTAGGTACTTGTTACTACAATAAACATTATATAAAGTTCCATATAGTCAACGCCTCGCCCAACTTTATCTAATCAGTGTTATAAATCTCAGTGGATCATTTGTGGACAGAGCGAAGAAGTGTATACAAATGTCTGTGGGGTCATGAGCACCATGTACTTGACTACAAACAAGCAAGCGATTAGATAAAAAAATAATTCATTTTTGTCAAGCTCGCACTCAATAGCAGTGATTACCTGAATTATGGTTCCTATAAGAGCAAAACAAAAAATGAATCACTTTTTTCGAGCATTTATTTAAAAATTTAAAGAGTGCTAAATTGATTGACACTTTAAATATAGCTGACTTCCAGTCTCTTTGGTGAATCTAAAAACAAAATTTTCGCAATTATCACCTAGCCGAAACCATTATTTGTTACCACTGTAGTATATATGTTCATACAAGCTCCGACATTGGCTCAGTGGCTTGCGGCTATTTACTGGAGAAGCAGCTCTACAAGAAACACAAAAACTGGTAATACTATTTACTACATTTACAAGTTGTGTATTCATTTTTTTTCTGACATTTATTATGTCATCGAAAGAAAGTGATTATCTCGAAATGCTGGCTATGCTTGGCTGGATTTCTTTGTCTGTTTGTTTGATTATATTTAGTCGCTTTGTGACAGCTTTTGATTGTTTTTTATTTTTATTTTTTAACGCGCATCTCACAGTGGACAAATGGACTTCTATTATCGACCCGGATCTGCGCCCTGTAGAGCGGTCATTATGACGGCCAAGGCAATTGGTGTTGAATTTGATAAGCTGATTTTTATCAACACACGCGCCGGTGACCAGTTCAAGCCGGAGTATTTGAGGTTGAATCCACAACACACTATACCCACACTAGTGGACAATGGTTTCTCACTGTGGGAATCGCGTGCCATAATGGTATACTTAGTGGAGCGGCATGCCAAGGACGATGCCTTATACCCGAAGGATACGCAGAAGCAAGCTCTGATCAATCAACGCTTATACTTTGATATGGGCACACTATACAAGAGCTTTGCGGATTATTACTATCCGCAGATCTTTCTAAAGCAGCCGCCAAATGAGCAGCACTACCAGAAAATTGAGGTTGCTTTTGAGCTGTTAAACACCTTTCTGGAGGGTCAAAGCTATGCTGCTGGCGATACACTAACCCTGGCCGACATTTCCCTGCTGGCCTCTGTTTCCTCCTTCGATGTGGCGGGCTATGACTATAAGCGCTTTGGCAATGTGGCCAGATGGTATGATCTGGCCAAGCAGGTAACTCCCGGCTGGGATGTCAACTGGTCGGGGTGCCTCGAGTTTCGCAAGTACTTTGACAATTAAGCGACAAACGTGAATTATGTTTCTAATAAAGAAAGCTTATTTTATTGCACTTGATTCTTTAACTACACACTAAAAATTGCACTTGGTTTACTTAATAACTAAAACAATGAGTTCGATTTGCTAAACTCGAGCGGACGTCGAAACGACTGCTCCAGGTTATGTAACCGCTCCTCCAAATCATTCATCGAATTGCGCAACGCGTGTCCCCGTGGACGTAGCGATATTTGTGGCGAGTGCTGCATTAAATCATCCTTGACGCCGGAAAACGAATGACGCACACAGGAGGACCGCTTCTCGAACTTGGTGTTCTGATAATGCGGATTTGGATGCTGATGCTGATGATGCGTACGATGCTCGCAGTTGCCAGTGCGGCAATTGTGCGTCACCAGCGGCTCATCCGTTTTCAGTGAGTCCTCGTAGGTATCACTACGGCAAGAACAAACATAATTGTTAGCAAGTATGATTAATAACTAAGATTTAACACCCACCTGCTGTCCGTGTGTGGATTCTGGCGCAGCTCCATGTGCGCCTTGGCATGTCTGGGACAGAGCTGCTCCGCGTTGCTGGCACGCTTGGAGCTGCCGTGCTGAAAGGAGTCGGGCGATGTCTCATACAGTTCACGACTACTGAGAAACTCCACGCCCGAATCCTGGCCAGTGGAGTGCAGCGAGAACAGCGACGTTTCATAATTGTTACTAAAATGATTCAATTATTGAAGGGCTTAGTGCTCAAGTAAAGTAAATGTACCTCACTGCCTATACCCTGTACTCTTAATCGATTCTGAAACAGCTTCCATAGTCAAACAGTAAATAAAAACTTGCACTTGCTTTAAGAATGAAATGAATAAATGGACAAACAGACCATGGTTATATCGACTCGGCTAGTGATGCTGACGATGTATTCTTCTTCTTCTTTTTAGAGGGTACAAGGTATTGTTGGCTTATTTTTTTTAATATTTTTCCAAGTCATACTCACAGGTTGTTCACTGGCTGACAGGAATTATATTTGAGCACAAATGGAGCATTGCCATCGGCAGTAGTTGCTGCTGCTGCTGCTGCTGCTGCCGCTGCCGCCTTGGCAATGGACTTGGGCAGCGGCACATCTATATATTCCCGCTGGCACTGCTGCTGCCTGGGATTAGAGAATGACTGCAATTGGAACCAGTTCTGCAAGGCAGCGACATCACCTCGATCTACTTACTCGTTCAGGTACTGATGATGCTGCTGCTGTGTGACCAGCGCCTGTTGCTGATGGTGCTGGTGCAGCTGCTGTTCCAGTTTCTCCGTGGCCGTTGCTGTCGACTGTGTCTGCGCCGAGGAGCACACCGATTCGGGCATGAAAGCGCTTGTCGGACGCTGCCCGTTACCGCCCTTGCTGCAGCGTTGAGTGTGCCGCAGCTGGCGCTGGCGTCGCTGCTGCGAGCGAGACTGGTTGATGCCGGCTATGGTATAGGTGAGACCGGCTTCGGAGGCGGCAAAGTCGCGCTGTGACCACAGCTGGCTGTAAAGTAAATATAAATGGCTTATTGAGTAGCTTTGACGACACTCGCATTTCACATTCCGAATACGTATTTGAGTTGCAGTTGTCAACAGATCTGGAGAGCTAAGCTTAATTGCCAGCTGATTTGATGACTCTGGTTGCTGTTGCTGTTGTTGTTTTTGGCTTGTAAGTATATTTTTTTTTACAGTTAGATTTCCAGCGGGCAGGTGAGCAGTAACACTAGCCGGTTATTCACTGCACCACTAGACAACCAACCAACCAACAAACAACAACAACAACTAAAGCATTCGATCTTGACTTCAAGATTTATTTGACGCCCTTAGATTATGTATGTGTTTTTATATTATGTTTATATATGCATATATTTAAATGTATCGTTGAGCTACAGTCTTTCAGTTCAGCAGTGCGTGTGTGTGTGTGTGTGTGTTAATTTCTTTTACCGTTTTTGTCGCAGGCATAGGTAGCAACAGGCGGCTATAATGGCACCCAGACTGATCAGCGCCAGCAGGACCAGAGTCACAAATTCCAGGCCGCCCACATAGCTGGCGGTGGAGGCATGCGTGGGTCGCGGTGCCTGCCCAAACTCGGCCAATTCAATGATCCGCGGCATAGTCATACTGCTGTCCAAATGCTGCTGCTGCAGCTGCTGTAGCTGCAAGGCATCAAACTGTAAACCGGCCAAGGATCTGCAAACATAATATTAAACACTTTATTTCCACATAACGCCTTTGGTGGATCGTGTGAATTGCTTACTCTTGCAGCTGCTCCATTTCCACAATTGAACTGGTGTGTGGATCCACGGCATAGATATAGGCATTAGTGCTGTGCAACAGAGAAACACAAGAATAGAATACAGAACGTTATTAGAAATTCAATCCAATCCACTATTAATTCATACAGCTAGCATTATTCTGATAGTTTAATTATCACTATATATATAAAACATATTCCTTTTATATGAAAGATGCTTAAATATATATATATTGATTTCCCATAGATTGCAGATGCGATAACACTTGTTATATTTAATTAATTAAATAATCTGCACAAATTTAAAAAATAATAAACGAAAAACTGTATAAGTATAAGTATAAGTCATCATATTCTTCTCAAGGATACAGAAATGTTTAATTTATCACGTGGTTTTTTTTTTACTTACGCCACTTCGGTTCCGCTTGAATTCGGTTCAAGCAGGCGGACTCGTACATCTTTTCCAATAGCGCCGCTTAGTGCCTCCATTAGGCTATCGATGCGCCGCTCAACATCCACTGGCTTGCCGGCTACGACGAGGCGCACCTGCTTGGCCTCGTCTATGATGTAGACGAAGACATTGACAATGCCGCTGCGTCCATCGTCGGCACCCATGCGATCGGTGGCCTTCACATCGAAACCGTAGATACGCTCGTCCAGCGGCAGATCGCTCAGCAGGCGAATATTGCCCGTAAGATCATCGACGCTAAACAGGCGAGTGGGTTCATTCAACAGACGATAGCGTATCTCCGCATTAAGTCCCTCGTCTGCATCCTGGGCAACGACACGGGTTACATGATATCCAAAGCTAGCACTGCGTGGCAGTACAGCCACAATTGGCTGGCCATTGACGCGGAACTTGGGTGAATTATCATTTTCATCTGCGATGCGGACCAGGATGCGGCACTCGCTAAGTGAGAGTCCCTCGACGCGCTCATCCACCACTGGATAGGAGACTCTGGCATAGTTGCGTGCCTCGCGACTAATGCGATCGGCGCGAACCCGCAGCTGATAGCGTGCGATATGCTCCCGGTCGAAGGGTTTGAGGGCGTAGAGCAGCATATTCTTGGCATCGTATTCGAAGGGTGGATGGGCGTCCGACTCGTCGAGACCCTCCTCCAGCCAAAGCGACCATCGATAGTTTTCGGCATTCAGGCCGGCTGTCAGATTGAGACGCATTACCTCGATGGGCGCCTCATTGTTCTCCGTCAGCTGGACATCGTAGTAGGAGTGCTGAAAGATGGTCACATTGATCGGAATTTCGGGCTTGGGTGCCGCCGTTGGCTCCGTCACTGCCTGACCTTGCAAATTGATGAGCACCACTGCTGTGGCGGAAAGCGCTGGACTGCCAAGATCCGAGGCTATAACAGACACATTCAGGTGCTCATAGTCATTGTAGCCACGAATGTTGGACACCGTGGTAATGGTACCATCGCGGGAGTCTATCTGAAAGACGGGCGCATGCATCTCCTGATGCAGTATGGAATAGAGCACCAGTCCATTGCCATTGCCCACATAATCCTTGTCAATGGCAGTGACCTGTTTGACAAACATGCCCGGCAGCGTGCTGCGATCCAGATACGCCTTATAGACGGGTACCATCATTGTGCGATCCGTCAGGTCGGCTATAAATTTGGCCGCCTTGGTCTGGTCATCGTAGCCAATGAACTCGGGCCGGTTGTCGTTGATGTCCAGCACATTCACCTCCACATCCACGCTGCTCGACAGACGATGCATGGGCTCCGCATTATCGCTGGCGATCACCTGGAAATTGTACTTGGCCCGCAGCTCCCGATCCAGCTGCCCGTTTATCTTGAGCACACCCGAGGTGGGCTTCACTGTAAAGGGCAGCTGCTGATCACCCAGCGAATACGTTATGTTCGCATTCTCACCATAGTCCATATCAATAGCCAGCACCTGGCCCAGCACGCTGTCCTTGTAATCACCCTCGGCTGTGTCGAAACTGTACCAGGACTTCTTAAAGGCCGGCACATGGTTGTTCACATCGATGACGGTGAAGCGCACGCAGGTGGAATCCCTCAAGCCATCTATATCGGATACGCTCAGATTCAGCCAGATCTCAATATTAGCTGCCAAGGGATAGTTAACGGTTACCTCCCCACTCAACTTGTCAATGGCAAAGTGGCGTACGGTGTGCAGCTTGATCATTGGCATACCAGGAGATCGCTCCATCTGCTCGCCCTGCAGCTCATAGTGGAGCTGGGCATTTCGACCGAAATCCTCATCGCTGGCACTCAGCTGCAGCAGCTTAACTCCCACGGGCGTGTCCTCATAAATGGCGAACAAAGGACATTTTATTGGGATGCCGCGTGCCATCCGACGTCGTGATTTGGCTCGACCAACAACTCCGATTCCAACGCTGCGAGCCTTCTCCCTCTCCGTGTGTAATCTCGGCGAGCCGGGTATGTGGTAAGCAGGTGGCGCCATCATCATGGAAGTAGCACCAGTTGGCGGCATTACCATGCCATTTGAGCTCTCCACAAAGTAGATCTCCATATCCGTATTGTATTCGCGTATCTCCAAGCGCGAATCCTTGAACACCGAAATACGCTCAAATATGGGTCCATTATCGTTGACATCCGCCACGAGAATGGTGAGATGGGCATAGCCCGAGAGTCCCCCAATGTCCGCGGCCACAATCTTCAGATTGTAGAGCTGTTGTTTCTCTCTATCCAGGCCCCGCTTACCCGAATAGCTGATGCGAAAATAGGGACCAGTGCTGAACTTGAAGTTCGACTGCATGAACGAGGTGTGCAGTTCCTGGTACTTGAACTCATCATTCCATTGATCGGTCAGATTGAATATGTTAAAGGCACCCGTGCTGGGTGACAGCTTGTGCTGGCTGCTATTACTCGCAGTGCTTGAATTGACGAACTCGATGCTAAACTGATCGCTGTAGTCACCCTGCAGTTGGACGCGAAACTCAGCATTGGGACCCTCGTCGGCATCGCTGATCTGGATGGCCTGATTCATGGAGAGTTCGGTGCCCGGAGCACAGTTCTCATTGATGAGGCCGACGTAGGTGAGTGAATTAAACTTGGGCGCATTATCGTTGACATCGTCCACCTTGATATTGACCTGATAGATACCAGCTCCGCTCACCAGACCCGTGCTATACTCCACAATTACTGTCAACTCATAGCTGGCCTGCTGCTCCCGATCTAAACCAATTAGGGTCAGCAGTGTACCATCTTCGGTGATGGTTATCTTATTGATCACCTCCTGCTGGTTGGCTATAATGTAGCGCAGTTTCAGATTTGTATCGCCCGCCAGGCGACGCGGCAGTCGCCGCTTGGTCTTCGAACTGCGACTGCGATTGCGACTTCGATAGCGACTGCCCGTGGTGAGATTGGCACTGCCCACAGCTGCGGAGAGTTCGCGAAAGCTGCCCAACTCATTGTTGGCCACATTCAGGGCATTCTTGTAGAGCAACTGTCCAATAACACCACCCACAAGATTCTCCTCCACATGGAAGTTGATGACATTCATATTGATTTCTCTGGAAGTTAAATATTAAGTCCAAATAAATTAATTCTCTTCAAGTTACTTCCGAACGATAACAGATATTTTTTAGATGGGTGAATAAGTTTGATTCAAGTTAGTTCTGATTGATAGCAAATATTATCGAGATGGTTGATAACATTTAAACTGATTTTCACACCAGATTCTGAAATTTTGCATAACATAAAATGTACAAATTCATAAATGGATTTTGTGTATTAGTTTGAATCAATAATTAATCTGAATTAAGTGCTCTATTGTATTTAAAAAAAGTTTCGTTTTATTTTATTATTTATATAGATCTGGCTTATGTTACTTCAAAATTATATATTTTATATTAAATTAATATTTAAAAAACACTTGTTTTTCAATTTTGAATTCAAACACAAATTGATTATAAAAATGTCAGCTAAATTTTTAGCTCTGTTTTATTTGGTTCTATTAGTTTATACTCACTCAATTACTGGTCGCAGTGGAACCATCTCCGACGCTGGCTGGCTTACTATGTGTATGGTGAGGTTCGTTATCAGGACACCCTCATCGCTGAGCTCCGAGGAGGCTGCTGTTGGCAGCGGAGGTGAGCTGCGTGACACGATTAATGGCTGTGATGAGTTAGCGAAGAGCTGTAATTTAAACCAGTTCAGTTCATCAATTAATACTTCAGCATTTCTGCTCTCTACTCACATAGTTGGCCACTGCTTCAAAATTATAGATTTGCCTTTTGAATTCGGATAACTCGCGGATGACTGTGATAATGCCGGATCTCTCCTCGATGGCAAATGGCACACCCTCCGAATAAGTGTGCAAAAGATCGTACATTATATCATCCTCACCATCATATATCAGTGTGGTGCGCACCTGACCCACCGATGTGCCCAGCGGTGTATTTGCGCCCACCCAAAACTGATAGGGTGCGCCCACAAAATCAATGGCCTGATCATCGATGGTTGCATACACTTCAATGGTGATCACAGCCAAGGAGAAGCGACGCTCTGAGGGATTCGTCGGCTGATCACTGGCCTCCACAAATACCGCAATGCGACCGCGTCGCAAAGGACCGGCCACATAGATAGTGCCATTTTTGCTGTCCAACCGAAACGGTATATAGCCGCTGCCCTTGGGTCGCTGTAACTCATACAGTAGCTGACCATTGGGTCCCTCGTCCGGATCATGGGCGGCCACCCGACCAATTTTCGAGCCCACTGCTGCAGTGATCGGCACTTTGAATTCGAATAGATTACCATGATCGAACTTGGGATTGTTGTCGTTGCTGTCGAGCAGTGTGATGTCCACGCGCACCATACTGGGACCCGGTTTCTTCAGATGCTTATCGTCGAGATAGGAGGGATTACGTTCCAGTGCCTCCACTCTCAGCTGTATGGATCTGCGTTTCTCTCGATCGAGCAGTCGATCATCGCGCACTGTAATCCAGCCGGTGCGCGAGTCAATGCGAAATGCCCCCGAAGCTGTTTGGTTTTCCACAAGATTGTAAACGAACTCGGAGTTTTCACCCTGATCTCGATCAATAGCATTCACCTGCAATACACTGAAGCTAGTGGGCAGATTCTCCACAATCGATATGTTGTAGAAATCCGCCTCGAATTCGGGCAAATTATCGTTCAGATCGAGCACCTCCACTTCGATGCTGGCGAAAGGAATTTCAATCAGGATTAAGTATAAGGTTACAGAATTGCATATGAACAGCAATACTCACCGTGCTAGGGCTTTCTTCAGTGGATTATCCTTCTGTCTAGCCTCTAGTTGAACCACAAAAGTGTTTCCCGGTAGACTCTCCTCCTCCAGATCGATCTCTTTCTGGAGATACATAATCCCATTGTGGGCATTAACCCGAAACAGTTGCCGTTCATTTCCCGAAATGATGTCATATACGAGTGTGGCATTAAGTGAATCCTGATCGAATGCCATTATCGGTGGTGCAAAGTAAAGCGGAATACGTATGGGCATTCCTGTCATCGGATAGAACTCGTTGATCCTGGTCCGATAGACACCCTCAGTGAACTTGGGCGGCAGATCGTCCACATCACGAACATTGATGGTGATCGTGGTGTTGGCCTGGTTGGCGGGCGTCCCTCGATCCCAGACAATGATAGGCAGCTTAAACTGACGTATGCCATTATCAAAGTCCAGCTCACGCTTAAGTATTAGCAACGGTCGATGCGGACTTTTTAGTACAAAATATGGTCTTCCATCTGCGGATAGCTGCTCCGGAACTGTGGACATGGTGAACTGCACCTCTGAGTTGGGTGTATTGGGCTTATCACGATCAAAGGCTTGCACTCCATCAAAGATGATGCTATCAACCGATGTATTCTCATCCACATCAACCACATAGGGCACATTGAGAAACTCGGGCGCATTATCATTGACATCCTCTATGTAGACAGTGATGGAAAGATAGCTGCCCTATGTGTACAAAAATGGAAAAACTTTCAGATGTCTTTGTAATTTTCAATGTTAATTGATGTTGAGGAAAGTAATGAGATAATGAGATAGAGAAAGAGATAGACGGATTAATCCATGTTGAGAAAGATAAACCATCGCAAGCCACAATTTGACCATCATTGTTAATGAGAAGAGCTTAAAATTCTTTAGTGAACTAAGCATAAAAAAAATATATATATTTTGCAAGTTGATTAAAATTATTCAGCAGAAATTTAATTCAATTCTGAGGGAAGTTAATCAAATTTAAGATGATCGTTAAGATGAAATGAAATTAGGCGCACCTCTTCGAGCTTCTCGTGCTTGCCGGCGCAGAGTATGCGAAACTTGAGCAGATTCCTTGGCACATCCCGATCCACGAGACGCTCCAAAGAACGCGCCAGGCTAACCACGAGAGCTGTGGCATTGTGTTCCGATAGATTGAAGTACTTGTGATCGCCGCTGGCATCGGCGCTCTTGAGGGCGACACTGGAGCGTGGATAGGCCTGGAGTCTGAGGATTTCCTTGCCCACCTGGGCATCCTCACGGAGACGGATGAAGCGAACACCTTCACTTTCCGCCGCAACGCCATCTAGCGAGTGGAAGGCGCAGCTGGCCGAGTTAGCTAAAGTGGAGCAGTTATAGATAATAGTTAAATATCAGAGACGGACCAAAAACAAAAACAAAAACAAAAAACGATGACAAATTATCTACACTGTTTCTCTTTTATTTGGCATGCTAATTGCGCGCTGAGAACCGAAAACGACAAAAAAAAAACAAAAACAATTGAAAATCTCCATAAGGCAACGTGCGAAGCGAATCTTTGGGACAATTGTTGTTGTTGGATGTTGGAGTATCTGCCGACTAGCCAAAACTTTCTACGTTTGTCGCGTGGATGGGCGTCGACACGCCTACCTGCAGCCAGACACCCGCACCCCTCCACCTTCCCGCCCCGTCCTTGCTTCAGCTGCTGTGATTTTCATGAGCAGTTGCAACACTTTTCCAACATGCATTCAACATTCAACTGCCGCTATTGCCATCTCTCATCTTGGGACGCCCGACTGCAATCAGCGAATTATTTTTGCGTTAAGGCTCGCGATTCCGTTCCCACCCTCATGACATAATTAGGCATGTTTCAGTTTTGTTGTTGTTATCGTTGCTGCTGTTGTTGTTGTTGCAAGTGCAGCGCTGCAGCAGCTACCAGTGACAAGCTGTCACAGTTACTGTTGGGTTGCCAGTCTTGGTTTGGGTGTCTTGTGCCTTGTCTTGTCTTGTCTTCACTGACTTACTGCCTCAGTGGCTGACTTTCTGACATTTTTTCGGAACATCTAGTACACGGCGAGAAACTATTATTTCAGTTGTCTTTTTGTCTTGCTGCTTATTGTTGTTGCTGCTGCTTGTTATTGCTGGAGTGAAATCTTCACAGTCTTTTCTTAGGCTTTACTTCTTTATTGTTAGTCTTATTTCATTTTTTCTATATACATATATATATTTGTATACTATGCAGTTGCTGATGCCAGAGATTGCAATTCGAGTTGCAGTTTCTATTTACTTGCAGTTTCTAGCTTGTTTCGGTGTGAACTCAGATTATTTGCCAGGCACACAAATAAATATAAATGTATTTATGTATGTATATTTTTTTATATACTTTTAATATGCAAATGTTGCCTCGCAATTGTGCCACAAAGATTTATTGCGCCGGAAGTGAAGAACTTTATGGGGGAGTTGCCGGGGCCGAGATTTTGGGTCCAATTCAAATTTAAAACTCAGTTAAGCTATAAAATTCATACATCTAGAATCTAGAATACATTTCAAATTGTTAATATTTATTACGGCTGCTTTCAATTATTCAAATGATATTTCTTATTGTATCTCAGAGTCATTGTATTCATTTGTCATTATAATTAAGGTGGTTGAGAAGTAGTCGGAAATATTTTTAACAAAAGGCGCAAAGCTTAATCCAAAAATTATTCGGTTCGGTTTTATTGATATTTTAAGCTTATTATAAATTTTTTAATGATCTTTCATGTGGCACAAAATATATTTGATTGATAGATTCAAAGGAAAGTTGTTTTTCCTTGGATTAAAACTTTTTATAGTCAGCTTACAACTGATGTTAAATTTTGGTTTGCACTTTTACAACTCGTTGAAAATTTAAATAAATTAATCATTATTATTAATATTAATTTTTATGTTGTGCAATTTACAAAATGAATCCATTTGCATATGACATCAATAATTGATGGCTGATTTATTTGATGATCACATTGAATTAGTTTATGAAAAGCTGTCACACTTTATGATCTAATGTCATAGTTGTTAGAGTGATCCAGTTCTTTTAATTTTCCACAGCTTATCACACGTTCACTGTCAATGCTCCCATTAAACATAAATTATATATAATTTGAATTCGTTTATGCTAAACACTCGCATCTCATTCACTTGTCTGGAATACTTAAGAATTAAGTTCAAGCGGCCAGTGTTTTTATTTTTCCAGGTAACACACACATACACACATACATATATATAAATTAAAATTTAATTAGAACGTTACGGAACTATTTAAGTGCCGCCTAGTTGTTCATGACAAGTTTTGCGAGTCGCCTTGCGACTTGTTTACCCATCATTTTGGGGCGATCTCGGACGGTGTTAAAGGTGTTGCCGAGCAATGCTGGAGCTGGTTAGGAAATGGGTGAGCAAGTTGGCTGTGTCACAAGTTGCATCAGCAAAGTGACCATAAATTAAACAATTGGCACACTGCACCGATGCTGCTTCATTTACCTGTCGCCTATACATATGTAAATTGACAGATTTTGAATTTGAAATCCGGGTTATTTAACGGTTCACCAATATCCCAATAGCCCCAACGAGACAAACAAGTTGGTTAATGCATTGAAGCAACAACAATGCGGTAGACGAAAGACGAAAGACGTCAGACTTGACAAATCGGCTCGCAGTTGCACGCACAACTCTCTATCACACACAAATACAGCTCACACATACACATAGTAGCAATCACTGGCGAACACGGCTAAAACGACATTTTGGCCAAAAAAAACTTGCCTTGCACTATTCCCGTTTGAGCCGCTTCCATTCCCACGGACATGAAGAAGGCACACAGGCAGTTTATATAAGCGAAGCTTAAAAACATATGCTTTTGCATGTTGACGACACTGAAATATCCTTTGGTGTCTTAGTTTTGGGCTTTCAAAAGAAAAAGCGTTATCTGCGGATTCGATTCGATTGTGGCCCGAACACACTCACATCGCGAACAACCGACGACGCAAACACCTCACAAGCAACTGAATGATGTGCCCAAGTCGCCAGCTCGTAGCCGATCTAGCCAAGTTAATAGTAGTAGTAGTGGTAGTGGTGGTGGTAGTGGTGGTAATAGTAGTGTGGTCTACTATTTGAGCATATGATGCGACTTGTTTTTCCAGCGACAAGTGGAAATGCAGGAAAATGAAAAGTTTGCAGTCGCTGGTGGGGGCATCTCAGTCTGGGTCAAAAGAATGAGCAGCAGTTAAGCTTATTGATGCTCCTTATCGATGCTGGTCAAGACTAGATTACAGACAAATAAAAAGATTCAGATAGAGAGAGATAGAGAGAGAGAGAGAGAGAGAGAGGGAAAGATATTTTGAAAAACCGTTGCTGTTTTGTTTTCGAAATGCGCTCGGGCTTTGGGTAAGCAGCAATGAAATCAAGTGAAAAGAAAAGGTATATGGAAGTACAGCAATAAGGAAGACTATCCCAACGGCCAACAACTACAATAACAATGGCCACAGCAACAACAACATTAAATTAGGAATTGACTTTGCCGCTTTGTAATAATAAAAACAATAAACAACCAAACTTATTACCATAATATAAACACGCAGTCAACTTATAAGAAGAAAATTAAGAAAAGTACACTCACAAAAAAAAATCGCTTTTAAATTTAAATCACCTTAAGAACTAGAAAGCTTTTCTTGTTTTTAGGAAAGCTTTTTATATGTATGAAAAATAATTTCTTAAGATTAGAAGGCCTTTTAAATCTGTCTTTCGCTCCAGATCAAATGATTTGTATTTATAATTGTTTATTGTTATTATTATTGTTTTTAAGTGTGAAAATTAATACTTTCTGGAAATATTAGAAAAATTTAAGAATTAAGAATGAAGAGTCTGGTTATTTTGATTTTAGTTAAGTTCAGTGTACACTTTTTTCTGAGTGTAGAGTAAAAATAGAGCATAAGCTTGTTGCGCCCCAATGAAATGTGGTGTTAGCATCAGTGTGAGTAGAGTTGGCCATTAACACGCCTCTTTTCATAGTGGCAGCGAAGGCATGTTGGCCAGTTGGTTAGCAGGGGGCCAACGATGCAGCCAAGCGCAGCTGCAACTATGAACAAAAAAAAATAAATAAAAAATAAATAAAATCAAGAAAAAAATCAGCAACAATACAAACCTCCGACAATGGCTAACAATAATGTTATAAGCTGCCATCGACCCATCAGATGAATGGACTTGGTTAACAGAAGACGCAGTGAGTGCAAAGGCATCTCTTAACGGTGCTCAAAGAACACACAAGCAACGAACATGGCCAACAATAACAACAAGAACAACAACAAAACGAACACATAACAACACAACCAAGTCAAGAGCAGACTGAACAAGTTGCAAGCATTTGTGGCTAATAGACTTTTGCATAACACCTGACTGGAGCTGATGTCTTTAGGCTCAAATCGAAGCTACTGCCGAGGGGTGAGGCTGATGGTGAGGGGGGAGGGGGTTGGAGGGGAGGGAGGCAGTCATTGTCCGCCCAGCGGTTTGGAAAATTGACGCGTGCGAAGACCAAGAGAGACTCCTGAGACTTGTGGTTGGTAAGTTGCAAAAGTGGCCCAAATGCGAGAGCTGCTCGAGCAGTTCTACTGTAGAAGTGAAAGGAGGAAGAAGAGAAGCGTTAACTCAGTCAACTTTAACTAATTTGACTATGTTAATTGCGAGTTGCCAAAATCATAACAAACATAAATGCTCAATTGCTGATTGCTGCTCGTTCCTCAAAAATGTTGCAACACAAACTCATTTCACATGGTTTGTTGGCCTAAAAGCGCTATTAGCTTATAAACGTGTTTTAGCCAAGTATGTATTTCTTGTAAACAGCACTTTGGAAAGTGCATTGAATTTTAAATGATTAAAGAAGGAAATGGAGACATTATGTTCTTAAGAAAACGAAACTGTTTGCATTATTTGAATTTTGTTTGTAGCTCGAATCAATCAGTCAAATTTCTCTGTTATTTCTATGATTTTTAATTCTTTTGTTAATAAAACAAAAACTTTTAGCTGTGAGTTCATTATGAAGAGAAGGTAAAGTTTATTAAAATAAAGCAGCTTTGTTTGAAGCAAGTATTTAAATATTCTTCATTTTTATACATATAATATCTGTGCCTTATCCGATTAACACTAAGATATCAAAATATTTATTGCTGAGATTATTCAAAGCAGTCAAATAAATAATTCATATTATTTAGTAAAAATTTTGAGTGTATTTCGAATAGTTAGACCAAAAATCAGTCGGTCTTATTCACTGCAAGTTGCTTTTTATTTATGTTGCGCCACTTGATTTTTTGGCTACTTTCTTATCCAGTTTATCATTTCACCGAAAACGCAATAAAAGATTAAATTCAAAACTTGAATGCAAAATGTGCGCGTACTTATCAAACTATGACAAATAGGTGGCGCTCGCAGCATATGGTTGCTGCCATCGCTAAGCAAAGGTATAAACCACACTTAAAAGTCTTTTCCACGTTTCATATGCGTCACAGTAAACTGCAAAATGATGACAATAAAATTCACCGCATACGAGACGAGAAACAGCCAAAAGGCGTTGTTCAACGTGAACAGGCCCAGAACGGAGAACTCCAGACTATCCAAGGGCCACAAAACCATCGGTGTGGGTAGCATGGCCTGTTAAAAGAAATGGGTTAAGTCACATATATTTTTACAGTACGCGCGCAATATTTAAGAATGCAATACAACTTTCTGCTGGGCTAATTTAAAATACATATACAGTTGCGGTCATAAAAGTAGTAGAACTGCATCTCATCCAAATCTTCAATATGAAGTAAAAATGCAGTTGTACAAAACCAAAAATATTTTGATTCTCTTGTTTTAAATGATTTAAAATAATATTATTTTCCAAATAGTAAACGTAGTAAAATATAAAACCGATCATATCTAGATTTTAGAAAGAGAAAACCGAGAACACTTTACCTTTTTTTTTGACTACCATTACAATGATAAATTTAAATAATAATTTATTAAAAATAAATGTAAGACAAATATAAAAATTATTAAATTTAAGGTCTTTAATTTAATTTATGTTTAATTTAATAGCTATGCCAACTTTAAACGTTTACTTGTTTTCAAAACTGATTGTTTGTATTTAAATGAATTTGTCATAATTTCTTGTACTATATTTTACGTTTTTTTATGTTAATTTCCACCACTATTATTTTTACCACAGCTTTAATAGCACAACGACCAAATGAGTCCGTATGTGTTTTACAATGCATATTAGTCTTTATACTACTTTGGCTAAATTCATCAGTTAGCTTCAGATCGTATATATACGAGAGATGAGCTCCTTAATCTAGTACTAGCTTTGTTTAAATATATCTTGTTCGAACTCACTGAAACTTATGTTTTAATATCTTATCTAATCTAATGTCTCTCATTTAATGCAAATAACACATTTATAATTTTCGGGGTAAATAAATATATATATATTTAACCACATTGTATAATTTCTTATTACTTCCATAAAAATAACAATTACCTTCAAATTATGTTCTTTAAAAAAACACTGTTAAATGCCATTTAAATAAATGTATAAATAAAAATATATATATTACTTCAACTATTAATATAACCATTGTTATAACCGTTTTATGTTCTATAAAAGTACTTATGTAATGAGTGAGTCATAAAAGAGGAAGTCCTAGTTAACGAGCGAACACTGTACATAATAAAGGAATCTATTTTTTTACGCACCTGTTCGTTGGTCATTTGTGGTGGCACATAGCAGAGTTGGAGGCAACGACGACGCAGTCGAGTGTGTCGCATCTGGCAAAGATGAGTGGCCAGAACGATGGCGTACAGCTGAATGGCGACAATCACACAGTAGTTGGAGATGGTCAGCGGGATGCCGTGCTGCTGCACAAAGTACGACATGTAGGCGTACATGTTGGCCAGTATGTTAATGAAGTTGCCAATCACCAGCAGAAAGATTCCCAGCTGAAAGACGCCAATGAAATCCAGGCACACTTGCAACAAACGACGCTCGCGTCGCAGCAAACGATCCTGCTGAGATTTATCGCTGGCGAACTGTTCCCACTGCAGCTCCAGTTGCTGAATGCTGGCCAGAATCAACAGCAGGCCAGCAAAGATGCCGTTGCCAAAAACGCTGCTCACATGTTGTACATAGAGTTGAACGCTGTAGGCGAGCAACTGGAGCCAGGGCAGCTTGGCGGCATTCTGCTGCAGGAAGGGCACATTGCAGAGCAGTTCGTACAGCGAGATTAGCAGCTTGCCCCACAGCAGCAGCTTTGCTCCCCAACTCAATTGGACCCGCCGATGCAGTCGCTCCAGTCCGTTCAACAGCTTCGCCAGTCGGTGTCGCTGCCAGATGTGAGCGCCGAGAATGGCCAGCGAGATGGCCAAATCGCCAGCCATGGTGCCCAGTGCGATGTGCCTGAAAAGCTGCGAATGCTGCACATTTGTCGTCTCGTAGATGGCTACACTCTGGCGCAGCAGCAGCGGCGACAGGGCCAACAGGCCCAGCCAATGCAATGCCGCACTGGTTGTAACTAGGCGGCTGCATTGGCCACCACGCCCACTGCTGAAGTTGAGAGGAGCCAGGCCAAGCGCTTGCCACAGGCGCAGCAGCAGACACAGCACACCCAAGTGCGGCAAACGTGGCATGTTTAATGCAACTGACTAATGAACCCAGAGATTTCAGCTAGCTTCAGTTAGAGCCCGACTTTTTATTAGGAATCTAACTGCAGTTATGTGACCATATTTACACTGGAAAAATCTTTGTTGAACTTGGTAAGCCGAAGTCACTTCGCAGTAAAAAACAGTATTCACATAATGCGAAACTTGAAATATATATCTTAGATAAACTGGTTGAAAGTATAAGTAATATTATATAAATTTGAATTTGTGTAGTCTTGTAAAACTAATGTTATTTAATTTCAGTAATTCAATTAAACAATTGATTAATTACACTTTAGTTAATTAGACAGCCATTCTTTAAAGAAGTTATTTCTGACTTAATCTTAAACTATTGCCTGCCTAAATTGCTCAACACACTCGCAATAGTTTTCGATGTGTGATTAGACTAATAATCTAATCTTTTTTCGAGAGTAAATACATATATGTGTTTTCAATATTAAACTGTGTACAAATCATGTAATTGCAATTTGAAAAAGCGACTTATGTTTGAATTTAAAATAAGCAAATCATTAAATAATTAATTTTCCTTTGTAAGTTTTTCATGTGAATCCTTTCAATGACAATCTGCCGGGGGCATAAACGCAGTTTTGACATGGAGTATGGTTGTTGAAACAACAACAAAAGAGGGAGTCTTTTGGTGCTTGGGTCTTGGAGCCTTATGAAATGTCCGCAAGAAAAAGAACAGGGATGCAGTGTTATTGACATGCTACAGGGGGGCATAATGGTCAAGACAAAAGCCGACAAAGGACCACTGGGCACCTACAGGCTGAGTGAGAGTAATAAAAAAAGAAGAAAAAAAACAACAAGCAACATTGCTTTGTGACAGAACTTAATTTTAAGTTGCATTTATTTATTTACCTTTTTGTTTTACAGTGTATTTTAACTGTCGCTCGTTATCGTGCCCCCAGTGGAATTAGAGCAATTCCAGATAAGTGCTACGAAACACGATCGATAGATACAGATACAGATACAGATACATGCACAGCTACAGATACATATACGGAATATAAATACATATACCCACAAGTATGTGTAGAACAAATGCCAAACATTATTATTAACACAAATCGCTTATGTATATTTATATATATATATGGTATGTGGGATATATAATCGTTTATACTGCACACTTTGCTGGCTGACTCAGTAATTGTCATTTAAGTCTTTCGCTTCACGCGCAGCTCAAATGTTTTCGTTAGGGTGGACATAAAGTTGGGCATTTCCTTCATCTGGTTGAGTGCCTCGTTCTTCGTATTCGACTGGTACTCGTAGGCCACCTTCCGATTGACCGCGGTCAGCATACGCAACAGATCAATGCCATCGGGCTGCAGGGCGTCAAAGCTGGCCGTTGAATCGAGCACCCGACACAGGCTCTGTATGAACCAGGAGCCTTCCTCCACATTACGAAACGAGAAGTACTCTGAAATTATTTGAAATTTAATGAGAATACCTACAGATCCTAAAAATCTCTCTTCGCCACTTACTGTCAAAGGTGGAATAGAAGACGAGCATGTCGGCAGTGCTGGGTATGGCATAGGTCACTGGCTGTACCACTGGAGCAGCTGCTGGCTCCAGTTCTCTAGTCATGACCGCAAAGGAGGAAAACTCCACAGCCTTCTCCAACAACTCGCCGCGACAGGCTTGCAAGAAGAATAGTTTCGGTTTGTTCACCAGCGATTTGCAGCTGTCGCCCAGAAAGGGATTCCACAGGCGCTCCACAGGATACGACATGTCCTTAAAAAAAAAAATTGTTACTTTATTCATATATACATGATTTCAGATAATGTATAGAAAACATACCTTAGCATAGACCTTGCCTTCGGCGCCATGCGACATGAGAACAAGCACAAAACAATCATTTTGACTGTGATCCTCGCGAGCCACTGTAGCATAAAAATAAGCACAAAATTGAAAGAAAATAAAAATCACATGTGTCAACCAATGCATATCTCGTCGACAAGTCACTGTTTATGGGCATTACTCACCCTCCTTGAGCAAATCGGTTATTTCGGCAAAGGTCAGATCGTTGTAGGGACGCACATCGAATCCGTAGCCGAGCAGGGATTTCTGAATATCATCGCGATCGCGTTCGGTGCCCGTGCGCTGTTTCTGACCCTTGACATCCTTGTGATTGAGTATTATGGCGATGCCGATGCGAGCACAATTTTCATAGGTGTCATCCTTGGTTGGCCGGGAGATAATTGTACGCTTGAGATCTGCCTCAGATGTGGGCGTTTTGGCCTCGAACGTTGCATCTGCTTTGTCTTTCTTGTGCTTGTTCTTCTTGCCAATGGAAAAAAAATCTGTGGTGTCCATAACCGTCTTTCTTTCCAACCAAATCGTGACTAATTTCGTTCATTTCATATGGCCCGAAAGCTTCTGCTCTCTACTCCGGCTCCCAAAAGCTAACAGCGCCCAGCTGGTCTAATCTTATCAATGCATTGCGATATTCGCTTATCAGTTGGGGGTCTTCAAAGCTTTCGATCTTTTTCTAACTGTGCCCAACTCTTCAACTCTTGCTGTTTCTTTTTTATTTTATTTTTTTGGCCTAGACGTTGATTAGCCTGCTGCAAGGGAAATTCTCTTCATTGCCGGCAATTGGCAGCTAATAAAATGGATTTTCTGTTGAGACGAGACAATTTGATTTGTAAAACGAAACACGCCCACGCCCATTTTGAAGGGCGGCTGTTGTCATTGCTTGTGGAAATTACAAGCATCCGTCAACATCGTCGTCATCATCGTCGTCGTTGTCGTCCTTCTATTAATGTGTTTTCTATAAATTGCAATACGCAGAAAAGCGGAGTTATACAAAGTCACAGCGCGCCAAAAGTTCGTACCGCAATTCAAATTTGACACGCACACAAAGCAACGGAAACCGGAAATGAGTATGGCACCCAAAGAGTAGTAGAGGAGTGTTTCGTCTAGATGGGTATTCTACCATCATGGCTGCGAGTGTGTGTGGAAAAAAGTGTACAAAGTACGCAGGCAGCATCCCATTGTCAGTGTACCGTTAGAGAGCGCGTTGCGTGGGCGCCTAAGAGAGCGGAAGCCGGCAAAGAGAGCCCTCGCTATGTGTGTGCGTGTGTGCGGAACGTGTGGTAAATGAAACATTGTTGCAGACCTGACACAACAGCAACAACTATTCCGGCTAATTAATCCAGCTAAAGACGAGCCATGAAATGTTTTGATTGGCGCAAAGCAACTCTATTTATATAAAAACTTTTTTTTCTTTACCGCTTATGCCAAGTTTAACCACAATATTCATATTTAAATTTATGGTAGTAATGCTATTAATTAACTTGTTTTCAAGCTGATATCATTATTACATTAATGAGCGTTTGACAAATTTGATTAGCATTCGTCATGTCAAATTAGCTCAATAAATATTTAATTACGTTTCAAAATTTTAGTGCATGTCTGCATTAAATCTACTTTAATTCAATTTAGGCAATTATGCATTTGCCATCATTCCCACTTCGTTTCACGGTGCTTTGTTTTTATGCGACCGCAGTCAAAAAAAATCAAACGTCAACCGATTCGATTCGATTCGATTGAGATTGCCTGTGCGAGATTGCACTGCAGAGAACAGCACAAATCAGCAGCATCAGCGATGTCATGAAGAGAACATAAACACTACACCAAAAGCAGTGGCAACAGCATAGCATTAGCAGCGACATCGACCATCGCACAGTGGAGTCCATTTTTGAATATGGGAGAAAATTAAAAATATTTTAAAACATTTAAAATTTAATTATAAAAAAGTTTTTGGAAAAGATATAAGAAATTTGAAAAAAAATCATGTGAAAATAAAAATTCATTCTGTAGATTATATCATAGAAATATTTAAAAATGCGAATTTTATTTGCAACCTATGTACAAAATTGATTAATTTTAATTGCTGTACAAAACAGATTGATTTCATATTGCAATTGTTTATTTAATGCTCATCAGCGTATATACATAGCATGTACCACTGTGCGGCGCCAGCAGCGCCCGCAGCAGCAAGAGCAACAGCAACAACTTGGTTTCATTTCCAGTTTTCAGTTGCGCGACGACTTGCATTGCGAGTGGACGTGTTCTGAAACGGTGCGGATGCGGAACGACTGTCGAACAAAACAGAAAACACAAACAGGCGTCGAATTATTTCAGTTGAGTGTGTGTGTGTAAGTGTGAGTGTCTCGCGAATAATTTGCCTGCAGCAACCGTTTCGTCCAAGCAATTTTGGGAGCTGTGGCTGCTTTTCAGCTCAGCGCGAGAGCTGCTTGTTTTCATTTCATTGTTGTTGCTCTTTGATTAAAGGCCTCCCAACAACAACAACAAAATAAAGAAAAGTAAAAGGAAAGCAAACCAAACCAAACCAAACCAAACAAAGCTGTAACAACAAAAAACAACAACAACAACCAAGAAGTGTCTGTGTGCCAAGTGCTAGCATCCAAAATTGTTGTTTGTTGCGGTATTTTTTTTTTTGGGAAATTAAATGATGTTAAGTGCATAAATCGTTCGACGCAGCAGCAACAACAACAACTGCAGCAGCAGCAACAACTGCAGCAGCAACAGCAACAGAAGTGAAATGAAACTCCAAGGTGGAAACGAAAAGTATGTAAAAGAGTTGCAGCCAAAAAAAAAAACAACAACAACACACACAAACAAACAGTCTCTACATGTATGCCTTTGTGTTTTCACATAATGAGCTGATTAACCCTTCTCCCTACACATGTGTGAGAGTGTGTGTGAGTCATGTGTGTGTGTGTTTGCTTTGTATGCAAAACGTGTGCGACAACAAATTAGGGTGGTGGTTGGGCCAGATGACAAAAGGAGCAAATAATCCACTGCATAACTGAAATCAAATCAAAAACAGCTATAACGAAATAAAAAACAAAAAAATTACTGCACGCTTTTAGGCGATTGGGCATAAAAATAAAAAATTTATAAAACATAAACAAACCAAAAAAAAAATCTAAAAAACATCATCATCATAAGTGAAACCATTAAAATTCGGACATCACATCCGCAACAACAACAACAAGTATATCCTAAAAGTTTTGCAAGTGTGACCAGCTGCTGCTTCAACAACTACTTATCAAATTTTGTTTAACTGCTTCTGTTGTAAAAAGTAAAAAGAAAAAAAAGCAATTGTAGAAAAAAATAAATTAAAAAAAATCATATATAAAGCTATTAAAATTCTGCCAACATTCACATTCACAACACCAACAACAAGTAGCTGTCTTTCCGTCAGCTCCGTCAGTGTGACCAGCTGCTGCGCATTGATTGTTGCTGCTTCCTCTTCTTTTTCATTCCTTAACTCAAATTTCCACTTCTTGCCAACTGTTAGCAAATTGAGTTAAGGGCAGACAGAGATCTAATGAACCCCGTCACTGGCCTTTTAAATTACTGAACGCACCTCGCTCAACAAATATTTAACATACTTTATGACAGTCCCCAGTTGACCAGAAGCATCCCAAGCAGTCAGGTGGCCAGGGCAGCAAATGTGGGTTGGGTTGGGTTGCTTTGGTGTACAGGTGGGCATCCCAGAGGCGGACAGAGCGAGACTAGGTGTAGAGTCTACTATGACTATATGTAACAACAATATTTATTTATGTTGAAATGTTGAATGTTGAACGCTTGGTGCTTGGTGCAAAGGTTGCGCTTTTCTGCCACACAGCGACCCTTTTCTGCTCCCCGGGGGCAATTGGCTGGGCCTCGTTGCTTGTTGTTGTCTTTTTTTTATGAACTTGGCTTTTATGAAATATTCAGGCTTTTAGCTGCTTTGATAAGAGATGTGAGCGCGAGAAGGAGAACAGCTATGGTTGCTCCTTGGGACTGCTTTGATGTTGTGTATGTGTGTGTGTGTGTATGTGTGTGGGTATGTGTATGTGTGCAGGGAGTGCAGGCAAACAAACATTAATTGTAACTGTAAATGGCGTGAAACGCTTGAATGAAGTGAAAGAGTGAGTGAGTTTGAGTGAATGAATGAAACGAATGAATGCTCAGCACTGCTGCCTTCAATGAGTGCATGAATGACAGTCAAGTAGACGCGACTGAAAATTGCGTTAAGTGGCAGCAGCAGCAGCCTCAGCCGGCGACAATTTAGATGAACTTAACAAAACACTTGACAGCAACGCTGACAGGGCCAAAGTGGGCAATGTGAGGGGTGCGGAGGGGGAATTGCGTTGAGCAGAGCTGAGGGGCAAAAGTGAGCAGAGTCCATGCTATAAACGAAATTATGACGCTAAATTGAACACGAAACGGCCATCGAGGCAAAGAGCAGTGCCAAAGCATAAACCCATCGTAGTTTCAATCGAATCGAGAGGGTTTCATTTACAAAAGCAGCTCCCCAGCTCTCCCATCACATCTCCTCCCCCACACCAACAACCGACCTCGCATTTAACGCGCGAATGAACCAGCGACAGCAATCATCCAAAGCAGGGTTGGATGGAGACTGGTGGCTGGAGACTGGAGGTGGCTGGGCAGCTCATTCCTACGCCTGGAGTTGGGCCGTTGGGGTCGTCGTGCCATTGTTGCGGGCAGCAGTAGCAGCACAAGCAGGCATCGTTTTGAACATAACAATAAAAGTCATAATAATAATAGTAGACATCGAAATACGGAAATGATTTTTGGGCAGCCATCAAAATGGGGTTGTGCTTCACACGGCTATGGATAGAATTATCAGCGTATGGCTGCGGGTCTGGTTGTGGCTCTGGTTCTGTCTCTGTCTCTAATTATGGGTACGGGTACACGGGTATGGTTACGGTTCTCGATGCGTAGATCAGCCAGTGTGTAGTGTTACTTGCCACCGCACTAGCGGAAGGTGAAAATTAAGAAATTAGCATGCAACCAGAATGGGGAGAGACAGCTGGGAGCTTGGGAGCAGCCCACAAATTGCCAGCCGCCGCCGTTCACTTTAACTTAATTATATAATGTACGAGACAGCGAGAAAGAGATAGCAGCTGTTGTTGCTGGCTTGGTTGGCTTTTTTGCGGCACATTGCAAATTAAACGAGCTGAATGCATTTAAAGGCTTAAAAGCCGCCACTGTCGCTTTACCGCAAATCAGCCCAAGCCGACGGCTTAGTGAGCCGCACAGCTTCGCTGTCTTGGGTGAGTCAGCTGGAAGCAGGCAGGCAGACAAGACTGGCAAGACGAGACTTAGGCAAAAAAAAAAGAATAAAATAAAACAAATGGGTGTATATGCAATCCTCAAGCCACAAAGCAATTATGCAGCAGCACAGACCAGCAGGCAGGCCGGTTGGCAGCTTAGGCAGCTCAGGCGACATCATGTCAGTTGCTGAAAAATTGCACTCAGTAAGTAGGTAGAGGTGCTGGGAGTAGACAGCAGTAGCCGACAGGTTGAAGCCAGCAAATTACTTAAAGACAATTTTAAAATTTCCCCTAATAGCCAGACTTTAAACAGCTCTCGAGCCGCCGCCCATTTACTACACTGTGGAAAAACATGCCTCATCACTTTGAAGATCACAACTAATTTCTATGTCATAGAAAAACAAATGCGAGAAGTTGAGAAATTAAAATAATAAAAAATAAGTTTATGTACTATTTTTCTTTTAAGAAGCTTTCAAATATTGCAAATCAACACTTTCAATGCTAGGAGTCTAGAATTCCAAGCCATGATTACAGTTGCCATAATGGATTTGATTCAATTTACTAGCAACATTGCTTCTGTATACAGTTCGAAATGTATTTCTGCAAAAATACACTATTTCTGTAAAGTAAAAACATATTATTTATTATTGGCTCTGTAGATAAAACACTATCCTTTCTGCTTTTAAGTAATTTATTTTAAGCTTCTTCTACAAAAAAAAATTCAATTTCTTTTAAAGATTGAAAATACTTCAATGCAAAGGATTTTTTTTTTCTTAAGTGTAGCGAACCTTGGTGGCTGATTGTTGCTATTGACTGCGTTTGTTGCACTGACTGGTCATGCCACATGCATCGTAATTCCCTGGGGTTTCATTGGCCGGGTTAGGGTGCATTGATGCGTGTCCCTGATTAGTGAGCCCTTAACCATCCATTGCCAATTACCTGCATGGCTTTTGTAATCAGCTTAAACTAAGCAAAACCCATTGTCTGTTATGTCATGATTATGCAAGAGGATATTTTTAAGCCAAGTATTGCAATTCGAATAATTGAATTGATAAACTTGCACTTAGATGCATTTGACAACGTTTTGGAATTTCATCTTTTTAATGTGCATGAAATAATGCATTAGAAATTTTGACCAACAATGTTTTATACTTTTTCCTAAAATAGTTTTCCATATCCATAATTAATTCAAAATATCACGTCGACATTGCTTGTTTAAGAAATAACAAAAGACTAATATGAATTTTCACAAATTGATTAATTTAAGAAGTTTAGTTTTGTCTGCAAAAAGTATTGTTAACTGTAGAAGTTTGGGGTTGTAATATGTATATTTATATATTTCTTTTTGTTTTATTGTATGTGGTTTATTTAGCATGCTTTTATCATTCATATAAAATTCAGATAGAACAGCTTACTTTACTGTCCAGATTAAAATCGTACTGACCTGCTGTTTGTGTTACAGATAATAATAGACTTATTCTCCGTGTCTCTGAGAGCTTTTATCTTCGTTGGCCCCTAACTACAGCTGCAATGCTTTCAAGGTTCAGCTAGGGTTTTCGATGCCTTCAATGCTGGAAAACAGACCACACAACAGCACCGCACACAGTCTGGCCGGGAGTAGGACCAACCCAGGCAGTAACCCAGCCAACCGAATGGGCTCAGCACAGGTTCTGCCCCTTGTCAATGTGCTGCTGCGTTTGTTTGTATTACTTGTTCTTTTTGCGGTATATCCCTGTAAGTGGCAGCCAAAAACAACAACAAGAACAGTACACATACTGGATAGACTTAAAGCTACACTCTGAAAAAGATACGCCTTACAATTTTGATTATCTACATTATACATTTTAAAAAATATATCATGATTTCGAATTTATATAATTATTTTTGTAGTTTCCAATTCAAGGAAATTTGATTTATGTAATAATAACCAGCCATAGGTTTTTCTGAGTGTGCCAGAGGATTGGACAGAGAGACAGCGTTAACCAATGGCCGCTCTGTGCCTGCGCTTCAATTTACGCCTAAGCACTGACAGACGATCTGACCAACTGCCGCACTCTCACTCCCTCTCTTTCTCCCTCTCCCTATTTCTTTCTCACACTCTCGCTCGCTGGTGGTCTCTGGACAGTGGCGTGGACGACCCGTCAACGGGGTCGCGGATTAACATTTGTTGCGCCTGCCAGACTCATTCATAAAAGCGCATGCAATCCAACTTTGGCCAGTGTCGTTGCCCAGCTGTCCGGCTGTCCAATTGTCCGGGCTGAGCAACCATTCCAAGTGCAAGGTTGCATGTCTCGCCGCCGACGCCTGCGGTTTTAAGTTTTATGTAGTTTATTTCATGCCTAACTCTCTCTCACTCTACGGCATTTGGCTTCAATGCTGCCGCACCCGTTGGTCGAGCTTTTGTGCAGTTAAGTGCTTAGTTGCGTGTAACTTTACACTGTTAAACAAACTCGCTTACCGCACGGTGGCACTGGCCACCTTTGCCTAAGTGTTTGTTGCACCATGCACCGTATGTGTCATGTGTGTGTGTGTGTGTGTGTATCGTGTGTGCCAGGTGCAAATATATTAGCCAAGCAAACAGTAAGGATAATGCTGAAAATATATACTCACCCACAACTTTCTTTCTCTTTAGTCCACCCCTCACTCTCCCAGTCTATCCTGTTTGCTTTTATTACAGTTTAACTGCCTTCCGCCAACATTACCCGCCTCCAAGTGTGTGGGCGTGTCGGAGATAGCTGCTTAGATATGTACAGTTAATTATCACGAATTTTCGTTAAGCTTCCGCTAATACAACATGATCTAATGAAAGCTTAAACTTTTTTATGTAGTTGTTTGAACTAAAATCAGTGTAACGTACAGAAAATACTTCAACATATATTTGAGTTCATCAAGACTATGCACTTAAAACTTTTGTCATGAAATGTGCGAATTGAGAACCAGTCGGTTACTGCATCATTTACCAAAGAATGCCTTAGTTTCTCATTTGCATTTTTGCAGTAAGGATTTTTTTCGTGCGTGTATTTCAAATAAATTATTTATTAGCTGGCGCTTTAGCGCAGCTGCTATCCAAGATTAAATAGTTCTTAAATATATGAATATGTATATGTATGATTTCTATTTCACTACAACCATAATGCGTTTGCGTGCTTAGCGACCCTACAATCCATAAATATGTTTATATATATATATATAATAAATAAATATATTTTGTATACATACTTTAAATATGTTTAGATATTTATTTGGCCATACTTCCCAGCTTATATCGATGACAAAGTTCTGCCTGAGGGCTAGAGAAAACTGGTACTTAAGCTTGTGTAAGCAGTTGTTGCTGTTGCAGTTGCTGCTGCTGCCGCTGTAAATCTTTGCAACAGCAATGGAGCAACACATATACACTTTGCTCTTGCCTCTTGGCTTGCTTCCGGCCACGCTGCCTGTGAAATGAGCAAACCAATGGAACCGAGACTTCTGAGTTGGTGACTGAATGCAAGACAGGCATCCAGTTGCTAGCCAGTAAACAAAAGCAAACATTGCGTGCCAAAAATTCCGGAAATTTTTAAGTCACAACATGTGTAAGCAGGATTTTTACACACACACAACCATAGCAAACTCACTCTATTGTTGTAGCTTATGCACGTACATACGAACATATGTACATATGTAATTCTGTACATATGTACATAGGTGTTATATCGCCCGCTCGTCATTTTTGCCGGGATGGCAATGTTTCGGGGTTTTAAGTGCTAAATTGAAATTCCGAAATTAAGTAATTTCTCCCATGGGCAAGTTGGATGGAGGTGCGGCTGTACCATTCAAGGAGTGGGCGTGCCACAGCGTTGTAAAACAACGCACATAAAACTACAAAGACGTCATAAACGGCAACAACAATGAATAGTACTAATAGTTTGTACTCTCTGTGTATGCATGTAGTCGGCACATAAAAAATACCCCTGAGAAGTGGCAGCATCCAAAGCATACACACAGTATCTTTAGCAGCCGCAGCAAAACAAGCTGTAAAAATTATAAGGAAATGGCTAGAACATAAACAACAACAGCCAAAGTGTGTTAAGCATGCTATACGAAAGATAAAACTAGACGGGCTGAAGAGAGGCACATCATTCACCCATAAACCGATGAGATATCAAAAATATTAAAGAGCTTTTGGCCAGAGAAATATGGAAATATTTGCTACTAAGCTATATGGATTAGCGTTTCATCATTTCAGAATGGTAATCCTTGGCGAAAGATTTAAAAGAAATTGAATTGGTGTTAAGAGGTTATAAATCGAATATTCTCTAGTTTAATATTGTGATTTTTGGCTTAGATTTTTTGTGGGTACATAAGGTAATATTATGCTAGAACTCAGACCACGGTCAAAATGAAATGGCTTGTAGAAATTTGTTCAGTTTTTTATATTTTATATTCTTATAACATTAATTATTTTAAGCGAAAATATTTTATTTTTCTTTATGAATAATAATCTATTAGATAATCTTGACTTAATGTTATTTTTTTATTACTTGTTGTACTTTTGGCAAAAACAATTCATTTGACTATATGAAAATAGATATATTTTTTTTTGACTTTATTTCATTTTACCATCGTTGAGACCTTTCTGGCTACACCTGTACCAACTGTAAATGATATTGGGTAAGAGGTTTTGTTTTGATTTCGCTCGATTCGGCCTGTCGAGCGTTAACATTCCACTTCTTTGGCTTGGGACAACGCTTTTTCAATTTCGGCGATGAACCAGCAAAAAAATATGTGGGTCGGCCAATGGAAATGGCATATTCATAGCCCTACGCCACCCAGTGGCCCTGCGGACAAGTGTACAGCGGGACGGAGAGAGAATGCTTCCGTTACTGGCTGCCAAGAAAAACTTAAACACTGCTTGCATTTTTCATATGACACGACAACTATTTATTACCCCGACACAGCCCCTGAAGCCCAAGACATGGACGGCTTTGCAGCCCGAAGATATTGAGCGTTGCTGATCAATGTTGTTGTTGTGTAGTCGCAACAATAAAGTTGAGTGTAGATGTGATGTGACCGGTTGCTGTTGAGGCGTCAACTCCTGCTGCTCCTGGCGCTCCTAGCGACGATGACGATGATGATGATGGAGAATGCGCATGTGTTACTAACGGCCCGATTATTTTTATTGTTTATTTGCTTTGATTTTGCCCTCGTGTTGTGTGGTGCTGTTCTCTTTCATGTTTTCATTTTCCTGGCTTATATATTGATATACATATATGTCTATATACATATGTATGTTTGGATTTGTTTTGTGTGTATGTGTGTGTATTAGTGTTGCGCATTTGTGCGTAACGAATAAATTTAGCAAAATAAATAAGGACAATAATCCTTTTGAATGCATTGCAATTGAGCTTTTTACAGCCATTGGCTTTCTCTTTGCCTCCGCAATGGGTTTCCGCTTGTAGGTTTACACACACACACACACACACACACACAAACACACTCATATAAAACACATTCACTTACGTGCAGCACTTAACTTAACATTGTGTGCCCAGTTGGATGAGCCTGGCTCTTGGGCACAATTGGTTTGTCCAGTAGTCCTCGTCCTGGCTAATGCCATTCTATTTTGCTTGATTTGCATTTCAATTCGAAATCAAATTTTTCAATTGCCAGCTGGACACACACAATGTACGCTGTAGAATACCCTTGAATACATATATGTGAAATGTATTTTTGTATGCGAGTGAGTGTATTTACTAAGTAGCGTCTGCTAACACCAACACACACTCACAATCACACACTCATTCACTCACAACAACACATACACACACACTCAGGACCGACACACATAATTGAATTTGTGCGCACAAAAATTCATAGCATGCTTTTTGGGGCCCGTGTCCCGCCCTCCTTTTGGGGTACTTCAGATCCATGTAATGGACAAAAGCTGCGCGCCAAGCTGTTGAAATTTCAAATCAATTTATTTATATTGAGTTAGCATCAAAAAGCATTAACCTTTAGCTGGCAAGGAGTCCCTTACATATATAAATATATATATGTATATATATATACGAGTGTCCAGCTGCAAAGTCAGCGCAAACAGCAATGCTCATTCAGGTCAACCCTGACTTTCCACTGTCTGTCAGTGTGACTGGCTGCCTTACAGTCTTTGCTTTTCGGTTAAGCTCGCTCTTATTTGTTAAATTAAAAGCTTCATTGCATATCAGCTGCTGTTGTATTTGTTGCTGCTATTGTTGTTGCTATTCGTTGTTATTGGCATTATTATTGGCCTCACAGCGCACAAGACTTTCAATTAGTTTTATTAGGGTGTACCAAACATTCCATTGACTGGCACCCGCTGCCTCACCCAATAAGCTCAACTCGGTTCTTTGTTGTTATTGTTGACTACACTCGACGCTGCTCGGCTCATCGAAATTGGCCTTTTGACTTTTATGTTCAATTTTTGTATTGTGGTTTGCTGTGGCGCGCACTGTTGCTCGCATTTCATATGATTGTTTTTAAGTTTTATAAGCAATTCTCTCCGTCGTACTCCTACGTTGTAGTTGCCGCATGATTGCGCAATATATGCTTAAAAAATATACACACACACACATAAAGTGTATAAACTAACATAATCCACTCTGATGCTTTCATAATACTTGATAAATTATAACCAAAAAACTTTCAGAATAAACTTAAATTTATTTTGTTTTAACTTGACTTTAACACTCATTTTTATGGAACTTAGTATTTTTGCAATGCTTATTTATTCGAGAAATCTGAAACAAAATAAAGCTTTACTACTATTTCAGAACAGTTATGGGTCTAGGAAGCGTACAAACGTTTATTACGATTCAGCTCACAAAAGGGTACTTGCTAGATTGTGCATAAAAACTCTTTATAGATGTACTTAAATCCATGATTCATTCTTGAACAACTTTTATAAAGCACATTTCAGTTGCGTGCCTCTTTAATTTTTTCAACATGACAATTATTCTATTTTATGGGTTTTATATTGTCTGTTGTTTTGTTAGACCTCAAGTGGCTTTCTCGCTGAAAATCTCAAGTCACCCCCATCCGTGCCATTCAAAAACTGTAGGCAGCAAATGTTTTTGACACGCCAAGTCTCTGGGTCAAATACTTTTAGTGCCCCTCAAAGGCAGCTGTTTGTTCTTGTTGTTATTATTGCTGCTGTTGAGATTGCTGTTGTTTTTGTTTCTCAGTTCTTGCCGAGCTGCGAAAAAGTTTATGAACAAGTTGAGTTTGGGGCAAGTCATCGTTGAGGCACTTGTTGGAAGCCGCTAAACACGGCTGGTTGGACTTAAAACGAAGTTAGCGCCGTCACTGCAACGATGTCGTCCTGAGAACGATGCCCGGTTGATTATTGAAAATGTGTCGACTGGGTCCAGTTGCCATAACTCAAGCATGGCCAATGCGGCAAACGCCTGCGTCGATTCTGCTGACAACTTTTGTAAACTTTATCCACCCCAATACGTATATATATTTTTTTGTGTGCTTTAGTTTTTTTTTTTTTTTGTTTTTGACTTTTTCACTTTTTTCTCCGTTTCGTTGCAGTGAAAAGAACTCAAGAACTAAATAAGTTGCAATGTGAAGAGCGCTTGTGGGATAAGTGAAAACGCTAGCATGCTAGCCAACTGACTGAAGGATTGAGAGAGAGATAAAGAGAGAGAGAGAGAGAGAGAGAGAAAGAACACGTTGAGAGGACAAACTCAGTGGAAACTGTCGGAAAACTTGTCGAGGAGCCCAGTAGCAGCTCCCCAAGAACCAGCTGCTGTGACGATTGACAAGACAAAAACAAAAGCCACGCTTGCAAGAGTTTGACAAGTGGCACAAGTGGCAGCAGCAGCAGTTGCAGCAACGCCCAAAAGCCCGCAGCTAGTTTTTCCACTCAGACTTTTCCAGAAAAGCAGCCCCACAGCAGCAAACGCAGTAGAAGTTAAAGCCGCAATCCATGGCCGCGTAGCTTTTGTATGCGGCTCGCATGCCGTGGCCTGGCAACAACAAGAACATCAACCAATACAACAACAACAGGACCGTGAATCCTGCGAACAATAGCAGCTCTACAGGCACAATATGTGCTGGACAAATACCGCAACGGAACGTCAGCAGCAAACGAAATAGTTGAGAATCAACAAGGACGCAAACATTGGCCAAAAACGAGCAGCTGGCACTGCAACCCATGTGTTTTTGTGATGAATCAAGGACACTTCAAGTGCCACCCCCACACTTAAACACACCAGCAGCAGCCGCAGCAGAAACAACATCTAAAGCATTAGCTTAAAACAGTCAGAAGAGAGTCGTCAATCGCAGCATGCGCAAACACAAAGCGCCGCCCAGCGGCTTCGCAATCAGTCCCAATCCCATGCCAAGGACAATGCAAATAGTGCAGAGCGATATAAGTGCAGCAAGTGCGTCAACAACAGCAGCACCTGCAGCTGCAACAACATCAGCTGCCACACTCGAAATGGAGCAGCAGCGCATGTTGCTCGGCCATGCGGCCATTGATGTCAATACACCAGCAACAGCAGCAGCAACAGCAACAATAGCTGCTGCTACAACAAGCACAACTAGTCGCCTTGCAGCGCCAACAGCAGCAGCGGCAACATTAACAGCAGCCAGCAGCAAGGAGCGACCGAGGTATCAAGTCCAGCTAATGTCCTTGCTGCACATTGCCAGCTATGTGCTCTGCTTGTGCGCTTTCAGTTTTGCATTGTACGCAAATGTGCGACAGACACGCATCGAGCAGCGATTACAGCGATTGCAACATCTGGATGCACGCATCGTTGAATTGGAGCTGCGTCTTGAGCAGCAGCAGCTGCAGCACTGGCCCGCCGAACAGGTCCACATCATAGAGAGCTCGAGCAGTCCTGGTGGCAGTGCCAACAATGAGAACGGTTCATCGCCACACCTGGCGCTGCATGTGCGTCGTGAACTGCATCGCTTGCGTCGCGATGTTTCCCACCTGCAGTTGACGCGACGCCAGCAGCGACGGCAAGCAGCTGAGGCAGCTGCTGCTGCAGCGGCAGCAAATCTAGGTGGCAGCCTTGCAGCCAATGGTGAATGCCAGTGTCAGCCAGGTAAGTCAACCGATTTAATTTCTCATATTTACAATATAGAGCTTACGCTACAACTAAAACTGGTGATCTCAAAATGATTTACTGTGTGAGAAGTGTTTTTATGTTTTTTAAAAAAATATCTTTACCAGACTAATAAAATATTTCTTAAATTAATTGTTAGGCTTAAATACCATATAACTGTTTGTGTATGAGAATTGATGTATTTCCAAAATCAACTTTAATCAAAGGCATCCCTTTTTTGTTGATCCATTCCCTGACTTTGTGAAGCAACCCTCGTTCAGTCTAACGTCTGTTGGCGACATTTTCAACGATATCAAGGCAACGTGCTGACCGGCAACAGTCTTTGTTTGTGGTCTGCGAACGGGGCATGGCTAATGCACAATTGGTTAGACATGTCAGTCATTGGCTCGTACCACAGCTACAAGAGCATATAAGTCAACAAGTCTAGTTATTGTATTTATACGTGTGCCAAGCGGAAAGCTGACGCAATTTAATTATTTTCGTCTGGTCTAATTTATGGCCGCTTGGAGATTTCATTAATTGGAAAAGTGTTTTTATTTTTTTCATCTGTTTCGCTCTCCTCACACAACATAGTCACCTCCAAGTCCCGCCAATGCCTAAACCCATAAACTCATACTCTGTGCGTGCGTGTGTGCAATTTGTCTGAGCTTGTGTCAGTCGCCTTTTGTACTTGGTTTGGCTTTCAGCATGCAGCTTCTTGTGCTGCTCGTTTCGGTTGGCATTGCCCAAAACTTTGATTACTCGGGGATTAGCCATGTCCTTTGAGTGCTGTGTCTGGCTGGCAGCCTTGGTGGCTGGCTGCCAAGCTTGCCTTGTGGTTTGCATAAATTTCGCTTAAAATACTTTTTAAAAACTTTTACGACACTCACATACAGAACGCACACAACGTTATCGCAATCACTTCAACTCCCCCCATGCTCCCTGACCTTTGCTTATGGGATTTAGCGAGGACATGAATGTAGTCGCTTGTGTCGCCTTTTGTTTGGAGCTTGGCGCATTAACGCAATTTGTCTTGACATTCGCACAATTAACTCATCCACTCGTCTGCCGCTAAGCTGCTGGCAAACATTGTAGATAATCCGGGCCACGTATGCAGCACATCAAATGCCCCACAGTTTGTAGTCGACAGCTGGCTGTTGTCCTTGGACAGCATATGAAGCATTCGCTGCATGTGCCAGGGGGCCCCAACTGTGCCACGGTAACTAAATGCTCAAAGCAATTATTTAACAACTTGGCCAATTCGTCCTCGACGTCGCCCTCCCCCTATTTAAGTCACGCAGACAAGATACGACGAAAAGTTTTCTAATCGATGCGCACGCAGGTCGAAAGTTTCTGCTCGCCAGCGCCAACGGTCGAAGTTTCTTTTCAAAGTCACTGCAAATAAATATATTTTGGTCTTTGCTTCACTCCCGACGGCTTTGATAAGCGCGTGCCAGGCAAACGTTACCGCCTCCTGGCTGCTGCCATCTTTGCTAAGACATTCAGCCTTTTCACAACTCTGAGCCGCGCACAATAAATCAAAGCCACCGGCGGAGAGAGCAAAGAGGAGAGCAGACGTTTGTCGTTTGCTTATCTCAGAGCGACTACGGCAATGGTCTTCATAGCCATCACTATATGCTGTCCGCATGTGTAGTACAGCATAACACAGCGCAGCAAGGACATTGCAGCCAAGCAAATGGATACTCAACTTTGAAAACGGTACGTTTAAGTCGATTATTTTGGATTTGTCAATTGGTCGTTTTAAAGTTGAAATTGATAAAAATTCTGTGATATGCACCGCATTGGTAGAAAGGACGAACAAAATAAGCCATGTACTGTGGGTAAAGGAGAGAAATGTTTAAATCCTGACAAACATAATTAAGCAAACAAATTAAGTTCACATAATTAATTTTCATATTCGCAAGAATAAATTTTGATAATTATTTTGAACATATATATATATATATATAAAACGCATGTTTAGTCCCATAGTCAACCCCTATTTCGGATCTTGTCAAACTGCAAATGACATTTGGCCACTTCTCATTCAGTCTATGCTCATCCCTCTCATACATCACAGCACACACACTGACACACCCACCCACACACACACACACACACACTCTCACCCACACTCATCTCTCATCCATTGTAGCTTTAGAGTATGTAGTTGAACATTGGCGAGTGCTCTGTATGGAGTTTTTCAGAGTCACTCTAATGTTGACCATACGCTGGTGTCTCTGGTGCTGTAGCCTGCTGCCATTCCCTCAATTTATCATAGCGAAGCGTAAAATCCACTTAACAACAACAACAACAACTACAACAAGAACAGCAACAGCAGTCACTGGAGAGAGCTTGATGCTCAACGGGCATCATTGGCTGCGTGTGACATTTTGCAAGCCAAAATATGTAGAACAAGCCACAGAGAACAGCACAGACACAAACACACAACACCCACATACATACAACACTTACACACACAGATGACACACACATTTAGATAGTTGCACGCATAAGGACAAATAGAGAAAATGGCATATGAACTATGGAAATTCCCAATTAGGTTTTAATGCGTACAAGTGCTTTTTATTCAGTGCAATTTCTCACAGATAACGTCACAAAGCAGTCAGATATGCCCAGCATTCTCAGTTAACCCCGCACTCCAGACACATTCAATTCACGTGTCTATCGCAGAGACCTCCTCACACCCTTCACCTACCAACCTCTGCTTCAATGCTTTTTTTTTTTTTTTTTTTGCTTTTTTGTGTATTTCACAGCTGCTGCTTTTCTTGCTGTTGGCTGTGTATATTTTTGCCAGTCATAAATTTCAATCACGTTGTCAGGATAACACCGAGTGGATAAACTCATATGTCTGTCGACTATGCTAGGCTGCGTCTCTCTCCATATGTTGCCATCGCTGAGGTTGCCATCAGGTACCAGCCAATGCTGGCATGGTTTTGAGGTGGTGCGAGAGGCCAAAGCACCCAATGCCAACCCCAAAGCCATGTTCCTTGTTGCTTCGGTTGTGCGGTTTAAGGGCGTGCCAAAGCAGAACGGCTAACTGTCTTCATTCCCCCCGCTGCTATTCTTGCGGCCACTTCGAGCGTGCCCACAGACGCTTGGGTTTCTTGTGGCCATTCAGACTGGAACCCAAAAATCGAATCGAATGCTCGCTGACCATGCCATCCCAAAGCGGATCAGAGCATACCACACCTCGCCATATCGATTGTCGCTACATATCAATTGGTTTCCTTTTCGTTTTCAATTTGGCCTGCTCCCCGTTGCCTGTTCCATGCTGGTCATTTGGTTTATGCGACTTGGAGAGTTGTTTGCACTGTTCGCTGGCTAAAGTTACGGCTGGTGCTGTTATTTGGACTTTCATTTGTGACTTTGCGTGACTTCTGGTTTACCTGGACATCTGAACACGCCTTGATTACTATTTAAATGCCTCGCTAATAGGCCAATAAACCATGTCGATTCACAGCATACAGCAAACAACGGCAAGAACAACAATTACATGTATCAGGGCAGGCGGACAACGACAGCTACAAATTAATAATTAGGAAACAAAATTAATGTGCAACTGTGGCCGTATATTCGTGTCTCCCCATCCTCAAAGATGGTATGCCGACTCACCCACACACGACGCGACATTGGATGCCACATTTGTTGACAAATTTATTTATTTTCCATTTTTGCTATACAGCATCTCCCTTTCCTCTGCCAGCTCCCCTTCCTACCCTTTGCCCTTGCCCGCTCTGCGGCTCTATCATTTGGTTTTATTTGCGGTTTCAGCTTCTCATCGCTTTTGCGTCGAAATTCCTTGATGGGGAAAAAATGCTATTAAAAATAACACAAAAGCGAGTCAGTCAGAAAAACACACAGGCCACTGGAAAATGCTGAAAAGAATACCGAGGCATCACCAGATATAAACAACATGAGAAAATAAAATTAATTTATTGGCAGCAATAAAATAAATGAATTAATGCAAAAATTCCATAAATTTCATTTAACTCTCAGAGAGATTTCGATTTCGATTTGGCTGCGCGCTTGTATCACATCTCCCAATTTATTTTGTGTTTCAGTTTATCATCGGAGCCAACATTTTATCATCAGCCGATGAGAAGTGTACTCAATGAAAAACAATTTAGAATAACATTTCGAACCAAATATGAAGTACCCCAATCCATATATAAATACAAGGATCATTTCAAAACAAAATTCATAAATCAAAAAGCCAATTCCATGACCAACTCTTCACTATTGATTGATATATTAATAATATATAAATGTACTCTACAGTGCGTAAAGTGTCTATTCATATCCAAACATTATTTCAATTTCTCATATTTGTTTAATTACTTATGTTGTTTTCCAGCTGCTTTACTTGGATGCTTGTTAAGAGTTGTCTTTGCCACAAAAACTTGGAAATTAACTCAATTCTGTGCTCACGAGTGCTGCATATGCCTCAAATTGAAGCGCACCACCAGACAAATCATGTTTAAGGCTTAGATATAGAATGAGTATCTTTTGTATGGAATGTGTGTGCATGTGTGTGTGCAGTAGTGACCGTATCTGCAACTGTCTGGGATGTTTGGCTAGTTTATTAGCCACATATGTGCGGATTTTTTTTCGGTTTCCAGTTCACATATGAGGTTTACGCTTGCTTATGGGCTGGGCTTGGCTTGGCTCACTTTGCTCTTGCTTTAGCTTTGGCCTTAGCTTTTTCTGCGGTTACGCCTTATTGCCTTTTCCTGGAAATTGAGAGCGTTGGCTGCTGCGTAAATATTTCAGCGCCAAACTGAAATTTATTCGACTCGTCGGCTCGTTTTGGGCCGCAACTGCGACATTTGACAAGCGTCAGCCAGCGATACAGTTCCCATTGCCTGGATCTGCTGCAGAAAACATGGGGCTGGCAATGGAAAATTGTCGAACGGGTGTGGTGGGGGATGTGGAGGGTACTGCTGAGACTGCTGGTACAAGCACTAGGCGTGCATTGCCTGTAAACAGAATTCATTTTTATACTTTTACGTGATTTTCAGCGACAATTCAGCGAGTACAGCGATATCGCTGTTGAACGACGCACATGCTCTAATTTCATGCCACGCTCACGTACACAGCAGCGCTCCAATAGCAGCGCCAGTTTCAGCAGCAGCTTCAGCAGCAGCGCCAGCAGCCGCAGCAGCAGCGGCTGCTTTATGATTTATTGCCTTGACACTGCGTGCTCTGTGCACAGCCTCTGCTTACCATGCCCCGCACTCGCCCGCTGCTCCTTTGCACAGACACAGCCACAGCCACAGCCACAACTACAACCACACTCACAGCTGCCTACCCTCAGCCCATCCACAACTCCACTGGCTGGCTGGCTGGCTGGCTGGCTAGCTGGCTGGCTGGCTGGCCGTCGTTTATTTTTACCAACGCATTGTTTGTTTGACAGACACACACAAAACTACTCCTCGTCGTCAGCCAGGATTTGTAGTCATTCTGCTACTGCCGTTGCTGACGCTACTCATGGGATTTGCTAGCGTTAGTGCAACGCCTGGCACCCATTCTCGTCGCCTGTTCACATTTAGCGATAAATACAAGTTTTATGATGGATAATAAATGGCTTCATTCGCGTTGACAAATAGTCTGGTTTTGTTTTCATTTGCTTTGGCTCGTCTCTGCCCGCAATCTCCAATCCCGCCTCCTTTGTTTATGTGCCCGTGCCCCTGCCCCTGGCGCTTGCGCTGCCGCTGCCCGTGCCCCAATATCTGTGAGGATATTGCTTCCGCCTAGCGGCGCTCTGTCATTGGCATTGTTTTTTGGGGGGCAGAACTGGTCACAAGATAAAGAGATGATGTATTGCCGGCGTGTCGTTTCGCACGTTGCCAAGTGGGTGGATTATGTTTTCAGGTAGGATTAGCAATTACGTTTTAAATAGAAATTTCAGCAATTTATCATCGGTTTGGCTTTGGTTTCGCCAATCTGTGCATTAAATCGCCAGAAAATCAGCTGCAAAAACGTTAAGCGCTGTTTCAATCGTGCTGCCAACATTGAGAATTATTCACTGCTCTGCTGGATAACATGGCGTTTATTGCATCATTTAAAACTTGAATATGCCAACCAAAAATAATAGACAGGGCTATTATGTGGCCACTCCCCGTTGGAGGCTGTCGATTTTATAGCTGATACAAAATGTTGATCATTTTATGCATAATATTCCCAGACACGGTCACAGCCATTACCTTCTGTGCGGGCCACAGCGAATCATTTTCAATTTTCGACTATTTATGCAAATGAACAGTAAATATGCATAAAAGTTGAAAATATCATCATTTTATTTTTAATATGCATGGATGTATACGCAATCCATAAAAGCGCAAAAATATCACTCATACGCCCCGTTGCGAGAGCCCCAACACGGCTCATTAGTCCACAAAAAGCCCGAAGATTTATACTGTGTCGCAGCTTGACAGACAACACCGTCCGTCAGTCAGTTAGTCTGTATTGTTTTTTATGTTTCAATCAATGAAAAATGAAAATCAAAACCCCCATCAATGTCACAGGGTTAGCTTGTCTCCGTCTCCGTCTCCGTCTCCATATTTGCCCTATTGGTCATTTCCAACCATTTTTACAATCTGGTAACACAATCTGCTTGTTATGAGCCCCATCGAAAGAACACATAGTCTGCCAGATAGTCACAGACGCCAGACAGCCTTCTTTCTTTTGCACACACAGCGAAAGTCAACATCAGCTGCATCAACGTTCCCATCAAAATCGAAATCAAAATCAATCCTTAGCTTTACCCATATCCATTTCATGTATTTCATTCTCAGGTCAAGGTATTGTTTTGACGACGTCAGCGACATTCTCAAAAATCACAATCGATCATTGTCAAACAAAAAAATAAAAATATAAAAAAAAACATAATAATCGTTAAGTGAAAGAAAAAACGAGAAAACGTTTTGAGAAATATGTTAACGCATTGCTTAAAATTAAATTTACTTTTAACGTACTTTTCCCAGAAAATTCAATAAAATCTTGAGCAGCGTAGCATATCATATCGACCCTCAAAATGGGGCAGTTAACGCGCTTCTGAATTCAGTTGCCACTGTGGTGTGTTGTGCGTGGTGCAGTGCAACAGTAATTGTGCTTGTTAGCTAGGTTGAAGGCTTGAAGATGGTATACGAACAAAAGAAGAGGAGGGGCCACAGCAGCAGCAGCAGGGTGACAGTTGAGGCAAACTGGTTTTTTGCCTTAATGCTGATAAATTATGCCCGATGTGTAATATGAGATTCCAGAGTATGTCCGAGAATTTACAATTATGGGAATATTTATGTGTATGTGTATGTCTGTATTTGGACATTTATCAAAGCCATTGTCTTTTTAATTCAGCCTACCATAATTTGTGTAAGATTACAATCTTTAAATCTAGAATTTCACGATTAGTTGACGTTATAATTGAACACATCATTTAAAACTACCGAAATTTGAGTTGGGCCCTTTAAATTCAAAAGATGAACTAGTTATGATTGGCTCATAACTGGTTCTTGGTGAAAGTCGTTAATTCTTTCACAAATTGCTCGAAACCTACAATCAGTTAGTCATGGGAATTTTCATGCATGTGTTGGCGACATCAAATTGAGTCTTCCCATCAGCCCAGTCTGCATTCGCGTCTCACATGACACCCTTTTATAGGTTGTTAGCCATAGTAGTAGAGAATAAACTGCCTGAAATTACCTTCCCTCGGTGTGGCTGTCTGATTCATCAAATTGAGTACCTACTACGCATGGCCATCCTTTGGCTGCTTTTACGCTGCTGCGTGCTAAAACTCAATCAAAATTGTCGCCTCTTTGTCAATGGCCGTCTACATATATATGTGGTATACTCCCCTAACTCCCCCTACCCCCATTCCATTTGCTTAGGCGTGCCACTGACGTGCAATTAAGTTGCGCTTTGCTTTGTGGGTTTTTCCTTTTTGTGGGCGCGCCTTGTCGGCTCTGGCTTTGCCTGGCATTTCATTTGCATTTGCATTCTGCCGAAACGCATTGTCAGACATGCAACGTCGTTAGAGACGACATCGACGACGACCGCGACTTTTACGATGCGGCCACTGCGCACTCCGCATTCCCGTCACCATCCCTCCCCCACCCCTACCCCTTTGTCTATGACTGCGGTCTCTTTACACAATTGGAGCGTTAAAGCGTTGCTTAAATCTAATCAAAATGCGAATGTGTCGCCGGTTTTGTCGCGTTTGCTGTTCAACTTGTTGTAGTAGTCGTTGTAGTTGTCGCCTCTTCAACAGCCACCAATGGTGTTGGAGCTGCTGAACCGCTGTTGCCGCCTTTCTTTTGCACGCGGGCAATATTCAACGTTCAATGAAGCAGTGTGTGGAGCAGCTCTTGGCCACATTGTTCACACAACGCAGACAGTTCGGCCGTCATTTCGCCATTCAAATTACCAACACCAATAACAACAACAACTGCAATAGCAGGCGACAAGTTTTTCAAGTGCATGGCATGCAACACCTTTTGACATGTTCGTTGCCTTTGTTACCAGTTTTGCATGTCGTTCGCAATAACCTTGCTATTGAAGGTTGCATTAATAGGTTGCTATTGTAATATAACCATACATATGTAATCTAAAAATGATTTTTATTAATGATAATAATTATGTAACTTGTCTCTTAAAATCAACCTGTTGTGAACCGTAAGTCGTATAATCTAGAGAAATATTTATTGTACTCCCAAAGATAGATACAAAATAGAGAAAAAGGATTATTATTGGATGGCATAGTATTATTGTTATTGGGCGGCGACATTCACTGCAATCAGTTAGATTTATTGTGTCCCCTTCTGAGCCTTAAACTTTTCCATCAACCCAAATTCCTACACAAATACCAGTACCTTTGTTCGGGTTGAGGATAATACACCTTTTCGTTGCTGAGGAGACACAGTATCCTTTGAGTCTGAATCTGAATATGACAAAATCGGCAGAGTTCACTACAAACTATTCCTATTTTATTGAGTTCTTAGTTTGCGATGGCCTAAGTCGATTTTGATTATGGCAGCCATATCTGAGACATGGTGATTTGTATACCAAACATTAAAATATAAGAGCATTAAAGTGTTGGCATGATGGAAATGGTTATTGTTACTCGATTTGCAGAGCCATCGTTCAAAGTCTGCTTCCACTGCATCTGACTCTGCCTTCGTCTCCCTGACTTTGACTCGATTTTGACTGTGTTGAGGTTTTGCGGTTTGTTCACAGCAGACTGGGCCAGTTACTGTGGCTTTTGTCACACTCATCTTCGTCGTGGTTGTCACGTCAATTTCAATGGAATTGCATTTTGGGTTGACAACAACTGCAACAGCAGACGGAACGCATGCGCATTTGTTGGGTTTTTGTCAGCGGACAGTGTCTGCCCCTGTTGCAACATGTTACACCCATGCCCCCGTGGCCAGTCAGGCGACGAAGACTGACCAGTTTGTCAAGTTGTCGCAAGCACAGCTTACAAATTTAATCAGCTTTAAGCGACATCTTTGAACAGTTGCCCACCCACCCTTCCCCACGCTTCCGTTGCCGATCCCGCTTGTTTGTTTGCCTTTTCTACGCTCCACTTGTTGAAGATTTTTGTTGTATATATGCAACATACCGCCCCGCCCTCTGAGCGGTTCATCGTTCCATTCATAACTATGTAGCGCATTTTATTGCAGTAAGTTAACATTTTGTATGCAAGACATAGCTGCATTCTGGAGCATCTGCACAGTGATGCGAGCGTTGTTGAAAATTGTATTATGCAAAGTGCTGTGTGCTGGAAATTAAACATTTGCATTTCGGTGCCCTCGCTGTTCTCTCACTTAACACCTCTTGGACGCACTCATGTGTGGCGCTTATGTGTTTTTTTTTTGTTGTTTTTTTTTTGGCTTTGTTGTTGCTGCTCATATTTATTTATATTTTGGCCTTTTTGGGTGTAAAACGTTTTAGCATCTTTCAAGTGTCTTACACACACTCTCAGTGAACGCATCGCACATAAGCAGGGCAACATTTACATAGTTAAACATATTAAGCATCACAAATGCATTTCGTATGTGCACTTAAGCGCAAGTGAAATGCTTAAATAAACAACCACGACAACAGTAATAACAAACATCAGGCAAGTAAACAGGCAGCTTTAAACATACTACATAAATAGAAGAACACGTAGAGCCCAATTCTAAAATAATAAATGTCCGTCCCACGGTGCAGCGGCTGCCTGTCGATGGGGTAGCAGCATTTATAAGCTTGAGATGTTGTGTCTGGACCAACACCAAAGAGTTGTCAATTAAAGTCAACTTTACAACAACAACAACGTTAACAATAACAATAATGGACATATCTCTATGGCAACCAGGGTCGCCGTCTTATCAACAACAAGAACAACAACAACAACAGCAACAACAAAAAAGTTGCCCGCATCGCCTCGAAAGAACCTGACAAACAAACTGCTCAGAATAACATTTATTATGTTTAACAAACCCAAATGGCGTCAACGATCCGACACCTTCAGCACCGCTGCATATGCCGAGTTCAAGATACAGACACAGATATAGCTATATAAAGATACAGATATATAAAGACGAGTATATATACTATGTGTATAGCGTTGTTGTTGTTTTTTTTTTATGGCGCTTGTGATGCAGCTTATAGTTGTCACTACAAATTGGTTATGCTTGAAATAGGAATAGGTTCGGGGGTTCGCTGCTTGATTAAGCGCCATAAATCTTCAGGGTCGCCAGCCAAAGCTTGAGATACATTTGTAACTAGACTAGAAAAGGGTCTTCTCGCACCAGCTGCGCATAACAAACGGAATCTCTTTTCAAACATTTTGTTGAACAAAACGAATGTGAGATATTTTTCGTGTGTATATGTTCTAAACTCCAGAGGCAACAGCGAGTTCAACGGCAGCGTGTTTTGTGTCTGTATCTGGGCTATTGTATCTAAGAGAGTGCGCTGCTCTCGGCACAGCCATAACGTCTGCCTTTTTGAGCACATTTAACACTTTATATAATTTATTGTAATTTTGTTGTTGCTATTCACGCGTTGTGTTATGCTGTATTTTTTTACTTAAATTTTTTTTTTTTTTTGTGGCAGGCAGCTGTTAACAAAACGGTTTTCCCATAAAACTCACACCATTTTTGGTCGAGCTGCATCGGCAGCATTTGGTTGCAGCAGCACTGAAGCAGCTACATCTGCTCTTAGTCGTCAAACCCACTCAAAGTTCAGATACTTTGTAAATCTAGTGTCTAGCCGGCAGCAACAAGTTGCACAAGCTAAGTCAATGCAGCCGAGCTTTGATTTCGAGATTGTTCATACGTGGGCTGATTGTGATTAGGAGCAGCAACAGCAGAACTTGAATATATGACAGGATCTCTGGCCGTACAAATTTAAAAGTTGCTAAATTTCATCTGTGACTGACGTAGATACATTTTAAGAATGGAATTAAAGTTGCAGAAACTTAGTATCTCAATTCCAACACTTAATTGAAAACTTAATAGACATAATATCTTTCTATCTATTTGGACTTACTACTTTCCACAGAATGCTCTGTGCACTGCTCACAACTACTTTTAAATTTGTATAAATTTGTCAAACACGCACTGAACTGAAAGGCCAACTCTCAAATATTTGCTGTGATTGAGGAAAGTTAATGAAGCAGTTGATGGTTGCAGTTGCCGCAGCTGCTTGCAAATGGAACACCCCTCAGCCCTCAATCTTTGCAGTAAATGCTCATCAATAATCTCACGTGTAAATATTGTTGTTTTCGATGCCCTTTTTGACATTGCATCACCCTTCGTAAATTGCCGTTTGTTGCAAGCATATAAGCATGGTCTTTACCCTGACTGCCCCGAACAACTTGGTTGATATGACCGACTCGTTCCATTTCTATGGCAGTGGCTTTTGTGCAGCGGTAACTCTGTTTACATGCCTCTTAAGTCGCCACACACACGCACCAACATCATCAGCATCATCGACTTTGGGCTTACCTTGCCATTTTTCTCAATTCCTTTTAGGCCTTTGTTGGTGCTCTCTTTGCATGTCAACGGGCTTAAGTTGGGAGACGCCTCTGCATTCGCTGAGCGATAGCGACAGCCGCAGCCGCAGCCACCGCCTTCGCCACTACCTCTGCCTCTGCCTAGACCATTACTTCCTGCCGTGTCCCATCCTGCCCCGCCTACCCGGACTCGCCCTGTTCGCTCTGCTCTTGACTGCCTGTCTACCGCCTCGTTGTTCGCCTTTGTGTGCGATTTCTGTATCTTCATCGCTTGTTTAGCTTGCTCTGCTGCTTGCAAAACTCGTTTGCATATTGTCATAATTTCTGCACTTGCACACAAACACACACACACACACAACCACTGGGCTGTCTCTTTGCAGGTTTTGTTTAAACAGCTCAGTTCAGTTCAGTACAGCTTAACTCAGCTCAGCTCAGCGCTTGCCGCAGCGTCGACGTCAGCTTTGACGTCGCCTGGCTGTTATTGCCACGGCAGCAGCGCTAGCTACCATTTGTGGCAAATGTTGCATGTTTTATTGTTATTTTGATTGCATTTATTGTATTTTTAAGCTGCATTGTTGTGCCTTAAGCCGACCGCCTCGCAATCACAAACGTTTGCCTCATGCAACGATATTCACTCACATAGCGGGAGCGTTGTGATTTTCTTGTGCGCCTTGTTAGACCTTTATTGCATATTGCCCTTAGAGATATTCAGTTTGGTTTCATTTTCAAAAACTGGCGACATAATTTGTGAAGAGCTATAATTTACATGGTACCTTAAAGAAAGCAAAAATGATAACCATTACTATTGGAGTGTATCAATGAATACTTTATTTTATTTGCAATATGAAAAATAAATAAAGAATTTTATTGTTTGTTGTAAAAAATATATATACTATAATATGACTTTACCTCAATCGTAACACATAAAGAAACTAAAAAGTTATTTTAAAATTGTTTTTGTTTTTATTGGCTACCTTCTTTTCGTGTGCCGGGAAGATCTCTTTTAATGTGATGCTGTCACTGTAACGTCACCATCCCAGTTAACGTTAGTCTCTTTGCCCATTTGCACAACGTTGCACTTGGCCGTTAATTTGCCATTTGAATTTGCTCGTTGTTGATTGTCCATTAGCGCGTTCAGCCGAACATCGAGTGCAGCTCGAGAGTGTTTTGATACGCAGCGTTTCCGTCTCTGTGGAAAATAGTGAAGTGTGTGTTACTGGAAGTGTTAGTTTTCCAACGCCCCTCTCCTGCCAGACCGGAGAGAGCTGCCTGTTGTATTGTTTCTACTAATTTTCACAGCATTCGCTTTAGTTGCGTTCGTCTGACATAAAAACACCATTGAGTTTAATTAGGCATGGAACCCTCTACCTATCCTTAACTTAGTCATGAGCTCAACTGAACCAATACAAATACATAATCAGCGTACTAACACACACATATATATATACACGTATATAGACAGTCCATCAAACATGCAGCAGCGTTCAAGCTGTATGCATCTGTCCGAGTTTGCTAGAGTTGGCTCTTACATACATACATGTTGAGTGTTGTTAATTAACAAGTTTTTCTAGCTGTTAAAAGTTGAACATTGTTTGCTGATTAGTGACTGCTGCGAGCAACAATGACCAACTCTCTAATTAAAGGTAACACGCTGCAAACAAAAACAAATTTGATCCCATTTATGCCCCGAAGTTGCCAACATATGTGTAATTCAACCTCTGCTTTTCTAACTTCTAAAAAACAAACAAAGTTATTTTTTGCCACGATTTAACCACGGTGAAATGGGGGTCCCTCTAGTACTTCTTTCACTCCGCTTTGCTGATTTGATAATATAGAGTGCATAAGGTGGAAGAGATAAAAGTTTTATATGTATATTCAGAATCTGAAATCTGATGAATGAACTGAACATTTTTGCGCTATGTTTGATAGATGAGTCGAACTGTTGTTGATTGATTATTTTCTTATTAATTGATTGATAGGACCCTAATGATTAACAATAAATTACATTCACAGAAGGTTCAATGGCTTTTGCTGTTAAGATGTTAATGTGTTTATTTATGTGGCAACGCTGTTTGTTCGCCGAACAAATTGGTATCATCATATTTACAGCGGGGTTATAATTGCCTTGTAGTTACCAAAAAAAAACACCGAAAAACTAAAAGTAAGCAAACATACTAAAAGGTTAGGAAAAAAAATAAAACAACAAATAAATTAAAGGCACAGAGCAAATATGCTGAATACTTGACTAAAATGGTTCGCGACTTAAACTTTTGCAGAGGAACAAATTGCAGCAAACAGAAATATTTGCTGAAAGGCCAAACAAGAAAAAACATCAACAACGACAACAATGTGTACAACAAACAAACACGTGGCAGCCAAAAATTGAAAACTAGTTAGATATTCACGGTAACCGAAAGGAGTCAACACAAAAAGTGGAACTCCAATTCCGTACACAAAAAAAAGAAACGAAAGAGAAACCACTTTTTTTTTATTGATTTGCTGTTCAATTTGCTTGCAGCTCGTTTTCAGGGGTGGCTGTAGTGTTCTTTTTTTTTTTTGCTGCTGTTGTTGTGGCACAAATGTAGTAACACCAAAGGAAATAGAACCTAAACCATAAATAACAAGAAACGTTGCTCACAACAACAAAACCAAGTACCACCAAAAAAAAAAAAATAAAAAAAATATATATATATAAATGATATAAAATACAATTTCTGTAGTCGACTAGTAGTTACCCTAATGTATATACTAAGTAAAAATTCGTGATTGATTAAAAACAAATAAGGAAAATATATTGCAAAACATTTCCGATATACAAGAGTAGATGGAAATGTTTTTATTACGAGTTATATTTTTTAAGATCTAAATCAAAAATGCTTACCCCTTAAGCCTCTTTGATGAAAGGTAGTAAATGCCAAAGTCCGGATGCATCACAAATGACAAGTTGGCTTCTTTTTATTGGGGCTACTTGTCGACGTTGTTGAGTCCAGACGACAGACGAACTGCTGCGCCTGCAGGTTTTATTTGGGTCCGAACCAAAAACTTTTTGCCACTCCCGGCAACAGACAGAGAAATTGGACAGCTATCGCAGCTAGACAAATATAAAGTAAACATAGCACCAACAATAGCACCAACAACAGCAGCACCAACAACAGCAGCAGCAGCAACAGCAACAATGTTATACAAATTGTTGAAAATGCTTCAGCCATGCCACACATCAGGCCAACATTAAGGGTTGCCGGGTGGGGTGGGGGACTGCCGGCTGTATGTCTTTTTTTAATTAATTGCCAAAATGCGAGGCTGGCAAAAAACGGGCCAGGCCAAACACTTGTGGCCGGCCTATGGAGTTTAAGCGGGGCGAGCATGCCGGCAGACCGGAAGGAAGTCAGTAAGATTGTTCACAAAAGCCTGAAAACACACACACACACGCACTCAAACATTAAAGGAGGGTCTCTGTGTGTGTGTGCTGGGTTGTCAGCTTGTAGCATACTTTTGTGCACGCTGCTGTTTATGCGACTTGTAAGTTGGTCCTTGGGCGCTGTTGCTATTGTTGTTGTTGTTGTTTTCTCACTTCCTTGCTGATTGTCGGCAACATATTTCGCAAATTGCTGTCAAAGTGTTAAGGAAGTTGACTTGCCTTGCCCTCAACGGGGGCCCTTACGGCAGCTGTCCAATTTGCCCGTAGCAATTGCAATGAACTCAGGTCGACTTTGTTTGTGTGCCTTTAATTGCAAGCAGAGCCAGAAGAACTGCCTCAAAGATGAATTGCTAATGGTTTGTACGTTTCATTTTTTTTTTTTTCATTTTTGTTCTTTGAGAGTCTAAACATAAACACAACAATAACTGTAATAATAATCATGAGGCGGTCGAGTTTACTTTGCCCCTGTGCAGAGATTCAAGTGTCAGGCTGGCAGTTCACAAAAGAGCCCGGCAAGATGCATGATAGGCTACTTTGACTGATGGGCGCCCAATGAATGCTGATGAAGATGAAGAGACCGATGGACGATGCTTATGCCGATGAAGATGAATCGAGATGAAAGTGGAGATGAAGATGAATATGAGCGGCGCCGTCGTGTGAAAGTTTTTGAATTTTCAATTGTGTATTCAGTTACAAGGTGAGGGAGCAATTCGTGGCTGCTCTCTACCTGGATGGCTGAGGAAACTCAATTAGTTGCAAATGCGCTGGCACTTGGCTTCAACAGAAAGCAGAAAAGGCAGCAGCTGACGGCCAGACAGACAGACAGGCAGACAACGACAACAAGCATTTTTCAATTAGGAAAGGTAGTCAAGTGACCTGGTCGTAGACGACTTGGCCAAGACAGCGCCAAGTTGTGGCCATGGGCATGCAATTAACAGCATCACGTGACCTGCAACCTAAGCAACAGCATCTAGTGGCATAATGAAAAATGAAGGAGATAATGCAGCGACTGTGGCTCAAGTTCTGTGGTGGTTCCGCCCTCTTGGCCCAATCACGGACTTACCCAATTGACTTTTGGTCTGCCGTCAATGGCATCATTAATTTAGCCAGCCCAAATTTTCGAAATCGTATTGAAAGCGACTTTGGTTTTGGTTCTGTGGTTTGCATGGATGGCGTTTTGCCGGGCGTTCCATTTGCGCCATCCCAAACTGAAAATAATAAAAAGTAATTAACGCCCAACTCATAGAATCAGCGTTTGTGGGGCATGGCCGCAGATCTTTTTAGTGTTGTTGTTTTTTTTTTTTCTTTCTTTTTGTTGTGGCTCATTTCGTATACAATTAAGTGGCCCGGCCAAGTTGCCGGGCTGCCCTTTAGCCACTGTCGAAATATTCCTTAACTTTGTCTATGCCTGTCATGAATCTCATGGTGAGGCGTTTGTAGGCGTGTCCATTCATTGTGCGCTCCTTGTTGCTTATCTGATTATGCGGCAGGAACCGTAGGGCGGCTTTGCTGGGTCAAAGCCGCAGCCTGTCGCGGATGACACGTCAATGGCAGCTCCGTGGAGAGTTCGAAAGTTTAATTACCACTCACTGTAATCAGTGCCTATGTGTATGCTTTTGTGTGTGTGTGGGTGGGTGTGTTTGTGTACACAAAGTAGCTACAGTACAGCAAATTACGGCCGTGGAATTCCAAAAAGGAAACAACAGGCTTATTTTGTGGGGTATGCGACACTTCAATAACCTGGTCGACCATCAAATTTAAAAAATCATTATAATTTAAAACATTATATTTTGCCATAATCGTTATTTTTCACACCACACTTTTTTCAATAATAAAATTTAATTTACGTATATAAATGCTGGAATTTATTTTCATTTAAAAAATTGCCATCTTAAAATGGATTTTAAGTGAAAAATTTATGATATTTTGTTTTCTTATTATGTTTTGATTTATTGATGTACTCTATTAAGCAATAAAAAATTGTTTGCCACTATAAAACATTTCTATAGTTAATCTTAGCTTTTATAAATAAGCAAATAAATATTCTAAGAGCTACTATCAATTTTGTTAAGCTTGTTGGAATAATACCTAAGATAATTGTTGCTAATAGTTTCCACAATAGTTCATAGGCTGTTAGTAATCTAAATTGCCCACAATACTAGCCCATATTTTATAGGGTAACCACCACAAAACAACAGAAAACACGTTCAAATTATTTTGCAACATCCCAAAAAAAAAGGCAACAAATATTGAATGCCCTCGCTTGGATAGCTACCATTGTTGCAGTGGAGTGGGACGATGAGGGGAGGCTGTTGCGTCCCCAGCGGCAGCTATAGAAAAAGTTGATGAACAACAAGACAATGAACTATGTTAAACTTGTAGCCACAGTAAACTGACTAAACGAGTGGCGACCTACCGACAAATTTTGCGCTCAGTGCACGAGCTGCGAACTGGGCGAGGCGGCGAGGGGCCCCAGACAAAAGGGTCCGCTGTGCCCTCAGGGGAGCAAAAGAAAATAAATATGGGAAAATGACGTTACAAAGCAGCTAATGGTCAAGAGGGCAAATGACCGTTGGAGGGTGGAGAGAGTGGTGAGGATGGGGACACCATGTGGCAAAGTGGCGGGCTGTGTGGCACGAGATAAGCTTGCTGCATTGTGCATTTGGCCGATGGCGATAGATGGAAACCAAAACTACTTGGTTGTCCACTTAAGAAACACAATGCCACAAGCAGCGAAAGGTGAAGGAGAACGAACAGATAGAGGGCAAGAGAGAGAGAGAGAGAGAGAATGAGACGAAACAATGCAGACGCAACTAGAAATTGATTAATGGATGCAAATGAGAACTGCATACCAGAACAAAATCAAAAGAGACAGGCGACGTAGTTGGGGTGGATTGAACAGAGAAGAAGAAGGGGCTGCTCTGTCAAAGCGTACATCAAAGCGGTTTTTGGCATTTTAGGGGGTCTTGAGGTGCAGCATATTATGCGCGCCATGTGGCTTCAAAGCCTGCGCACAGAGGAGGAGGAGGAGGAAAGTTAGTGGTGACCCCAAAAAAGAGATTGCGAGTGTAATTTCCAATCAATTGAATAAGCCGCACACAGATGGTCAGTCGATCGCATTTTATTGCACACTAAAAATGAGGCACATCGGCGGCGACTGCATCGGTTGTCGGTTGCGGGTTGTTGGTTGTTGGTTGTCTGTTCCGTGTGTTCAGCTATTCAGCTGTATAGCTATCCGACTGACCTGCCCGCCCGTGGTTGCAATTGTTTTGTTTGCTTTAATGTCTGCACGGCAAAAGCATCTACAGAGGCAGTGCCAGTGCCAATGACTCAGACTCTGTAGGGCGAAGAGGTGAGTTCGGGCAGATGTAAGCGGTATTTCAGCGTAGGAACAACAAAACAGCGACGACGTCGACGACTTTGACGATTGTTTGTGGATTTTATTGAGGCGGAGGCTATAGCCGCCATCAATGACGTTGATGAATTTCTATTTACTTTGTTTAATTCCTGTTTTTATTTGCCACTCGCCTTGGCTTGCCACTCAGCGTAGCCAATGCCACTCAGCTCCCGCCACTCTTTTTCCCATCTCTCTGGTTGGTTCATTGAAACTGCGTGCAATTAGCGCAAAGTGCTTCGTGGCACTCTTTATGAGTGCGGGGTCTGTGTCGATTTTTAGCTGCAATTACCGTTCGCCTGTTGCCCGTTTAATTGATTTTGACGCCGGTCCGAGCCCCTACCCCAGCTCTTGCCCCCATCCCCAATGTCTCCAATCATATGCACCCCTTGCCGCTCCTGGTTGCAGCGACAGCTGCAATTAGTCTGCTGTCCAATGTGCGTGACGCTGCTGCATTTTTAGAGTGTGCTAAGCATCAAGCCTGGTCGGTCGGAAATAAATCTTGCCTCTTCCAAGGGTTTGGCCCAGAAGAGCTCTACTTATTGCGAGCTGTTTCCTATTACTTGTTTATTGTTTGCTTTGTTTATTTCTGTTGCTGTGTTTGTCATGTGATTAACTGCTGCCAACTGTTTTTTGTACTGCATTGACTCCTTCATTGGCTGCAATTCAACTTCTCCGATCTGATTTAATTCTTTGGAAAAAAGGAGTCGACAGCAATTTTGGCCAAATGAAACTTTGAATTAAATTTTCTGTACTTTGTTGGTCTTACGAAATTACCAAGTTTGTTTGACTCGAGTTTGATGTTTTAATTAAAAGAGGGATTGTATCTCAGTTAGCAAAGATATATCTCTGTGCAATGTAACAGGCAAAAATAATTTAATGACAAAGGACACGCTTTCGAAATGCCAAGAATTATAGTTTTTTAGGAATCTTAATGAAAACAAGTTTTACTAAGAGCAGCTGAATTCTCGACCAATTGTTTCTATGTCATCTACATAGCGTACTGGTCCAGTAGAGTCCAAATACAAATTAAATAATTAAAAAATACACCTTCAAGAGTTGTTCACCCCTAATTCCGTTTGGAACTCGGCCCAAAATTTGTCGATGTATTTTATTTTCTGGACTTATTCCCACATTTAATAAATTCTGTATAAAGTTAATTTAAAAGAAGTTGTTTAGAAATTCATAAGCACGGAAAGGTTTTTAGTGATATTGAAGAGATTACTAAATAAGATATCATTGCTATTTATTATTTATATTTTGAGTTTATGTTCTTGAAACATTTTACAACATTTTCAAGGTATTTAAAAACTAACACATTTGGTAAAAGTGGTTGAGGCATCAAATCCAATTCAGTATACAGAATTGAAAACATGGAATTTTCGTTCCACGCACTTTTCATAATTTTTTTTCCAAAGCATTGCTCATTATTCAAAGAGCTCATAAAATAGTTTCAAGCACTTGTATATACAAAATAACAAGTGTGCAGGCATCCATTTAGCTGTGTAGTAAATCAATTGAAACACAACTAGAAATTCTATGAGCCATTGTGAGCGGGCTAATAAGTCTGCGCTTTACTGCAAATAGCTTCCAGAGGCAGCACAAAAAAAAAGGCTAGTGAAGTTGCTCAGAACTCATAGAACGGTTCATGAGTGGCATAGTGTTTTTTTTTTACTTTGTTTGCTGTGCCACAGAACCCCAAACGATTGCAATGCAACAACTGAAATGCAACAGCAGAAGAAATGAAAAATATTTCTGGGGAGCGTTGAAAGCAGCGGCCAGGCCATGAATGACTAATAAATTGGCACTTAATCAAGTTGGGAAGCCAAACTCAAAACACAAACCACATGCAACAGCAACTGCAACCAAATGTATCTGTAGCCCGATAAAAATTGTGTATCAAGTGAAATTAATTTGCAGCAAGTGGCGGCGCCTCTCTTAAGGCCTATATATAGGAACTATGGTAAATAGTTTTGGGCTTAGGCAGGAACTAATATATGAAAGATAAATCAAAAGCAATCAAATTAAATGCAGCACGAACAAAAGTGTAGGCAACGACGAGGAAACTGCTGAAGTGGCAGCCACTTCAACATCCAGCAAACAGTAACTGCAAAGAGTGGTAACAATCGCTAGTACACTTCAGTGCAACAACAACATCAGCAGCAGCAGCAACATCAACAACAATTACAGAACTTTGAAAATTGGCGGACTTTGAGGCGCAGCATAGCCTGGCGCTAGCCAGGCCAAGTAACTCACAGCAGCAGCAACAACAGCATCAGCAGCAACAACACGCCTACATTGAACTTGCCTGTGGCACAGCCTGTTGCTTGGCACAGCATGTCGCAACTTGGTTGCTGCTGCTATTGTTGTTGATGTAGTAGTTGTTTTTTGTTTTTTTTTTGTTGCAGGCACAGCGGAAACAGGCAAATAATAACAACAAGACTTAAAAGCAGGGCGCATAAATTTATCAGGCAACAGCAGAAGTAACAGCAACAACAACAAACTAGAATAACTTTTAATAGAGCGAAAGTAGATTGAAAAATTATAATTTGTTGCTGTTGCTGATGCTGCAACGCCAAAATTGGCTGCTTGTCCTACTGCTGACAACCTCAAAGATATGATTGCCACATATAGCAACAACACTCAGTCTTCAACTAACAGTTCCGCCCCACCACCCATCGTTCCCCCTTAGGTGCTGGCAGTGGCGCTGTGCTGTCGTGCATTTTGTTGTTACTTAGCATATTTGTTTTGATTTTTACTTGGCTGTTATTTGTTTTTTAATAAATTATTTGTTTTTGTATTTTGATAAAAATAGCAGAATGCATCTTTTTTTTCTTTTAATGATGATGAAGCGCAGCGTGTTGAAAGTTGAATAAACAGCAGCAGCAGCAGCGGTAGTAACATAGCCACAAATACACCAACACAGTTTAATTAAGCAAACACACAAAACGCTCAGCGCTGTAGCTAAAAATTCATTAAAATCAAGTTTTTTTTATGTAGCTGATCCCATTGTTTCCGAGGGGCATGCACCTTATGTCAAAAAAAGATGTAGTGTTTTTTTTTTTAATAAAAATAAGGTGTTATTTTTAGGGTTGAATAACTTATGATTTTTGAGCGCCAGCTCAGTAAATGTTTGTTGTGGAGCTTTGAAAATATTTAGAACACATTTTCCACTTCTTTCATTTAATAAATACTTACACGCGCCTTGAAACAGATCAACAAGGTTATTTTTAAAAAGGTTGGAGTATTTAATAGTCGAGTACATAGGCATTCGCTTTGTTTACATTGCCCCTGCTACTAAAACCGCGATGTCTTCGTCTTCAGCTTCGACGTGTTGCCAGCGCTGAATTGTGACAAGCGGAAAGTGGAAAGCAGCAAACGGCAGGCAGCAGTCATGTGGCAGGCCAACTGCAGAGAATGGCAATGACTGACTGGCTGCCTTTAAGCAAACAAAACGCACGCGCGTCAGGCGCAGACATTTAATTTGCATAAAAAGTTTTCTCTCTCCCGACTACCCCTAGCTATATACAGACACACATATACACACACCCACACAGACACACATTCATCTGCTATTGGGGTAAGTAGGTGACAGCCCCAAAGTTTACAGTGCCACGGGGCCAACGCGAGCAGCGCTGAGGCAAAAGTTAAGGCCATGTTCGTGGGTGGGCTGATTGTTTGGTAGTCAGCGACCCGAAACGATGCCGAAACGGCAGTTGAGGCAGCAGTAAAACAGTAGCAGCAGCGGCAATAGCAGCAACAGCCGCAGAAGCGGCAATAGACAAAATTAGCATAATGTTAATTTTAATTTGAAATTTGGCCACTCAACGTTGGCCAGAAACATTATATAACGTGTTGATTCGGCACATTGAATTTTCTGCAAATTTTTATATTTACCATTCGACTTAAAAAATAATTTCACTAAACGAAATTGCTTTCTGCCATACTTAATTAATTTTAAGCATTATTATTAATGAGCGCTTACTTTAATTGAACGTTTACCATATGCTTAACTACATATAAAGCGTTCTCATGCAGCAGCGGTCTGCGATAAATTCAACAAACTAAATGTGTGTTTAAAAGTGCACAAGCAGGTCACAGCTGGGACCAGCGGTTACGACTTTATATTTTTTTTAATCATTCGTTCTATTGTTAATACCCCGTACTCGTGATATATTTGATAAAGCCTATTGCTCACAACGGGCAGCATGGTTTGACAAGCGAAATCAAACTTGCCTCAAGAAGACATGAAGCAAGTTGGCATAGTTTAAATCTCTTGAACACTATTAACAGACATGTTGAACTATTCATATCCGTCTGCCTATCCATCCATCTCAACTCGTTTTATTATCCTTTTATTATCTTTTTTTACTGGGTATTTCTTAGTTGAGCTTATTCAGCTAACTCGTACTTTTTTTTTGTTATACGATCTGTGCAGCAATGCGAGCGCTGTCATAATGCGCCTTGGACTTGGGGTCATGACATGACCACGTGCACGGCTCTGTGGTTGGGATGGGACTTAGATTTATGTTTGTGGATAATTGGCAATGCCGCAGCAGATTTATGCAGCTGCTGTCCGGTTGACCCAAGTGCGATATCTGCGCATAATTAGCGCATTGCCACTTGTGCCTAATGAGCCTTTTAGACATGTCATGCAGTCAGCTAAATGTCCGCCTTCGCAATGGGTGCCAATAAATATTAGATGTCGTGTTCCTGTTCATGTCCGTCTTTTGAAATTCATACGAATCGCTTTGTGAACCCTTTTCGCTTACCCAACGCAAAGTTCCGCTAGCAATTCATGCTGTCCAAAATTTGTATTTATTAGACAGAACGTCACGGGGCGTATGTGTATTATGCCAATATTATCATTCCAGTTGAGAGGGCGCTCAATATGACAGAGTGCGTCATAGCAGCTCGTCTGGAGCTGCATCTAAGTACCAAATGGACGCGATGGGCACTTGGAATCAACTGCAGTTGCGGTTCGAGTGTGTGGGTGATGTGCAATGAGTATAATATTCAAGGGGACCAAATGATGTCCGGGATTAGCCACTGGACTGGATGGCGAATCCTTGTCTTGGCTTGGTTTGGCTTGGCTTTGTTTGGCTTGGCAAATGGTTGTATTGAACCCACAGGCAAACGCATTATCATATCTTACAATCTGCAGACATAGTACAACGGTGGAGAGTTGCGAACCTCAGCTTAAGCATTCACTGTCTCGTTTCGCAAAAATTCAATAAAAATAATGAGAGCTGGAGAGTAACAATAACAATACAAAAAGCGGAGTGTGCTATAAAAAAGGGCAACGCGACTCGACAAAAAATAAAAAAGGCGAAGCTAAAATAATAGAAAGCTGCTGTGTCTGCTGCATATTTTTGCCCTTAAATAAATCGACTTTGCATACGCGCAACTAGACTGTGTGTGTGTGTTTATGTGTTTTTATGTATTTATCATGGCACTGGCACTCTATTTGTTTATAAAGCGTAACTTTCAGTCAGCGCTTCACAGTAGCCCCAACATCCCAGTGAAGCAGGGCAACAGAACTGAGCTAAAATATTCAAAATATAGCGGTTGCGAACTTAAGATACCCTGTGCCTAAATTAAGAATATTAACAATCATGTTGAATGTTGTCAAAGGTAACAAATTTTTCATTGTATTATTTTTAATGTAGTTTATTCGAACAGTATTTTAATTCTTTTCCATGGCATGTCTTCAGAGAATATCTAAATCTGGGCGTGGTTGCATTATTCTCATTTTCACATGGGTGGCGCTCAGTTTTTCTCATTTTCGGACAAAGTTTTTTAGCCATGTCAGCAGCGATGTCGACATTTGTGCACTTGCTGCAGGCAGCTGCAATATTTATGGTAACAGTCCAGCCAACAACTGCAACTGCACACATAAAGTGTGTATAATACAGACTCACAGACACACACTCAATCGCACGTTCACTCAATGAACGAATAACATGTCAAGTTTCATTACAGCTCGCCCACAATTTAAAGAACCCTCGCCTGCAGGCGATATTCGTTCAAGTAGTTGCTGCTGTGGTTATTGTTGTTGTTTTGGTTGCTGTTGCTGTTGCTGTTGTGGCTGTCCGATTAAACTAACTCTAGTTGCGACCCAGCAGCAACATCATCGTTTTTATCAGTCAACCTTCGCCCGCTGGCCAATCGCCACTTGGAACAACAGCAGGAGCAACAGCATCAGCAGCATCAGCACCAACAGCAACAACAGCAGCATCAGCAATTGTCCCAATGTCTACATCTATATCTGTCTCATGCTCCATCCTCCTCTCCTCTTTCTGTCTGCCTGTGTGTGTGTATAAAATGGCTGGCAATTTGAAATTTATGACTGGTACATGATTTGTATGATATGAACGTTAGCAACTTGCACTCACGTAGTCGGGCCAGACAAAAGAGTTTGGCGCTACAGCCAGTGTGGATGGAACCCAATGTGCTGGAATTGGATTCGGGGCAAAGGAGCTGGTTGCTGTTGCATGTCCAACGCCAACGGGCATAAAGAGCGCATTTGTCTACTCTCAGCTATCTGATCATTTAATTGTAATTCGCTGCTGCGGTTGCCCGGGGCAACGTCGGCCCCAATATTAAACAGTCAAAAGAAGAAAACCCCTTTTATGTTTTAGTCGCTGTTCATTTGAATTTGATCGGGGAAAATTTTGTTTGCCAACTGTGCTGCATTAAAATTGGTTAATTTAATTTCAATGTTCTAATTAAATTCCAGCAACAGCTAACGGCGGATGCAGGATGTAAGAGGACACTGGCTTCAAGCCGCACGTGAATGCACATAGCCTATGTCTGTCCGGTCTTTAGCTGTTGCTGCTGTTGTTGTTGTATGCGCGCAAGCGTAAGACTTTCAATTATTTAAATTACACCACATGAACAATGCCACAAAAGCGCTTGCCGCACAGCAGCAGCAGCAACAGCACCAACATCAACATCAGCAACAGCTGCCGATTGCCGTCTGGCTGCTTGTTCGCAACGTTGTCGGTATTTTATTTTCTTTGTTGTTGTTCTTGTTGTTGTCGTCTGCCATGTTACAAAATTGCCGCAAGTTTAACGCATGTCGACACTGGCTGCCATTCTACCCATTCTCTTCCCATTTTGGTTCTCGTTCTCATTGCCATTCCCATGCCATCGCATCCAATTCCTACGCATCCCATCGCCTCTCACTGATCCAGCTGCCCAGCTACCCACATAATTCATTCATATCATCAGCGAAGCCACCGGGCATGTCAGGCGTCAGGAAAGGCGCTGGGAATGAGATGAGTGATGGCTCGAAATATCGCGCATATTGACATCACTGTCATTGTGTAAGTGTCACTTCATCTCATCCACGCCATGTTAGCGAACGTTGCACAACTGGCTCCAAATACACCACACCACACCAATCATACCCCCCCCCCCCCCATTCCCCCACGGCTCTTTTGACTCAGAAATATTTCACATACGCCACGTATGACACGTTGCCGTTGTGTGAAGCGGTTGGCAATGTGTTTTGCGTGATCTCTGGTGGCTGACAAGCGCACGTCTGCTTAGTTATCATATGGGATGTGCATTGGCTTGCATGTTTGAATGAGTTAAGAAGGGTATCCAGTTTTACAGAAGTGTGTCGGTAATTCCATAGTCCTCCTCTCGTACTGCCAAAGTTCGATGTGTATTTTCTACGCACACAAAACATGATATGCATAAGTTGTGATTTCTGCACAAAACTTAGATTAATTTTTTCAAAAGCTATACTTCAAATACATGTTTCCTGTTATTTAAATGTCAAACATAATTGTGGGCTTCTAGGCAAAGGATTTATGGGCCTGTCGCTTTCAACCGGCCTGCAGCTGATGCGCAGTCAATCTGTGCCTGAACTAACGCCACAATTAAGCCATAACTCGCCGCTTATTCAGATTGGTTGTGCGGTGCAATTTCGGCTTGGTTACAAACCATTATGCTACCCACTCAGACGGATAGACATATGTATGTGTATCCGAATAAAAAATATGAAATGAGGCTTACAGCAGCATGCGCAAAAATGCCACACACAAGAGTTAACAGGCAGCGACTTGTCAGCAGAAAATGACGGCAGTAGCAACAATGAGTGAAGGAGCAGCACAGTGGGCTTGGTATTGGGTCTGGGTATGGATCTGGTGTTGGATAGTGGAGTGCATTGTCAATTGGACACTGCGCTATCTGCAAGGCAACGAGCCAAAAATGTATGGATACAAATATACAAATATACTGATACATTTACATTTATAGCTACATATTTCCATTTATTGCAGCACTGCTCGCCCTCATCTTGTTTCATATTCGCATGAATTTACTTTGTATCACTTGTCACTTTTTTATTATTATTGCCCTTTGCTGTTGTTATTGTTGCTGTTGTTGCCGATGCTGTTACCGCCGTTGCTGTGATTTTATTTTTTATGGCTCATCCGCAAGTAGAATCCCTCGCATCAGTTGCTGCTGCTGGTGTTGTTATTATTATTATTATATCATTTTTCATCAGCTTGATTTCCATCCATTGTTGAGTTCATAAGGCGCACAAATATGTTTCATTATTTGTTTGCTGCTGTCGCAGCTGTTGAAGGGATTAATTTCTTGATTTACCCCAGCTATATACATATATGTATACTTATATATATATATATATATATATATATATATATTTGTACCGTATACAACACGCAAATAAGTAAATCAAAACTGTACGCTGGAGGATACTTTGTACTTTGCCGTTGTTGTTGTGATTGCCGTTGGCATTGACAACGGCTACTCCTCTTGTGCCCCCTCATCACCTTCCGTAGTTCGGCATAGCTGCGGTCTTTAGCTTAATTTTGTTCCCAGATGCGATGCAGTTGCGTGGAAACGTATTGAAAATAAGTGAATATGCTAATACCAAACGATTGGAAAAAGCAGTCATCCATCAGCGACACGTCAGAGAAAAAAGCGTATTAAATTCTTGTTCACTTAGATGCGTCAAACACTTTCCATTGTTGAGAGACGTCGTCCCGCTCCTCGGCTACCTAGCTACGTATTTATTTCTATTCTTTTTTTTTATTCATGGGAATATTTTTTTTTTCTCTGTTATATATTGTTGATGTTATTGGTTTGGATTATACCATTCCTTGCCTCTGTTCCTTTATTTTTCCAGCAGCTTGTCAATTCAACGCATTTGTTTTTCTTTAACAATTGCTCTTCTTGTTTTTCTTTAATTTCCATAGGATTATCGATAGGACTTAATATTTTCCCTAGATTAACTATACATTTCTACAGATACACAAGCTCATCGATAAAAATACCCTACAAGATAATCCTTTCGAGAGCATATTTAGTGTATAAGGTCTTTCTCGATGTTTTTATCAGGAAGGGGGAGCGGGGCGGGCACTTTCGTGTATCTCAGTTTAGCACTCATATTTGCAAGAGTAACGTAAGCCCAGGGTATTATAAAGACACAAAAACCGAAAGCGAAAAGTTTTCAACAACCCAAGCGCAAAGAATCGTAAAGGTCAGGGGTATGAAGATGGCTGAAGTGGCAGGCAAAGCAGCAGCTTAAGCCTTTTGCCAATTACTTAAACATAAGCAATGTCGGGGGATTTACAAGTATTTTTCCGGCTGCAAGTTTTCCTTCTTTTTTTTTCCATGTCCCTGCCAAGGGATGTACTCTTTAGTTGATCGTTTGTGATTTTTTTTCTTCTCAGTTAGGTGTTGACATAAACATTAAGTTAAGTTCGGTAGTGCTCAAGTAAGCAAAATTGTGTGCATGTTAAAAGTTGCTGGAAGTACTTCAAGCAAACAGACTGCCAAGTAAGTTATTCACTTGAAAACTCAACGATGTTAACTATTTAAGGTAAAGTATAAGTAGCTTTACAGTTTGTAATGTGATAAGCTTAGACTGATTGCCTTTAGCTGGGTATTGTAGGCGTGCAGCTCTCTATTGATATATCGAGAAACAATTGATTATTTATTTCAATTCAGAGCTGACTTTGTCTCTTGCCTGTCAAGTTGTCAGTTGGTGGAATTAAAACAAATTGGCTAACAATAACTTAGTTGGCCTTGGCTAAAATAAGTCACTGTGACAGTGATGGTTTATTATTGGCTTTTTAAGCGCTTTTTGATGTTTCGCTGGAAAATTAAGATTAAACCTTCTATCCGCATTTTATTATTAGCTTTAGCAATCACTATAATATCCTTAGGGTGGGAACATCAAAACTACATTTCGCATCATTAAATATAATTTCAATTTGAAAAAAAAATATAGGTGAAAACAATAATTACACACTTGACTGGAAAATGAATAAATCAAATGGTAAACTGCAATAAATTATTTCATTTGCATTAAGTACCATGAATTGAATAATAATAAATGAAATGTAAATGCAAATGCAAAATAACAAACAAATATGAGAATGCTTTTCACACAAAAAACACAAATGAAATTCTCAAAAATGAAAAATGCCAGTTGTCAAATAAACGTAAAGCTAATTTGTCAGTTTGCCATTTGACAAACCAAACCGACAGCCGCCAACACCCAACAGGAGGCACTCATCAACGTCGAATGCAAGTGAGCGGCAAGTGGGAGGTGGGGTGGTGGGGTAGTGGAATGTTGAATAGTTCACCACAACCGACTGAGTGTGTTTGAGGCAACTGCCGTCAATCAATTCGAAATGAATCGAATTGAGTAAATGCATCGCATGCATTTTGCAATTAACCGATGTATTCTTGAAATGCTTGGCAATTACCTTTTATAATTATGGGCGAACCGCAAGCATTTGTCAAACGTTCCATGCATACATTGTTTTACATTTACATAAGAAATGTTAATTAATTGCAATGTTGCAACAAGCTTCAACAGGAACATTTACAACAAAAAACACAATACTCTCTGATAAGTCGACCTGTTGACAATGTTGTACGGCACTGCAAATGCGTTGCATGCAACCTTATGCCACCATCCAATCTATGTTTTCATGTTGGTTTTATTTAAAAAATCTCTGTGCTCAAGCTGTCAACACACACACACATATACAAGGACATATATGCACAGATTATGGCCTAAACAATTTGGACGCAATGCAAATAAATAGCAACACATGTGGGAGCACAGCAGCTACTATCTGTCCCAGCTGATAGGCGCACTGAATTTATGGCTTGCATTTAATTGGGCCAATGGCACTGATGCTGCATACAAAGGCAGCATTCAGCCGATTAATTGGTGTGCGGCATCTCTACTGCAACAGATTTGTCCGTCATTTGTTGCCTGGCAACGCATGTGCGGCACACACACACGCAAACACACACATACTGTTATCAGGAGCTTACGTTAATGTGCATGCTACCCGACAACTAAAAGCTAAGGAAACGAAGCATCCTGTTGTTGTTCTACGTGTGTGCGTTTAGTAATTGTTGTTCCGTTGACATCGCTTGCCAATTAAAACTACACCATTACTCTGTGTACTTATACCCCAAGATATCAACACGCCAATCACAATCAGAATAGAGCCAAAGGCAATAGGAAACAATACTGTTATTACTGCATTGGACACTGATGCGGTCATCTTCTTGATGATAACTTAATTAAGAGTCCATTGTCTTCATTTATGTACAATAATTTGGCAATGAAAATCGAGCATACAGCTGAATGATTATGATAAAGAGAGCTTATTATATTGAACAACTTCTCGCAAGAATATTAAACACTACATTTAAGATATCTACACAAAACAAAATTTCAATTAATTGCCGTCCTTTTATTTATCCAACATACATGGCACAAATACCTGCAAACTAATTAATGGTTCATATATTATCTCACCTTGTTTTAGTCTCTGTAGCAAAAAACAAGTTTGTTTTTTTTTTAATGAGCTCTCATAAATCAGTTTGTAACGAACCTTAACCTGTTCGGGCAGCTGTTGCTTGTTTCATTGCAGCAGCCAACATATGCATAAACATAGATTCTCTAGTAGCAACAGAGATGCCTCGACATTTACCTCACATTTACCTCACATATACGTAAGTGTGTGTGTGTTGTATGTGTGTGTAGCAGCTGCGTCTGGGTATCGTTGGGGCAGTGAAACAGTAGCAGGAACTTGAGGCATAGCACGAACAAAATACCGTTGGTTTTATTCAAGCAAACAACAAGAATTAAATTGTACGAAAAGTATCGTATATCAAGGAAGCAACTGAGACAAGAAGCCACCGACAAGGACATGGACAAGGACAGGGATCTGAACAGTTTTGCTATTTCGCGATGCAGACGTTTTGCTACACAGTTACTCAGTGGCGCAGCTGTAGTCGCAATGTTTTATTATGCATATACATACATAGAAACTCCTTGTTGTTGCATATCGCATGTCCTTGACATACGCAAATGCATTTATTAAAGTCACAACGTCGGCTTCCAAGCCAAATAGAAACAGCTTACAAATACTGCTAGATTAAATCAAGTGTCCTTGCTGTAGAAGTTGTATGTGGAAGTTCACTTCTATATCCTAGCTTGCAGTTACATATCAAACTATAACGAGAAAGTTTTCGCAGTCATATCCGTAACATTGACAGTGACTAGAACAAAGCATTTGAGCATATCAAAATGCTTGCCATTTGATTTGTATTTTTATTTTATTCCTTTGGCTAGAGTTGTGCTGCAAAAAGTGCGGTGCTGGGGATGAAAAGGTTGTGATCGCAGCAGACGACACGAAAGAAGTTGAAAAGTTTGCCAACAGTGTTTGCATTTCGAGTACATTTTGCAGATGCCCTTCACAGGATGTCGTTTGGCTGGCAAATGCACAGGCAGCTGGGGCAGCAGTTGATTTAAATAGATGTAGACACACATATTCAGGTATAAGGGTGTGTGCTTATATAAATATGTCGCTCTTTAGTGGGGACTAATGAAAATTCTGAGCAGCTGAAACTTAAACTCACTAAGCAGTCGCTTACTTAAACAAAGTTGTGCTTCACTGACTCAAAACTTTGGCCATAAGTCAAAGATCAGCGTTATTTTCGCACATGCAAGCAGAAACACCCACACACACACTTGCTCACACACAAACACACACACTCATTGAATTACTGCAATCAAGCTGGCAGCTTACAAATAACATAGCTCCAATTTGGAAATGCCAACCGATACCCAGCCAAAAAGGACAACACTCAACTCAACTCGCTGTCTGCGATTTGACGCACGACTGATATTGAATTGATGAAAAGCATTTGCGACTACATAAATCTTTATTTATATAATTGTATACTATATTCAAAGGTAGGCGAAGCATCTATGTAATGCTGGTCTACTTTGAAGTCGCAAGTACTTAATAAACCAAAACTTTCATATAGTATTTATATTGCTCAGAAGAGTCTCTGTTAGTTTTTAGTCAGTCGAAATATTTTAGCAAGTTTTCCAATTACCCAAGTCGCCATAGAGATTCCGCTGTGTCCCAAATGCGGCGGCAAAGTTTGTTAATGTTAGCAAGCACTCGGAAAATGTTCATTGCATTTGCTTTTCCTGCATGCGCAGATCGGTGAGTAAGCAACCACCTTAGTTACCCGATGTCTGCTCACAGCCTCTCCCCTTCGAGAGTCAATTGCCTCCACTCAACTCTCAGTCTGTCTGTCTGTATATCTGTCTATCTGTCTGTTTGCTGGCTTGTTTTCTACTTGTTTGTTGTACGTGTCAATGTGGTGTTGTACGCACGTAAACGATTCCGAGTATTTATTACGCGCACAACTTGACATAATTCCTTTTTTCCGCTCTACCAGTTAAGCCATTGCTGAGGCTCCTCAGCGAAAGGCAAGACTCATCCTCCAAGCAAAACGATTGGGGATGAGCAACTACTTCAGTTGAACTAATGTTGACACTGTGGCAGCAGCAACGGCTTTGCAGTTAATGCCACTTTACTGTACAACTAACAGGACGACATCTCGATATGGATTTATGGTCGTCGTGTGTGCGACTTACATCACGCGCTCATTGAGAACGTTGAATTGCCATCATCGGTATCATCATCAGCAGTGTTAGATCATTATCTGGAGCCAAACCAAAATTTTTTTTGACTTAACAACTTTATCTGCAGAGCTCGCACTTATTTTTGCCCATTCCACACCATCTTTCTCTCTTTGTCAATGGGATTTCTTAGCGCATTAGACAGCGACAATAACAACAATAACAATAACAAAAACAAAATTCCATTAAGACGCAACAAACTGTTAGCCAAAATGGCGGCAACCGTTGACGCCATCAACGAGAAAATAATCCAAGAAATGCGGCGTTAATGGTAACACAAGTGTGGGGGGGAAAGATGCGAATCGCATGTGAAGGCAAACGATATTATGATTATGATTATTATTATGTTGTTATTAGATTAAGCGCAATTTTAAAAAAATGTTTTCAGCCTCCATTTCTACTGCATCTGCTTCTTCTTCTTGTCTATTGCCCCATTTGCCTTTGTTCGGCTTGCTTCCGATGGCATTGTGTTAAGTCGACTCTTTTGGTGCTGGGGCACTTCCGTTTGCCTTTGGCTTACGACACTTGATGCCCCAGTTGGCCAAGTTACCAAGTTAGCCAAGGAACGGCCCCCAAGCGCTGCTTGGCTAAGCAACCAGGCAAACGCCGTCCATTGTTTCAAGCTGTGCCCGCGTCTTAGCCACGCTTAATTGGTTGGCTTTTATTACTTGCAAAGTGCTGTACAGTAAGCGCATAATTTTTACTTTGCTACCACACTGCACAGTGGATCAAAAATATTTTAAACCTACCATACATTTTCAAAAGTTTCGCGAAAATTAGAGTTCAAAACAATGACTAACTTATCACTTGTTTAAGTATCATTTATCTAAGATCTTCCATTATTCTTTCCCTTGAAGCCCAGTAGCTCATTATTAATAGTCTCAGAGGCTCATTAAATTTATTTTCTTCTCTATGCAACCTACTTATCACTATACTTATATTATTAAAATTTGTATAAGTCAGATTCGAAGCACCAAATATTTAGAAATATATTTCCAAATGTTAGAAATTTTTCTAGCAGCCATTAGAAAAAACTAAGTGCGAGGAAAAAATCACTCTTCACCTTTTTGATAATTTAGATAATTTATTTAGAACTTAGAATTTTTGATCTTCGACTCGGAACTCCAATTATAAAGTTCGAAATTGTCTCATTATTTTTTTTTTTACTTTCTCCGTTTTTAACCCAATGTGACGAGGCAAGGAAATCTTTTTTTAATTAAATGAGCTGCCTGCATTCGAGGGGCGTCGCTCAGCTGGAGTCATGCTGGCTGGCTGACTGACTGGCTGCCTGGCTAGCTGGCTCATGTACGTTTGCTCACATCGCACCTATACACACACACACACACACACACACCGCCTGCCACACGCACACCTATAAGGCCGCCCACATTTAGAAAGAGACGCGTGCCGTGCTGGGCCGGTTCGGCCCTTTTTCACTTTGGTAGTTTGTGGCGCCATTTTGGCGCGAAATGAATTTAAATTGTTTGCTGGCGTTTCCTGCATTAAAGGTAGCTTCCTCTGCCTTTGGTCTTTTCTTTGGATTCACTTACACCTTTTTCGAGAGCAGCTAAAAACGGAATTACTTAATTACAACAATTATTAAAAAGCAGCCGTAGGGTCTGCGTATTCTCCGGGAGTACACAAAAAAAAAAAAAACATAGGGACCGGCAAAAACGGCGCGTGTTTCCTGTTGCTTTTGTTGTATTTTTTTGTCTTCTCATTTTGTTGATTTTGCTGTTGTTGTGTTTTGTTATCATGTTTGTTGCTGGTTGTTATTTTAATTAAATATTTTCACACCTACTTCATTTGAGCTTGGGAGCCAGGAACGCGGGCAGGCATTTATTCCGTTGCCATCGTCGTCTTGCTGGCCTTTATGTAGGTGTTAATTTCCTGTCTCCAGGCACATCGCAACAAAGGCCAGTCATTTGCAATGGCAACAACATCAACTAGTATTGTAAGCGTCGGCTATAATAAGAATAACTGCCAAGACTAGCTATAGGGCACGTTGTCTGAAATTTTATGCGCCGTAAAATTGCATACGAAATAATTGAATAGCATCGAGTCGCGTCTTTTTTTTTTGTCCTGTTTGTGATGCTGTTGGCTGCTGGCTGCTTGCTGCATCTTCTAACTGGCAGCAGATAAAGTTTTCCACAGCGCTAAAATAATAGCAGCCAAAGTGGTTATAAATATTTTGTGCACAGTTTCCGTTGCCCTCAGGCCCCTTTTGTCCTTTTCTTCGTGCTGCAGCCAGTCATTTTTCAGCTAAATGAATTTCCACAAGTTGCGGGAAAATGCGCAAAAATCGCCCAAAAAAAGTGAACTTGGAAAGTAATGCTACTTGATAGGAAGAAGAAAGAGATGGCTATATGCGAATTTGCTGCGTCACTTGACACAAACTGCGGTCAGTAGCAAAGTTCAACGCGCACATCTAATGAGCCGGAATCAGTTGTCCTTAAGACCCAAGTCTGACTTTTTGCTCTGCTATTTACTTAGTAAAGAACTTTACCAATTGTGCGCAAAACAAATTTAAAATTTCATTTCAATTGCAGGTCCACCAGGTCCACCCGGTCCACCTGGCAAGCGAGGGAAGCGCGGCAAGAAGGGCGATGCAGGAGACAAGGGCGAATCGGTATGTTTCTCAGTGCGGAATGAACAAGTAGAAATCCTTATATGACACTGTGCTTAACTATTCCCAGGGTCTAAATGGCATCAGTGGCGAGAAGGGCTCGGTTGGTAAGCCTGGTGATAAGGGCCAAAAGGGCGACACCGGCCATCCGGGCGTGGATGTCTTCCAAACCGTCAAGGTAAGTCGCAAGGCGTTCCTCAATTCTGCTGCTGCAAGACTGCATTCGAAATTGAATACGTCTAATCGAAATTTTTTAAAAATCTCTAACACAATGCTGCTCTGCTTTCTGCATTCTCTTAGGGCCTCAAGAGATCGGTGACTACGCTGCATGGCGGCACACTTGGTTATGCGGAAATAGTTGCTGTTAAGGTATTTCATCCATAAATCTGTTTCAACTGCCGTAGTCACTAGACATGACAGCCTGACGCCCATATCCCAGTATCCAACCCAACTCAACCCTGGATTCTGTGGAGCATGGCCATTGTCATTTTTCAAGGCAAAATACATTTGGACAGAAGCTGCAAATATTTGCAACTTATTGTCCTCTGGACTTGTCCTTCGTTCTATTTGCACTTGTAGTTTTTGTTGGTGTTGTTGCTGTATTTGTACTTGGTATTTGTACTTGTTTATTATCCTGCACATTGTTGTTCGTAGTGCTTTTAACTTGAATCAGCTCTTTGGTTTAAGCTGTACCATAAATTGTTGCTACTTTTGCATAGTTTCTGCTTAGTCATTTTGTTTCATTTGGGACCAACCGATTCATAGTAGCTGCTCATCCTATTGTCATTTGAATATTTGCTATGGTCATTTTATCATTGCCTTAATGGTATCTGATGTAGCTTATGGTAGCATACAAATGTATATAAGTTTATATTTTACTTGCTCCAACGACAAGTGATTTGCGTAAGCGTTTTGCAGACTTTCCGTTACCCAAGGTATTTGATTTTATGAATAATTTGTCCAACCAAATCATATTATGAAATTAAATATTTTAAATTATTTTAAGCTAAAGTTGGCTGTGATAAATGTCTAAATATTACATAATGTATTGAAAGCATTGCTTTAATGCGTACTTTACAACCAAAAAGATTAAGTGTAAGAACAATATGTCAAAACAGGCACGGCTAATATATTATATTTTTGCACCTTCATTTCTTACGAATCTATTTTTAATATTTCCTACAACCATGGTTAAGTCATAATTTCTTAAGTAATTTCTGTACTTCGTTTTATTGTCGATTATCTTCTTTAAATAAGCTCTTTTAATCCCTAATTTGGAATTTTTTCCTTTTTGATATTATTATTCTTTTCTCCTCTTATTTATAATTTTTGAAACTAAGTTTTGCTTTGCAGCAGCTTTTTTTTTATATTCTAATACATTTTTTTTATATTTTCATTAACCAATTTAATTTTTGTGTGCAATGTTTTCTTTAACAACTTCTATGTGTGTGTTTGTTGTAAGGACTTGCAAGAAGCGGGCGTTAACGTATCCGCTTCAACTGTCATACAGCTGAAGGTAAGTTCTCGGGTTCTGGTATTCTCCACTTTGTGTACATTGTATTCTATTGCATGCCCCCTATGTAGCTTAATCTTTGTTTGGTGCACGTGCCTCTCCATTTAAACAGAAATCGTGTGGGTTCTTAATGCTAATAGACATATTTTTCAATAATCTAGGGTGAGCCAGGTGAACCTGGACCGCCGGGACCCCCAGGCGAACCCGGCAATGCGGGCGTGCCGGGCGAACGTGGACCACCCGGCGAAACTGGACAGCAGGGAGTGCAAGGCGAGGCCGGTTTGGCAGGACCGATTGGACCTCCTGGCGTTCCGGGCGCACCTGGCACAAAGGTGAGTGATTCACAGACAATGAAAAAGTAAAACAAAAACCAAAGAAAAACCCAAAATACAAATAGCGACACGCAGATAGAGAGTGAGAAGGGGTGGTGGATAAAGAAGAGCCCGATAGGGATTGAAACCGATTCATAAGTAAAACAAAGATGTCACAAGGATTAATGCACTATTTGTATCTGTTGGATAAACATTGTGACGTTTTAAGTGACTACGAATTCGTCGTCGTACCGGAATTGTGTGTATGTCTGACTGGGTGTCTGTGTGACTCAGTCTGTGTGTGTGTGTGTGTATTATGTGTTTGTGTGCTGTCTGACATTGTTTTTCTGAGGTTCCCTTTGTCTTTTTCCTTGGTTTTCCACATTATTTATCGTTTATTTATGTATTAAGCGCCCCTCTCTCTTTCTCTCACCCTGTCTCGTGTCTATGTGTCACCTTTATGCCTCTGTCCTTGGCATTTCCACTTAATTTTCCAACAGACAGATATCAATACAGATGCAGACCTGTGACTCATATCCATCTGTTTCTCTGCTTTACAGGGTGACAAGGGGGATCGAGGTGATCGCGGACTCACCACAACCATCAAGGGTGACGAGTTCCCAACGGGCATCATCGAGGGTCCGCCGGGACCGGCTGGACCACCTGGTAAGTGTCTCTTGGAGCTGGCAGCTGCCTCTCAGTTTGCTTTCATTCAACAGCCACTTAACTCTCAGCACAAATGCAGATACAGATACATTGAATCTAGTCGTAAAGTAGAAAAACCGCAGCTTATTGATGTTTGGGAATCGATCGTTCGATGTGTATTTTTTCAAGTGGTGCCACGCGGCTGGATTTGGTTGCTCATCTGCGGGTTGTTTAATTTATTGCCAGCGGACTCTGGGAATAGTTTTCTGTCGCCCCTGTCCCTGGCCCGGACGCTGGCCCACGGCCCACGGCCCTAATTGAGTCATTGACTAACGCTGTCCCATTAGAGCACATTTTTGAATTTGATGTGGCCTTTTGGTGTGAAAAGCAGCTCGTTAAAATGTAAATCAAATACCAAATGCATAGCAGCAAAATGCATTTCCGTTGCTGTTTTTATTGCAGAGCATATTTTTGAAATATTCTCGAATACATTTTTGGTTTGTTTTTTATGTATGTTATTTTTTCATCCACATTTCGAAATTTGTCTGCCTGCCGCATTTTGCGATAACATTTACGACCTTTGTGTTTTGTGTGCTGCCGCATGCCACAATGTTTGACGTCGACGTCAATTAAATTCCTCTCAATTCGTTGGCAGCACCCGACCACTCGCCCGCTCGGACCTCTGTCCGGTCCACAGTTCTACCGGCATGCGTCCACGCCCACAATATCTAGAGCAATTTCCAATTTCCAGCTAGTTTTACGATCTGGCCTAACATATTTCTGCACTTTATGCGATTTTAATAAACGAAAATAACCCAAGCGCACGGCTGAAATAGCTGAAACGCTTCGGAATCCAAATACGAATTCGAATCCGGCGCTTGTCATAAAAATTTGTAGACCCGGGCAGCTTGAAACACTTACCGCAGTCATAAAAACGCAACTTTATGTCATTTATGTTGCTTTTAGCGGCTCATTAGCATCGCTACTCGTTCAACGATCTACTCGCACCACAGGCAGTGCAACATGCCTTATGCGGTAAATGTGTATATGTAAGACTATGTTATTACCTATGACTCTAGTAGGATGCACTCTGACCAATTGTTTTATTAGGGGTCTTCAGTGTGCGTAGTAAATAAACAATTCTTAAGACAGCATTAAATGGTACAGACACAAGTCATAAATGTCAGTGGAATGGGATTTTGAAATCGGAGGCAATATAATCTTCTTCTTCTTCGGGAAATAAAATACCTTGGATAAAACCATTGTCAGCTAATTCCCTTAAGTCCTGAGTTTGAATAAATATTTTATTGTTATTACCATAAACTGATTCTTCTAATTCCCTGGATTGTATAAATATAATTAATTTTATTATATTTTATTTTGACAAGTTAATAATTTCGCAAGGCACAGAAAGTATATCGTATTCTCTTCATGGACTTGATAACTACAAACAAAGAAAGATTTTTATTTAGAGCATTATAGGTAAGCATACAATACTCTGGGCATCAGAACCGGGACCCCTGTTTAAGCTAAGTGAATGCCCCTAATGCACACATCCAATGCACACCGCTATCAATTAAGCGCTTGCTACAAGCCCGCATAGCGTAACCGCCCACTTGTCTTATCAGAGCATCAGAGCCCTCCAGTTGTTGTCGATGTTGTTAAATTTGTTGATGTTGTCGATGTTGTCGTTCTTGGGGGAAATTGCAGTTGCGTTAATGTTGTGCGCATTGTTTTTAAATTTGTTGTTGGTTTCAAACAAGATCTACTGTTTCGATAGACACAGTTGTCGGCAGTTGCCAAGCGTTCGACGCAATAGCAATGGCATTCCCTTATCCAGAGCCCCTAGTTCGACTCCTAGGCGCGGCGGGTGGTACTCTCCTTTGACTGTGCTGGACAATGCTATGCGTTGATGGACATGAAATTGCAATTTATTTTCCGAAATCAGCGCCGGGTTTGAGTCGCCAGCTCATGGGACATGCGTCTGCGTCTGCATTTGCGTCTGGTTCCAGATCTAAGCTTTGACTTGAGTCATTTAGGCTTGATTTGAATAAATTGAATGTCATTTGTATTTGGAATTCTTTAATCTGGTGGCCACGTCTCTATTCCTCTGTTTCTCTCACTCTGTCGACTGCTTATCTTATCGTTGTCGTAATTAGTTAAGCTGACTTGTGCTTTATGTGTGGGTAGTCACTGAGCTGGACCTGGGAGATGTCTCGGTAATTTAATGTGTCATTTGTATTTTGCGTCTCCAGAACAGAGCAGAGCAGAACAGCCCAGAGGAAATTTGTGTACAGCTGCTTCAGTCCCATTTGTAATGCCCAAAATTTCAATTTATTTTCTGATTTATTTGAATTTCATTTCATTTATATTGTGATTGCATTTCATCCGGGCAGATTTTGTCTATTTTCCTCTGGCTTGCTCTACTCCTTGGCAATTGTCCATTGCCTTGTGTACGAAATTAAAACTTATCATTTGCACTTCATCTGCATTGCCATTTTTGCTAAACACAAACAGAATGCGAAGCGAAAAGCATTATGATGAGGGAAATGCCCAAGTGGACCAACAATATCCAATATCCTGACTCTATAAATCCGCATCAGGCCCCGCGGTCCCACTGGTCAAGTTGTTGTTCGCTGCTGGCCATAGTTTTGATTGTGGCTGAAATTGTCGCCTAAAATGCTTAACGGTAAATTATGCCACCATAAATACTTACCGAGTCCGAGTGCGAGTCCAAAACAAAGAGGGGACAACAAAATACTTTATAAATAAACGGCAGACGACAGAGACAGAGGCACAGGACCCATAAACCAAATGCCAGCCAAACTGAAGGCACGCAAATTTATGCGCACTGGCCAAAAGAAAAGAAGAGGAGTCCTGGCAACTCAACCACATCTCATATCCACATCCCGCCCCAAAACTCAATTTTACGAACTAAATAAATTTTCTATATCTTTTCACACACACACACACCAAACTGGTCGAGTTCATGCACAGGCACCCATTTTGACAAGTCGCACAATTGGATTTATCTATGACATGAACTCTGTGTACTCGTGTGCCTTTGTCTGTTTCGTCTCCTCATCCGCATGTATCTGTATGTGTATGTGTGTATGTATGTTTATTTAAATGGTCGCATTTAATGGTCGAGTCAACAGCAAGCCCAAAAAACAGTTTCTCATTATTTTAACTTAACAGGTCGTCACATCATTGTTGTTGCTTTTGCTGGTTTAAGGTGTTGTTGTTGTTTTTGTCTCGTTGTCGATGTTTTATAGTAGCTACACAGTGAGGCAAAGCTAGTTTCATGCAGGCCGATTTACGAACAGTCTAACGTCAGCAGTGTAAAGCATGTACAAATTATATTTTTTAGGGGAATAATTTTATATTTTAGTTCTTGCAATAATTCAACCAAAAATTCCGTTGCATTCTCTTTAACGTGAATATGCAACTGCTGCATAGAGAATCAAATGTCTGGAATAACTCTCTGTAAAAAGGACAAGTCTTTAGAAAGAGGCACTCTTCATTAGCAGGCAACGAGTTAGCTGTAAGTTACGTTTTGCTTTGAACATTTTTTTTTTTTTTTGGCCAAATAAACAATTTGCATTTTAAACTAAAGCACCAAAACCCAATGCAAGGCAACAACGACAGCAACAATCGCTTATCGTTGCCAGCATCATCAGCAGTTGAACAAATTGCTGACCGAAAACCAGACAATCGCTTGTTGACTGACAAATGAATGGTGACAGTCCATTCAGCTGCAATAATAATGGCTATAATTACAAAGCAGCGTCAATGCCACGCCTCTTGTTTGCACCACACTTGTCACACCGTGTAGCTGTGTCGATATTTATATTCTCCAAAAATGTATATATGTATATATATATATATATTTATTCAAATACACAAGTTATGTGAAAACCTTTCAAATTAAATTCCCTAAAGAATGTACTATATTGAAACGATATATAATTTAATAATTAGGTATATTTTGATGATAAAATAAAAACATTTTTTTCAAATCCAAGGATTTTTCTGCAAGTGTATTTGTATCTATGTGACAGACTGACTGGCTGTATATGTCTGTGTGCTTTTGCATATTGCTATTCGCATATTAAAATGATTCCCTATAAATGTCAAATATAAACATTCACAGGTCCGCCCGGGGAGCGCGGTGAACCCGGCGAGGTGGGACCCATTGGACCGGCTGGACCGCCTGGCGAGAAAGGACCACGCGGCAAGCGTGGCAAGCGGGTGAGTGTAAAAACCAACTGAATAACCAATTCGAAAACTCGCTTTGCAGTCAATTTTAATTAGAAAACAGCGACGGAAAAAAAAATTACTCAGCAAACAAAAAAATAATAATAATGAAGAAAATTTATGAATATGTAAATTGGTTTGTAAATCTTTGTAAAAATGCGTAGAAGCGTAACATTCATTTACATACTCGTTAAATGAATCTGTAAATATTTGTGCATTATGAGAGCTACTACTTAAGCTGTAAATAATTAGGGAGCATCCGCATCCTTTCGCATGATCCGACCAAGCAGGTGTTTAATACCTTGCATGTTAAGTATGTATAATTCAACATATATACATATATGTATATGTATATGTTCATCTATATATTTATGAGTGATATGTGAATGTCCTTGACTACGTAATGAGCATGTTCAAATGTCATCCCCAAAGAGCCAAAGCTCACTGCTCACCTAAACTCATTACAGGCACTGTCAGAGCGACGAGAGAGAAGCCTTGATGTAATGCCTTTGATTAAGCTTTAAAGTATCTGGCAGATACGCACACTAGATGAGGGTGTTCGCGTGTAATATACATTCCCCAATCTGCTGGCATACGTCTCATTTTTTTTTTCTTTGGGTGTGGGCCCCGCGGCGCAAAACTATGTCGACGCACTTGGCGCATCATCGAAATTGTCAAAAATGTTTTGGAGCTTAAATCTTGGTCTTAATTTATGTGCCCCCTGTACGGTCATAGAGTGTATCTGCAGCATTTATCTAGGCATTTGCTGTGCGTTATGTGCTATTCTCTGGAATGTCAACAGTGGAAAGATACTTAACATTTTTATTGGCACTTGGTGAGTCGGCAGCTGTTGCCACTTCGTGACGTGCTGATGGATGCAAGAGAATCTCTACTGACTCTCATATTTTGCGAAACACTTTTGATATATGCAGAAGTGAACTGGTGGGGAATATGAATATGTATCTAGCACGTGTTTGTTTACGTTATGAAACATGCATAAGCGCCGCTGGCTGACGGAGATGGGTGCGCTTGGTGCTCGATAGGATTTTATTTTCCTCCTTTCGCCAATTCACAAATATTTGCGCGTTTTGCCATTTTTCGTAAAACAGTCTGATTATTGTACATTAGACCTACACACACACACACATAGATATATGAACAGATGCGGCTGAGAACGTCAAATACATGAAACACGCCTCTGGCCAACTGCTGTTGTCCCAGTCATTGGCATGGTCATTGCTTTTGCGTCTACTGTTGTTTTTGGCCTTTGTTTCTGTTGTTTCTGTAATAACGCGTTATAGCACAATAGCGGTAACTCCACCAGAGTTCCAATACAGCCAGAATCAAGCATCAAAATAACAACACCAAACGGCGACCGGCAACGTGCAGCTTCTCATTTATGATTTTTGCTTCGATATACTTTGGGTTAGACGAGAGTTGTCTAAAGAAAATTGTAATTCTGAAATAATTGAGAATACCAATTTCAAAACCTATTACCTAAATCAATAAAATGAAATGAAAAAAAAAAATGATTATCATAAAAATATAATTTGTAAATACGCTAGAATTTATTTAAATTTCTTAAGTTCCGCATATTTATTCACATTTTTTCGTAGACACAAACACCTATTAAATTTTTAACATACGCTATATTTTTTTTATTTCCTTCAGTTTCGTTTTGCTTTAACGCCATCTAAGGATTTATTCTATTGATTTATGGTAAAATAATTTTTTTTTAGACATTTTTTAAAATTTCCTTCACAGAGACCAATTAAAATTTGATCGTTTGAGAAAAAAAACGTGTCTAAAATTAAACAAACTTTTCACTTATCATTGCAACAACTTTTCGCATCAACCTCTCTGTAGTCTTCAGCTGCGGGTGTTGCATGCCACGCCTCATGCCATAGTGTTTTCAATGCTATGCGCACTCGTGCCATGATGCTCGAATGTGCCGATTACAGCGCCCCCACCACTGGCTCTATGTATTGTACAGGCGCTGCAGCGACGTGATGTCAAAACAAATGAAAGTCAGCTCCCTGTCTGCCTTTGGCAAACAAACAAAACTTTTGGCAACAAACAAAAGTTCGCGCCCTCCCACTCAGACTCAGACTCAGACTCTGGGCTCAAGTCAAGCCGCACCAAGGCAATGTTGAGCATAAAAAATTATTTGCAACAATTGCCATCATCTTCGACGAAGGCTGGGCTGGGCTGGTACCGAGCGAAGCAGCTGAAACGTGACGGCTCCCGGCAGCAACGGTTACGGCAGCACCGAGACTTCGATTTTTCAATTCGACTATCAGCGGCTTTGATTTTCCGAGGAAAGCCTTCAAGTCCAAACTCAGGCATTAGGATGAATGAAAATGTGAATGAGAATCAGAATGGGAATGTGAACGTGAATGTATCTGATGATGATAATGAGCATGCGAAACGATGAAAAATGATGCTTGGCACTCGTGCCTTGTGTGCCACATTTCAGTTACATCATTTTTAAAATACTGCGCTAGCGTTGCCAGCATTAAAAGCTCTTGTAATTAGTTCGGCAAGTCGTAAAAAAATTCCAATTGCTCATGTGCTGTTTTTCGTAAACATTTATCCGTTCAGCGCCATAATGCCACGCCCTGTGCTAATACGCCTCAACCGACGATTTGTTTAAGCCAAAAACAGCAACAATTTAAACTTACTCGCTTTAATACTCTAAAAATGACGCAAAGATTAATGAACATCTTTCTGCTTTTGTAAAAATATAGTTAAAACTCAGTTGCTTTAGTTTTATAAATTTTATATACACGTAGCTTCCAGAATTCCGACAAAAATCACAGGTCTTCTTGTGCTGAAACTGCTCTATTCACAAAATAAAAAATTAAATTTTGATAACTTCAAGAGTATAAAACATTCGGCATCCCAGAGACATATGTTCAGTCTTTTCCCTCCAGATGATGTCGCGCCGGCTACGGCCATAAAAAACGCAATTGTAGGTATTATAAATTTGACATGTTATTTTCGTCGCCTCGTCAGAATAAAATGCTCATATGAGAATATTGCGTCATTTGAGGAAGCAAAGGGAAGACCTCGTCAGCGACTGGTTGGCATATGAAATGAATTTGGAGAGGAACTGGACTGGAATGAGTTGCGATGTGATGGAATAATGTTCTACCCGAAGTCAGGGCATTGCGACAGATGTGTTATGCGACATACTAAAATTAAATTAAGATCTTTAAATGAGATATTGATGTGTTTTTAAAGGGAAAATGCGACAATAACGTCATTTGGAAATATATTAGGCATAATTACCGAACACTGACAGGTCTAGAACCATTTCAGATTTATATAGATAGACATGAAACTACCTTCTATGAAAAATCATGTCGAATTTGAGGAATTTATTGTATTTTTTTAAAACGGATATCCTTATATTGCAATTCTCTTTTGCCCTCAAAGCCCACTAATAAATGTCCTGTATTGATATATGCACAGGCATTTGCAGATGGACTCTTCAGAATAAATTGTGCTTTCATTTATCGCACGAAAATATTTCTTTTGCATATTTCAACGCCCTCGAAATTGACGCAATTTATGATCGGGCAACATATTAAAAATTTAAATTAATTTCAAACTTTTTGACGAGTGGTACTGCTGCGAATGGCAACTGGGGCGTATGATGAATATCCAATGACTGTCCAACTGAGACAGCGGGCGGCGAATGCAGAGAGATTTGCCATTTATTATGCGCACTGACATCGCTTTAGCTTTTGCTGTGTTAGATTTGCATTGCCATTTTTTTTTTAATAAAGTTTAAACAATATTTCACACACACACACACACAGACACCGTATACACAAATGCGGCAGCGGTGTTGCCTAGACAAGCTCTGCCTGAAGCGTTGCTGTAAAAACTGTTGTTGAAGCATTTATGTCAAATTTATGTTAATATATTTTACAATCGTCGTTTCGGTCTCACCCCGTGCCCCATGTCACATCAGCGTGTGTGTTGTCTTTTGAGCCTCAAAATCTGCATAAATTTCCCAGGCAACTCTCAGCCCTGCTCGCATTTCTTATCAACAACAGCATTGGACAAGTTTCTGGCGAGCATCGTGTGTGTTTGTGCCTTTGGTAAATAGAGTCATAAAAATTGCCGTTGCCGCAAAAACAAAAGGAAAAAATACTTGCAGATTTGTTACACGTTATATAATACCGCCCCCAAAACCAGTAGCTGGGTAATGTGAGCCAACTCATACCCCCAAACTGTTGGCCAGAAAGTCACTCGCATGGGGCACACCGCTGACGACTTGGAGGCGACAGTTTGTGCCACTTTTAAGCCTACCATGGCACACTTTTCTTCGCATTTCAAAGCCTTAAAGTTGCTTACGTGAAAGAATGAAACAACAGTCATGTGTGTGTGTTGTTGTTGTTGTTGTTGGGATGTGTGTGCTTATATCTTCATGTCTGCCACTCAAAGGGTTCACATTTGTTGGCGTCTTTTCGCCGGCAATTCGTTTCGGGTGTTGCTTAAACGACGCAATAAGCTTAGCACTTTCCACCAGCCAAGGAAAATCTCAGACTAAATTTTCATTGCTTCTGCTCGACTTGAGTTGAGTTGGGTTGGGTTTGGGTTTATAGCTCGATTTGATAAGCCCCAGCAATGCTGTGTCAACTGCTATATTTTGTGTGTGTGTGTGTGTGTGACGTCATTGTTCATTGAAAACTGCGCAGCATGCAAATTCTCCATCTCATTTTGTATTCTTTGTATATGCGCAATTTTCTATTTTGCCACTAAGGCAATTATTTGTGGTCAGTGCTCATATGTCTTCCGATATTGAATATGAAACCCAGTAAAATCGGTCAAGCATGCCATGCTTACCATCACGCCGTAAGAAATGCGAATTTATATATGTATATGCGTAGGTGTGTGTGTGCTTGTGTGTGTGTGTGTGTGTGTGTGTGTGTGTGTGTATGTGGCTTGTAATGTTGCCCCTGGGGTGTGCGTAACTTTTATTTTATGGGCACGGATGATGAGGGCGCTTTGGGAGCAACAAAAACGATTGAATAAAGAAATCCAGCCGGTACAACAGTCACACGCAATGTTTCGTTACTTTTTCGTTACGTATGCTGGCAAATAAAAATCTCAAGTTAGCGACACCAAATGAATGGCCCCGCCCACCGCTTACCACCCGTTGCGCCCACTCACCCAAAACTCATGGCAATTTATAGGCACGACTTTGCCACCGATGTGGAGTTGGGGTTGGTTTCCATTCAATCCAATGGGGGCTGAAGCTCCAAATCTGGCATAATGTTGTGTATGTAAGTTGGGTTACGAGTTTTCGCCAATCCGTAACTCCTCCTGCAAAAAAACACAGTGGGAAGGGAGAAGGGTGCTGGCATTGTTGCGGCTGTGGCAGAAAAAGGCAAAATCTTTAGCAACGATTTCCCTAAATACTGCCAAATTTCCGGCATATTACAATATCAGGACAGAAACATCATCAGCAACAATGTTAGCGGCAAAATAAAATCACGCGATATTTTTACAACGCGTCTTGACTTTTTCCTGCGGCTGACTGCCAAATACCATGGGCAAGACTGACAATTCATTGGGGAAAAATAAAGTAACCTAATTTATACAACTTGTATCTAAAACTTAAAATAATACTTATAAAATTCTTCTTTTTAAAATTCTTAAATATGTAGTTTCGCCATTGTTTTGGAAAGTAACATGTTTCATGCTGCAATGTTTTAAGCTGATATCAATTCGATATATTCTGGAATTATTTGAAAGAATTTTAGGTAATCTTTTAATCTTAAGCCATATACTGACATGAAATAGCCGATTTATGCAGGGAGAAAGCTTACATGTTGAAGACCATAGATTAGTCTTCCGACTCCATAGTCAACGATGTCGATGCGAAACGGAACATATTACGCATTAAATGTGGCCGCGTACTTACGAAGAACTTCCCTGCCATTGTGTGATTCTTGTAAACTTTTGCGGCAAGCGAACGATGTGAAACGCATTACATGGCTGGGGAAATGAGGCGGACGAGGGGGCAGGGGCCCCGGAAACTGTGTGTGAGCCGGAAACGAGCTACAAAACTTTCACCTCGAGCGGTGCCCAACTGCACGTTGCTGCTATTGTTGTTGTTGTTGTTGTTGATGCTGTTACTGCTGCTGTGACTCAGAAAAATATGAAATTCCAAAAGGAAACTCGCTATAAAAAATGGGAAAAATATGCGCGCACGCACACAAAAAGACAGACAGACAGACACAGACAGAGGGACACAGTATGTACAGCGCAGGACTGTGGCATATGCTGCACTTGAACACGAACATGGATGGGAAAAGGAACGATAGCGGAGACAGAGCCATGTCATGCCCTTCCTGAGGGAAACCGGTGTCACAGAAAAAGGTCGCTCCGAGATCAAAATGATTTTCAATTTAACGCGTTTACGTGCGGCCATTTGTCTGCACCTGAAGCTGTATTTATGCTTAAAAAAAAAAACACACACACACTTCAATATCCGGCGCTACGCTTGACCGGAGTCCGAGCGAAGGGCGTTGGGCGTTGGGCGTCGGCAGGCAATTACTTTACAATTACAAACATTTTCACAATTTTAATATCAAAGGTGCCTGAAAGTATGCTGCGAGTTTCTTCAAGTCGAAGTTGAAATTGAAAAGCGTTTGTGCAAATAAAAAACAAATTTGCGCATAATTTAAAGAAATTCTTTTTTTGTACACATATACAAAGAAAAATGTGTGTGTGTGTGTGTGTTCGCCTGAATACTTTGCAAATTAAAATCAACCCGAGGCGCTCGCACAAATATTGATACATTCTAATGGATTTCACATACACACTCATCAGCTAACGCCCACACATACAAACACACACACTCGAAGATAGAGGGAGAGAGGGAGAAAGAGAGAGCGAAAGGGGCTGTCGCATGAGGCAGACAAGAAGTTTTTATCGTAGTTAGGCAGCTGCGTCAACAGAATCGTCCTTGCGAATGGCTAACAAACATTGGCCCAAAAATCACTTGGCTCCCTATCTTTTATTTATGTTATTTATCGCAACTGCCGCTGGCAGCATTCGCCTTAAAGCCTTTAAATCCTTAGCCCGTACCTTTTTTCCTGTTGTTGTAGCTGCTATTGCTGCTGTTCCGCACTGACAGTCGTTGATTTGTCGCTGGCATTTGTTTATCGGCTGACTGACTGACTGACAAACGGACTGACTGAAGTTCCAATGGAGATGAGGGCGCCCTTAATCCCGCTGAATGTGCCTTAATTATCGCCAATGCCACACGCAGAGCAAACGTTAAGCGTTCGCTTTAATTTAAAGCGCTTTAATTGCTCAACAAATGGACGACTAATCACCAAAGCTCAACAATGGCGCGCACGCAAAGCGGAAGCGGAAATTCATAGAGCCAAAAGCGAAAAGCGCCTGCCCACACCCATATCCCCTGAGTCTTTGCAACATTGTGTAGAGCTTGCAACAAAAAGCGCCAGCTGTGCTCCCACATACAAACACACGCACACACACACACACACACACACTCACTCACTCACTCACTCACACACACGCATACATACTCGTATGTAATGCAGATGAGCTGCGCATTGAATGAGTATGCATAAAGGGGCAAAAGTTACTCGTGCGCTGTGGCAACTGCATTTGCGGTAAGCCAGGGCGGCGTCATGGTCGTTGCTCCTGCCACTCCTTATGACCAGCGATGGGCCAAGTTTCGTTTAAGTTTTCCTACTCGCTGTTGCTCTTGTTGTCTTCTTATTTTACTTTCTGGTTTTTCTTTCCTCTCTTTCTCTGCCATTTCTTTTGTTTTTGTGCATTTAAGCAAGAACGGCCGCCATTTCGTTCTGTCACTTAAGCATATGCGCAGCATCAAGCAGTTGCATCCAGATGTGCCCACGGTGTATCAGTGTGTGTGTGTGTGTGTGTGTTCGCATGTGTGTTAAGCGTTTTACATTGTTGTGCTCATCTCATTGTGACTGCTGTTGTATTTAATATCACTGAGTGCGGCACTTCCCCAAGAATTGCCTCAAAGCTTAATTGTATCACGTATGCCAGCATCATTATAGAAAATATAATCGGTAGAGCAAAGGGTTTTCAAAGTGGAACTTATTCTTATTTTTTGCCGTTCTGATAGATGCAAAATAAATTAAACTTCTAACTTATTTTCTGTTCGTTATTATTATGAAAATATTTGTTTCAAACTTGACAGTTGCTCAAATTCTATTTACCCAAGCTTCAGACAACACTTAATTGCCGTTGCGCATAAGCCACGTGTGTAAACGGTTTAAATTGTCTATTGCTTTTTGTGTGTTGTTGGTTTTTATGAACCCTAACATTTGTGTAATAGACTTTGTTGCTACCACAGTGTTGCAGCTCAAATACCTCTAGCGCCCAAGTTCTATCCGCAAATTCAATGTCCCAAATGGGACCTAAATGCAACTGGCTGCATGCACATGTATGTGTAGGTGTGTGTATGTGGATTCCTGTTGTGGTTCCATCGATGCATTTGCGGTTTTTGCTGGTTTTGTCGCTGACTCCTTGAAAATTTGCCTCGAAGTTCTCGAAAAGCACACAAAAACCAATTCATTATCTTTCACTTTGGCACTCACTACACACATACACACGCACATACACATACACACACACATATATAAACATATATAGGCATACAGTGGCACACACGCACTGGCACACACACATATACACACTCACACTTAATGGCAAGAGCCCAACAGCCAGGCACTCACTCGCACACCGCACTTGAAGCACGTCGCTGCTTGACTTTATTTTCGACTCGTACTGGCAAACCCCCTTCAGCCGCCCCCACCTCCCCTTAGTGACCCCCTGAGCGAGTTTTAAAGGTTTTCTATGCGAACATTGTCTAAGTTTTGTTGGAGTCGGGCGCTTTTGGACCTGGCACCAACTTGCACTTAACACAATTTCGAGGCACACAAAAGACTTTCACTGCGTCGCAGCAGCCACCAAAACTCGCCCCAACCAGCACAGCCACCCACCACGAGCACAGTCATCAACACCACCAGCACCACCACCACTGTGGGGGAGGCAAAGTTTTTTTCTTAACAGCGAATTACGCGCCGCTTTTGTTACGCCATCAAAGCGTCTGTTCGTGTGTGGAACAAGCGCGTGCAACGCCTCAGGCGGCGCCACGTGGCATAAATTAATCTTCTCACTAAATTTGCCATCCATCGTATCTTTCTTCCATCCACCAATTTCGGAACGCATTTGCATTCGCATTCGCGTTCGCTTTGAGCAGCTATTTGGACCTGGCGGCACCAAACTGGAAGATGACTACGAGGATCCGCCCGTCACACTGTTGCGTGGCCCACCCGGCCCACCAGGCACGGCTGGCAAGGACGGACGAGACGGACGCGATGGCAGTAAGGGTGACGCGGGCGAACCTGGAGAGCCGGGTTCTTTAGGTCCACGTGGCTTGGATGGTTTACCGGGCGAGCCGGGAATTGAGGGACCACCTGGCCTGCCGGGCTATCAAGGACCACCAGGTGAAAAGGGGGATCGCGGAGATATTGGTCCACCTGGCCTAATGGGACCTCCGGGCTTACCAGGACCACCGGGCTATCCGGGCGTCAAGGGCGATAAGGGCGATCGAGGTGATTCGGTGAGTTAGACATCTCTTTGCATTTATCGATAACTGATAATTGATTTAATTGCAGTACCGTAAGATGCGACGTCGACAAGACGATGGCATGTCGGATGCACCACATATGCCCACCATTGAATATGTAAGTCATTACAACTTCCCTTCTCCACCAATCAATACAAGTACATATGTTATTTCTAATAACAAAAGCTTTATGGACCACCCGGTCCACCTGGTCCGATGGGCCCACCTGGACATACCGGTTCTCAAGGCGAACGCGGGTTGGATGGTCGCAAGGGTGATTCTGTAAGTGCAAGAGAAACATTTATCTAACTCAAAATAAATGCTACTTTCTATTCAGGGTGAAAAGGGACACAAGGGCGACCAGGGACCCATGGGCTTACCGGTAAATAGCTGAACATATTTTTTTTCCAAATTCCTTAAATAATTGTATCTTTCTTCGTATACCTTTAGGGTCCAATGGGCATGCGTGGCGACTCCGGTCCATCCGGTCCCGTGGGCAAAGCTGGCGTTCCGGTAAGTGACAATTGATGGGGCACTTTTATTTTTATGAGCTTACTAAAAAATTGATTGTTTGGCTTTTCTTTTGCTATAAAATTGCTGTTGCTTTGGTAAATCGTGAATTGTGATTCATTATAATCGTTAATGTGACTAAAAATTGTTTAACCTTTTATATGATCTCGTATCTCTCTCTCTCTCTCTCTTTCTTCAACCTGGAACAGGTGTGGGGCGACTACTAATCCAACTCACATACAAGTGCAGTTTAATTATAAATAACAAACACATTGCGCCAAAAGACAAATAAAATGCGATACAGAAAAAATGACACACACTTACACACTCACTTCACAAATACACACACATATACACAAACGAATACCATAAAAAAAGCACACACATCTACACAAACGCACAGGAGGCTGAACTCTGCGGATAAGAAAGATTAAAAATAAGAGAAAAATATTAAATAGGCATAGGAAATGTTAAAGCGCTGACCCCACTCAGTTTTATCGTCTATCTATTTAGTCGTTCATAGCGTAAATAGATTTTTGTGTATATGTATGTATGTATGTATATCAAATTGTACATACAAGCGAAATCCAATAAGATATATCAGCCGCATGCCAGTTAAACATCGATTCATATCTATATTGATAATTGATGAGACCCCAGTGCAAAAACCCCAGCATGCGACTAACCCGCGAGCTAAATAAAATACAAATGAATACAAATTAATGATAATGCATTCATATCAAATTAAATATAGCAGAGCCATAACACAATTTGTGGTTACCCAGATTCAAAAGAGTATTTATATATACAAACAAATCGAAATAGTAACAAACATAATTATTTCTAAAGAAACAAACGATCGCACATATTTACATTAATCAATTGAATCAATTACGGCTAAATTGAGTATATATGTATGTATATACATATTCAGACAGTGGGGGCCTATAAGCAAATATGCAAACACCGAAAGCAAATAAGAAAACAAACAAACAAGCTCTCAAATATGCTAACAAATATGCAATGCAAATGTTTTAATTGCATTTCATTTGCCGCTGCGCTTGACGCATTTTCGAGTAGTACATTCAAGTAAAAGCAATGTAACAGTAACAGAGGCAACAGCAACAGTTGCAACAGCAGCAGCGACGTTAGAGATTGCATAAAACATACACACTGTGGCACACTGCTTGCTTATGAGAAAATCATATTGTGGCTACAATTTGGCTAAGATATATTACATATACAGCAACAGGGTTATTCAATCGATCCGTTAGTTACTTTCTTGATTGACCCATAAATTAAATTGCCAGCCATGTTTATATTTGAAGTGCTGTTGCTTCCCTTGCTGCTGTTGCATTAACTTAGGTGCCGTCCAGAGGCTTTGTCGTATATTCAAATTCAAGGATGCCAAAGCTTCAGTGCTTGACAAAAGGAAAAAGCAGAAAGAAAAATAAATATATATATATAAATATATATAGAAATATATATTATAGTAGATGATTAACAAACTTCAGCATATATCCACAAATAAGTGAAAAGTGTAAAATAATATCTTTAAAGATTTGTCTCAATGTTTGATGTTTTTAATGTCTACAAAAAAAGAAAAGAAAAGAAAACTGTTTACTATACATATTAAATACACATAAAATACAAATTGATACCGCATCTCAAAATACTCGTAAATAATTGCAATATCATGCGATAACAACAAAGAGCTATCTTCCAATTGTGCATATTTTTCAGTGTTATATCTAACTTCAATACAAAACGCGTTGAAACATAAATTAGTTAGGCTAAAGTTTAAATATACCAAAAAATCTATGCACAAATTTGCGTACGAAATTTGAAAATTCATACAAACTATAAAAAAAAAAAAAAACACAATAAAGAATTGGCAATAACATCGGCTGGCCGGTGAACAACAAAGCGGCCTCAGAATACCCTTTACTCTCATCTAATTACAACATCACTATCCGAACGAGTATCCAATTAAAAATGTTAACAATTCGCTTTCTTTGTATGCGAATTTATTGAGAATATCTTCAACAATAAATACATAATCTTATCATGTATCCTATTGGTTTCAATTAGCCTCTCAATTAAATATGAGCAAATCTACCTTTCAAAAAAACGAATAGAGTGCAGATCAAAATCAAAAAGGAATTTGCATTTAATAAATAAAATGCAAAAGCAGAATCAAATATAAAAAATAAAAACAAAGAAAAAAATCAAATGGCAAATGCAAATGGAATCAATAATATGTATTGGAATTATAAAGCTCGCTCAGCATTTGCATAACACAAAAACAACCATCATTGTGAATATGCATTTTATAAAACAAAGCCTATAAGGATTTATGCATAAGAGTATTTGAAATTACAAAATATATATGTATGTCAATTTGTTTTCAATTAGATGTATCGTTCCAAAGAAATTAAATTATAAAAAAAAAAAAATTAAAAGCAGTCCCTGCCCATTTCGCATGTCAATTTTAATTTAACCAACCTCAAGGTGTATATAATATGTCAACTAACCATAAGATACGATATTTATTGAGCGCTCTATTGATCAGCTATGCAGTAAGCTTCATAAAGCTCTCTTATTGCTCTGAATGCGTTTCATTCCAATGTTTACACTTTACTCTTCTAAACTTTTACCTTCTCTAACCTTTTGTCTAACTAACTAACTCACTAAATGTAACCGAGATCCATAGGCTAGAATAATTAATTGTGCAGTCTCTAGTAATATGTTCTATCGGCAAGTGCGCATTACAATTAACTTAAACATTAGCATTAAATCCAAAATTATATTTTAATTCGATTTGAAAATAAACTTCATAAGCTGCTAACGTAAGTTGTAAGTGTACATTTGTTAATAACGTACTAAATTACGTTTTGCAATTACGCGCATAATATTTATACGTATATATATATATATACATATATATATATATCTATATGTATTGATGTGTATTAATATCTATACATATATGAATTGTGTATGTATGTCAATTTACGTATACAAATTATGAAAATTGCAATGAATTACGCTAATTTCAAAAAGGCAATGCCTTGACAGGCAACAAGAAATCAATTGTAAGGCGGCTAATGAAATCAATATAATTTTCATATTAATTATGCATTTTCAATAAAGTGATGGTTTTTTACTAAAACAAAACAAAAATTAAGCATACTCATTTGTACATACATTCATCAAATATGTAACCACGAAAAAACCAAAACCAAAAATTATCCCAACATGAATTTGACTGCCGGTTAGGCCATAGTTTGGTTTTTTTGTTTCAAGCATTTGTTGACGCTTTTTCCATTTTCATTCTTAATTGCTACAGGGTCCGCCTGGCTTGGATGGCATGAAGGTATATTAACCTGGGCTTATCAGCATAGATTTTGGCCATTGTCTAACTAAAATCTTTGTCTTCCCACAGGGTGCTCAGGGCGAGACGGGTCACAAGGGAGAGCGCGGCGATCCGGGTTTACCGGTAAGCAAAACCATAAAAATTGTACACCAACGATGATGTGATGTATTACATATGTATTTATACAAGTATTTGTACATATACGCACACACACACACACACACCCATACACATATGTGTTTCTCTACCTTATGTGGTTTACTAATTTGAATAATTTGTGTTTCTTCTCTTTATATTGTTTTTTTTTTATATGTATGCATGCAATTCTCACTTTCTCCTTTTTGGCGCCGCACTCTGTTTTCAATCTATGCAAAACCCCAACACGTTCACATCTTTCAACCTTTTTGACCCACATACACACACACACACACACACACACACACATACACACTGACAAAACACACACATGCACACATACCAAACATTCTGAAAAAAAAAGGGCACCGATGGCATACCCGGCCAGGAAGGTCCTCGCGGCGAGCAGGGCTCACGCGGCGATGCTGGGCCGCCTGGTAAGCGGGGACGCAAAGGAGATCGCGGCGACAAGGGCGAACAGGGTGTGCCCGGACTGGACGCGCCCTGTCCGCTGGGCGTTGATGGGCTGCCGTTGCCGGGCTGCGGCTGGCGGCCGCCAAAGGTTAGCATGCGAAAATATTTCACTTTCTAATTGGCTAAAACTAATACAACGTTAAACTTTGCCTGCGCCACAACCAAATTGCTCTATGCATATCTTTTTGTTGTTGTTTTTATTATTATTGTTGTTGTTATTGTTGTTGACTAACTCGGTTAACTAACTTTTGCTTCCACACACTAATACACACACACACACACACACAAATACACATAAACACATATACAAAACACGAATGGCACAGGAGCCCATCATCTCAACGCCAATGCACAAGGACTATTTGCCGGATGTAACACAGCCGGAGAGCAATGCCAGCGATTATGAGCAAGAGGAAGACGAGGAGGACGAGCAGCCGGAGGATAATGAAAACGAATATGATGAATATCAGGAAAATTTGCATAACAATGACTAAAACGGAAACGGCCACACGCAAAACGACAAAAGAGCAAACACAAACTCAGACACTGAAACACAGCCAAAGCAAATAGATTCCCTACACACTCACTCCCACACACACACACCCATACACATACGCACACATGCATACAAAAGTAGGGACAGACAAACAGACAGACACGCACAAGCGACTAGTTAAGCATTTCCGATTTTAGCAGCGAACTTGGCTCCATTTCGCACTCTGTTGACACATGCAATTAGCGCTAACCGATGCCGAGTGGCTCCTACCCCTTATGGCTGCTAACTATAGTAGATTCTATTAGCATACATACACTTCACACAAAACGCACATGCACACACATACACACATACACACATACTCACATACACACACCCCACCTACACTCTACATTTCCATCTATATATTGTACACTCGCTGGCTTGGCTTGGTGTTGGAACTTAGAGCTGAACATACAAATCGCTTTGTTTTTGGTATCAACATTTGGCCACTCTTGGTATAACATTCTATTTCGCCCATCGCAGGAGAACTGGCAGACATGGCTGAAGGACGAACTGAACGCGCTGCAGCATACGAAAACAAGAAACTAATTGCCTCAGCTGCAAACGCGTTCGCCCAGCCCCAAAACTGGTCGTGGGGGCGTAGCTCAGCAATATCCAGTTGAACCTTAGCACTATGGTTTTAATTTTAGTAATTTGTTATTGTTAATGTAGAAATCGAACCAAGCTTTGCTATCAACCATCAAAAAACACAGACTATCACTACATACATACATAATATGTGCCAAAATCTTTGTGAAATCGCAGCAGACTCCAGTTCTAGGCATTTTGCAAAATTAACATTTATTTGTACTCTTAATTTACATGCATGCCAACAACCATATAAATATATATATATATATATAAATTGTAAACGTTGTATCTACTACTACTGATATATCTACTACTTTTTCTACTACTATAAGCAGCGTATCATAAAACAAACTATTTGAAAAGAATAAAATATTTAAATATACATACAAAGTAAAAAAAAATATCGTTTTATTTTATTTCTATACTTTATTAACAAATTAAATTTTTTAGAAAAATTATTTAAAAAAATATTTTACTTAGCTACCAAGATCTAAGTAGAAACCTTATTTTCAAATTGGATTACTCTGGCTATTAATTATGGTATTTTGCTTTAGGATGGGGATGCAGAATATGATATTAAATGCAATCAAAATTATATATATTTTTTAATTAAAACCATTTATTATATATATTTATAAACAAATAATTGTATGCTAATTTTGCTAAGAAAACGCGTATTTTACCTTTGTCAATAACCACAAGCTCCATTCATTTTTAGTAAGCAGTAAGTAGTATTTTGTGATTAAAAATAATATCTTACATATATTAAGTTAAACAAACACTTCATGAAATACGAATTACGGATTTTCGTCTGTCAGGTGGAAATTTGATCATAATTCTATATCAATGACTTTAAAGATTGTTGATTAGTATAGCATAAGCACGCATCAGCGACATGGGTAGCTGCATTGACTAAATGAATCTATGCAATAGAAGTGAGGCATACTCTTAGGGGCACTCATGTAAGGGTCCGATAAAATCATATGGACTAGCTCTATTAAAATGCATTCGAGAATTAAGGGATCATCTAAGAGCACAACCACTTGAACAACATTTCACTCACATGGCGAAGAGAAATGGCTTGGAGTATAAACATTTTTTTTTCAGAAACAAGGACGATTCGGCGGTGTTTCTTTGTACGGAGCCCTGGTTAAAACAAAATGTTTAGCATAGCATAGCAGATATCTGCCAGCATAGAGCCGAGCTATGCCTAATTTTCTATAAAATGCCCTTTTATACGTTTGATACATTTGAAGTACTGTAATTGTTTTTATTGTCTTGATCATATCGCCAGGCCAAAGGCTTTTTTAAAATCTTTTTATTAAATAGAAAGTAAATCTCATACGAAAATCTGTTTTTAATTGAGACAATAAAACAACAGCTATTTGTTTTTGAACTTTAGATTAGATAGGTAGTTCCATCCTAAACCAAAAATTTAGGTAGTCCTTACATATCTAGTCAAGAATCATAATTTTTTCCTAATTAAAGTTTAAACTTCAATATATATTAAACAGACAATTAAGTGTTTCTATTTCTCTTAGAGATCTTATAATGATCATTTTATTGAGCATTAATCTAAGAGAGCTCAAACTATTAAACACCAATGAATCTCTTAAAAATAACGGCGCACGTTTCAAAACTGAAACGGTTTCTTGATGCGCGGAGAGTCGAAGTGAATTTTTCCGGAAAATAAAATGCTCTCTGCTGAGCTGCCACCTTTCGCCAAAGTTATTCTCAAAATCAGGCAAGGCCAACGGAACGACTTACAAAAGCTCGCCGCTATAAAACGCTAAACTCACAGCTTTCGCCAAACGAACTTTCGACGTTACTTTTGAAAAGCGAATGAAACACGAATTCAAACTGCAGACGTTTAGAAAGTCGTGCAGTCGGAAAGCTTTTGGAGCATCTGTGTGCGATACATTCGGAAAGCCACAGTTTTGTGGCTATGTATGCGCATAGCAAGTGAGTTACACACACATGCAGTTGCATAAATTACGAAACCGCGCTCGTGGGATGGTAAATCGCTGTGAAGTGCACCCAAGCTCGACAATGTAGCTGAACCGAAGGTTATTTGTTGCCCCAAGTAAAATTATAATTTTCATAAATTGCCAGCCAATTGCTGATCTTATCGGTTTCCATAACATGCGGCGGCTACGAGGACTTAAAATTGGAGCGCTACCCTCGACGCCCACTGTAACTGCAACAAGTAATAGTTTTTGCTGTGGATGTTTAGCATTTATTGTTTGTAATTTATTGGAACACTTTACATTTATATTCAAACGTCAGAGATTGGGACGATAAACTACGACTACACACACAAAACAATTTGACAGTTTAATTGGTTTAATTTACGTATTAACAGCATTCACGAGATAACATGAATCCTGTTCTAATTGATCTTTGGGATATATGTAAATTTCATATAGAGTTTGCATATCCAACAATTAGTTACACATAGTTAGATATTAGTAGTATATAAAATTTACATAAATAGAGACGTTATTGATTCAACAAATTGGACTACTAAATTAGAACATTGAATTGAGCAAAAGTTGAGTTGAATACCGTTGACAAGAACATTTAATTAAAAATTTCAGAGCATTTGGGACTGCTGACTGCTAACTGCTAACTGGACTATAAATTGTCAAAATTGAAATGGAACTTGAGGTTGCCTGTTGATTCAGCATTAAATTAGAATTTAAATTGGGTATTTTACTATTTGTATTTACTAACAGTGGCAAAGACCAAATCGATCAGGCATCTCCAGACTGCAGTTAGAATTTAGTCTTGCCAAAGATGAAGTTGCCGGGGGCGTTCGCATCCTCGGCAGCAAAATACTCCTTCCACAAGTTGGCGAACTGCTCGCGTGTGACATCGTCCTGACCCTGGGCCATTTTGCAGAATGCCTCCTCGCACTCCTTCTTGTCCAGCCCATAACTGGAGCAGACCAGCGTAAACTCCTTAACATCGATGCCGCCATCATGCGAGGCATCCTCCAAATCGAACATAAAGTTCATATACGCATTCTGCCAGTCCATTACGCTGCTGGGATCCTTGGCGTATGCGTCCCACATGTTGCACCATTCATCCACGCTGACCTGGAGCACAGTGATAGACAGACAGAGAGAGAGAGAAAGAGAGAGAGAGAGAGAGATAGATAGACTATTTAAAAGGCATCAACTTGTGTGTAACACTTCAATCGCGCTGAAAAGCACATAAAGCATCTAGCCGCAGGTGGGCGTGTCAGCTGCTCATAAAACATCATAATGGCAGGCATGCGGGTTGGAGGCCGTCTTCATTCGGGTTGTAATTTATGCGATCTGCGTATTATGCCCTACCGTTTATAAGCGATTCTTTTTTGTTGTTCTGGCACACAAGGGCAATTACCGCAACATCAGCAATCGACGCCTTGACCAAATTGAACAAGTTGCTGCTCCTTGACCCACCCGTCTAACGAACTTTGACTACGAACTGCTGTTTATGGTGGAGCAAACGCTAAATTTGGTCATAGCAGAGGTGGATGGTCAAATTTTAATGTGGTCATAAATAAGTAAGACACCAGACAATGTGCGGTCAGCGCCATCAATTGCTGGGTGAATTGACAGGCCAAAATCCCCCTTCCCTGCCCTAAGTCCCACAACCGCCCTCAAATTGAACTAACTGCATATTTTTAATGTTTATTGCATCTAAGTGGTGCGCGTTGCCAAATTGAAATGCCAAAAGAGCCATATACACACATATACACATCCTTGGCCGTGTCTCTGGTTGGCCTTAGCTGTTCCAGATGTTGTTTATGTATTGTTGCCGCTTCCTTTTTCTGCATTTGATTCTGCTTTTTGCTTTGTACTGTGGAAAATGAGTTAAGGCTGCAACTATAAATCCAAATATGGGCAGCACAAAGCCCAAAGACTGCACAAAGGCCGCAAATAGTTGACTTCAGCTTATTTGCAGCGAACTTTGTCAAGTTGCTGGCCAAGTGCCAAAACTTTGCGGCTATCTGTGCCACAATCAAAGTGCGGCAAACTGCTGCCGAACCACATCAAGAAGTGGGACAAAACAGACTTGAAGCACCTGAATGCCAACTGCACTTTCATTCTACAAATGTGTAAGTATTTTGAGGCACTGCTTGCTACATAATTTAATTTGTGCAGACGCAGTCTGATTAAGGAATGTGCATGGAATACATCTTTGCAGCGAAACCGATCCCAAAACAGCCCAAGCGGCTATAAAGTTTGTCATTGTAATGAACGGCGGCCTGGAAAACTAAACTGAAGTCGTGGCCCGGAACTGCAACTGCATTACTCAAATAATTCACAATTCAATTTCCGTCCATTGTTGTAGACATGGAATTTTCTTACTGGCACACGGCCACCCGCCAACAACAAGTCGCTTACCTCCCCTCCATACCAATAAAAATAAAATTTATGAACAGTTTTTTCCCTCTCTGTGCGGAATGCGACTGACAATGTAATTTTTGCAGTTACACTCTTTCATAAATATTATTTACATGTGTGTGTGTTGGTACGTGTGAGTGTGATGTGGCGAGAACCACTTCAGTTCAGCTGACACAATGGCATCGAGTACAGACCAAAGATTTCACACTTTCGCTACTGACAATGGAGCCATTCAAAATAGCAAGCAGAAAACCCAAAACGAATCACTTGACATGCAGTTGCCTTTTTCTTTATATGTGCACAACACAACTACACAACAACATCCATACACTATGATATTCAATCTGACTGACAGTGGTCTCACCTGGCCATCGTTATCCTTGTCAGCCTTCGATCGCAGACCAGTCCAAATTTCCATCATGACATCGTAAGTCTCCTTGTTTTTTGGAGTGTCCTTCGCCCAACCGCGCAGTTTGCACACACGCTGCAAATAACAGCAATAACAACAACAAAATTTCAGCATAAATTGAGTTATCAGTTACGAGCTGAATAAACAAAGAACTAAACTCTATTTCCCAAAAACCAAACAAAAATCAGCCAGTAAAAATGGCATGAAAAATCATCAGGAGACCAACAAAAATTTGGCAAGCTACTTTTTAGTATGCACATTTTCATATTAAGTTTAGCTGTTATTTTTATACATTCAGCTATTGCATATTCATCAGTAGAAATTTAAACTTTTTTGCACATTTGTTTTGGCCGATTTGAATGGCTTGTGTTTTGCTTTTGGTCCACTTACCTCGATGGCCAACTCGAAGTCCTTCACATCAATTTCGCCGCTTTGGTTCACATCTGTTTTGGTCGCGTTGGTATTTTGGCCAATTCCGCATGAGTTGCATTGTTTGCATATTTTCATCCAGTTGTTGGTAAGTCGGTTGTTTGTGATTCCCAAAACAAAAGCAATAAATCAATGAACGAATGAACATTAAAGGCACTTAAACGACGCTGCCGGCACAAAGTGGCACTTCTCATGCCTATTTAGTCTTGTGTGTTCCTAGTTTTTTTTTTTGGCTAGGTTGTTTGGCGTGTGGACATGTCATAAGCATTTGCGACTGCAACAATCGTGTGCAAATGGAAACTTTAAATTTCAGTGTCAAGTGTTTGGCGCCTGTGTTTTATGGTGCCAACTCCAACTGCTGCTACTGCTGCCGCTACCATGAATGGCAATGGGCCAAAGGGGCGCTTTACCGACTATCTAGTGTTTACTACCTGACAATTAGTCATAATCGAAAAGCACTCAACCTCTGTTGCACATGCTTTGGCCCACTCTTGTGGCATATGTTCGCCTATGAAAGCAACAAAATGTGTTGCCTGCTTTTCAGCGCATATTTCAAATTTGCAAGTCAATTGTTTAAAAGTGTACGCTTGCATAAAAGCAGCGCCAGCAAGCATATGGAGTGAATAATGCAAACACACAATAAGCATACGCAATGTGCAGAGCGCATTTTAAAAAATGTCATCGTATAAATTGAAGGAAACTAAGTTGCTCCTTGCTTATGATAGTGCATTTATTGCATGTACTCGAATGACAGGTTCCATGAAGCTTCTTATTAACACACATCAAACATATGTTGTTTAATTCCACAAAATAATTTGTTTTGCAGCTTTCATTATTGTTACTCACCAAAAAACACATTGAACAGGAACAGCAGCTTCTTTTTACGAAAATCGGAGATGGGCATGTTTATAGAAGTTTTTAAACTTTTTTTTTCTGTTTTACTTTAAGCTTTTGGTCTCCGTTGTTTAGTCGTTGCACGTCGACAGCTGCAATGAAACAACAGTACTAACACATAAAAGAGAAAGACAATAAAAAAAAATACCAAAGAAATTACGCTGAGACTGAGAAATATCTGCAATTTTAAAGAGTACTCAATTAGGGGCGTGTTAGGAACTAAATCTTGGCCTGCTAATGAATCGTAAAATGGAATGACGCTGAAAATGCAACGCTTTGCCTTAGATGGTTTAAGCTTTATGCCAGCTAATTCTGCAAAAGGAAATAAAATACAACTGTCTAAGGATGCACAAGAGATGCGCGCTATGCAAATGCAAAAGTACGACGAGCTCTCAAGTGCGAGACGGAGAAGGGGAAGTGAAAAAGGGGTATCTGTGTCTGTATTTGTGCTTGTTTCTGTGTCAGCTTTGCGTAGCATGGCTCATTTAACCTTCAATCAAAAGCAAACAGCCAGCGAGGCCAAAAGTGGTTCGCTAAATCAGAGCATGGCATATAAACCACAGCCCATTCATCACACATGGGCATGGCTATTGTCAGCCCTTAACAGGCCGCCTTTTGCTCTTGTTGTACAGCCGTTAATCGGTGTGGGTGATTGTTATTATTGTTGCTATGTGCGTAAAGTGTGTGTGGCCATGGGCGTCATTCAACCACAGTTTACTTTTAGTTTATTGTGGCCAAGCTACCGAATCACCTTGCAGCAATCTGCTGATTTATGTAGCATCTCCTCGCACTGCAGCATAGCCAAAGCATCATTTTTGAACAAGGAAATTGCAGCCAGGATGTCAAGTGGAAAGCGTAATGCAATGAAACTGACGACGACGGCAACGACAACACACCAGATGCGGATGCGAATGCTGATGCGGATTCAGCTGTTGAGATGATCCCAATGTCTTTATGGCATTTTGATGCGCTGGCTGGCCGTAAAGTTAAACGACTTTAAAAATGAAAAACCATTTTTCTTTATAATAATGCACTTTGAAAAATAAATTAAATTTCTCATATTCCTTTACGTCAGCTACCTGATTAATAACAATAAACATTTTTATAACGCTCTCAAGACTATTTAAAATTGCGATCTTGTCTTCATTGACAAAGCTAATATTACTAATTTTATGGTAAGAAAAGGAGTAAAATTTAAAAAACACATTATACAATTTTAAGAGCCTCGCTGGTTCAAGTATTTTCTAACTGCAACGTTTGTAGAACCCGTGAATCTGTATCCAAAAATGAATCGGAACAGGATATCGGCGTATCTATAAAAATAAAATAAACAAAAGAGCAGTCTACCTGAAGCCAGCTAAAATCATTTCTATTTTAAAATTCAGCATTTCCCTACTATTAAAATAAAGGAATTTTCGAAATGAATACAAATGATAATTGAGCAACATTTGTTAAATGGAATAAATATATTGAGAAATGTATTGTGATATTAATTTTAATTTCAGATTGTTAATTAGAATGTAAGAATATTATCCACACACACCCAAATACACACAAGCCTGCCTGTCATGGGTTATTAACTGTCAACGCACCTGGAAATTATTATGTAGGGTCGGAAACACAAGAATATAAAATGTAAACGTCGATTCAGTTTACGCAAAGTATGCAAAAATATAAAAGCAAAATGTAATTCAATTTAAATACCTTTTCATTTTAATTTGTAGCGAGCAGCAAAAAGGTTCAGTTTTTTTTATTTATAATGATTTGCTTATTCATTTGCCACGACATATGAAAACTGTAAGCCGCTCACAGAGATGGAATTAAGGAATATGTGTCAGTTATGCAATTGGCTTTCATTTACCAGTTTTAAATTGAAAATGAAATTTTAAACCTTCCAATACTATACTACTGCTGAAATAAATAATTAAATATGCGCGCAATTGAATTTCAGCTCTTTTGTGACATATTATTACATTACGCATACGCCACGTTGTGCGGCCGACAATCCGACATAATGCTGAAATAAGGCATTGCGCTCTAATTTGTTTTGCTAATTTTTGCAAATTCGAATAGCTTAAATGGACTTTAACCCATTTCCGCTTCTATTTTCACTTCCTGTTGCCCATCTCTTTAACCATATCCCGTTCGTTATCCGCTCATTATGTTTGTAGCTTTGTGTCAAGTCCCGCATTAATTACCAATATCAATACTAATACACAAGTGCATAAAAACCACGCATGCCAAACCACAAAATGGCTTTGGCTGTGGGTTTGGCAGCGGTCCAGTCAATAGCAATAATGCTCGTTAATTAGACCCAGCCTCTACTCCTTATAAATACCAATGCCAAATTTTTGGCTGAATTTTTTATGAAGCACAGCCCATTAACATTTATCATTGACGTTATAAAATTTAGCCAATATCAATCCATAAAATATTTAATTGACATTTTAGCAGAGCTTTGACTTCACTACGCTTTTCTGAACACCATTAAATATCGTCATGGGGCTTCCACACAAATGGCTTAAAACAATCAATTTAAATTTGCATCGAGTTTCATAAGCTTGATACCTTTTGCTATTGCAGCAAAATCACAATTTGACTTATATATTTTAAATTTGTAAGGCTTCAACTTTTGTAATTTTTGGCTTCAAGGATAAAAGTTCGCCAAGACTTCCATAAATTCTGATGAATTTTCTTATTGAATTTATGATTGCTTTAAGATCACATGGTTAAATGAAAATAAATACATTTTAACCAAATTAAAATGCTTTTAAAAAAGTTTTGTTTTAATTGTTTGATGCTGATCAACCATCAATTGAAAATAAAATGCAAATTTTAAATTGTCTCGGAGCTGAGAAGGAGTATTATTATAGCTTCAATCGAATATTAGTTCAGTCTCCCAAGTTCTACCATAAAGTTACAAGCTAAAACCTTTGTTCCATTTTCTTTAATTACATGCAATACAAGTACTTTGAAGTACGTAGTTTTTGAGATAGGATATCATATGTAAAATATCATAAATTCAAGTGTCAGCACCTTGACCCAATTTCGTGACCCAATTTTTCAAAAAAATAAATAATAAAAAAATAAATAAAAATACAAATAAAAAAATAATTAAGAAATTCACAGATTACATTTTACTTCTTGAGCCAAAAGACATGTAGTGTCTCTCTCTCTCTTTCTCTTATCAGTCTCATCTGAACGGGCAGCTGTTTCTTTGCTGTTTCAGATTCTGATTCGACTTGCTTATGTGTGGCACAGTTTACAATGGTCACTAATTACTTTTGCGATGCCGCAAATTTGCCCAGCCAATTTAAAATAATAGAGAACGCGACAGTCTTTTATCTGGTGATGCAGCCCATTGGTTGGGGGCAGATAGAGCTGTTGCAAACTGCGAACTACGTTCTGCTGCTACTCTTACATTGTTGCATTGTGTGTCGCGCAGTAATTTTGTGTAATTTGCATTAATTTACATTTAATTTGGTGCCCAACAACACACACAAAAGAGAGGAAGAGGAAGAGGAAGAGACGGGAATAACAAGAGAGAAACAGTGGGGAGCCAGTGGCGCTGGTTTAGGCCTACGGCGCACACGAAGCTTGGCCACAGCGGTTGGCTAAACAAACCGTAACAGGACAAGGATCCTTCACCAGAACTGTTTGCATACTTTTCACAATTTGTTTTTTATTTATGTTGCAAAAATTTCTTGAATAACTTTGGCAGTCATCTCTTTGAATGAACTCATTACATTGAACCAGTTAAGTTTTCGGTCTTCACAATGTTGATGATAATGAGGGGGATCTGCTTTTACCAAGGGCCAGGTGAGCGAAGTCCCTTACAAAAACTGCCAACCAGCCAACAGCCCACTTGACAACGCTGCTGAGCTCCAGCTGGCATTGGCATGTCTCTCATCCTTCTGCTCACTGGTTCTTCATAATATTTTGAGGAACTTGTGCTCGTTATTTGCCGTTTGTTCTTGTTCTTTTGTCGCATTTGGCATTGTGTTTTGAAAATAGTGGCATTATATTTGTAACGGAAACTCTTAACACAAATACAAATGCACTCGCTACACGCACACACACACGCACACACATGAAAGTTAGTGTTACTGTTTCACTTTACCGTTGGTTAGCTTTGACTCTGACTTTGACACTGACTGCGGCTGCTAATGTTGATGTCTAAATAGCGTCCACTCAGGGCTTGTGTGCTCGGCAAGGCGCCTCGATGTTTTGTGATGTTCACTCGTGGCGAGGCAGTGCCTTTTATAAGCAGCCAGCACCAGTAAAACAGCAGCAACCAACAGCCAGAAACGGCAACGGCAACGGCAAAGGCAAAGGCAACGACGTCGGCGTCAACGTCGGCTTCAGCAGTGACGCGTCGCAGTTGCCTCGTTGCAGAACTTCGGCGTCCGTCGTCATTGTTGTCGACATGGTCGTCGTTGCCTTCGTTGTCGTCGTCGTCGTGGTTCGCTTTGGGTGCTTTTAGTCATCACACGTTTTATCTTATCGCTGCGTCTGCGTCGCTGTCGACGCAGCTCTGCACTTGTCGCTACTGGCTGCAACGGTGTTATTGCGCCAGTGTGTATTACTCTGTGTGTGTGTGTGTGTGTATGACAGTTTGCAGTTACTATTTCGGCTACCACGTGCTGCGTTTCAGTACAGCATGCGGCATTTTCAGTGTCCGCTTGATTTTTGGAGATTTGACACTCGCAGAAATTAATAATTGAATATAATTGTATTTAAATTATTGTGAATTTTCCATTCATTTATTTGATTAAAGTGCAAACAGAGTTTATTTGCTTAAAGCAATCATTATGCAATTTGCAAAAGAACGAATAGAATCAGATAACAAAAATGCTTAAATTGTACTTTACCTGATATTAATCTAATCGCATTATTTACCATTCTGCTTAGGTGCCCAAAAAGAGATTAGATGAGCAGTTTGAATGACATATTTGAATAGAGAGGTGTCCACAATAATGTTAACTGGTGATGCTAATTGTAAAACTTTCTAAAAAAGTTATTATAGTAGAACATTTTTATCTACATAAATGTTGTATACATAAATATTTAATATATTGCTCTTACAATGGGCACAGTTCAAATTTAATACTAAAATGCTTTAATGCATAAGTATCGAATATAATTATCAAAACTATGAAAGATTCTTGACCAGGAATGATTATCGTGTTATGTTGCGACTATTATATAGATAAGCTAGTTTAATTGAATTTTCTCTAAATGTATGTTTTGTGGGGTTTCGCCAAATACGTTTTCTGACGTCTGCAGCTGTTTTAACAGTGTTTATTTTTTAATATATTAATCTATATTATTTTTATTATGATGAAATTTGATTTTATATGAAATTTTCAACTGACATTAATTTTCTAATGCAACTCAACCGCCATTATTTTTTTTATAGCACAGTTTATGGCTGCATTTTTTGTACAGTGCAAGTGCCAGAAATAAAACAAATCAAAAATATGAGCAATTGTTTTGCAACATTTTTAAGCATAGCCTTGACACAAGCCCACAATTAAAACACACACACACATATATACAACCACAGTGGTGCTAGTTGGCAGCATTATTAAAGTGGTGGCGCATTCCCATTCGATCATATCCAAATGTGGACCACCAGCCGACTGCAGCGGTAGCCAAAGACATTTAAGCAAAACAATTTCATGCCTGGTCTTCTTGGTTTTAATTATACACGGTATACACACACATTCACACACACACACAAGTGTGTATATGTGCAGTAGATGAGTTTATATATGCGCTGTTAATTGTTAACTCCTGCTGAAATGTCGCTGCCAATTTATCACAGTGAAAAAGTGGCCAACAGAATAGACCGCCCGCTAGGCTGTCAGCCTGGGCTTAAAATACACAAAAATCAAGAGCGCCATTCTTGTGTTCCATTACCAAAACGTTCCCAGCTGCTGTTGCGGATGACCGTTTTACCAATGTTCGCCAAGTTTCGTTTCATTTCCATGACAAGTGCAGCTGAGAATATCTCTGAGTGTGTGTGTGTGTTTGTGTGTGTGTATGTGTGAATGGGGGTGTGTGTGGTTGCGTTTGTGTGTGCGACGGTGCGTGTTGGAGTAGACAAATGTTTAAATTTGTGGCCCTTTTACCTGTTTGCATCTCAAGTGGCCATATGAGTGCACCTACAACTGCTTCTGGCTTTGGCTCCCCTTCTGTTCAAGCAGACGTTTGCCTTGGCAAAAAAGGAAACGGATGTCGACATTGACACACTTTCTGATTAACATGGGCCGGGCTCCAGCACATGCCCAATCCCCAGACAAATGTTAAATGCTTGCAAGCCTTATATAGTTTTTGCTTTCGTTTTGCTGGATGTTTTTGTTTTTGTTGTTTGTTGTTGGCACCGTTTAGCTGTCCACCTATTTCGGGTTGTTGTTGCCTTACTGCTGCCGCTGCTGCTAAGCAGATATGGGCGGCCACTAAACGTTACCCACCCAAAAACAAAAAACACTGAAAACCATAAAGAGATGGCAGCATTCAGGTCGCTTCGGGGTCTTAAAACATATTAACAGTAAAGCTTAGAGTGGGCAGAAAAATACATACATTCACTCATACATACATGAATACACACACACACACACACAGACATGTGAGCTTGACACGGCAACAGCACGTTATTTGCTGGCAGTCTGCAGCTGCACACACTTTTCCGTGCCATTCCCTCTGCACGCTTTTGTACGGACTTCCGTGCCAGCCACACACCTGCTTTTGGCGCTCGGCAATGGCAACTTGATTAGACCAACATGAAATTAAGTAATTTCGCCGCATTGTTTAGTGTTTCTACAGGAGCACCTCTCCAACAACAACAACAAAAAACAAGAACAACTGCAACAATAAGAACAACTACAATAACAATGGAAAGCAACACACAAAACAATAACAAGCACTGCATGAGAGCTCAATTCAATAGAATAGACCAAGAAAGTCCCATGTAATAAAATGCTCTTGTAGTGGATAAAAATGAAAACCATAAAGACAAACTGCGCAGATAAGGCAATGAAAGATGTCGAACTTTTTAAAAGGATATATAATAGATCGTTGAAAGATGCAATATCAGCAGGAATTAAAAAAAGTATTCTTGACAGCTTTTACCGAACGCAAGTATTATCCTTACATAACTTTTAAACGACTTAATTTAGTATTGTTTATAAAAATCAGTTAACTTTTAACAAATTTATTGCATTGGGAAGCTTCCTAGTCAAAATGTATGTACAAGTTTTGCAAGGATTATTTGCATATACCTATTTTTACAGACTGTTACATACTTTGCGGAACTACATTATAAACTTATTTTTTTTAATTAAAAATTCACTAAATAAATGGTTTCAATTAAAAATACTTTGTTCACAAAAATATTCATGCAATATTTAAATGCCATTGCAAAGTGTGTCAGATTCTCATTGAATATACAGCTTTAACAATGCAAATATGCATCGTTTGTAAATTATTCATTAAATTTAATAGTTTTGACGATGTATGCGAACACACTGCATAGATTTGTATTACTTGTGACTTTTTTAATGATTACTTCTTTAATCACATTTATTATTCAGCGCACATCTAAATTGGCAAACAAATAAAATATTCAAATTGGGAATTAATTGGGATATGCTTAAGATCAAATAATATTGTAAAATAATATTATTTCGTAATTTTATTACATTTGAACAACATATTAGGCACAGTTGCCAAACAAAAAACAAAATGTGTAAGCATTTTTTACTGCACATTTTCTCTGCCCGAAAAACCATTTGGAACACACTTGTGTTACAAAATTCCACTCATAGAAATTCATGCTTTAACGGCGAATCCACGACAGACCCCACTTCCTCCTCGTCGGGGTCTGCGTGCGAAGCTTGCGTTTTAGTGTCAGGTACAGCAGCGGTTGGAACAGAGCAAACTGTGCTCCGCCCACTTTTCTTGGCTTGCACATCATGGCGCGGAGGAGCTTCAACAGTGGGTGTATTTGTGGCCCGCGTTGCATCCTTTCGCGCGGAATTAAATCAGCTGTCCCTTAAAGAATGCAAGCTCGTCATGCATCGCTGAGAAAGGCGGCAAAGGGAGGCGTGACGCTCGTGTTTCTGTAATTTAGTGTTATTTTTTAAGCACTTTTCTTTTGTGTACTCATGCCAGCAAACAACAATGAGAGCAGTCAGATAGCAGACAATCGTATTGTTTGTTTCATTTGGAAATTATTGTTTGTTCACTTGGATGTATCTATTTTTATTTTTCTTTTTGGGATTCACCCTAACCGTGATATTTGAACTGTTCAGTTTACGATAAATAGTTAAAGAAGAAAGAGATGTGTGTAGTCAATGAATTGTTTTCAAGCTAAACTTCAACTATCTATATATACATACAATTTTTATAGAGAGAAATCTACAGTATTGTGGCTTTTATTTTTAATACAAATACTTCACTCATATCGTTTGCAATCAGTACTGTCAAGAGTAGTATCTATGTTTGAGCTTAAATAATAATTTAATAAATCATTGAATTTTGTTTTATCTCGTATAGAGTACTCCGTAGTCGAAATGTCGACAAAATCATCTCGATTTCATTGCTGCATCACGTGAGAAATTACACATGTCCTGCAAATGTTTTCAGCATATCACTGCCAATGTGTGTATGTTTAAGTATCTTTGTATGTATATACATATGTTTCTTTTTGTCTGCTTTTACCGGCTTGTGCGCTGCTTAAATTATGCTCAAACCAAATAAATGGCTTGTGTCACACTAGTAGATGAGTCGAGATTTATGCTACTCACCGAAATTGCACTTAAATTAATTTTTCCACCTAATCCATGTGCTTGTGTAATTATTTTCACGGGCTTGCAGTGGCGTTTCGGAATTATAAGATTAGAGGCCACACAAATCAAAGGGATGTGTACAAAACTTGCATAACTTTTGGCACAATAAACGAATTTTAATTTGCAGTTTTTACAGCCGCAACACTCACCTCCACCCAGGGTGGGTGGAACCGGAACCGACCTTCACTGGCATACAACATAGCGTTGGCATCCAAAATTGCAACCGAAAAACTAAGCCTATGTAAGCAAATCAATGCCATATCGAAGCTGGTAATGCCCTAAAATATAAAACTAATACTGTAGTACTTATATTTATAGATGCTGTATAGAATTATACATTTATTAATTTTTAAGCAAATGTTTAAGGAAATGATAGTTCAGTTTATAATTTAACGTATCGAACAGAAACTCTAAGCAAATATGGCCAATATATACTGCATGCATTTTAGAGTATTAACAAGCTTGGGGCATTTGCTAGATGGAGGCCAAACATGCAACACATATGCAAAATAAATATTAGACTAACGGACGGCATCATAACAATTATTGCGCCGCCGGCCCTATTTGGCAGGCACTTGCTGCAGTGAGGGCCCGGGGATAGAGATAGGGCCTGAAGCGGGTGGCTGAAATGACAGCGGAAGCCGAACAATTTTCATTGATTTTGGCAACGACAACGACAACGGAAGCCATGAAAAAGTCAACTTCAGCAGCCGGCGGTCGGTAGTCGGCAATGGCCCAAATGGCAAAGACTGGGTCAGTCCAGACAGCCTGCAAGCCTGCTTGTCAGGCTAATTTATATCTTAGCCGACCTCTTTGAGCCCCAGCACGCAGACATGGGCTCTGTGGGCACTTCAAGTAGTAAGCATTTGTGTTTTTGTGTGGGGTCTAGGCGAAGGTTATGACATGCAAAATACCATGTGCACAAATTTTTCTTTAAAAAAAAAGCAAGAAAGAACAACGCCTGATGTTGCCGATTTAGAATTGCCGCATTTGTATCTTACAGATACGAAGCGCGGAAACTGCGGCACTTTTGCAAATGCTCTTCTGATAAGCAGCGCCCAGACAAAATGTTTGCCAAAACCTAAAATAGACCCCAACCAAGGTTTTTCATGATAGTCAACTGATATAAAACCAACACTCTTATCAAACAAAGACGTAAGCAAACCACGACTGTCATCGTCAAATCCGGTAGCTGCTCAACTAAAACCCAAGCGATTTGTCATTTTAAGGAAACAAATTGTATTTCATTTAAAGCTGACATTTGGCTGACCTTTTATATGGACTGAAATCATTTTCACAAGTCAAATCAAGCACAATTCATATGCAATTTGTAATTATGCATCTACAACGACGTCTAGTGGGCAGCAATCCAACTCATCTATTTGCATACACTCAGAGAAAAAATCAAGTGAAGTGTAAACTAGGTCAAACTTTTGTGGACGTCGACCATTCTTATTCGATGCTGAAATTTGTGATATATCCAACTCTTTCATGCCATTATAAAAGGTTTATATTTATATGACTGTTATAAATGAACAATGGAGAAATTTTAAAAGTAAGTCTAAGTAAATAAAATAAAAATACAATTTTTATTAAAAGAATAAAGTGAAAATATAAGCAACTTCATCTATAATACTTTACCAGATATGGTGAACCAACAATGTATTTTGAGTAATTTGATTGCGTGGAATTTAAGATTTCGTATATTCCGCAAAAAAAAAAAAAAAAAAAAAAAGCCTTAAATCTAACTTTAAGATTACAAAAATTTATTCGAGGTATTTTGTTGTTATAAAAAATAGTAAAAGAAAATAAAGAATAAAAAGAAAACAAATTAAGTTTATTTTTTTTAACTTTTATTGTCAGTATAAGTCCAAGTTTTATATTTACAAGAATAATATGTCAGCTATAGAACTTCTATGATAAGTTATTGTGCAAATCTGTCTTTAAATGTATATTTACTTGGTGCTTTGACAGCAACGCATTTTGATGGCAGTTTCTATTGTTTAATTATTTATTTAAGCTACGTAGTTGTGTAGAGAAACAACTATGAGGTGCATGGCGTGCGAATTATAACTTTTTTTCTTTCTCATTTTATTTTACCTGCACTGCGCTAAACAAAAGACGCCAAAGCACAGACAACAATAACTCTCTGCACTGCATGACATAATTTAGCCACTTAATTTTAACTTTACTTTGATTAGACAATCACAGCAAGGGGCTAAACCATCACCTGTTTATAGCTATTTGGCTGACAAGTTTTGTCAGCGTTTTTATTGCTGCAAGCGGGTTCAATCGAGTTCGAAGCATATAAATTGCATATCTATTAAACGGAAACAAAAGCAAAAGCATACACCACAAGCAATACACACAAAAAACTGACCAGTCTAGGGTGTAGTGGGTACATAAATTCATAAGTGCTGTTGCATTGTTGAGCAATTTCCCAGGCCAATATGTGAAAAAAAAATATATAAAAATCGAAAAAATACAAGACACATATTAAAAACCACATGCACCACACTCTGCCGGCAATTTAGTTAACGCTAATTGATATTAAGATGAAACGCTGTTCAGCTCACGAAACTGAAATCGGATATATATGTAAAAACATACTCTTTCGTGTGGTCGCCACCTGCAAAATTAGTGCCTGGCAAAGCCTGAAGTTGTTCAAGGCTGAGTTATCGACACGCAATATCGCTTTAGCCAAGAACGGCCGTTTTGTTTATCCTATCATGAATTTTCAAGTCTCTGTTTAAACTTTCAGCAAACTAAAATATTCGCAAAAAAAAAAAATTAAATTAAAAAAAAGCGCTAAAAATACAAAATGCCGATTTGAAATACCAATAGTTGAAGACAAATTTATCTAATTTCATGTAACCAATAAACATTGTGGTGGGTTGTAACTAAACACGCGCAGAGTATAAACAAATTCGAATGTAGACAAGTATGTGGTAAATATCAGCAAACAAAAAAGAAATTCACATTTATTAATATATGCATTGCGTCGAAGTTTGAATACTCTAAACATGCTCTTCAATATTTTTAATAAATTAGTAAAAAACAACCTAAACAGAATCACTAATTCTAAATGTTAATTAAATTAACTTAAGATATTGCTATTCACTCATATAGTTTTAGTTTTTGGAAGCACTTCGGAGCTCTGAACACAGCTTATATAAATATTTGAGTACACACATATGTTGACCTTATTATGTTTGTCTAGCATATTTTGAGCATATTCCATTTAATGGGCATTTTATTAAATTAAAATAATACTGCTTTCATTAATACCAGCACCCAGGTGCAACTGCAGCTACAAACTCTGAATGGTTTTTTGTTCACTTGCAATTGTGTACAAATAATTTTTTGTAAGCTTAACAAAATATTTCGCGCCGGTCTGCACGCGGCGCATGTGGCATGCGACGTTGGCATTCCCATTCCCATTGCCATTGCCACCGTCAGCGCCAGCAGCCGCAACAGCAGCAACAACAACAACAGCAGCAGCATCGATTCAAACAGAAACACACTGGCAACATGGAGATACAGGAAACACGGCAGCAACAGCCAAAAGACAGAGATGGCAACATTTAATCGTGAACGCCAGCAAATAGTATAAGCCAGGCAACAATAACAATAACAATAACAGCAATAACAACAACAACAACAACAAAAACAGCATCTGGCTAACCACTTGAAGCACTTTCGTTTTCATGTGAGGCAATGGCAAAGTCTACTCGTCAGTCGCGTGGAAAGCGCCCGGTGCCATTTGGTAATGCAATGCGCGCATCATGAAGATACGCTTCGATATTAACTGAAGCTGCTGGTGTTGCTGATGTTGTTGATGTTTTTGATGTTGTTGTTGGTGTGGCTGTTGCTGCTGCAGTTGTTGCGGTTGCTGCGTGGCATGCAAATGCTGGTCCGGTCGCTGCCTAATATCGATCAGCTGTGGCGCTGTGTGTGCTGCTGTCGACGCCCGTTTCGCTAATTTATTCGATCTTGTCGGGTTTAAAAAACTCTCGCCGCATCCGTTGCTGGCGATCAGCTGGCCTGGCCACATGTTGCTATGATGCAATTGCAATTGAATAACAGCAGCCGCAACGGCGCAGTGAAATTGCCGCCCAATGCACCACTGCTGGCTGGCTATTGCTGCATTCAAGGTCTCGAACCACGATTTCTCTCAACGCCAACGCCAACGCAAAGATTTACGTGCTCACTTGGTTTAGCTTGACTAATTTGGCTGTTGTTGTTGCTTTGTTTGTTGCCGTTGCTGCTGAGTCCAAGTGACCCGCAACGCTTCCGTTGATTGTCGCCGCACGGTGTACGCTTATAAATTCATTTAATTTTTTTGTATTTTCCATTAAAATTTAAACATTTTTTTTCTTTGTTAATTTTAGTTTTTTGTTTTTTTTGGCAACGCTGAGAAAGCTTACATTGTTTGACTTACTATAAAGCCCCAATATTAAGCCTAACAAGGGTCTCGAACTTTTTACCATAAATATGTTCGCCGATTGTGCAAGCAACGATTTACTGATTTTGATTAACGTTCGCCAACGGTAAGCGGCAAACAAACAAACATCAACAAATTGCTGGACCTCAAGGCGCCTCTTAATTGTACAATAGAAACAGCAACCGCGCCACAAAAACAACTGCAACAGTCCCAGACACTTTTCATGCAGCAGCAGCAGCATTGACAACGCCCACAACAACAAATTGACAAGCTGGCAGCTCAGCAGCGACTTAACATGGCTTAAATGATCAATTGGCTGCGTAAACAAGCCAGTGTTGTTGTTATTGTTGTTGCTGATGCGCTTGTTGCTGTTGCATTAACAACTTCCCTATTGGCTTTGCTGCTGCAACAGCAACAAGACTTATGGGTTTGTGCATCAATGCGGAATTCAAGTCGGGCGCGGGTCCGGATTCCACCACGGGCGGACGTGTACCCTGCAGAGTCAGCTGCTGCTGCCGCTGTTGCTGCTGCTGCTGCTGTATATGTAATGAAAACGAAAGTATCTCGCATTAACACCTAGTTGCACTCACATCGCAGTCACTCACTCCCATTCACTCTGTTTGGATTGTTGGGCCAACATCACTTAGACTGGTCAATCACGTTGCTCCAATTAATTTGTTCGTTCTAAGAGTTATTGTTATAAATATTACTTGCCTTTAAAAACCTAAGCAATTGCTGATTTATAAATTGCTTATAAAATCTATTTAGTATGCACTTAAATACAGTAATTAACATGTTTTCATCTTGCTAATTTGCGCTTACACATTCCACTTTTGTAAATGCACTTGTAGTTTACAGGGGTAATGTGAGCAACAATACTGGAAGTTTTCGTAACGTTAACATGTTCCGTGTAGCTCCCAGTTCCCATTATATTTCAATTAGGCGCGTTGACCTGTTAAACAACTTATATCTCATATAGGAAACTAAATCGAATTCACAATGTATTGCCAATTATATGATTATCTCTATTTTTAATCTTATTGTTTTATGCTTTTATCAGATTAATTGATTTGTACTTGAGATTTTTCTTAGTCTGATCATTTAATTTGTTTAGAGTTAGATCATTTTCAATGATATCTTTGTTATGCTTAGTATAACACATGTTACCTGTTTGGGTAACTGAAATGGCTTCTCTCTCATCAAAAAATATTATTAATATATTAATAATTCCTAAGCCAGCAGTGTTGAAAACTAGACATTAAGCCATATCAATAGTTGTATATAATTGTAGCAGTAGATCACATTTACATAATTAAACCATTCGTCAATAAGTAAATACGGCTGTCAGTTAAACGATTATCATAATATTAATGTTCATTAAGTTAAAAGCATTAAATTTTACTTTGATTTTCGCATTTATTAAGAATCATTTTCAGGTGAATGATTAGTTGATGTTAAGGCAAGCCTAACTTACCCTTTTTATTTTAGTTTATTTCTTATATTTATATTTCTTCTGCAATTCCAACCAAGCGTCAACGTCATCAATGTGGATGTAGTTGTTTAATGTTACAGTTGTTGTTGTTTGATGATGTTGTTAGCTGTTGGTTGCTCTTTTGCCCGCCTCGCGCTGTCTTTTCACTTTCGTTGGCATCGCTTTGTTATTATTATTGTTGTTGCTGTTGCTGTTGCTGGTGGTGCTGCTGCTGTTGCTGCGGTGTTGTTGTTGTTTCGGGGCATGCAACACTATCCACAGTCAAATGTCGACGCCGACAGCGCAGCATCGCTGTAACCGAAACGGTAAATGTTTGTTAGCAAACCTGGGCACCGCACAGTTGCATTTTGGCGCTCGTCGCAAACGATTCGCATGTGCCGCATTAACCAACATCGCGCGGAACTTCAAAACCAAAAGCGGAAAAAAAGATTTCCCAAAAACTTTGATCGGCAGCAAAAGCAGCGCATGCGCTATTGTAGAAAACGAAACCGTTAATATTGCCCGCCCCAGGCCACCCAGCTTTAGCGAAGTTATATAACCAGTGGGCACGAGCCCACAGTTGCCGTTTGGACATTTGAGTTATTCTGCTTTTTACGGTTTTAGCGTCGCCGGTGACGCCCACAGTTGGCTAATTAATGCGCAGCTCGTGGAAAAAAAAGCAAAGTGAAGCTGGGAAATCTCGTAAATAACAATATTTAAGGCATTAAAATAAAAAAATAAAGGTCTTGAGACGTGAATGCGTATTATTAAAAGAGTTAGCCAGGGCAAGAGTTTAAGTTGGCAGCTTCAGCTCAGCTAACCTGAGTGCCAGCGTGAAAGTGAAAAGCAACCGTAACATCAGTAACAATAGTTAAAACCATCTGCAACAACATCAGCAGTAGCAGGATTCCGCTAACGACATCTGGTACTGTGCCACAGCTGAGTCTGGGTCTGGCTCTGGGTCAGTCATGCGCGCGATGAGCCGCTGAGGCCGTGGAGTTGCTGTCCGAGCAGCGACAACATGATGAAGCTATCGTCAACACCACCACCACCACAACAACAACAACAACAACGGCAGCAGCGACGACAACAACAACAACAAGCAAAGCACACGCAGACACAAGCCTTGCGCTGGATCTGTTTGCTGCTGCTGGTGCCCAATTCTGCGCAGTTTGAGACAGGTGAGTGTTTGAAAGACCCGACAAGAAACAGACTTCATTCTTATGTATGTGCTGTCGTTAGACTGTGGCTGTCGTCCTGATAGGGGGCGGGAGGCACGTATCATCGCTGGATCCACCACACTAGAGGGACAATTTCCGTGGCAGGCATCACTGCAGCTACTACATCCATCGCTGGGATTTCTGGGCCACTGGTGTGGTGCTGTTCTTATTCACCAGTACTGGATACTCTCCGCAGCCCACTGTGTACACAAGTAAGTGCCAAACCAAGCGTACAATATCTGTAGTAACAGGAGCAACAGCTAATTGAATAATCCATGTGTAGTGATCTCTTTAACCTGCCCATACCACCGCTGTGGACGGTGGTGCTGGGCGAGCATGATCGCAATGTGGAAACGGGCAATGAGCAGCGTATTTCCGTTGACAAAATTGTGCTACATCATCACTATCACAACTTCCGACATGATGTGGTGCTCATGAAGCTGTCCAAGCCAGCGGATCTCTCACGCACCTCTCACATTCGACGCATTTGCCTGCCATTCATGTTACGGAAGCAACAGGAGTCAGCGCCGCCAGCGTCGGAAGATATTCTCAGCCAGCAGCTGGAACTGGACGATGTGCCCGAGAAGATTGACAACTTTCTGCGCAATGTGCAGAGTCGCAGGCGCTATCGCAATGTGACTGCACCCACCTCCATGAACATGTCAATGCGGGAGCTGATGAACATGAAGATATTGAGCAGATTGCGGCAGGCTCTAAGACAATCTCCGCGATCCTCGCGTAGTCTCAAACGCACGCGTCGGCGTAATGATAAATTGATGAAGCTGAAGCTGGATTCGGATCAGGAAACTCACTTTGAGAGGAACAGAGGGGAGGAGTCGCTCGAAATGCCCTTTTTTGATTGTGTGGCCACCGGATGGGGTAAGGCAAACATCAGCGGTGATTTGTCCAGTCAGCTTCTCAAGACACAGGTGCCGCTGCATCAGAATCACAGGTAAGTTTGTCAGCAGTTAGTTTTCAATGGGAACAGACCGTAAAAAAGCTTATTAGCAAGGTATTCTGAAATAGATATACAGTGCCTCAGACCTTATTTGGACCAGTGCCTGGCAAAATTTTTGATTGCCTGCCATAAAGTAATTATACATTATTTTTCAAAAATTCCAAAGACCTATGGCAGGTACATATATTAACTACCAAAATTTATATATGACCCCAATATACTGGGGTTTCCTCATCTGCTAGGTGAAAAAGTACCTCATTATGGACACCTGGGTGCCAAAAAACCCGGATCTTTTAAGTCAGGTTGATAATTTTTGTTATAAATAGACCAATACATTTACGCCAGTTTGAAACAAAACCAAACTCTTTATTAGCTGTTCGCAAATGTGAAGAATTATGATTTGGCCTTATGCAATATTTGAAACTTGGAAAATATGCTCGTATAGAAATTTAAAGAAGCGAGCATGTTTTTGTAATCTACGCAGTTTAAACGTTTTTAATTTGGAAAGAACATAGATTGTTTCTTTCTAGGCTGATATTATTCTTACTATGGTTTACAGCGTAATTTAAATCGCTTGTGTGGAATACGCATAAAGTGAAAAATCTTAAATTTTGAAGAATGGATATTAATGTTACTGTTTGGCAAGCGATTGGATTGCTGTATTATTTGGAGATTGTTTGGGTTGAGCAGGAACATGAAAGAACTGATAAACTTTATTGAAGGTCGTTTGTTGTGTAGAATCATTGAATATATATAATTATTAATAATTGATGTGCTTTGCTTACAGATGCAGAGATGCATACGGCAGCTTTGTGAATATCCATGATGGCCATTTGTGCGCGGGGCAGCTCAATGGAGAGGGAGGCACGTGCGTGGGTGATTCGGGTGGACCACTGCAGTGTCGTCTCTCACGGGATGGACCCTGGATATTGGCCGGAGTCACTTCTTTCGGTTCGGGCTGTGCACTTGAGAATTTCCCGGATGTATATTTACGCATCTCATATTACCTTAATTGGATTGAAGACACAATAGCCTCACATTAAGGCCAGATCCATTCCAAAGGATAAACGAAACTTGATTTTAGTTTACTGCTGTTTTTTATTTATTGAGTTAAAGCTCAGCTGTACATTCTAGACGACTACAAATTAAAATTACCATCAACCTTAGATCTTACATAAGCATAGAATGTTCCCTAAGTTGTTTCCGTTGAGAAGAATATAATCTAAACTTAATGTCGTTCTTAATATCACAGACCATGGACAGCGCTAAAAAGCAGTCCATTTAAAGACGAGGTAGTCATCAGACCTCTCCCAACTTAATTTCATCATCCAGCAGTCGCTGTGCCTCCTGTTTCGCACACTCCGCCGGTAATGAGCTTTGAAGCGAGGCTATGCTGATACCCAATATGTTCGCCTCCTTCTCGCTATGATCGGACTTGTGCTTGCCTGCTGGTGGTGACCAAAAGCAAAGATGGAACGCTATGCTCAGCTGGTAAGCTCCAAATAGAATCAGACACAGTGCAAGGACCAGTTGCATCATTGGGAAGCCAGTTTTGATTAGATGAATAAGTATGTGTAAGCTCATGGATAGATTGTCAATGGTAAAATCTATCCAGAGCAGTGGCAGCACTAAATTCTTAAAGGGTTCCATCAGCTTATTAAACTTGATATTGCTCACCACCTGGTTGGCCTGTAGACGCATATGAGCGTGCAAAGGCACACCCAGTTGCTGGGAATATTACGTCTGGTTAGAAGTTCAATGGAAAAGAGATATTCCATATGCTAAACACTTACCGGTTGCATCATGAAATTTGATCCATGGCGTTCTAAACTCGGACTGAGTCCTTCGAAAGGTTCCAGCAAGCTGGGATCGGCATGCATAAAATGGGGATAACTTACAGCCAAGGGCATATCTTAAAGGAAGAAACAAAATGATCTTTAGCAGAAGTCAGAATGAGATGGGAATGCGTTTTTCCCTTACTGTAATAGCAGGGAGAGACATTGCCCAAGCCCTTTTTCAAGCAGTGATTATTCTTGCAGAAGCACGAGGTGTTCACATTGTGCAGATCCTCGTCAAAGACATGCGGATCCATAACGAACTCAAATGCATCTACTCCATCAAAAGTCAGGGTTCTATTGAATTTCAGTGGCAAACGACGACAGAACGTTTTCCGAAAGATTGAAAATGAGTCGTCCTCGCTTATATCACGGGGAAACAGTGTGGCATCATGACTGCCCGAAATGCGATTGCAATTGGTGCCACTACAAGAAGGAAAATGACAGTGATCTAAGGGATTTCTTGGTAAGCAATTGTCTTGCCAATGCTTACTTGGTAGACTCATCGAACTCCCAGCGTTTATATCCACGCTCCCCATTAACGGAATGAATTGAATAGGCGCGTGGTGAGTTGGGCAGCTTAACACCAAGTGCATCCTTCCTTTCAGGCAGATGCATATTGATCACGTTACTCTCATTGCCCTCGCGAAACAGCTGCTCACCATTGTTGAGGAAACAAATTTGTAATACAAAATGCATAGAGACGGAGAATAGTACTCACCTTCTCCATAATGCCAAAGGTGGTGAAATCAATCAGGCTGGGCACAAACTTGGATGCCAAACTCACCAGACGATCATCGTAGCCCCACAAGTACTCGTTAACGCTGACTTCCAATATGGGCTGTGAATTCAGGCGCCTGGTCAGTGCGGTCAAGCCCAGAGACGCGAACATGGAAAGGCTGGCTGCCTGGCTGATGACACCCATATAGGGTATATTTGGTGCCCGAACTCGATCGACCATTGGGTCACCTACCGAACGTTCCGGCGCGAATATATATTCGCGACGCGGCGTGTATGTGATGGTGTTATTGGCCTCATGCAGTGTAACATTGTGATTGGACAGCACCTCCTTGTAGACATAGGGGCCAATTTCCGTGACCTTTATTTTGGTGTCAATGCCCTCCATAAACGAATCCGAATTTGTATAGTTAAACAAGTAGACCGTAATATAAACATCCACTGGTGGCACCTCATACAGTTTACTCAAAATCGTGTAAGGTTTCAAACTTAATTGCTAAAACCAGAGAGAGAGAGAGAGAGAATTAGTCGACATCATTGCTAGAACTTTGAACTTTTCTAACCCAATCAATGATTAGTGTGACGGGATCTGTCATCAAGATGGTCGCTCCAAAGAACGCAAGTGCCATGCCAAGTGCCGCACATTGTAATAGCCCTGCGAAATAAATAGAAGTGCGAGGTGAGTTATGCAATTAGCTCGATCTCGAGTCTGTGTCACAGTCGCGAATGTTGCAAGCAGTCGAAGTTCAACAGGTTTGCAAAATCACTGACAGCTTGTGGATAGCGTGCGCCTGCCATGTTATTGACCTTCGCAATTTATTATTATTATTGTTGTTATCGATGTCGATGCTATGTTTTTTGTTGTTGTCGTTGCCGGCAATTCAGTGCAAAGATCTGCGACCTACCTCAATGGCAGGAGCAGGAACCGAAACTTGTCCAAGACGAGCAAAAAATAATCCCCATCAAAAGGAAGCAAAAGAAAACAAATTGATGTCGATGACAAGGCACATACATATGTTGCCCATTGAGTTCATTGAACGTTCATCAAACAATGGGAAGGCGAGACAGGCACTAGGGCAACATTTATGATGCCAACAAGATCATAAGCTTGTTGCAACACTTCCCAATCCTCGCTCCTCATCGATTAATATTAAGGTTCTTATGCTGCATTTTGCTTGGATACAAAGTATCTAAAGCTGGCCTTCCTTGGAAACGATATTAATAATCAGTAAGATTAATATTCTTTTTATATAAGTAAAAAGAAAATACCATAAAATATTAAGAACTTCGAATATGCCAATGTTGTCTAAAATTCTTAAAGTTTAGTCATTTATTTATTGTAAAAACTTGTTTTGATTCTATTTAGAGCTACACACTAATCACACAAGATGTTCACCTTCCACCAAGTCTGTTATCATTGAAGACATTTTTTAGCGGATATGAACTGGAAATGATTACAAGCAGAGTTGACCGATTTTTCGAGATCATGGCCGTGCATGCCCCACCTCAATTGTGTAGCACAGACTAGGAACAAGTAATAATTCAAGTTTTACCCCATTTATCAGAGAAATCCACCAAATAAAACAAATGACAAAAGCGCAAGTTCAATATCAAACAATTAAATATCAGACCAAGAAACCCACTAACCCGCCCGGATCAATGAACCCGTTACCAAGCCCGTAAGTCAAATTTTTGAGTCACCCAACAACCAAATAATAAAGTAAAAACAAAACAACATAAAATCATTAACAGTTTTGTCGGCGTTTTGCTGTGATGCCAAAAAAAAGTTCATGATTTCAAAATCAAAACAAAATTCAAGAAAACCACAAATGATAACAAAAAGAAACTATGCATCAGTACTATATTGGTTTGTCTGACTTTTGATCCTTGCCTTGAAGCGCCGAGCACCGCTAAGGCACATGGCCGTAAGTGGCCACCAGTTGGCCAGTAAAAGACATCGTTAGCTTCCACAAGTCACAGCAAATACCATAAATTAAATTCCAAACAAAGCGTTCAAATTATTCTGCTGCAACGCAACTCAAAAAAAAAAAACAAAAACGAAATCAATCCACAGCGGAGTGTTTGGTAAATTATGCAACTGCATTGCCAAAGTTTGTAAACGCGACTGAGACTTATCGTTCCAAAAGCCAAAAGCCAACAGCCAACAGTCAGCAACCAAAAGCCGTTCAAATGAGCATAATTGAGCGAGTAACGCTTGGCGCTTGTCGTCAGCTGATTCCGTTGAGCTGTGAACCCGTTTTGTGGTCAACACAACTTAACCCAATGTGGCACTGTATTAGCGGTGAAACGATATGTAACCAACAGACACATTTGTATCTCTCGCGTTCATGAGGTTGACAGTTGACGGCTATCTGCAGCAGTTTGAAGTTCAAGTTCGCTGCAATTTGGCATGGCATTAAAAGAGTTATATATAAATTAAAAACAAAAAAGCAAAAGATGCTTAAAAATGCACACACTCAGAAATATTTCATTTGTCAGCAGCGAAGTATGAGCGGCGCCGTGCCGACGCTGACCCACTAAAACTCAAGAATGAATTTTTTTTTTGTATCTGTGAGCCGACAGTCATAATATATGCATTTACTTCAGCACCTTCAAAACTGAGTGCGTATGTGTGACTTCCGTCAAATGACAATAAATTAAGTATATACATAGACGAATCAGCCAGCCAGCCAGCTAGTCAGTCAGCCAGTTAGTGAGTTAATCAGTTAGTCAGCCAGTCAGCGAGATTCGCGCTTTGTAACTACAAGATACGCTCGGATAGCAGTTGAAGTTAATTTGCACTTGCCTCTTTGTCATAGAATTTGTTTGCCAGCCGTATTGTTTGTGTTTAACTAATGATTAATCTTACATGTGTAGTTGGTTTGTTTTTGTTATTGCTTTTGTTGTTTATCATCACCAAAAACAAAAACCCAAAAAAAACCCTAAAATAGTCGATGTCAAAGTTTCGCTAACAATTAGATTGCGTGCCAACAAGGAAATGGAAACAGGCTTATCCGAACCAGTCCGTTCCCAGTTCTGTTCGGCAATTGGCTTTGAAACTAATAGGCTTTTGTTTCACTGTTGCTATTGTCATAACAATTCCTATTTGCATTGTTTAGCACACGCTAAGTTGTGCATTTCTTCAATTTTGTGAATGTGTCGATTCTCGCTGATATTCCTCTTACATATATTTATAATTCCTAAGAAATCACAACTTTGTGGGTCAACATAAGTGGAGATTTGGAAAGAGTGCGCTTCTTCATTCCAAATTTGTATATATATGCCTAATCACACCCAATTCATGTTTGAGGCCAATGCTGCACATTGCTTAAAGTTCGCCTTCAATTTAAAACCGTTTTGTTGATTCAAATCTTCATCAAATCGGACTTCATGGTAAGGTAGTACGTGACGTTACAGCCACAATCGCTACAGCTTCAAATCTTAATTTATTCAAGCTTAATTACAATTGAGTTCCGTTAATACACACGTATCTATCTATTTATATATATATATATATATATATATGTTTGTGTGGGACTAAATTTTGGAATTAGTTTTAATTCAATGACTTTGTCGAATCGATATAATGATAAGTGCGACAACAATTACTTAAACTTACTTATAATCAGCTCATTTGGACCTGAACAGAGCACAGGTCTGTTTATATGCCCCTCAAATCAATGTATGTTAATTTATGGCGTTGATTTTTGTAAAATCAAATAATGTGTAATATGAGATAAAACGTAGCATTCCAAGTTATTCAAATTAAGCTGAAGTGTTACATAACAATAATTTTTTGCTTTACATTTATTTTTGCCAATACACTAATCTCCTAACTAAACTTCGCTGGGCAAAATAAAAATATCTTTCATGACTTTGAAGAAATTAAAGAATTTTTCAATTGTAACAAACTATTTTGGCCTATACCAAAATTAGCAAAATATAACTGCATTTTAATACATTTTCAGATATACTACGATACTTGAATAATTTTCAAAAATAGCATACAACTTAAAAAAGGATAATAATAAGAACCCACTTTTGAAGTCAAAATTGAATTAGGACCAATTTAATTCATAGATCTGCAACTTCTAAGCTAATGCAGATTAAATATTAGAAATCTGTCTATCTCCTGGATGTTGCTACATACTTTTAATGAACTTTTTAAGCAGATATTCATCAAGTTTTCGACATTATACCAAATCCTGCTTTATAACATTCACACAAGACCCACAAATTGCAAAACAAATTTTTACAACCAGTTTTGCAAGTGTCAAATTTTTGTAACGACCATTTGGGGAGGTTCCCTTTTCGAATGATCTTTTATGGGGCTATGAATTTTGTTAAAGTAGATAATAAGCGAAATGTCTTAATTAAGAGTTGCACTTTAATTTACTCACTTGCATTGCGCTCTGTTTTGCTTGTGAACAGTTTCATTTTATGAGCCTGTTATTGTATTTTTGTGTTTTACCGCACTTTTCGAAACTATTTAAAGCCGTGTGGCAATCAATTAACCGATATTTACAGCTGCTGCTGGTTTTATGTCGAAATTAAAAATATTATTGTGCTTATTAATTGTTTGCTATGATTTGCAGGTCAAGAAAACAATTAACATATCGAAATAATATGATATCTATTCAATTTGCGTGGTCCTTTGTTGCAATTAGTTTAAATTTAGAAACTGCTAGTTTCCAAATTAAAGATCCTCAATTATCCAATTTTTGTTGAGACATATGTGTTAATGTTTTGTACTGATTTAGATGCACTTTTGGTATTTTGCCTTCGTTGCTGTAGTTGTTGTTATCGTTTTAGATATTATTCTAACTATTTTCGAATCGACTGACACGCACTTCCTATTCTCACGATATTTGACAACTTAATGCCGAGTTGAACGCCAGTGGGTACCTTTATATGGACTCTTGGGCCGGGCAGCTAAGCTCCGACTGAGACGTAAACTGAGACCAAGCTCAGATCGAGACGTAGACCGAGCTGCGCTCAAGCATCTAGCGTTGAAGCGCGAAAATCTTTTCATGAACCGGTCCACTTTCAAGCCTCTGTATACGATACCGACGACAACAACGACGACGACGACAACAACGACGATTACAACGACAACGACAACGACAACGACGACGATGCTAGCGCAGCGTCAACGCCGGTCCCTGGGTGTTAATAGCAGACACAGCACACACCACACACACACACACACACTAATATGGCTGGCAAAAGTTTAATATACGTGAAGTACTTTCAAATAGGTAGCTTGTTAAAAATACTGTCTAAGTGCTGGTTGCTCCCAAACCTCTTAAGAACGTTGAGTGGATCGGCAGTGGATCTGGATATATATATAGTATATTTACTCTCTGGGGGTTATTAAGTTCGCCAATTTGTTTTGTTTTTGTGGTTGATTCCATTTGTTGTTGTTATTCTCGTTATTGTCGTTATGGTTGTATGTACATTTTAAAGATCACTTAGACTCTTAATCGTTGTTTAACATTTAATAGCGCAAATGACTCTATTTGATCCCTAATGAGTACGCACTCGTGAACCATCGCATTTGAATATGTTTATGAATATTTATTAAGTAATCACATATACCTCTAATTTGTCGCCCGGGGTACTGGTAGTTGATATTTAATAACGCTTAAAACACACTGTTGATATTAATCTATCTGATTGATTCAGATCGTTTATATTAGCTGAACCATGATATCAGCAATACAACTTTCTGCCCACAAACTTGTTGGTAGCAGCTTAGCACAGGGCGGTCCATTAGGCATTAAGCGCCTTCCACCTAGACTGAACCCTAAATCTAAACAAAGATTCAACGTAAAGATCGCATGCGTTTAATGCTCCCATTTTTTCTGTACTTAATTATTAATGGGCACATTAGACAGCGCGTGTTTTTACGACCATTGTCTTATGTTCTGGCGTACAAAATGAATTCGACTACCATTTAAGACTTAGCTCGAGCGCACGCGAAACTCAACTCAAACCTAAATGTACAGTCATTGAGTCTTACTAACTGGCAGTTGTCATGTTGTTAACTGTTAATTGTTGTTTATAGCAAGTCACACCATAATTATGGCATATTTAAAAGTTTTGCTCAAACTGCGAAGTGCTTAAAAAAATGCTTTGAAAAGTTTTAACGCGCTTCACAAGCCTGAAAGCTTTCCGTCTCGTTCAAGTCCAGGCTGTGAGTTACCTCCATATGTCTATTCTGTACGTATTGAAAGTATAGCCATCCTTTGTCGAATGTTCCTAGAATTATATACAGCTAAATAGAATAGTCTACTAACTGAAATGATCTCTGTGTGTGTGTAAATTATATTATATATAAATTATATTTTAAATATTATACATATACATTTTAAATGTTTCTCTTTAAGTGAGCGTTAGCTCATACAATATATCATAAAACTTATAGATAATTATACATTTTATATTGGTAATATTTAGTACCCAAAAGGAATGTAATTTTATCTAATAGTTGATTAGAATGTATGCAAATGGCTAAATTATTATTATGGACAGGCAGCAAGCGGAACGCATGGAATGTTTGAAGTGATGTGATACACTGCTTCAAATAATATATGCAGAGTAAAAAACAATTGTAAAAAATATAAAAATAATGACATTTTATTACATGCATGGTTTCTATTTAAATAATTTAAAGACTTGGGAGCAGTGTTTACATAGACACACGATATTAGAGGCAGAATCCGAAGTCCATTTAATACGATTCCCAGTCGCTATAAATGGTTTTAATTTGAAATATATAAGAAATATATGAAATTTATATATATGTGATACAATAAACTGGAAAAAATTACATTTTTATACCTAAAAATGTTGATGGTCGTCAATAATTTTATATTTTTTTTTTAATAAATTGTAATTTCACTTATCACTATGCTAGTTTCCAAAATTGCACTGAATTGCAAATGTTGGTGAACCAAAATCAAATCTTTATGTCAAAACCTTACTTGATGCTTGATGTAACTCTGGGTGTAACAAAAATGGTTATTGGATAGACATTGACGTTTTGTGCATTTTATTTGTCAAACTCATCCTCGCATGTTAGAGGTCTAAAGAAAACAAGGGAATCACGTAATTAATGAAAATTAACTAAAAGAAAATATGCTTGAGCGTAACCTTAGGTAAAAGTCGTGTGTGCACATTAATATTAATTTGAATATAATACTTTTTCGTGCCAGGCCCTTAATTGATATCCCAAAATGTATCTATAAATATAGTTAAAGTTTGTACTTTTTATCCGGTTGAAGAAACACGCGATGCATGCGTTTTGTTTCCGGTTGATACGGGAAGCCCCATTTGCATGCATCTTTCAATTATAACTGTGAATACATAGTGCATATGCATTGTTTTCCAATTACGGGTTACTCAAACTGGATTGCAGTCGATGCTTTTCTATTTACCTTTTTAGCAGTTTAGGCATGGATGTTTTCACACTTAAGAGGTGAGAAACCCATCCAAAACAATCAACTTCACAAAACGAAAAATAGGCCAACAAACATAATAAAAAAATATCCTTGAACTGACAATGACATGGCAAGACTTCGCCAAGGTGAGAGGCACTTTAAATTGGGAATTTCCCCTGGCATCAACTTGCTCAACTTGTCAATTGGGTTTTAAAGACAACAAACAAACCGTATGTGCATAGAATATGGCACTGTGTAAATAAGTTGAGTTTTTGATGAATGTAAAATTTGCAGTATTACTGAGTTAGTAATTACAGTGTAAGCCCCCTTAATGGGTTCAAGTTAGTTACTTCCTGCGGTGCAGTTGCCAGGCGTGAACTGCATTCGGGTAAAGGTGAGTCAAGCCTTAGAGTTGATCAAATTAATTATGAATTGCATTAAATTCTAAATCGTTTAATAAGGAACCAACAAAGCCGATAGACAATTAAATTTAAATATGATATGTTGTCAGCCAGCTCTAATGAATATTTAACTAGCTTAATTGCATGTGTTGCACTTAAATAGCAGTACTTAGGCACATTTGTATTTAATAACAACGTCAGCAAAAGTATTTAAAAAAAAAACACACATAAAAACACAAAAAAAATAAAATTAATGGTTGTACTATGCATACCTCCTAACCATTGACCAGGTAATTTTAAGTACCTAATATAACAATATTAATTCGAGGCATTTAGAGAAGTCGGCTTGGATATGACGATTGTTATGAACATGTTGCGTATACGTATAACTACTACAAGCTTACATATGTGTATAAAACCAGAAGTAATGGATTATTGAATTTCATTTGATATTGAAATTACCGCACTCATGACCCCAAATTAAAATGCAATTTCCAGTGTTTTAAATATATATATATACATATAGATATATATATTTGTTTTTCCTAGTACCAGTAACGACGTCACTCAATCTCTAGCCACAGTCGTCAAAGCCGCCAGCAATTAAAAAATAATCAAATAATTCTAATTAATGATAGTGTCGAGATAGCAACTGCCATTTGCATATCCCACCAAGAGCATATCAAATTCAGGTGGGCCATCAGGCGCTAATCCTTCGGATCGCATTTTGTCATTAATATCTCCGGCAGCATTTCGCCATATCTCGTTAGACAACTGTCAGCATTCGTTAGCTTCGATGGCGTTGGCATTGCTGTTGTGACTCTTCTGTTCCAGCTGCTGCCCAAAACTTTTCCAAACATAATTAGCTTGCATATGAAAATATACATTTTTGAGGATTCGCCTCGCTACTACGCGACTACTGCAGCGAAGTAGAGATGGGGGACTTGCAAATCCTCCAGCCTTATCTGTGTCATGGTGCCTACCCGAGGTGCACGAGTATAAATGCCTGTTGCTTTGCTCATTCGGTTACCATTTACATTCGGTCGTTAGATCCACCCGCTGCCTGTTCATTGGCTCTGCAACTCGGCATTTGTTTTCCAACAATAAATCGGCGACGACCTCTGCTCTGCTATCATTTATTACTCTGCATTTGAGTAGTCAGGTAATTGTTGCGCCAGTCAACGAGAGTTGCATGCAACATAGGAATACCAGTTGTATTATTCACTTGTCAATACTCAACAATTAAAGGTAAGTAACGAATTTAAAAGACATAACAGATTTTATACATTTTTGATATGATTTTATGATTTAATTCAAAAAATCTTTATAATAAACATTTATTTATTTTACTCAATTTAATTTAATTTTTAAATATGTATGTAAGTAATAAATTTATCTATCCGCCTTTGATTCCCGACAGGACTCGAAATGTATTAGAGTATATTTAAAAATATAAAAACACTTGGCTTAGAGCCTGCGTAAACATTATTAAACTAAGAAATTATATAATTTATTTAAATACAAATATAATCATAATATTCAAAATATGTCGCCAAACACTAATCCAAAAAAACCAAATTCAAAATGCCGACAAACCGCTATCGGAAAGTTAAACAAAAACTGATTCAACTGATAATTTTAAAGTTGTTGTTCATTTGCACCCAGCAATGTTAGTCAAAGGCAAAACAATGTTTTTTTGGTTTCCACGAGTATTTCAAAAGTTCTTCGTGCTCGATGTTCTGCTCAGTGTACCAGAAAATAATACGGAAATTCACTAACTATTTGATTATTTGTTAATTGAACCTTAGCTTTCTTTAGCCAATTATAAATTCGTTGACTGTTGAGTTTAGTATACGTTATAATAACTAGCAGTGACCCCTTGTGATCTTCATAACCAAAGGGACCATAGTATGCCATTTGCGAATTATCATGTGCTGAGTGAAATATATACATGTACATGTAACTATAAACCAGACAATCTAAGCTATTAATAACAATGTTTCAAGCAACTGGTAATTAGGTTATTCAAATCGCTATAATAACAAGCGATAATTCGCCTTAATTCGTGTGCGAGTCTTCATTTATTATTATCGCCGGGTATTGCCACTTTCATAAAAAGAAATCACTATTGTTTTTCCTCAAATCAATTAATTTTTTAGGAACGCTTTAACCAATATTCAATAAAAGAAAAACCAATAAAATTGGTGTATAGAAAATGATGATTTCGAAACGATGCAAGTGCATATGACTGTCATATTTAGCGACTTCAAAACACTCGAACTATTATTTCCCAGATCAATTAATGTTTTTAGAAACGCTTAAAAACGAAATGTCAAAGATCCGCAATGAAATTGGTGAATAGAAAATTACGACATCCACCATTCGAATCAATGCGTTCTAATATGAGAGTGACCACTGTACAACTGTCAATTAGGCTTAAAATTGTAGTTAATTAATATTTATCTAGCAGCAAACCATGTTATTGTATTTTACGTTTCACGTACGCAGCTAATCCTATTGAAAACGATGTCGAATACAATGCGCTGCACTCTGGTTGTGTGTGTGGCACTCGCTCTGTTTGCCGCTGGCTGCAACGTGGAGGCATCCAAGGCGCGCCCGCCACGCAACAATGAAATCAGCAACATGGCGGATGCACTGAAATATCTGCAGGATCTCGATGTTTACTACGGCGATAGAGCTCGTGTCAGATTTGGAAAGCGTGCCTCCACAATTCAGGCGTTACACAATCGAATGCTTGAAAGTGGCATCAACAACAACGATAATTTTAATGAAAATAACGGAGGTGTTTTGGTAAGTGTAAACCCCTAACATTATTTTTATTATTATTATTATGCGTTCATATATGTAAATGTGTATGTTGCAGTTGCATGGCGCCGGCGAGGACGACATGTTTTAATCATGATGCCAAAGCTAAAACAAAGAGGAGGCGAACATATTAAGGTTTAAGATCTTGTTGCACAATTTTGGAGCAATAGTTTATATGCGTACAATTCTTGTTAATACCAAAGAATACTTAAATATATGAATGTTAAAAACAATTAAATGTTCATTGCAAAATATCCATGAATAAATGGTAAATTCCTGATATTCTCGCGTTAAAAATTGGTCATGAGCAGATTGTGCTAAAAAAAAAAATACGTTAATACGGTATTGAATATGTTTTTTTTTTAAAGATTTTTTTTTAAAACGACTGTTATCTTAGGCACGGCGATGATTACATACCATTGAAGACTGCAGTTAAGCTGCCCTCATATCAAATTTTGTTTTCATCTAATTTTATTAAATGGCCTCCTCTTTCACGAAATCAATATTCTACAGAATGACGGATATGGCGATATTGACTCGATGAGTGATTCTAATCAAAATATATATATATACTTTACGGGACCGAGACTTTCAAAGTGTTGCAAACTTGGAAACAAAATTGATATACCCTCTACAAGGGTATAAAAATAATGTTGTTGGTTAATTCGACGGGAAAGGGCTTTCAAATAATGTGAGCTATCAAGAAACAGTTCATAATTTACCCAGTCTACTACTAAATAAGTCAATTTTAAATTTCCAATACGAATACACCTGTTAATGTTCCCAAAGTAGTCAGAATGACCATACTCCTAATAAAAGAAAATTATTCAAAAAATGCACACCATTGAAAAGCAGCGGTCAAAAATACGATAAGTCGCAGCTGCAACGATATTTGTATACATCCCACGGCATGTGGCAGACCTCATAAATTTTATTTCATTCGTTTTGTTGCTCAAAAATCATTACTCACGTTTCCTTGGGTGGAAACTTAAACGGTTTTAAGCTTAAGTTAAACTCTGCATAGCAGCTTAAATATATTTTCATACAAATTGAATCAATTCAAGAAAGTGAAATGTTCATAGTGGAAATTTTATGTAGTATCCTGTGGCATGAGAAATTCGTGCCATTTTTATATTATACAGATATATCGGAATCTGCTTTCAATACTCCAATTACGAGTTTCATTATGCTTACAACATTTGAATAACAATTTATTGACATCGGCCAACTATATAATAAAGATCACACACGAATAATTGTTTGAGAAAAGTATTATCTAAAGCAATCTAACCATTTACAAGCATAAGTATACTGAAACTTCTTTATCAAATACCTCAAAATCCACTTTGTTAAATCAGAACTTTTTACTTATATTTGATTTAAGTTTGGTTTTATTTTTAATTTCGATATTCGAATAACCTTAACCTTGCCTAAGCGAGTTGAATGTTTTCCACCTCCCTTATAAGATCCATGTGCTTGAATTCATCTGGACGCTTTGTGAATGACTCTAACAGCTTAAGCTTGGTCTCGTCTGTCTTGTAGTAGAACATCTGCAGCTCATTCGCCAGGCACTGAGCCTCCTGTGCCGTTAGGACCTTCGTGTCGTACTCGCCGCGCATTAACACAAGTCCCTTGTCCTGTTTTTCCGTGTAGTGCACCATTGTTAGACACTCGGGCGCATTCTCCTTATGCACCTGGTAGGCCAACAGCGGAGTGAAGTGCACAGTGTTCGCGGAGAACTGCAGCAAGAAGAACTCGAACCCTTCACTACGTGGAAGGGGTAACAGAAAGATTGGATGCTCCTTGGCGCGTACCATTAGCGTCTCATACTGGGTTGTGGTCAGTGTGGCAGCCAGCACGTCCTTGGTCTTGTGGTATTCGATCCAGATTTGCGAAATCTCTTCGGCGCCCTTGTCTGCAATTAGCTCCAGCTTCATTACGTCGGAAAGCTTTTTATGGGGCAGTTCAGCATTTTCAGTAGCTATATTTTGCTTCGGATTCAATAACTCCGAGTATGATCTAAAAGCAGTACAAGTTAAAGGGTTAATTAATTTAAATACGCTTATTCACTTTAACTCACCTGGCCTGACTTTTACCGTCCTTAATGGGACTTACAACGCGCTCAATGCGATCCAAGAATTCCTCGGCTGAAGTTTGTTGCATTTTGGCTAATTTGTCAGCATACTTGGAATAGTAGGGATTGTTATCTTTCAGCTGTTCCACGGCCTCCTTGGCCCGACTAGAGGAACTCATGGAAATACTGCGCGCAAAAAATTGGGAATTAGTTAGGAAAATGCGTACAAATTTACGAGCGCATTCCATTCCGAAACGAATAAGTTCGAGAGAAGTTACACAACACGCAGCTCACAGCTGGTTCTGTCAGCCTAAAAAACAGCTGAGTTTTCATACAGTGTTGAACAGTTTCGTGTTGACTGATTTTCATTCTATTGCGCTTTTCAAAAGACAATGGTTGTTGTTGACGTTATATATTACATATAAAAAAACATTTTGCCTTTTCAGTCAAGTATTTTAATTTTAGGACCACTGTTAAGCTTAAGTGAAACTGATAACTACTCATGTTAACTCATTCTGTTCATGCTAACTAATGTGAAATTTTGGTATTTTTCTAAATAAACATTTTAGTATATTTTAGCTCACCCCTGGTATGAGGCCAAATAAAATAATTGTTCATAGTTATGAGCTTAAGAATTCGAAGTAAGATTGAAAGTAAATTCTTGAATAATTGAATCGCAGTTTTTAGTTACTTTTGTTAACTTGATTTGCCTATTTATATATGAATGAATAAATAGTTGGTTTTACAAGCGAAATAGAGTTTGGAACTCTGAAATTCTAGTGGGCATTTGAATTATTACATTTATGTATGATTACGTACTTATTGTATGTTTTTTATTTTTAGCTTTCAATCGTTTACAGTTATAAGAATTGGATTTTATTAGACCAATAAGCCTTTTTCAGCTTCTCTTATATGTAGAAAACTTATTCAAACAATTAACGAACATGTTCTTCGATAGTCGCTCAGTATCGTTTTAATTTACAAATGAAGATAACAGTTGACAAAAGCATAACAGTGAAATAACAGAACAGAATTTGCAGCAGCCATCATTTTGTAACTGTATGTTGTGCGCGCGCTCTCTCTGGAAAACCTGTTCTCGGTTTAAGTCAGTTGCAAGAAAACGTTGAAGCGTGGCGTACGCCAGTGTCGTCTCGGTATTGTTTGGGTGAATTAACTGCTGTGGTGGCTTCACTGTGTGTGTGACTCGGGCTCTGCTCAAAAAAAACCGTGCGTCGCTCGCTGCTGCGCTTAGTATAGATTTTCTGCTCCGATTATAAAATAAGTACAAACTAAGAGTAAGCAACATAACAACGAAATGGCTAATTCGCTATTGATTGCCAATGCAACAAGAAACAAAATGAAGGAGGCTCACTAACAGGCAGCATAAGTGTTACGCGGCCAGCCAATAAATAGTTACCCGAAGGCGCATTGCATAATTTAGTTTAGTTTGGCTTGGGTTGACTTGGCTTTTTTCAATATCACTTTTCCTTGATTTATTTATTGGAATGAGAACGAAAAAGAGAAAGAGAACGGCGGCTTCAAACTAATTGAACCGCGAATATCAGCAGAAAGCACACAACACAAAGCGAATGACCATATTTAATCGGAATGTGCAAAATAATAAAAACAATATACAATAAGCAGACCAGCTTAGCTTTAGCTCTTGTTTTCTTGTGGTTTGCTTCTTGTGCTTTTTTGTGACATAACGGTATTTGATTGCATGCGAGTGTATGTGTGTGTGTATGAGTGCATTTTTTAAAGCCGCCTTGTTTTGTGCAGACGCTTACAGATTTCAAATAGAAAAATTTCCTAGCGGGTGCGAGTTGTGGGTGCTTGCTTGTCGGTGGTTGAATTTGTAATGTTATTTATGCCTGTATGTGTGTGTCTGTTTTTTGCCTTTAAATTGCAGATATTTATCGAAGAAAAGTCGCGCGCTCACCACTCACACACAGAAACAAATACTGCCAACCCTCGAAAGTCGCCGTCGAAGTCGTTGTCGTCGTCGTCGTCGTCGTCGCTGCTGCTGCAAAAACAAGTGTGTGTTTGTGTGAAAAATAAAATAATGTTCGCACGCAGCGGCTTGAGCGCATTAGCTGCGCTGCTGCTGCTCTGCTGCTGTTGCTCGTTTGCAGCTGCTGCCGATTTGGCGGACAAATTGCGCGATGATTCGGAACTTTCACAGGTGAGTCACAAAACTAGATGCAACTTAATTTCCACAATCACAATATTAGAAAACACATGTAGCTTATTGGACAGCTGGTTTTTCTCTTATTTTTTTCGCTCGTACGTAAAGTTGTTAACAATCACACTCACATATATATATATATACATAAATATATACACATATACCGGACAGAAATTGCTATTGTTAAGGAATTGGAGTCGGTTGGTTTATTTGCATAACAACAAAATTCAGAACTAGTAACAACAATTGAAATAAAAAAATATAAAAAATACCGTTCTATCACTTTAAATCTAAGATTATTACATTTAAATTAGAAAAAATATATATTGGAAATATTTGCGGTAAAAAACGTTCTCTTTTTCGAGTGACGACTGTAAAAGTAATTGGTTACACACACATACATACATACAAATGGTAGACCAATGTTGACACATTTTGGTCAAGCCTGGCGGCAAATGCCCTTGAAACGAAAATCCTTGCGCAGAAAGTCCTTAAAAAAAGAAATATGAAGTGAGAGTAAGCGTAACGTTTAGAGAGAGAGATTGAGAGAGATGGAGGGACACCCGCACAGGTAGTCGTGAGGCATCGCAGCTGCCTGCTCGTTGCTACAACACGTCCTTGACCTTTGCCATTTGCACTTGTTGTTCTTGTCTATTGAAAAATCGATGCGCCTCCAACGTTCAGAGTAAGCAGCGCTCAGCTCAGCTACCCACATTTGGTATGCATGATGAGTCCATTATGTAAAAGCCAAAAATTATGCAAAAGCAACAACAATGATAACAACCAACCAACTGGCCACAAAAGTTGCCGGCCGTTGCCGTCGACTGAGCATAACAGTTTTCTACCTATTTGCGTTAGCCTTTTTTACACCTTCACACACCCGAAACAAACACGTACACACACAACCACACAAACTTGAGCAAACACCGACATATGGCCAGCACATAAAAGTGTAAAAAAAAAGTCAGAAGCCATTAAAGGTTGTCAGCCTGAAACAACAACCAACCAACAACCGGCAGCAGCAGCAACTAAAACAACAACAAAGACTCACGTTTGTCTCTGTCGTTCTAGTCTGTTAAACATTGAATGCCCAAAAATAGTTGTTAGGCAGCGAGCATTTTCAAAACCAAGAAAAAATAATTTCACATTTGAAAAGAAAGCGTGCGAGCTGCGAACTGCGAACTGGCTGCCAGCTGACTCCTCACCTGTAATTGTCGCCACAATGTGGTAAAATATGTATTATCTCTGGCGTTACCAGCCTCCTCTTTTGCTCTATGTACATGTGGCATGAGCTTGTGCAGCTTGTGGGGCATAGCTACCAACCAAACAGAGCGTACTCATTATGAACATCTTTTTGTTGCGAAATGAAAAGCAGCATTCAAAAGACTGTTCTGTTAATCCATAAAATAAAATCTCAAGCACCCGAGAATCTCTGTGTGCATATTTGCGAAATAATTGTAATTTCTATAAGACTTTTGATTCTTCTGCATAATCCGCACTTTTTACAATCTTTTCTTTACCCATCACTTTACTATGTCGAATATGCAATTTATAGTAGATATATATATATTTTGTTTTTAATCCCTTACAAATTGCAATTGAATGGAACGGCGGTAAAAGATGTGTGTATTTTGCACTTCCTCTATATTATAACCTGAATTTGCTTCAATTTATAAGTATCACTATTGTTTTGTACGCCAGCAGCTCACTTTAGCGAATATGTACTGTATTACCGCGAAAATGCATGCAATATATACATAAGAAATTTCAAATAGCGATATAATGTGCTCATTATTCTCAAATCTCAAAGCTTATTACACTCTGATGGCTTATATAGATAGCTTTGGTAAGAAATAGATTTTGCTTGGAAAAACTCAAAATTGTACTACACTACAAATAAATATTTATAGGAAATATGCAAATGCTACAACAATTTATTCCATTCACTATGACAGCCTATCACAGTCTCTTGCATATTTCTTACACACTTACAAATTCTTGTGCCCCGTCAAGCAATATGGTGACACATTTATAAACCGTATTGGGCTAAAATAATTATTATAAATATATTATTTTCCTGGAAGAAGAGCCCCGAAGAATAAGTGCAACAGACTCGAGTCAAATTTCAATCAAAACTCATTAACATACGAGCGAGCGAGAGCTGTGCGATCAGAATTTCCCCTTCATGATGACAATGTGCGGGCGTTGCACGGTTGACCTCCTGCGCTGACCCTAAACTTCCTGTCGTGCGTGCAGCTTGTGACGTTGCATCAACATCTTTAGCTCAGGCCTTGCATTTGTATTTATGATTTTAATTTTATTCTTTAACCTTTGACTGGCGACAGTTGCAACGCAGCGGCCATTTGTAGGCGGCTCGAACTAGGCACACTCACATTTACACACACTCTTCAATTCGAGCATCAGCAACAGCATCGGATTCAATTAAATTTAATTTAAGCTTACAATACTCTGGGCGTACAAGCGATGCCGAGACGCGTTTTATAGTTTCTTGTGTGTTACGAACATGAATAAAACTATTCTGAGGCATTGAATGAAACGTGAATGAGCAAGTGACCTTAATGGAGCTTATATGGCAATGATCATCTATATCTACATACGTAGATATGTGTACAGTTACTTAAGGCTAAGGCGAGATGCATTAGAGATCCAGTGACATGCGATCGTGCCTCCTGCTGCCGCCCCATACCCAACCCCTACTCAATGTCGGTTGATCTGCAGCAATTAAGACAACTCGAGGGGGTTGCTGCAATTACTAAACCAAAAACTTTACCATACATTAATAATTTGTATCAATTAAATTTTGAGAGTACACTCACTCAATATAGACATACACTAAGAAAAAAATCGTTCTGAAAATAAGAAAAAAAAATTCTGGTTCTTAAATATAATTTCTAAATTAGGAAATAAATATTCTTAAGGTTTTAAAATACTTTCTGAGTTTCCGTTGGCTCCAAATATATGATACTCTTTTTTTTGAGTGTACAATGTACAGTTGTAGCTGTTTTCCATCATGATGATTGAATGCTGTTCATGAAACTGGCCAGGTTGGTTTTTTGCCTGCTGGTGGTTTATTTTTTTTTTTTTTTAACAATTAGCTGCTGTATTGAGTTTCATCTAGTGCCACGCCCACAACAATAACAACACACATACACACCCACTTGCATACAAACAGTCCCCTGTAATTGTAGCATTTTTTGGTACCCTGATTAGGACAAATTAAATAAATTTGGCTAAGACTCCATACAGGCTTTAAAAAAAAAACACAAACATGTGAGTTGCAAACAAAATTTGAACTGGTAGAGGTTTTCTTTCTTTTTCTCTCTCTCTCTCTCTTTCAGAGCACTGCCAAATCCTTCAGGCGCCTTATGCCAGTTAGGGTAAGCTGCAACAATAACAACAACAACAGCACTCACTACAACAACTCTTATCTGTAGAAGTAAAAGCGTTACATGTTTTTTGCCTTAATTTCGTTAATAAAATTTGAAATAAGGGATGTGTGTGTGTGTGTTCGTCTCTGAGTGGGCGTGTCCGCCCACCCCCGCAATTGCCTTAGAGGGTTGGCAATTGACCAGAGCTCTGTTCGACGGCTGCGTTAGCCGAATTTGTTTGCACCGCCGTCTGGGCTCTGACTCACGACTGCCCTTGACTCTAACGCAGGCAGCGGGGGGAGAATTGGGTGGTGTTTGCAACCAACTAACAGCAGTAGCAGGCGTCAGCTCTATCGCTTCCCTTTTGGCCCGAACAGGGTTCAATGGCACTGCGCTCGAAAATCAAATCCATTTCAAAACAGCGTAGATTCTATCCCTTAAATACACACAGAAATATAAGTAATCGGTGTGCACTTGAAATCGCCTGTCAATGGAAGTGGATTTTGTAATGAAAAAAAGTACCCTGTCCCCAAGGGAGCGATTACTAGACGCTGACAGGATTATCGCAATGAAATGCATTAAGATTGATCTGCCTGGGCTTAAACTTATGCAAATAAATAATTGCAAAAGAATTGATTCATTAGTCACAGAAGAGTCTGTTATCAGAGATGTTAATAAATTAAGAGATATTCATTCATATCTACTCCAATTGACTTAGAAATACCATTTCATGTTTTGCTTTACAAACCATAGTTTATTATTTTTTCTGAGAGAAATTACTTTTGAATATGCATTTCGCTGGCGCCTAGTGAAACGTTCTTTTATATTTTATATACTCCGATATATTTTGAATGTCGTCGATTAAGTTTGAAAAGAAATTTAGTTCAGAAATTATAATTAAAAAAGTGTTAGAATTGCCAAAAGTGGTTTGCTGTTTGATGACACTAACTATTCCCATGTTGATAATGTGCATAAGAATTTGGCTAACTAAACTAAAGTTATACTTAAGATACACAACCGAGTTTTGGCAACTAACTAAAAACTACACTTTGTACAAAATCGATACGTTTTTACGCTCAATAAACTCAGTCTCGAGCATTCACAGTTCATTTACCTAAAAGCAGTCTGATAAACGAAAGCGTTTAGAAAGCGAAATGGAAACCAAGCAAACACAAAATAGCGAAGATATCAAAGCAGGACGATAAAGACACTCACAACTGGCTTCTCAAATTACCAAAAAGAGCAAAGTGCAGCAAAACTCAGATGAGGTAAGGGGCAACCGGCAGACGGTGTGGTCTATAAAGTAAAATTGACGTGACTCAATGCGGCAGCAGGACAAGAGAAACCAATAGCACGGTCAGAGAAACGACAAAAAATAAAAAAGGTGCAGGACATTGGATGAACACACACAACAACATGAAGAGACGGTCAATTTGAAAAAGAGTGAGCTTCGTCATAAAGCTGGTTGAGAATGTGCAGCAGGGCGTGTCGCCGCAGCGTTGGGAAGCCGCAAAGTGTGCGGTCGCATGTGCTGTGTTGCCAGGCAGGTGGTGGCCGTCAGCCCGAAAGGGTCAGCGTCTCTAATGTAGGGTAGCAGCGACTGGAAAATGCATTTCCCAGCGCCATAACCACATGTCCTGATAAACATCACCCGCTACAATTGAAGAATTATTGAAATGGGCGCACGGCAGAAAAAAAACAGCCCTCAGTGCCTGGTTAGCCGTGGTTGCTTACGTAATTGGTTCAATAAACCTCTTTCCTTTTTTTTTTTTTGTACTGCCTGCACAGCCGTTGCTCAGTTTTACTAGCTGTTTGTGATGTTGCCATGGAATTGGCCCTTTATGTAGTAGTTTGCCAAAAGTCAAAGACACACCCGCACCCCATCCTTCTCCTGGAGCACATTGCATGGTTTTGTTTGGTTCGATATTTCGTGTCCTGCATTCCTGAGCACAACAACACACTTACTTACACGCCAATGGTTTAATGGTCTTTGCTTACAGTTCTATAGTCTGCTCGAGCAGAATCCGGTCGCCAATTCGACGCTATCGCTGCGCTCCTGCACGATCTTTGTGCCGACTAACGAAGCCTTCCAGCGCCACAAGGGTCCCACGCATGTCCTCTATCACATCAGTGAGTATTATTTGAACGCCATCATGTGAATCATATTTAAATGAATCAATCGTTTAGCGACCGCTGCGTTCAGCAAAGACCAACTGGAAAAGGCCGTGTCATCGGACATGGATGGCAATCCACCGCTTTACATCACAAAGAATCGCAATGGTGACATCTATGTGAACAATGCGCGGATCATTCCCTCGCTCAGCGTCGAGCTGACCAATCGCGAGGGCAAGCGACAGGTCGGTGGCCTATTATTATTATACCCATATATGCAATGAGCATTATCTGAGCTATGTGTTATGATATTTATACATTAAACAGGTCATGCACATTATCGACGAGGTGCTGGAGCCGCTGACTGCACTGCCAAGTGCCAAGGCCGAGATTAATAATTTGGATGCACTGCAATTCATACAGAAGGCCGATCAACTCAGCTTGGGCGATAACAAATTGCGCACTTATCGCTCACAGATGACGCTAATGAAGAAGGAAACGCTTTATCAGGCGCCCGGAGCGCACACCTTCCTTTTGCCCGTCGATGAGGGTTTCAAGGTGCGTACGATCTGAATACTATAGTTGTATAGATACCTACCAAGTTGTATAGATACCTAAGCAACTCAGAACTCAACAATACTTACTCGAATCTTTTGCACATTTGCAGCTCTCGACGCGCAGCAGCTTAGTCGATGGCAAGGTCATCGACGGTCATGTGATACCGAACACTGTCATTTTCACTGCCGCCTCGCAGCACGATGAACCCAAGACTTCCGCTGCCTTTGAGGATCAACTTAAGGTCACAGTGAGCTTCTTCAAGCAAAAGGACGGAAAAAGTAAGATAAGAATTTAGTGTAGTATTTATCGCACATACTTACTAATACTATAATTACCTGTCTACCATCTTATTCTTGCAGTGTATGTGAAATCGAATACAATTATTGGTGACGCCAAGCATCCACAGGGCGTGGTCCTCGCCGAAATTGTCCGTGCCAATATACCAGTTAAGAACGGTGTCGTCCATCTGATCCATCGTCCGCTGATGATCATCGATACGACAGTCACACAGTTTCTACAGGTAGGTGGGCGTAGCATCCGGTCTGATTGTACAGAACAGAGAGACTCACACCCAAACACACACACACACACACACAGATAGTAAATATTTAGAGACTGGCAGTGGCTGGCGATAAGGCTTGTCATTTTGATTGGCTCGGCACGCTACACTGGACTGGTAGGCTGCCACATGGCTGCCCCAGCAAACGCTTACACATACACATAAAAATCACACATACACACTCAACATACACATTCAGCTTTGCATTTAGCTGAGCAGCAATAAGAGGCGCGCGTCTGCTCGATGGCCCAAGAATTCCAGAGTTCGTCTATATGCAAAGTCCAAGCCAAAGTATCGAATAGCTCAACATAATCTGACATTGACATTGACAATATAGTTACACAGACACATACAAATATACATGCGTATGTATGTAGATCATAATGCGACGTTTGATCTCAAATACTCAATAGCTACACAGCCAAAGAAAATAAAATATATATATATTTTAAAGCCCAAGTCTGATTTCACATAGAACTGAATTGTTTGGATCTCTTCGGGATCTGAAGATTGGTGCAAGATTTGCTGGCGTCATAGCGCTACTTACTTTGCTCTTGACATAAGAACTAGTTCGGTTCCATGTAAAATCAAAAGCAAAATTTTATTTTAAAATAATTTTTTAAAATACAAATTTTATTTTAAAAAAATTTTGGGTGTAATGTAAGTATTGCCAAATTCCAAAAAAAAAAAAAAAACAATGATAAGCAATGTATTTAATGTAAAATGTATCTTATGAACCAAATTTCAATTTTCTATCTCTATCTATCATGAGCTGCAATTTTCAAGGCGCTAATTGGCAAAACGGCTATCAAATTGATTTTATTTCTCAAATGCTTTGCTTTCAAACTGCAGCTCAAAACGCCCACTCGACTCTGCAAGCAAATCGCTTAAAATCGACTTCAAATTGGTTAAAGCAAAAAATAAAACAAATTCTAAATGCAATTTATATTATGATAGCATTGCTTGGACTGTCCAATGTCAACAAAATAGTTCTCACACGATAATCAAAAACTTCATTCACAACATGCCCATTTTTGTCCATCGAGTGCATTGGTCGAACCACGCCCAGTCCTTGTGTAATTGGCCAAAAGCTTTCCTTCATTCATAGCTTGTCATCTCAGCTTCAGCTCACAGTCGGCATGCTTTGATCGTTTTATCCGTTAATGTAGAAAACGCATCTCGATCATGTCAGATCAGATCGTAGGCATTTTTCTACAGACATTATATACATTGTTGTACAATCGATATCAGCGCCAAGTCGGCTCATCTAAATGTTTAGTTGTGTACATTTATGATTGTTTGTTTAGCATTTTGTTGTCACAACGCCCATTTGTCATATTCGCTTTACTGACCGGTTGTTCTATATTCTGTTTCTCGTACATGCCAACAAAAACCAAAATCCCATATCGCTCGCAAAATGAAAATATGTATCGACAATTGACCAAACAATTTATAAAAAAGTCGTTCAAGGTAAACAATACTTTTTGATAGCTATACTTACACCTATTGTACATTGTAAAGTTGAGTTAACCTTCAAATTCTCAGTAATATTGAGTGTCCGCATGTTAACTATGAACTTATCGCAGCATGTTCTACATACTAGATTGATGTACTTCTCTAAACACCAATTTATTTCACTTTAATGTAATGTAGTAATGAAGATCAGCAAAACAAGCTTAATTTGGTATTATTAATATATAGATTCAATTGTCTCGACCACTGACAGATTTCGATTAGATCATCACACAACGATGCAAGTGTTTTCAGTTGTTAATTATCTTTTACTGTCTTGTTTTTATTCGATATTTTCAATAAGACTGCATGGTTCGAGCTTCTTACATATATATTTTCTTATTACTGCATAATTTATTTATAGATCTTGTAAATTTTATGCTTTTGTTTCTTATCATGCACGTGCATGGAAAAATCAATTGAGAAATTGCTTTGCATAAAATGAAACGTGTAATTAAATCAAAGGCTCTGCTTGACAAATTAAAATTGCAATATAAATACTCGTTATATAATACTCGTTAACTGCGATCAAGAATCATAGAAAAATATACTATATATTCCCTAATGATTTATTTCAAACATTTTTCCAACTCTGTGACGGAACTTGCACACTGCGCGGAACCTGAATAATAATAATGAATACGTTTACCATATACAAATCTTATAATAACATTGCCCAATCTCAAAACGAAATCGAACTTTTAACGATCTTTTTATAATAATACTACTACTACTACTACTACTACTACTACTACTTCACCCGTTGTACACCGATTGTACCGATTTAGTTTCTGAACGTAAGTAATTGTATTCCACAACCAATTCAAACACAACATTCATCAGTATTTCCTTATGGACCACCACCAATCACTGAACGCACCATCTGCCATCCGCCACCGCTGGCTTCACATCTCAATTAACAACTTTGTTTCTCATTTGTCATGGCCAGATGAGACCATTGAACTTCACATCTTGATTTGATTAAGTAGAAATTTATCGGTCACAATATCGCTATTATCAGAGGATCATCATAAATTGTGTGAAAATTTCCCGCTACCCATTTAATATCTAATTTTTGTATACCAATTGGCTCACATCTTTGGTTAACATTTTTTTAACATTATAAATGTCGTGAATATTTTTTAAAATACAATCGCTGTTTAATGTTTGTACACTCCCTAAAAAAAAAAACACGCTACTTATACTTAAAACACATTTAGCTTAAGCGACCTCCCCCAAAAAAAACAATAACTATTTGATTATTAAGTTTTAGTTAGACTTGAATGAAAAACCTTTGCCTCTATTTTGAAGGATAATGGAGAGAATGGAGCACTGCGCAAGTTCTACGAGGTTATTATGGATGCCGGTGGCGCAGTGCTGGAAGGCATTAACAATCTGTCCGAGGTGACCATTTTGGCGCCCAGCAACGAGGCATGGAACATTTCGTCTATTGACAATATTATTAGGTAAATTAGCACTGTGTTATATAAATGAACAAAACTCATATCTAAAGTTCGATTGTTAACGCAGGGATCGCAAGAGGATGACTGATATTCTAAATATGCACATCATCAAGGATCGGTTGAACGTCGAGAAGATTAGAGAAAAGAATGCAAATATGGTAAGAATTCACCATAAGAATCTCATCATTCATTGTCCTAAAATTTCTTTCTTCACTCTCAGATCGCTCAGGTACCGACGGTAAATAATAGAACATTCCTGTATTTCAATGTCAAAGGCGAGGGCACCGATGCAGTCGTTACTGTTGAAGGTGGTGGCGTTAATGCCACTGTCCTGCAGGCTGATGTTGCCCAAACCAATGGATTTGTGCATATCATTGACCGTGTGCTGGGCGTGCCACATACCACTGTGCTGGGCAAACTGGAGACCGATCCAATGATGAGGTAACAACTCAATACAAATGGTTTACTTTTCAAGTTGCTAATGTTTATCTGTCATCGACAGCGACACATATAAAATGGGCGAATTCTCGCACTTTAACGATCAGCTAAACAATACTCAGCGACGATACACCTTCTTCGTGCCCCGCGATAAGGGGTGGCAGAAGACTGAAGTGGATTACCCCTCAGCGCACAAGAAGCTCTTCATGCGTGACTTTTCCTATCATGTAAGTCGATATCCAGTCGGCTAAAAGCACCTAACTTATATTTCTTCCCCCTTTCTTCTGTAATAACAGTCCAAGAACCTTTTGGAGCGTCATCTGGTAATTGCGGATCATGTGTTCACCATGAAGGATCTGGCGCAAATGTCGCTCACCACTGACAATGTTGTGCTGCCCACATTCCGTGACTCACTCAAAGTGAGGGTCGAGGAGGAGGCTGGACGTAAGTAGTAGTTTAACTGAAGCCAATTTGGGCACTCAAAAATGCTTTTAATATCAATTCGATTAAATTCTATTGGGCCCCATGATCTGTACTAACATATGCTGTTTCTCTATGACTATACCAAAAATTCCATGCTTTGTATCTAACCAAAACAACATAATATATAAAAGATCTACATGATGAGTATGCTAGTCACGAATGGACTGGTGAGTGCCGCCGCCGTATGTCAACCCATTGCACAAACCAAACCCACCATAGCCATCAAAACTGGCCATTTTCCATGCATAACATAACATAACAACTCTCTCACCCTGTGCTCCATAGAAAAATCACTTTAGACATAATTTATGTAACTATACGAGACCATAGACAAATCAAGTTAATTGAATTCTCTATTGCAGGATATGTGCTGTTGTGGAATTACAAGAAGATCAATGTCTACCGGCCGGATGTGGAGTGCACCAATGGTATTATACATGTCATCGACTATCCGCTGCTGGAGGAGAAAGACATTGTTGTCAGCGGAGGTAGCTATTTGCAAGAATCAAGCATTTGCATCATGTTGGCCAACCTCATAATGATAACAGTAGCAAAGTTCTTAAACTAAACGCATTATTCACAATGTATAAAAACAAATCGAATATATGAAACAAAACAGTCGTCTACAGAATAATTCAACAAAACAAAAAGCAACAAAAACCACATCAACAAAAACAACAACAAAAAAAACAAATTCGATTACTAAAACGATACCAAACTAATATGATAATATTGCATATGTTTAGCACATGTTGTTATACTTGCGTATACATATATACATAAATGCGAATTACATTTACATACATAATATGATGAACTGTATTATATGTGTCACAAGGAACACGCCTCATTACTCAAGGGCACGCCGCTCACCAGCCCCATCTTTATTCAGAAACAATCACAAACATAAAAGACTCATCACCGGATTTGCAGAGAGTTATATGAACACTTTATGTACATTTTAAGAAACACAATTGAACACGATTTCCCCATCAAAAGGCCTTATGTATTATATGAAATATATAACTATTCTTAATTACTTTCTATGCTTATGTTCGACTTACATACTTACATACACATGTATATGATTTATCATTTAAGTTCATTTTTCAAGTCTCATTTTGCTCGCTAAGTTAAACGTTTTTTGTGTTATTTTATTTGATTTTAAGTGTACATTTTTATTGACAATTGTTTGTTTTAGTTAATTGCCTAATTTATCATTTGTAAAATGAGTTAAACTATGTAAGTAGAATGCGAATCTCATTATACACACATTCTTTCACTCATCTCACGCGAAAAACAACAACAAACATATGTATACTATATAAATACATAACATACATACATCAAATAACATGTAACAAAAAAAGTAACAAAAACGAAAATCATGGCAACCTTTTAAAGAAAGTGAAATTTTATAATAAACCTAAAAAGAGTTTTTAATTTAATTTAATTATGATAAAAAAAAAAAAATACCAAGATCTTTAATTGTAAGCAAACAAGCATCCATATGTTAATCTAGGTTAAATTGTATGCCCACAACAAATAAACTAGAAATGAGAGAATTCCATACAAGTATAGAGTAGAAACCATCTCCAGCACTTATGTACGTAGTTGTTAATCCTGCTCCTGCTATGCATGTGCTCCCCAACACATTTACACACAAACACACCCACATAATGAGCAGCTATTGAGAACGGCAATTAAAATCAAAGTTAGTTTGATAAAAAGCAACTTTCAAAACTGCCAGTAAACATGCGTAAACCGTATGTGAACCAGATGTAATTTATATTTTGAAATGCATTGTGCATAATACACACAAACAGATACACTTACATACACATCTATAACAGCATATTACACTGGATTTTTATACAACATTTTTAGCATAGTTTGCTTGCGCATACGATGCAATATTCCCAACTGCAGTTGCATTTTGAACTTAACGTATGGTAACTGTCATGCTAAACTTAAACATAGTTTTGTAGTATGTCAAAAACAAAAAAAAAATTACGAATTGTACTAAGAAAAAAAGAAAAAACAATACCCGAGCGCTAACTATACAAACTCTCTTTCTATTTTTCTCTATCTCTCTTCCACCCCCCATAATGCTACACATAATTATAGGTTAGATATTGTAACTAGCGTGTGTGTTTGTGTGTGTGCGATCACTACCACAAGATCAGCGCGACACAAAATCTGCTACTACCCACATATATATATATGTGTTATCAAAAAAATAAAAAATCGAAAATCGAATGAAATACAGTAAAGTATCAGCCTAAACGTACATGCAACCAACCAACCTACCAGTCAACCCCCAAAAACCACCCACACACATATATATAAATTGTAGCGAAATTGTGTAGTGTCCAATATTGCGGTACTCCATTTCGACAGATCGGTCGAACGATCGATCGATTGATTGATTGATTGCTTGAGCCTAATCCTAATTCAATTTATCTTTAGTAGGCGACTGGTGGTCGCTGCAGCATCGTTGCTTGTTTTGTAATCAGTTTAGTTTTAGTTGCAGCGCTGCATTAGCTAAATAAAAAATGAATATGAAAACTAAAATGAAAAGAATACGCTAAATGAAATTGTACCCGTAAGCTTTAAGGATTCGATCGGAATATGGAGGAGGGATTTGTATGTCGTAGTCAGTAGTTACACGTTATTTAATAATTATCGTGTAACTAGTGCCTTACTAAAGATAAACGCATTACCTTAACCCTTATACAAATTTACTCATCATGAAACTAAACTAAACAAAACTAAACCAAATACACAGCAGCTAATGGAAAGTGCAAAATGGCAAAAACGTTTATCGCTAGCGAATCAAGTCAAGTAAAGTTCTTCTGCCGCGTAAATTACGTATAAACATTACGAATATAAGAGATTATATTTACATTAAATACATACATACGAGCAAATGTAGCCATTTCTGCTGTACATTTAGTACACAATTAAATGATATACTTATTATTAAGCCACATGCTATTTACACCAAAAAAAAAAAACAAAAAAAAATGAGTCGGATCAATAAATGCATATTTTTTCAGCAATTCAATTAAATATCAATAAACTATTTATGTATGTATAAAAATTGATAATAATAAAAGTCTAGTGTCTCCAAATATGTATGCATATACAATTGAGTCTCCAAAACGAGCGTTAAACAACAACAGGAACAGTACATTTAAATAACAAATATTATATGCATACACATACATACCTACACACATACATACATATATACCAAGCTTAAGCTACGGTTAACAGCAGTGCAAACGAATAATAATATTTTATGACAAGCGCTTTTTACAATAAATACAATTGATATTAACTATGTATTCGTGAATAAAACAAAAGATAATTAATTTTGTCTAGCATTAGTTAAAGAATTCAAATATAAAATGTATTAGAAAACATAATGTCAACCATCAATAAGCTTGAGCGAATAAATCTCCTAAAATATACACACAAAAACCATCGTTTTTTTTGTAGTTTCGTTATTAAATAAACTATATTTTTTGAAATGTTGCTTATCCAACACTGAAGCGCGGGCAAGCACAACAGAGTTGCTACCGTGAGCGTATGTGTCAGCAACATTAGTCACTTTGAGGCAACATGCTGCCAAGTCAAACAGTGTTGGCTAGCAGAGCAAAAACAATGTACAGCGAGAACAGTATAAAGCGAGAGAAATTCTCTCACTAAACAGCGAGAACAGAACAGAAATAAAAGTGCAATAGAAGAAAATGTGCAATATGCAGGCCTAAATTCGTATGCGAAAAACCGATTTAAATTAATTAAAGACTCAATTCAAATAGGTGCACAATACGCACATGTATGCGTATGCGAGATATATCTCCAGCAAGACAAACACAGGTCGCGTGCCTTCTCACGCAACAGCAACAAATTAATAAAAAAAAATACAACAGCAGCAGCAGCGCAATGAAAAAACGTAACTCGCGCTGCAATTCGGACACACACCAGACGGATGCCATCAGCGCTGGCGATCTGAGCCTGTTGCAGCGACCCCTGCACACTGCACATACGGGCTTCGAGGAGGCTCGTCGCGCCTACGAGAACGGCACCAGTGAGGTAAGCTCCACATGAGCGACGCATGCTTACGGCGTACGTGACCAAGCTGCGTCCAAGAATGGCGTAATCGGAAACATGATGAAACATGCCAAATGTTGCAACTACATCTTGCTGTGACATCTGTGACATACACAGCACAATATCCTGCGTACGACAGGTGTTAAGGGAAGCTCTTTTTTCAAATCTATCTTCGAGAGTGAAATAAACTATTTTTTAAAATCATAGTTTTATATCTATAATATAATAATTATAATCCGCGAAGTTCAGTTTAGAGTTTTTAACTGAAGTTTAGCGACACGTCAGATTATTCTTAATTTATCAGAAATTTGGCTTTGCTCCGTTTCGAAGTAAAGTTACCTGATTTAATGTGATCAATTTGACAACTCAATAAGATGTAATCAATGACAACACAACAAGTTCCACAATTCCATCGATGGATGATTGCCCCTTTCCCCCTTTTAAAACTACTTTCAATTTGTCACTTAATTGGTTTTCACAGGTGCGCCATCTGCTGAAGGAGGAGTGCAACCTGATCTATGAGTGCAACGTGTGTCGCAATATGTTTCGCAGTTTGGCCAATTTCATCAGTCATAAGCGCGTCTTCTGCTGCATCAGTGCACGCACCACGGGCCACAATGCCGGATACACAGTGAGTGAGCCGTCAAGCCAAGCGTACAATTTAAAAATGTTTCGATTACGTTTCACATTTTTACTAAACGCACTTTGTTTGCAGGATCAGAATTCCACGATGATAATACAGGCTGCAGGCGCACAGGACATGGAACATATGCTGCGCAGTCGTAGCACAGGCTGTTCGCCAGTGCCGCGCGAGGGTCGTTCAATGCGGGGCAGCATGCGCGATTTGAGCGGCGTCATTGAACGCTTGCGTCGCAAGAAAACGCCGTCAGTTGCTGTGAAACCGATCTCACCAGTGCTGCAGCTGGAATCGGTGCCGACATCCAGTCAGGCAGTGTATCAGACGATCAAGATCGAGAACGATGACAGCATCAAGAAGGAGGTGAACGAGGTGCATCACATGCTCAATTCGACGCAGACGATCCTTGGACCCGATGGTAAAGCAATTACCACGCATCAGTACGAGCGGCCCAGCGGTGGCAGCGATTCCGCTGAGACCCCAGAGCAATCCATCTGCGACGAAACGGAAACGAGCATCTTCTGTGAAATATGTAAAACACCCACATAAAATCCAACAGTCTCTCGCCTAATTGAAATCATTAAATTATGAATTTATTATGTTTGTGTTGATAGCTTAAGCTTAACAAGATTTATTCGCCTATATCCAACGCTATCTAATTTGCAAGCAAAAACTAAGTTCGCTGATTTTAGTAGGCCCTGAACTGACCCTGATTTTGTTTTTTATTTCTTTTTTTTTTGTGATTCTAGGCAATTTGACGTTCCAGACACACAAAACGTTGGAGCTGCACATACAGAAGAATCATTCGTCGTCAGCATTTGTGTTTCAGTGTCCTGCTTGCTCGCTCACTTTTCTGCAGGCAGCAGCCGTCATACGTCACCTCTCCAAGGATCACAAGTGAGTTTTGCCAGAGACTGCACAGCAATTAAACATTGATTAATCTTGAATTGGGGGGTTTTTCGCAATAGGAAACCAACTCGACGCATTCGCATGATGCGCAGCACAATTTTAAAGCGTCGCATGCAACAGGGCGATGTTCAGCCCAAGGGACCAAGCCGCGAGTTGAAGCGTCTGCAGCTGTCCGACGATGTGGTCGGTCAGGCGACAGAGCGCACTGATACAAATGGGGAGCAGCGCAAGATCATGTCGCTGTGCATCTACTGCGAGAAGTCGTTTGAGCGCAGAGCTGCACTCTCCACGCATCTGCTCAACTGTCGCGCCAAGCAAGAGGCGTTGGCCAAGCCAGCACCTGCCGTCAAGAAGCTAAGGGCCAACTTAAATGGCAATGTGGAAATACCCGATGAGGATCACACTCCCGTTGGAGCGGATATGCAGAGCATTGACTCCGCCGCATTGAATGAAATGTTTGCCGATCTGGCCGAGCCAAGTGAGAGCTATTCAAGTGGATTGCAGACAGTGTCGCTGGACAAGCTGCAGCTGCAGCACGAAAGCGACTCGCCCAGTGACGAGGCGTCCAACAGCGAGGAGGAACACGATGAGCCGGAGGAGGAGCGCGAACTGGATGAGCCGACGACCCACATTGAGCATGAGATTGACGAGACTAAAACAAAGATAAAGAAGAAGCGCAATGTGCCCATTGAGAAGCAGTTGCGCTGCCGCTGCAAGATCTGCAATAAACAGTTCAATGCTCTCGGCAATCTCCGTCGTCACATTTCCATGTTCCATTATCGCGCCCGCCGCTTTGGTTGCACAATCTGCGACTATCGCGCCTTTCGCCGCTACGATATAGTCAACCACTTGGGTTTTACGCACAAAATCGAAGGCGATCGCGATAGACTGACCGAGCAGTATGTGTCCACGCATGAGTGCGAGTACTCGCGCGACGATGTCGACGGCGACATTGTGCTCTTAGATAAGCAGCAGTCCACCGAAATGGATGCGACTGCTGCTGAGCATAAGCCTGCACTCAAAACCTTTGAAAAGCGCTTGAAACGCATCAAAACGATTAGTGAGCCGCAACCTGAGACGACACTCAGTTCGCCGATTACCCTTGCCATCAAGGAGGAGCCAGATGAGGACCTGTTTCAGTCAGTGCCCATCAACAAGAAGCGTCGTAAGTCGCGCACACTAATATCAGCGGAGTCGGGTGAGCGTCCGGGTGCCGAGAAACGACCCATACGTAAACGCGTTAAGGCCGTCAACAAGGATTTCGTGTATGATCTGGTTAGTTTCAAGGCGGATCCCACCGGTGCCACTTCCTCCACGCCGGTCCCTGTCGACTCAATGCGCGCCAAACTACGTCGCCAGCCGGGCAACGTTTCGTTGTCTGAGGAGACCAAATCCAAACAATGGGATGCTTACATAACCGAGGACAAAAAGGCCCTGGTACAGGGCATCACACGTCGCATCATGCTAAAGCTGGTGAGTGAGGGACGGGCCGTTTCTGCCACATTGCCGGAGTTACCTGCGGAGCGTCCGCAAATTCGACCGCGTCTCATTTCGTACACACGCAGCGATTGCAGTCAGCAGAATGTGGTCACCACCAGCCTCAACAATGTGGGCGAGAGTTTTATTGAGAAAATTGCCAAGCGCACGGCAGCGGCCGGTAAGGATGCGACCATCAGTAATCTGTGGAACAAAGTGAACAGCGCCATTGCACAACAACATCAGAAGCCGGAAGCAGGCGAGTTTGCCAAATCCGATGTTGCTGATGCTTATCCGCCAGTCGAGATGGATGCGTTGCAGAAGACGCCCAATGGCAGCCACACTCTAGGTACAAAGCTTCAATTAACGCCACCATCGCCGCCACGAAAGGGCAACGGCAATGGCAATGGCAACAGCAACTGCAACGGCTCGACCAATGCGTTAAATACATCCGCCAATTTAGAGATGGCAACGCCGTCGTCTCCGTTGCCAGCGGCCACAGTTGTGGAGTGCCTCAGCAGCATGGAGCCACCAATGACAGCGGGTACGTCCGCACTATTTCCGGCGCTGCCCAAGCCGCCATCCGTTCTGCAGGCATCTGCGAATGGAACAATCCAATTCACGCTGGATAGCCTGCTGCGTGCCGCTCTGCAAAACTAAACGGTTTTGTTAGCCGTATGCTATTAGCGGTTAGCTGTTAAATTGGCCTCTTCTCATTTAATGTATAATGTATCATATAATGTTTTGCACTCGTGTCCTTATTGTATACTATTACAATTCTCTTGCGTTTATTATGAGTCTGTGCGTTTCCATATCCATTTTGATGTTAATGTGATGACAACTTGAGTATTACACAGCTTCAATAACCAAATGAAAAATGTTTATCAAAAATAATGAAAAACCGTAGCATAATTTTTGGCAATTAGTAAATGTTAGCCCAGCTTTGACTCAAGTAAAAAAAAACAAAAGAAATGGCATTTTTAACATGTTATAGTGAGAATTGTACATCTAGTTGATAGTAACAAAACAAAAGAAAAGAATACAATTATTATGTTTCTTAAGTTTTAAGTTTATGGATCACAACCAATCCATGTCTCCGTTTAGGAATCGTTACATGCAGTTGCAAGCAAGCGATAAGTTGTGTCATAAAATGACACAACAAATGAACGAAAAGACAGACAGACAAATATATATTGCTGCTCCACTTGGATAAATGCATAAGTGCTAAAATGCATTCATTTGTATATAGACAAGAGAATCCACTTAGTTGCGAGTCTGTACACTCACATGATGATAACAATGTGTCATGCACCGATTTTATTGATGTGCATGCATATGCGAATTTGTTGTTTTTACTGTGCGTACTAAGCAAATGTATGTCGTGCAAAATAGAGCCTTAAATCAAATCACCAAATGATAATAATAAAATTTATTTTAATCACAAACAACAAGTGGCAATGAAAGGCTTACTAATTGCGTTCACATTAATTGTGTGTTTACCTCGACTGTTTGTCGCTCAATTGATCAAATAATATATAATATATATATATATATATATATATATGTGTGTGTGTGGTGTGTGTGTTTTATAAATATCATGTATATAATGTATGAGCAGGTCATGTTGCTGCCATATGTAAATATAAGCAAAACTATGTCTGTGAGTGGGTGTGTGTGGGTTATATTACTGTATAAGTGATTCAATAGCAGGATGCTGGTACTAAGCCAGAGATTCAGTGCTCAACAATGGAAATTGTGTCACGGTCAGGAGTGTGAGCGAGCGGACGTTAACGGGCGAAATACAAAAACCATATCCGAGAAACCCTGTCACATACTTTAAAGTGTGCTGTGCCTGTGTGTGTATCTGTGTGTTGGGTTTGTTTTACACAGAGACAAAGAGCGAGGGTGAGATTGGATGAGCGGGAGAGAGATGGTGAGAGCGTGTCTGTGTTAGCGTTGCTGTTGTGTGTAATTGGAAACCGAAAGTGAAAACGCCCAGGCCTTGAAAGAGGCTGCAGGCCACGACGAAAGCCAGCGACACATTTTCCACAAGAAATGAACTTAAAATTGATTTATTATTGCAGCGGTGCGCGACGACGACGGGGTCACAATGGGAGCAGCAGCTCAACCTACACCAAAGGCAATGCCAAAGCGGCAACGGCAAGCGCTGCAGCATCAAATTAATGCCACTCACAAAGGCATTAGGTCTCAACATGTAGAGCCTTGGAGGCTGGCGACTGGAGGCAACCAGAGAGCCAAGGAGCCCAGCAGTTGGTTCTGGCATCTTATGAGCTATTTTACCCATTGCCCACTATTCGCATGTCATTCGAGAAGGGGCGCTAGCTTTGCTTACTGCTTAAGTGATTTCTGGCTGGGTTTACATGCAAGAGCACGAACGAAGCATCGAGTTTAGCATTCACAAAGCTGGAACAAAGAAATCACCAGCTGACAAGGATATAAATTAAAAAAAAAAAATTAAGGAACTAGCACTACTCTGCCTCCTCCTTCCTCCCTCCCTCTCTCTCACTCTCCCTCTCTCTCTCTCTCTATCACTCTGGCCGAGTTAAGTAGTTGCAGCTGCCCCGTTCTGTTCATTGATGGATCCACCTGATGGAGGGCCCAATCTTTCAAGAGCTGAGCGTGCTGCGTTTGCTAATTCCTCTAATAGATGCACTCTACTCGTTTTAATGCTTTTTGTTCATAATACAGGTGACCCGGATGAAACCGTAGTGACATTTTATTTTATTCAAATTCAGACACAAGCGAATATTTTTCTGTTATAATGCCACGAACTCGCTGCTGCCTTATAATTTAGTTACAGCACATTAAATTCAATCATTTCCGAAAAGCACCTTGCTGAGCATATAAATTTTTGATGCACTTAAATTGGAAAATTTAAACAGACCGGTCAGCTCAGTAAAATTGCAATTCGTGAAGAACTAGCTGGAGAATACACTGAATATTTTATATGTATACAATTAGCGTACAAGCCAAAAGCCAACCTGGTCAAGAATTTTTGGACAATGATACAATAATAGTACTTACAGGGAGACACAAATAAACTTGTACATAAGCACCTAAACACATTCATTACCAAAAAGCGTATTTTCATCTATGAAGTACAAAGCAAGATTATTCCACATCGTTCGCTATGCTGGCTGATCTTGACCAAAACCTTGGCTGGCTCAACTGCTCGGATGCAAAAGTGAGACTTACTTAAAAAAGCGATGAGGAAAAAGTACCAAAATCCTCAAAATCCCAACAGATTTTCTAATGACAATAAACTGCATGCAAGGAAGATCGAGCTCTACAAGACCGATTTGAATGGCCTATTCCCAAAGATGCTTGGCACAGAGACAGGACCTGCAATGATGATATTTAAAATAAAAGACTGCCCGGATCTCTGCTCCTTTATTCGAAACTGCCGCATAGATTTCTACAAGACAACACACTTAACGCTCTTGGCATCCATCGGTCTGTGTGGATTATTTCGTTTATGTGGTACGGTTCGAGCAACGCGACGTCCATTTAACAGCAAAGTGAGATTCGTAGCTGTGGTTGGCTGTTGCTCGTGTGACTTGGTCACACTTACGACCCGGACTACGGGCTGAGGCGAAACACTGTTTGTGGAAAGTTGCTCAAACATCTGAACTAGCTGTCGCACGTTACTGGAGCGCGATGGGGATGAATTTGCTGCCACACTTGAATTGGACATGGCTTGACTAGAATTTCAATTTAATTTATATTTATTCTGGTTAATTTGGAGTCGCAATCTTCACGAATCTCTAAAATTTATTACGAATTCTTTGTTAAGATTAAATTCAATGTAGTTAAACAGAAATAGTTGGAAAACTAGACAGTAATATTGTTTCACACACAAGGGAAAGGGTCGCCTGCCTTGTTCTTGGCCAATTTATGAATATTTAAAAACTTGCTGAGTGGCAAAAGCTTATATAAGGTTCACTTGCAGGACGAATTTATGTCCATAAATCGCTAATGAAATGAAAAGTATTTTTTTATGGCATCTTTTAGGATTCATATAAGCGCATCGTTTAATGCTGTGCATTTTACTATTATTATTATTATTAATATATAAGACTTTCATTTTTTATTTAGTTAGCATTCTGCTTGATTCAGAAACTCAACGTATATGTTCTGTTGTATATGATATTTTTGCTCGATCTGCTTTAATCTACTCTAACGATTTTGCCAAATTTGTACAGTGAAAAGTGCTTGAGCTGTAGTAGTGGCTGTTTATTTACTAAACGTCCATTTGAATAGTGACACAACGCATTATTACCGATTATCACTGAGAAAAACAGACTCCGAGCAGATGTTGCCATTGGGGTAACAAACAAAAGATGTGCTGATAGCGACCCAACCTCCCTCATACCCCAGTCCTCATACTCAATATAGAGTGCCAGCTTCAGCTTCAGCTCAAACTGTGGCTCCAACCCCGAAGCCCATTTGTATTATACCCAAAAAACATGAGCACCGAAAGTGAAAGACAACGGTGACAGACGATAGCGTCAACAGAAGATGAGGCGGATGAAGGCGGCGACAACTGCAAGTACGAATACCTACATCTATATCGGTATGTGTGTGCGAGAGTGTGTGTGCGAGAGTTTGTGTGTGTGTGTGTGTGCGTATCTGTATGTCTGTGCAAGTAACCTACTAACGTAGGAGAGAGAGCCAGTGAGAGAGCAAAAACAAATACAAAGCTACAGCTACATCTTCAGCCAAAGTGAGGATGAGAAGATGAGTGAAAGTGACGCAGCGGTTGCTTTCTCGGCTCGGAAAAATGGGATGCTGAGATGCTTACTGCTGCTGTCTGCTGCCATCTGTTTGGCGGGCCGTTTGCCGCTAGTGGAATCGGAATTTCAACGCATCGTGTTGTTGCCGTGTAGGACGTTGAAGGACACCACCACCAGCAGCAGCAGCAGCAGTATTAGCAGGTCTAACAGCAGCAGCAGCAGATGCCGTCCTGGCCTCTTCCCCCAACACTCGCCTGTGTATGCTTGTGTTGTCCTAGTCCTTAAGCGAGAGCTTTTAATGCGGCTTCGTTAGAGAGCTTCGGCATGAGGTCGGCTACTGTCGCAGCCAGACAACGCTAACTTCCGAGTGACGCCGAGCTGAGTCCGTCAGTCGAGTTTCGGCCGTTTAACCAAACAGAGGCGCGCAAGCGGACAACCCAAGTCGAGGCAGGAGCTGGAAGCAACATCAGTAGCAGGAGCAGCAGCAGCAGCAGTTAGTGACTAAGTCGCAGACTCCATCCATCCAAAAAATCACAAAAACGAAAAAATATATATATATATAAATAACAAATCAAATCTAATCCATTGTGAAATTGTCACTGTTCGACTGGTATTCGTGACAGACAGTTAAGCAGTAAAGGGCTGTAAATATTCAACGTGTGAATGTGTTGTCGGCGCACTGGACGCGACAGAGCCTGGCCCGGAGAAGTAGGCAACAAACCAGTGCAAATATACAAAATACCAACAAAAAAAAGAGTACAATTGAAAATCTAATTAGCGGCAGGCAAGGTCAGGCCCCGACCTTTTCAATCATCATCACAAGAGTATTGGCAGCAGCGGCAACTCGATGCGAAGAGCTGAAACAACAACAACAACAACCACAGTGACCTGACCAAAAAAGGCGTTGCTCGCACCAGCAACAACAACAACAACGACAACGACAGCAATTGAAACGGCCAAACCGAATCCGAAAGCGAAAGCGACGTCAACAGCAGCAAACACTTTCGCGCGCCCATCTTTGCGTATGTGTGTGTGTGTGTGCGTGCGTGTGTGTGTGCGTGTGTGTGTGCGATTGTGTGTGCTTCTGTTTCTATTGATGTGTATGTGAATCTGTTGTAACTTTGAACTGAACACTGATAACGGATATAACGCACGTTTTATTTTTCCTGCCGCAGCTATTTGATGCTGCCAAAACAGTTTCTCCACTCCCGTCTGTTTGTCTACATGCGTGTGTGTGTTTGAGTGGCTGCTGACATCACTGCTTTGTCTTTTTTTCGGTGGCAGCGACAAGAGGGGACAAGGAGTTGCGTTAATGAACCAACGTTAAGCGTCGAGTATCCTGACGACCAGCATTGTAATCAGTTACTGATCTGATCAATTAACAACTAACTAAAAGCTGCCACAATCGGGTACACAAAAATTATATATACATATATATATATATACAAACAAAACAAACAACAGCGACACCAAATCACAGCCAAACCAAGCTAATAAACATGTTCTCCATGTGCTCAAAAGTGAAGCCAAATAATGAGGAGTCATTCCTTGCAACATCACATCAACAATTGCAGCTGCAGCAGCCCATGGGTAAGTTACAAGTTACAAGGGGGTTCATTTTTAAGCCACAGCCCCAAAAAATCCAAGTAATATAAAGGTATATATACATATATATATATATATATATATATATATATATATATATATATGCTTAGGTATGTAATGCGGGGTTGTCCCCGTTTTCGAGCGAACCCTTGAACTCGTTTTTGCGATTCTCGCTCGCTGCTCCGCGTGCCTGGCTACCAATTTTCCTGAATGAAATCGGATACAAAGGAACACACACACACACAGATTGCGTGTGTGCGTGTGATTCCCTCTGTGTGTGTGCGTGTGTGTGTATGGACGTATAACGCCCGTTCTCTCTTTCTCTCTCTCTCTCTCTCTTCTCTCTCTCTCTCTCTCGCTTGCCCTCTTGCATTCCCCCTCTCTCTCTCTCTTTCTCTATCTCTCTCGCTTTCTCTCTTGCAGCCTCTCGCTCTCTCTCCCTTGTTTTTCTATCTGTCGCTGCGGTCGCATTGTTGACCTGCTCATTATGGACATACATATATAGGTCCACACGCCCACTTGTGCTCGACTTATCAAGTGGAATTCAGCATCAGCCGCAGCAGCAGCGGTTATTATGCTGTTGCAGCTGCAATCAGCGACAGTGGCTGCCACGCCCATTGGCCTGAGCACGTAAACTGCATTAAATCATTAAGCAGTGCCAACACACAACAATCAGCCCCATCCAGTCAACCACCCATACACGCACACACACACACACTAATGCATTGTAAAGTAAAACCAGCAAGTCAAACTAACGCTTCTCTGTCATCGTCATCGTCGTTGTAGTTGTCAGTAGGTGGTAAGCAGGCACGTGCATAAATCATGCAAGTGTACAGCACTTCCCTCTCAGCCCATAGACCAACCACCCACTCAGCCAACACCCACACCCACACTCACACACACACAGAGAGTACGACCCCAGTCGGTTCAACAATTATGTACAAGTTGATTTTGCAACCGTGTGTCATCTAAGTCTCTGCTTTCAACATCATCGTTGTCTGTTGCAGCCACTTGCAATTTCTGTGGATGTGCTTTGTCACGTGGATGTGCTGCATGTAGGATGTAAAATATGGATGCGCTTGTATGTGTGCACTGAAGTGGTACACATGATGTCCGGTGTCCTTTGTCAGTTGACTGTCTGCTTCTCTGCTTGCACAAGCGGCGCAGTGTCCTTCGTCGACCTCGTTCTACAGCTCATCGTCTCTATCCCTATCTCTCGGCTTTTCCATGCCAGTCTCAACTAGTCAGCATATACATATACACAATTTTATATGTATATATATATATATATATATATTTATATATATGAATATATATAATTATATGAGTATATATGTATGTATATATATGTAATACATTTTCTATCGTCTGCATTTGATTTAGGTTGCCAAGAAATTTGCAGGCAAGCCTTGAGCCTTTTTCAATTGCTGTGTCAGCTTATTGCATTGACAAGCTATCAGCAGCTGAGTGAAATTATTGTCAGCCCCTATCCTCCTTATGCTTAATCATATTCATCAGGCAACACTTAAGCACACAGACACTCCCACACAGCCACACATATGACAATTGTAGTGGCTCACTTCAATTTGATTTCGAAGCACTTAACTGCAGTCCTTAAGGCATGCAAAGTGGTATTCACTTATCAATCTGCTGCTCTGCACTAATCGTATTACGAACGCAACCAACTGCAATTACTTGTAAGATGACAGCCATACCATTAGCAAAACAGATTTCCATGGAACGTATATATTAAGTACAGTAAATAATATATATACGAGATTATACCATTTCACTTTATTGGTAAATAAAAAACATTTTCACACTTACCCATTTACCAAGGCTGATCCAATTATCTTTACTCGCGCTATAACTTTATCAGACACTGTTTAAATTGAATAAATTTTGTTCTCGGTATTCCCGGGAATTTCCTTGCAACTGAATAAAATTAAAAATATTCTACAAAGTTTCACGCCGAATAACAAATGGAAAACGGTCTGTTCATTTTTGTATCATTGTTGTAGTGAACGTGTCCTATTGCAAAATACATTTTTGTCGTAAAAGCACACGACTCTTCTATAAATTGGATAAGTCCTTTATTGGAAAATATTTTCACATATGATTTAAACAAATCGCATGCATTCTTTTTTGTGGATGTACGTTTTATAAAGATTGCACGTACTTATGACACTCAATGTGTTGTCAACCCAAACTTAATTAATACGTTCAACCAATAATTCGTATTACCAAGTAATACGACGATGTGATTTCATCAATCATTCGAATGCGTGAATGCCAGCTCTTATATTTTAATGAATATCTCACACAGTACAGGTAAAAACAAGTAAGAATGCTGTAGTCGAGTGAACTCGACTACGATATACCCTGAACCCAGTTATTAAATATATTCTATTATTATTGGCAAATTCCCCTTTAAAAAGATTTACACTAACACGTGAAACACGCAATCGTCGGTAGCGGGGCTCATGCCATCTCTGTCTCACACATGCGCTCGCATATTTATGCATACAGAAAATGCTTGCGGCTGCTGATAGAAATAAGATCAATATGAGAATATATTTTCGACTATAACTGTTGTTGTTAGATGTTTCTTATCTGATCTTGACAAAATATGGGCAGTTGATCAATAGTATGCATATGCCTATTATGTATTAATTAGAAGATTCTGCCTTTAAAATTATGGCATTTATTGCTATCGAAAAATTTGATGTATCGATAATCGATAAACGAAGGCAGTTATCGAAAAAATAACGCAAACTTGATATGCGCCTGGTATACGAGAACCTATTTTCCAAATTTGAAGTCTCTAGCTCTTACAGTTTCTGAGATCTACGTGTTCATACAGACGGACGGACGGACGGACGGACGGACAGACGGACATGGCTATATCGACTCGACTATTGATCCTGATCAAGAATATATATACTTTGTAGGGTCGGAGATGATTCCTTTTGCCTGTTACATACATTTGCACAAAACCATTATACCCTTTTTACCCATTTTTAATGGGTTCAGGGTATAAAAAGGGGTATGATAAGGGGTAGGGCCTGTAGGTTTTGGGTGGTGGTGGAGCAAAATGAGAATTTCATGTTTTTCAATATTCGGCTACCGGTTGTTTAGCAGGAAAGCAATTGGAATCCCGCGCAATGTCAAACATTTGGATAACCCGTCCGTGCTCGCAACGAAAACATAGTTTCCAGCCAAATAAGAGTTATCTACGTTTCAGTCCAGCGGTAATTTAACATTCGAATCTAGAGAGCCGACAGGAACGGCAACAGCGTTTTCAATTAAATATCCAGGGAATGCTGCAGCGGAAACAGCTTAGATGAGTTCTACGGCCAACTCAATTTTGCTCTGATTCTAGCCATTCTCTGTATTGATATATATATATATATATATTTTGCTTCTTTTTTTTTTGCTGTTGCAGGCACCGGTGGCAAACAAATCAAAGGAGGTTACCTACTGCGCTACAAAAGTGAGTATTTAATATGAAAACATTCTGTGCAACCGGATTTGTTGACGCCAAATTGAAAGCACAAATGCCAATTGCACTTGACAGCTTCAATAACAAGTGTCTTATATATTATTGACTACCTGTTATCGACAAAGAACACTGCACAGCTTTACTATACTTCTGCCTGCATCGGACTATTTAGTCTAAGTGCATTAGAGACCAGAGCTTAAATAAGCACAAGTGAAGTCCAATCAGTTACTATTCATATGGGCTATTGAAATAAAAGTAAAGCTTTCAATGCTTTGATAAAAGGGAAACTAAAATAGAACTTTATTGAATTGCATAGAAATATATATTTATATACTACAGTTGTGTGCGCTTGTCGATACCAAGCGAATCTATATAATTCTTGAATGTCCTTTATTGTGGTGGTTTATTAGATTAATAATATGATTGACGAGAAGTTAATTTAAATTGGATATTAAAGAGCTATAGTCTTCCGGCCTGTTAGTTAAAGAAATACACATATATTCTTATAATACCTTTAATACATAATTAATCTAACTTCTTTATTAAGTATACCAGCGCATTCAAATGTAAGATATAAATATATTTATTAGTGCATAAATTATTAAATCTAGTGAATCTCCTTGCAGAGGCTGTTAGATAGAGAAAAACTAATGTTAGGGAAACACAGGACCATATTTTAATAAATTCTGTTTGCAGAACAAATGTTATGGAATCGCTGGGCCGAGGAGTGGGTAATATTATATGATGACTCGACCATGGCTTGGTTTACGGAACCAGGACGTTCGTCGCCATCTGGCAAGATACTGGTCAAGGAGGCTCCCGAGATGTTAGCCATCGCACACTGGACTGGCCAGATACCACGTCGTCCCCCATTGCCCGATGGCGTCAGCGTTTCGCAGCTAATTGCACTCGGGTCGCGTCGGAAGCGCTCCAAGGTCTACTGGATGCTGGCCAAGTCAGAGCAAGAGGTAAGCGACTGGATTGACGCCATCACAAAAACTTTGCCACCGCCGCCGCAAATTGAACTGGTGGTGGATAAGCCGCATCTGATGAATGTGCTGCGGCGTCCACTTGTCCGCATTAGACGTAAGTATGAGAAATCTACGTACGAAAGTTGCATAATTCCACTAAGCGGACGCTGTCCTGTTCTGCAACCCCAGCGGCTACAAACTCTGAGGTGAAGCAACGAAAATCAGCCGGCTCTGGCAGCAGCAGACATCACCGCACCTCTTCGGCAGCTTTGACTACCCAACGCCTGCTGTATAGCCAGAATCCATTGGTGAAAAGCGATGCGGCTGTGGCTATATTGAGCAAGAAGCCGGACTCTAAGGCATCACTGGCGTGTGCTCTGCCCTGGGGACACGGCTGGGGCTGGGCCACATTGCCCAACGGGGTGTGGAGTGGCGGCCTCACTTGGTCGCAGTGCGAGGACACGTTTACGCTTCACGCACTGCCCACGACGCACTGCACCAATCTGATTGATACGTCTTGCAGCGGCGCCGTCTATCACACCGATATTGGCGGCTTCGATTTTCATTCCACGGGCGTTGATGATCTGGGCGGCGAGGACTTTGACTATGCCATGGACTGTGGCGACTTCATATTCTAATTTCACAGATCAACACAGAACCCCAACGTTGCCATTCCAAGCAGCAGTCGAACCCACCCAAAGCGCACGGCGTACAAAAAAAGAAGTGAAACAAATTAAAAAAAAAAAAACACATAAGGGAAATATTTCATGACGTCGCGTTGCATTAGATTATAGAGGATTGCGAGAATTTAATTGTAATCGCTTTTGTAGAATGGCAAGTAAGCTGTTTTGTGTGTCGTTGTTAGGCGTTGTTATTAAGATAAGCATGGATATAGCGACCTATATATATATATATATATACATATATACATATATATACCTCATGCAGTATATGTGTATGTGTGTGTTGGCAAAGTCACGTTGCGTATACGCATCTGGATGAATAAGTATACGTACCACGTATGTATGTATTATTATGTTAGCTGCGTATGTTTGTATTTTGGATTGTGTTTGATGTTTGTGTTTGTTGTTAGAGTGCTAATTAACGTGTAGAATCCCAGTTAACGTAACACATAGAATTAATTTCAGAAATGATAATTAATCGCATGTTATATATGTGGATGTGTGTTTGTGTATTGTGTATGTGCGTGCAACATATGGTAAAATGATGTACATATATCAAATGCATTGCACATAACGCACACACACTCGGACACACACTCGGACACACACACGTACACACACACACACTTATACACAGAAGACACCGACACACAGCAATGCACAGACGAAGAACTTTTCTCAGTTTCAAAAAATCAACGGCAAAAGTTTTCTGCAGCGCGCCCGTGAATAGGTAAAGCAATTTTCATGGAACCGACAGAAAAACGTATTAAATACTTTAAATAACTTTTATGCATTTTATAACAATTCCCAAACACATTTTCGACGTCAACGATCACAATTGTGTTATGTGCGCCTTTAGTGTGCAATTTTTCAACAATTTTATAGCGCAGCTACTTAAGCAAAATCGATAAATGTTATTTGTAATTGTGTAGTACATGCTGTCTAGGTTCACATACAGCAATTTGATAGTTTGGTATAAAAAGGCGACAAGTTTTGTAATGGAATGAAATGGCCCAACAAAAGCAAGAGGAAAACCAGGTTAAACTTAATATATACACACATACTACATAGTAAACCCTAGTTGTAATGCGCAAATGAAAACCCAAAGCACACTCCAAGCCAGATAAGTTAATAGAAACACAAAACCCACCCGTACTGATAAAGTAAAGTTTATGAAATAAACAGAATTAAATTGATCGCAGATATTTAAATAAAAAAAATAACAATAAATATATGTATTTACACATAAGGATCAATGCAGAAAAATGCATCAATTATCCACCGTTTATCAAGATAAGCAAAAAGAGTTCAATAACTTCTAATGTTTAGAATGAAAGCACCTGATATTATTCAAAATATTTAGGATATCACTTAGAAAAAAACAAATTTATTTCCAGTTAAACAGAGAATTTTTTTTTTGACATTCCGATTATATATTTTGTTACGTACAAGTATTTACCGAAGAATTCTGGTAACATTAATTTTTGTATAAATATACAATATATCAGGGGCCTTCATTCCAAATGCCTGATGCTTATTCAAACGGACATTTCAACAATCTCATCAAGCATTTTGAATTTAGAATAATTTCAACAAAAGCCACTTTAATTAGTCGCATTTGAATTAGTCAAATTTGAACATTTTTGAGCGCACGAGCGCAAAAATGGGAGATGAAACGCCGCTACGGAAACCTTAAACAAGAACGTTTAGAAATTAAATATTAGCATAAGTCAAAAGTGTCTTTCGAGACAAAGTATACCTTCAAGAATTGTTGAAAACCAAAGATATTAACAAACATTTTGTGTAATATACATACTCACAAATAATGTGCAGGTTTTCATAATGTTGCAAAATAGTAAATAGCAAAACAATAAAATACGGGTAACAAGAAATTTCTTGCCTCTCAGCATATGAAGTTAGTACTAAACACCGTATGCCCTCTAAATGTAGCTCAAAATAAATAAGTGTGTATATGTATGTACTTGAATACTAGCGGTAGGCAATGCCTAGCATAACCATGTATGTATGTTAAAGTATACTCAAAAGTATGTGTAACTATTTCAAAGAGTCGACGAAAGCCGAATCGCAGCCAAAGTCGAATACATCACGGCTTATCGATATTAATCGATAAAAATAGGCACAAACAGAAACCTTAACCTGAACCCATGCAGCCTTAGTTAAAGAAGCTACCGTTATACACTTATTCACGGCACACAGATACCAGTATTTAAATGTTATATGTACTAAGAAAGAAGAAAAAACGAAAAAACAAAAAAACAAAAAAAAAAGCCCTAAAGTAATGTAGACTAAAAGACTTAAGCAATTGTCGTATAGACGTTAAATTAGAGCGCATTGAATGTTGGCTTTAAAATGTTTAGAAATGTATCTTTATAAGTAGTTAAAAGCAGCGACAACTGAGCGATGTGCTTATAGGCAGACGTTCGAGTTTATCGGCAGCATTATCTTGTAGTCTGAAGTGTAGCCCAAATAAATTAAATGTAATTGAATGTAATTTCATTGTCGATAAGCGAAGAAGAACGAATATTGCATGAATTGTTAAATTTATAATCTTGAATACCATAATGAATAACAGAAACAAAAAACAACAACAACAAAAAACCAAACCAACTTCGACAATCACGGTTATTAAGAATGAAGTAAATCATAATAAAAAATAAAAAAAAAACAGGAACACAAACACAAATAGGCTTTGCGACGACTGGCATTTGGTTAGTAATCGTAATAGTTATAATAATAATCGAAATCGTTATCGAACATAAAATTGAATTTGATAGAGACGAGCGCAGGCACGTCCAATCGGAGTTATTTGTGGCAACTGTACTAGGATCTAAGGAAGTGTTAAGTAGCCGCAAGCATCGCACAAGAACTCCATGACTAAAGTGAATAACGACAGTTTATTGAAGAGCTCAATGGTCAGGTTTTAATTATACATATGGTACATAAATAAGTATGTTAATATGTACTACGTACTTCAAGCCTCCGCTCATAGTTTACTGCAAAACATATTTTATAATCTTTATTAAAAAACACGCAACAGTTCAAGAAAATTTATGAAAAATGCAAATAACATTTATACTTTAGATATACACATATGTATGTACATTTTTTGTAGACCAATTGTACACGTCAAATGAATTTTCAATGTTTTTTAAATGGCCAAATTTATAATTTATAATTTTTGCTACATATGAAACGGTGGAAAGTCACATAGTTGAACTATGTACCATTTGTATTTGATGTAAGAATAGCCACCCAAAATATATATTTTAGATATAATTAATGAAATCGAAAGAAACAAGCGAGGAAAGTGCCAGCCAGGAGTAGGCAAGGCAAACGTTGTCGAAGCACTACTGCATTACGTATACGACGCAATGGCCTGTGCATGGCTCGCATAGTATTTAGAGTAGAGTAAGTAATTGTTGTTGTTTATTGTCAGCTGCCAGTGTCGTTGCTGTTGCTGTTGATGTTGATATTGATGTTGATGTTGATGTTGCCGTGTCATAGTTAACTATACCCGAACTCGTATGTGTAACGTAATGTAACGGCTTCGAATGTTATGTATGTGTATACAGATTTATAATTGTAATCGCTGTAAACTTTGTATTTGATTTTTGCCAAAATGCAAATAGTATTCAACAGCACTAGTCAATGTAAGCAGCATATTACCGAACAGCATATAAAACTACATATACAATTCAAAATACTAAAATAAACACAACACATAGATCCATACCACAGAGAGAAAGTGTAAATCAATTGACTCTAACATGAGTGAAATGCTTACTATCCAGAAATTGGAGCATAACAATATGGAAATCATAATGCTTATACATATTTGGAAAAATGTACGTACATTCATAGATGTTTATGTGTATTTATGTACTTATATATATATATGAATATATATATATATATAAAAATCAAGAAGAAACAAAAAAGAGACTAAATTCGGCGGGCCGAACTACGAATAGATATCTTACTTTTGCCATAGATTCGGTATGGATTAAAGACAATTTAAGCTACTCTTAAACTACAAAACAAGTCTGCTTTTAAATTGTTTCTTTGAAAGCTATTCTGGAAAGGCGATTTAACTATGGCAAAAGTAACTACTATTATTATCAAGCTGCTAAATTAAATGTATGCATATGCATGCAAGGTGTCTATATTTTTAATCATATACATATTTGCATATACTTGAATGTGTGAAATAGATTAAAAAAAATATATATTCATGAGCCACAAACTCGAAAAGAAGAACAAGCAAGACAAAGAAACGGCAATCGAACGAATACTCACAACTCACATTTGAGTTAAATATATAATTCGCAATTTTATTATTGTGCTTATGTATACATGATAAATACAAAATTTATGCAAGAGAAGAGATGATAATAACTCGCTTAAACTAAACTTGAAGAGAAAAAAAAACAACACAAACAAACAAGGCGCTCACTTATTAGGTTTCAAAACCGCAGTAAAGCTAAACAAATGAAAAGCTAAACAATGAATAATAATTATTATATAAACAAATGATGAGCAAAATAACGCAAAGTGAGCAATATCATAAAAAGCAGCTTCTTAACACCAAAGTCTTAATACTCTTGCAGAATGCACTTAAACTCTAAACCTTTTCAGCACACATTATTTTCAGAAAAAGAATTTAAATCCTAATTATTTAACAAAAGATACTTTTTAAAATGTCGATTAACGTATTTTACTTATACGCTTTAAAACATAATTGGCTGCAGTTCTATTGACTAATTGTTTGTGTCGATTCAAAATTGGAACTAACTTTCTGTGAGGGTAAGGGTATAAAAAAATTTGAGTAATATATGTATGTATGTATGATTAATTATGTTTAAAGCTTGTTGCGACAAGCTGCTTCAAATGTAATTGAAAAATGTACGAGTCTTGCTTAAAGACTTTAATCAAATGTGAGTCAAACATTGATGGAAGCTTCTGCTGAAATTGAAAGCCAACAACAACAACGATAGTGAACGATAAATATATGTTTTTGTGGAATGAAGCACGCACATTTTAGTTTTATTTATTTAAGGCTTGGGTTGCTTCTACACCCGCTATATACAACACCGTAATTTTTCAGCGTCATCAACTGATCAATGCAATGACAGCCGCAGCCGCAGACGCAGCCACAGCGTTTGCTCTGCCGCAGCCAATGCCTCTGCCGCAGCCGGTTGCTCACAACTTGTTCGGCTGACGCTCCGTTTTGGCTGGCTTTTTGTGCGGCCACAATCTCGCCTCAGTCAGCTGGTAAACTTCTAAGTAAACAGTCCAAGCGGTGTTACGGCTCTCACAGATTTCGTTTAGCCATTGTTTTCTATTTTGACCCGGTCACACGCGACGTATGTGAATTGCCGTTGTCAGTTTTGACCAACTAACGCTATCCTGTCCAGCCCATCCCTGTTCTGTCGTGTCGTGTCCCACTTTGCAGCCGGTGCTGAAAAGTTCAACTATCGTTAAAGTCGCAATCGTTTTGGAGTGTCAATAAACTCGTGTGCCATTTGACGTGGTTTGACCAGCAGGCTCAGCTCGTCGCCTGTTTCTGTTCTTCCTCGCACGCCTTACTCTTTGCAAACATTCCACAATCGCAGTCAGCGCATAGTTGGTAAGTTGCTTAGCTTCGGCGTTATGCAAATCAAAGCACTTGGCGCAGCCGACCGAAAGCAAACACACAAATCACAAACTCAAACCAAAGACGCACACACGCACACACAAACAGTTGTATTCGAACGTGTGCCAAAAAAAATGAACATAAATTAATTGCTTTGTGAGTGTTGACTTTGGGCGACTAGTCAATACACTTAGCTACGCTGGAAACTTAATCTTAACTTATTATCTAGTCATGTTTAAATTTGTATATCAACTTTCTAATTACAAATCATTTTATTATTAGCATATTTTATATATGCGGTCTTCAAAGTTCTTTATCTAAGCAGTTATTTATTACTGGTTTTTTCATGGATGCATATTTCCAAATTTATTTACTGCTTTTGCTTTTTAATCATATTCTTCAATACTTAGTTTGTTTTGACTCGTCAGTTGACATTTCCATATCATTTGTTAAGCTTCACACAAAAAAAAAAAGACAAAATTACGAAAAAAAAGCAGATCGTATGATTTTTCAAAAATATTTTCATACTTATCGAAACAGTATTTCATTACGTAAATCGATTCGTACATGATTCTGTTTTATATAAATATATGTACACATACATATGTTTCAATGTAAATGCACATATTTATATATCCACAAGTACATATATGAATTGGATCTGTTGATGTTAATCGCAATTCATACAATTTGGTAAGCGACTTAAACTCAATTCAATTAGTTTGCTCATTGAGCAGCCCATTTTTGGAGCAACTGAATGTCGCAGACGGCCCACGGCCCACAGTGCGGCTGCTGCTGCTGCTGCTGGTAACTGGGTACGGCTTCAATATCGATCTTTCGACTTGATCTTCGGCTTCCAGATGCTACCCACACACACATATAACATGTTGAGCAAGAAATCGCGCCCTGTTTCCATTGACGCCTCCTGGCGACATTCACAGTTGCTCATAAGCTGCTTGTTTCTCAAACAGTCTCCGTTTTTGTATATGTTTTTCATTTATTTTTAGGCACACCGAGACAGCGACACTCTTAGACAACTGTGCGTGACTCACCAAAGACTCAAAGCCGGGTCTACACTCACACTCGCCAAGCAGCCGTGCTGCGTCATCGTCACTGTCGAGACGACTGCTGCCCACACGAAATAGACGAGACGAGAGACTGGGGACTCAATTTGCGAGAGCAAACTTTATTTGGTGATGGCGTCACAAGATGCCAGCGATTACCCAACCTCAAGGCTGGGACAAATGCGGGTAAGTCGATGAGTTTGACAGGAAGCGTGCCAAACACATGAAATGTGTCTCTTCGAACGACTCCAGCCACTAGCCACTGACCATTAATTAGTTGCTGCCCCCCATTTTTGGTAATCGGTGTGACAGTCAATTTCCGTATCGCTCCATATACGGTTCGACTTGATGTTTGATGCTCTTGTCAAGACCAGCCTCATCATTAATTGTTGCTAATGTTTCCCAGCGAAATTTCCGCTAATTTATTCTAGTTTTGTTTTTGCTCGTATTTGGTAATGGGAACTTTTAACGAAATCGCCCATGGCAAGACCCCAACTATAATTCACTTAACTTGGTCAGAAAGATCACAATGGCATAATATTAAATAAAGATAGATACATAATTTCATAATTTGTTTAGAATGCTTTAGAAATATGCGACTATAATTTAATCAGTATCTAATAGTATAACTGATAGGCAAAACAGATGCACAGTTAAGTTCTTTGACATTTGACTTATCTAAGGTAATTATAATAATTAATAGGGAATTGAAATACTTGAACTGCATGACCTTAGCTATTTCCTGTTTTCTTTACTGTTCGTCATATATGTAAACATATAATATTTTAATGGATCTACTAAATAAATATAAATAAATAATTTGTTAAAATACATATGTACATGTACAATAAACATCATATTTTACTTGACAGATATCAAGAGATATCATATATATATAACCAGCAGTCAGTCAAATATTAATACTCTCAGGGTATGATCAAAATACAATTAGTACGATAAGCTTATTCAGTTTGTAACAATAATTTTACATTGTCCTAAATACGAGTTTGTGTAGATTAGCATACACTTAATCTTAGGATACATCCTATATAAGTTATAAAGTTGTCTTGTGCAATCCATGGCAAATAAAAAGTTGCATGTAAACAAGTACAACACACCCACATAATTAACTAAACAAGCTCGAAAACTGTTGCACGAGATTTGAATCGGTTATTGGGGTGGCACATGGTGCCGGGGACAATCATTTTGAGACGGGCAAACCCAAGAGATTTGTCACCTTTTCAAAGTATTCGTCTTTATATCCGTATGCTACAAATGCCATCCATCTGTTTCAGTCCGCACCATTTTTACAAAATCCTTATTTTTGTTGTTGTTCTTCGCCTGGTCGCACTGCTCCATGGCAACCTTCTGGGGCCGCGTTGCAGCCATTGATTTTTGTTATTGGCTTGCAGCAACAGCAACAAGAACCAAACAACAACATAAACAAGAACAACAGCAGCTACAAAAGCATACAAAGTGGCGGCCAGGCTGAATTCTCAACTGCTCAATAATAGAAAGGAAAATAAATTCCAATTTCTTCGGCTTCTGTTTTGCGTCGCCTTGTGTTCGACGCTGGCCATGGCTGCCCACAACGAATACACAGTGATTGGCCATTAGGAGAAAGTATGCCCGCGACTCCCAACTATTTCGCTACGCCAGCAGCGACAACCGCCAGAGTGGGCTTCGCCCAAGCGAGTCGTGTGGCTCGTGGTTTTATGTACTGGCGGCATGTAAGTGGGGTATCAGATTTGGATTGTGGGCTGGTGGCAGGGCTATCACGTTAAATAGACAAACCACCCACTGACTAATACCTATATGCACACATTCACGTAATTACCACTCGTTGGAAATTGACATGCTTGTGTCCAGTTCCACGTACGACTTTAGTCGACACGCGCGCCTCGCACGAGCAAGAACAAGAACATGTCGCTTACGGACGAGGACGAAAACGTTGGATACTATGACATTGAGTTGGTGAATATGCATGATCATATAATGCCGCTTAAGCTCAACGAATCGTGGGCAGCCAGGCGACTCTTGGAGGCGCTCAGTCATCTTCCACCCAATCACTACGAGAACAATAGCAATTCAGCACCTGTAATCAAGCAAATCCGATCATTTTTGCCTAAATGACTTATAGACATTAACGCTATATTCACTATTTTCTTTTTTCATTCAGATGCGCTTCCAGCAAAAAACGCAGGAGGAGCAGGAGCAGCGACGCCAAGAGCTTCACAATACCCAATCTGCCACGGCCATGCCCAATGCCGCCCCTAGTCGGGTCATCGGCAATGGCAAAGTGCGTCAAATGTTTGACGAACGGCGTCGTGGCGCTGGCATCGATCGCAGCAATCCGCTGAAGCCCATTGGGGAGACGCGTCAACCGCAACAACAGCAGCAAAAGCAGCTCATTAAGGGCCTATCCACAATGAGTCTTAAGGAGAAGCCAGTCTCTGGCCGGCGTGTGACCAGTGATAGCAACAATAACAACAACAGCAAATACAATGCATCCGGCTTGGTGACCAATGCGAATCGCCTGAAGCCAGTGATAACGCGCAAAACGCCACCCATAAGAGACCAGCCAGATGGCCAAATGCACTCCACTTCTACGTCGGCAAGCAGCGCCAGAGTCAAGACAACGAGAGCGACCACAATGCCAGTGACATCAGTTTCTCGTCCGCCAGCCGGACGACCTGCAGTGGCAGAAAAAAGTCGTGCTACACCGCGTCAGGTGGGTCTTGATCAAATTGGCTACGTTCGAATGCTCAAATCTAACGTTCCATTTCTATCACTTAGATCAATCCAAAATCTCCAGTTACCAAAATTCAAATGGTAAGTATTGTCCATGACTAAAGAAATCCACAAATGTCATTTGTTATAATCATTGTGGATGCCTGTGTAGGACACCCAGCCGCCGGAAGGCATGAAAAGTTGTCGCTTCTGCGGCCGACACTTCAATACTGATCGCTTGACCAAGCACGAGGATGTGTGCCAACGCACAGTGACCAACAAACGCCGGATATTCGATGCGTCCAAGCAGCGTGTCAAGGGCACCGACGCCGAGAAGCTAACCAAGCAACAGAAGCCGGGCGTTAGTCGCATACAGCCCACATACAGTAGTGCTGCACAGCAGCAGGATCTGCGCACTGGTGTCAAGAAGAGCAACTGGCGCAAGAAGCATGAGGAGTTCATCGAGGCAATCCGAGCTGCTAAAAAAGTGCAGGCTCATTTGGCGCGTGGCGGTAAGCTGAGCGATTTGCCACCGCCACCGCCCTCAGAGAATCCCGATTACATACAGTGTCCGCATTGTAGTAGACGCTTCAATCAGCAGGCTGCCGAGCGGCACATTCCGCGCTGTGCCACCATGATCCACAATAAGCCGCGCCGCAGCACTCCGCTGGCGCCAGTAAAGAAGCGCTAAACTAAAATTTGGGTCACTTGATATGCCCATTTATTATATGTGATAAAATGAATTGATGAATATAAACAGCATTAAAGTATTTTGCCTGTCATCTGACCTTGCTAATCGGATAGGATTTCGACGTCGTCCGTAGTGTCCGGCGGGGACTGGGACAGTGTTTGTGTTGTGGTGGTCTTTTCGCGCTCAATGATCGCCTTGATGGCATCGGCCGCCTTGTGCATCTCAAGGCCCTCCAGCATATAGGCCCAGTTCTCCAGCGTTGCATCATCATCGTCCGAAATCCAATTAGTAAGCATTTTTGTGCATGCGACGCCAGCGGTGGGATTTTCCATTTGATAGAAGAGCAGCTCGTCATTGGTGAAGCCAATCTTTTTTCCCACCTTCATCCAGGGCTCACCTATTAGCGGCGTTATCTCTTCGATGTGGGCACGTGTGACCATCAGCGGTTTCTCATGTGCTGGCGTCTCGTCGACATCCTCCACCACGGGCTCAGTGTCCTCCACCTCAAGGTCCTGCATGTTATCCTGCAAGGCAACTGCAGCATCCTGTTCATTTTCCGATGGTTGGCTACTGACAGCCAATCCATTATTGTGTTCCGACAAATTGGCAGATGCCGTGTTCGTCTGCTTAACCAACTCCTTTTCGCGAGTAAGACGCTTGCGCACCACGTCCAGATAATCGGATATCTTGCACGACGGTTGCGAGATGAAGGTGAAGAAGTGCGACGTTTGGCGTGCTAACAGGCGCAGTGCACGCCACTCGAAAGCAGGATCGCTCTTGTCGTGCGTCGTCTCCAAATATGTTTCCAGCAGCGGCAGAAAATTGCGCTGCTCGCTTTTGCAGGCCTGCAAATTGTCGGGCGAGTAGTTCCATAGGCGCGTCAAAGTGTCACTAAAAATAATTGATTCCACTTGCACACATTGATGCTACACTCGATTTTGTTATGCTTACTTGCCAAGGTAGTACTTGCCGTTGCGTGCCGCATCGCGCAGACAATCGCCCAATGGTCGCTTGGAACGTTTGGCAGGCGTGGGTTTCGAGTCATCTTGGCTGGGTTCAGGCTCTTCTGGCTTTTTGAATTCCTTGCATCCATCGTTTTTCCAATTGTTCCACATCTCCTCGCGCTGCAGCATATGGAGCACAGTGCGGGCAAAACGTCTGCCGTAAGGCGGCGTTTCCTCCAGCAGTTTGTAAACGCGCTGTTCCGTCTCCTTGATGAAATCAGACTGTGCACTCGTCAGGGTATACGTATCACTGTGACATAAATCGGATATCATTACATCACAAAGCGTAGATGTTTGCATAGTTTGGCACACTCACATTTTAAACTTGACGCTGACCTGTAAATACTGAAAAAGAATGAGGAACTGCACAAGCACAGCGCGTCGGAAATTCGAGTCGGACAACTGCAAAGCGAGCAGCTTTGGATTGGTCAAAAATTTGGCAAAGAAATGATTTTCCTTGCGGACGGCGAGCGTCGCAACTGCATCCATCGCCTGGGCATCAATATCCACATCCATTGCCTGGGGACCCGTGTCGCTATTGCCATTGAAGTCATTGCTCGGACGCACATCCTCCAGCTTAAAGCTGGAAAACGACTGTAGGATGTTCTCCGCATGCTGCACATGCAAAAATACATTATGTGATGAGGAAACAGACTGATTTTATGTGTTAAGCTACCATTTGAAACATCTTCCACTGAGCCTTGCTGTAGCACTGATTGGGATTGCGAAAGAAGTCCTGCAGCGACCAGAACTTGCAGTACAAATCGTAGTCGATCTTAAGCGGTATATCCTCAGCAGTATCCTCCAGTTCCTTGTTGTCAATGTCATCGTGATCTTTGCTATCCAGCCCATATTCGGTGTAGTTATCCAAATTAAACTCCGATACAATATTCAATCCAGAGCGCTCCGAGAACGGGAAGAACTTTGAGAGGAAGAGCAAAATGCGCCCGCAGAATACAGTGTTCTGTGTGCGGGACAAACGGCGCAACAGATCGTTGCACATGCGAAGCAAATTGTTCTTGCACGAGGCAAAGAAGATCTCCTCCTTCCAGACCTCAACGAGCTCCTCGACAAACTTGAAAATTAGCTCGCACTTGTTCAACGTGATCACATCAAAGGTATCGCCCAGTAGCACCACTGGTATCGTATTCGAAACGATCTCGGCGCGCGCTGCCTCCACAGATAGACGCACCAGCGTTCCAATGTCTTCCACATCGTCGCTGAGTCGCTTCATGAGCACCTCCCGAAACGCTTGATCCATTGGCGAACGTTTATCGTGCTCCGAATTGGCGACAAAGCCATGGTACTCTTTCACTAACAGCTCCACATTGTTCTCTGCTATAGCCAGTTCCAGGGCACTCTATAAGCATCCACAACAAAAAATACATTTACCGGTGCAGTCGACAGCGTCTCTCATTCTCACCTCAAAGGCCGTCTGCAGCGCAAAGAAGTTGGCCGATTTTGTCCCCGTTTTCTCGGCCACTGATATTTGCGTGCTCATTTTTATTTCTGTTCGTTTATACCACGTTCTCTTAAGAAAAAATCGCTCAAAGTTGTAGGAAATATATACAACAAACTGCGAATCAGCTCTTGACAAAATAGTGCTGCCAACTCGACTATATTCTATAATCCCAAATATATGCGGTCACACTTTTTATTGTATATTCAAATATATTATTGCTGTTTTATCCGAATACCACAATGTTCAACTCTGTTTTAACTTTGCTTTCTAGCATTATAACGGAACGGTCGTAGAGAACCGGATTTTAATATGCGCACCTTATATTTTTATTACTGTGCATTTTTTTTTATATTTTTCCCCCCGCAATTTAGACAAATATATATAGTAATGAATTAAATTCTCATTTTATACGCGTGTAATGTTTATTAACTTTCTCGGAAAATCATATATATTGTATGTATATTATTATTGCTATAATTGCTCCTTAAAGTATAGTTACAACTTGTTACAAGCATTATTATATGTTTTTATTGCTTTTGTTCATCTAAATTTATTTGATTTGGTTTCATTTGTTATTTATGCTTTTCTCTTTAAAGGGCGTGGTGTAAATTATTGAAACTACTAAAAGCTAGTTATTCATAATCGTTCCATCAATTGGATAAAAATACTTTGCCGTACTATAATTTTTAATATTCTAAACCTGCCTCTTAAAAACCTAGGGAAATTTGATTAAATAAAATTTGAGGAGAGTTTAATCATTTGCTAGATAAGTTGGTTAAACTTAGGCGTTAGGAAGTTATATTAATTCGATTCAGCAGCGTTTTAGCTTGAAGATTTTGTTCACACTTGTCCAATTGTTACATCTAACTAATGGCACAAAACACGCATTAGTGGCTCAGTATTGTTTTTCACAATTCAATCTAATACTAAGCATTTCAAATAAACAAATTTCATATCTTAATAATTCAACTAGGAAGAATTTGTAGATTAACTGTACGTTTTTTTTCTTTCTTTTCTTATTGCTTAAATTTCGTTTTCGTTTTATAGTCGACGAGGTACAAAGTTATATTTGAAAATTACATTTTTTTTTTGGTTTTTGTTTTTGTTTTGTTGTTGTTGTAAGCATAATGAGGTACATATGTATCAACATCATTGAAATTATCGCCCATATAGTACTCAGAGATTCTGCATGAAAATCGCGCATAGAAGTTGTAATTGAAAGCGCACGGTAATTCATTTCATCCATAATAATACATTAGTATGTATCATCATATTACCTTAATGCTAAATACCACAGTCGAAGTATGTACTAATTATACATATACATATGTACATATGTTTCACTATTCACTAAATACTTATATTCTTATTGTTACTGTTACAGCACGCGCTCATTTTATACACGGTATATTCGAGTAGCAATTGAAGCATTTTGTTTGCATTGCTTTATATCTGTTATTTGTGTTATTTTTCTTTCTGTTTTTTTTTCAATTTATTTATTTTTTTTTGTTAACATTTTTGTTTTTGCCTAGTCAGCATGCGGATGCCCCTTACTTTTCCACTTGATTGGGGCACGCTCTGGTTGAGGCCTTAGCAGGAACAGCAGTGAGAGGAGCAGAAATAGAAGCAGCCAGTAAGCGGGTCATAGGTCCATATGGCCAAGCGAATGCTCGGTGACATTTACCATCGCGTTACATGTCTGAGTGGACATCCACTCAAAGTCCTTGATTGTGGCCTGTTCAAAAAAAAAAGAAAAAAGCTGAGTTCAAAAGTTATATGTATTTAAATATGGCAATGGAATGCACCTTATGCATCGAGTAGACAGCCACCACGACCAATACATGCATAATGTTGTGCGAGTTGAGATAGAAGTCAACAAGTCCTGGGAACCACTTTTCCGGAATACGCATAGCACCGATAGCACCGCCTAATATAGAAACACCATCCTGAAGCGATCCAACAATAAAAGTGGAAGAATCATGCATTAGATTGGGTATAATGTTGATATGCTGTGGTATTTGTTGGTATCTGTTGGTATTTGTTGGTGTTCAATGTACAACACCATTTCATATCTGTTTGCATACGGCCTAGTCTTACACTTAGTCCATATGCATATGTAGGTGTACAAAGGTATGAGAAATGAAAAATATCACTTACAACTTCAACCTAAGTAAGTATGCGCACAGGCCAGCCAAAAATATTTGGTAAAAATAGCAAGTTAGTCAATTGGAATGCCTTGACATACGCACCTGCAGATAGACATGGGAAAGGGCCATGTGACTGCCGCCAACCATTCCCCGTATGCGCAGAAAGGTCAACACCGAGCGCATAGCGAAGGGCAGCGCAAAGCAAAGGCGCCTCTGCCACGGAGAGCTAGCGGTCAAGGCCTGTTAAAATACAAGGATCAAGTGTGAATACATAATTATATTATATAATTATGATCTATGGCAATTGAAATAAAAAATAACAAAAAAATAGATGGAATTGCAAAGCATGAGATCCGTTACGATTAAGGGCAGTTATAATCAAATACAAGACTTGAGTAAGGGTATGGGACAGCTGAATAGAATGAGAGAAAAAATTGTAATAAAAGCAGAGATGGAACTGGAGTGATTTACATTAATGTAACACAACTGTTGCTCCAAAATTAGAACGCGTTAGTCTCAGTATAATTCGAATATTCAAAAATCTTTCCTTTACAAAAAAATATACACATTCAAAGCATTATATTGGATATTGATTATAAAATAACACTTATAATATTTTTTTAAAATAATGTTTAATTCAAAGTGTTTAAAATAAAAATAAATGTGCTTCACAAAGACACCAAGAATTGTATATTCAATGGCATGCTAATATTAACATATAATTAAATGAGAAACAGTTGAGATTAAAATAATGTTCTACATATATTTTAGAAACACATATGTCTATCTTACCTTATAGAGCCCCCAGAGCGAGAGCAGACAGTATGAGATAATGATGAACCATTTAAGAATTGGAGGAAAGCACAGCGTTGTCGCCGTGACCAAAGGCAAGGCACCTAAAACAAAAAAAAAAAGAGGGAGCAATAATTGCTTGAGAGACATCAGATGTCAAAGCCGAAGTCGAAATCGTTGTCGCTTCCACTGCGCTATGATGACAACCGTTTAGCGTCTCAACCACTAATAAACCTCATCAACCGAAGCTAATCGAAGCATCAGTTTCAAATAGACTATTGCGATTGACACAACGCAAGATGAGAGCTATCATATTCGCCTCCTTCAGCTTGCTGCTGCTGGTGGCTGTGCCAGACGTTGTTTATGCTGCTGCCATATTCGAGGAACTTAATATCAACACACCATTAGCACATGAGATTATGCGGCAGGCAAAGACCGCTGGCATGCGCTCCTTCATGAATGAGAGTGTGGCGCCGTGCGATGATTTCTATGGCTATTCGTGCGGTAGATTTAACCAGTTCGAAGCGGCCACAGAGAAAACGTTCAACAAAGACATATTTCAGACACTGAACATAGGCTATCAGCGTCGCTTGCGCCAGCTGCTCAAGGAGCCAAAGATGAGCAATGACAGTCCCACAGAGACGCGAGTCAAGTATTTTTACGAGTCCTGCCTGAACACACCAACACTTAGGATGACTCAACGCCCCCATTTGCTGAGCATACTCAAAGAGTTTGGTGGCCTGCCAGCGTTGGAGGGCAGTGCCTGGAATGAGTCCATTTTTGACCCGATTGAAATGATGGCGCGTCTGATGAATCGTTATGGGAAGGCAACGCTGCTGAGTGTCCAGGTCCGACCAGGGCTACTCAACAGTCAGAACAATCGCCTATATCTGGGCCAACGGAATGATTTGCTCAGCGGCAAGATCATTGCTTTCGGCCAATTAAAGCTGGAGGAAAAACTGAGGAGGCTGCTCGGGCTGAGTGTGGAAAGTGCTGGTAAAACAGCTGCTGAAGTACAAAAACTTAATGTAGAGCTAGCACGCGGAATAATTGAGGCGCGGGAGGAGCTGCCGCCAGATCAGATGAATCGCATGCGCCTGCTGGATGATATGAACGAAAGCTACGGCCCGATCTTGAATCTCACGCGATTTGTCCAACTCTGGCTGAATCACGACTACCAGTTGCCAGTGTATGAGTACGTCAATAGCTATTTGTGGCAGGTCAAGAAAATATTAACCCAGACGCCAAAGCGTATTCTTGCCAACTTTATGCTGTCAGCACTGATAAACGACTACGATCTGGAGCTATCTGATAGTGAGAATAAACAGCATGAGGTGTGTGTGAAGCAGACCACAAAACTATTTAAAGACTTTGTGGATCACATGGTGTACCGTTCTTTGGAGAAACAGAATCCCGATATACCCGGCAATCTGCGTCAGCTGTGGGAGGAGCTGAAACTTGCCTTTAGTAACATTCTACTCTCTCCGAGCAGCAAATGGCTTGGCGAGCAGACGAGAGACGAGGCGCTGGCTAAGCTCAAGGCCATGAGTTTTCACATACTGGGATCGGGGTCGCCGGAATTTGAGAACTACTATGGCGGATTGGTAATCAGCACAAATGACTACTTTGGCAATGTGCAACGTATGCTGGAGTTGAGGGCGCAGCGGGTGCGTGAGAGTCTGCAACAGAAGCCAAACTTGAATTATTATGACAAGATAAATTTGTCGCCAACTTATGAGGCCGAGTTCAATCGGGTGTTAATCCCGACCAGCTTTATGCAGCATCGGTATTTCTTTGACGAGGTCTATCCCATGGCACTAAAATATGGCACCGTTGGCTTCTCAATGGCCCACGAGATGGCCCATGGCTTCGATGACCTATCGCGCACCTTTGATGGCGAAGGTAATTTGCGGGACTGGTGGGATCGCAACGCAACGGAGCAGTTCGAACAGCGCAGGCAGTGCCTAATGGATCAGTTCAGTGGGTTCACCTACAATGGCGAGACACTCATCAAGATGCAGATGCAGGCCGAGAATATAGCGGATAATGCGGCCATTCACATTGCACATACCGCATATCTAAGCTGGCTGGAGCGATCATCACTGGAAGCAGAGAAATTGCCACTCATGTCGCTTACGCCAGAACAGCTGTTCTTCCTATCTCTTGGGCAACTCTGGTGTTCGGATTTGTTGGCCACGTTGCGGCATTGGGTTGCCATTACCGATACACATGCACCGCACGAGGTGAGACATTACGCTATTATGAGCAACTTTGATGGATTTGCTAAGGCCTACAACTGCCAGCTGGAAGACCACATGAATCCCATTCATAAATGCGCTGTCTTCTGACGATGAACTTCATTGATTGATTGATTATAAGCTCTACTTATAAGCTCTGTTTGTACTTGAAATATCTATACTAAACATTTTATATGTATATATATTGTATATATATATTGTGTATATATTTACTATATGTATATATGTATGCTTTCCGTTTCCGAGCTGTGTTTATTTATAGATTACGCTGACTTACCGAAGCTCTGGCTCACCCAGATGCCAACCATGTCCAATTTGAGTAGCTTGTAGTAAACATTCTCACCCTTCTCAATGTTCATAAAGAGATGATAGACGAAACTGCCGCACCAAGGCGCCACCGAGCCGAATACGTGACAAAACGAAAGGAACTTATAGCCACTGTCCCATGGCATTAGACCCGGTACAATGGCCAGTATATAAAATATGGGTATGGCTGCAAATACAAATGAATATCATGAGTATAAGAGAGTTGAAACAGCAAAGAACTTTTCGATTAGATTGTGGTTAAAGCATAGAGATGGTAATATACAAAATAAATTTCTATGTATAATGACAATTATAATCATTTTAATATAGTGTACTCCATTCAACTATAAGCTTTAATCAGGTTTCTATATACCTCTTAGCTAAACCTAGATTGCTCTGTAAAAGCATATTCAGTGCCAATTGGCGCTCGCTCTCCCCACAAGCGATAACTGTTTGACCTACCCCAGCGGGCTGGGAATATATAAAAAGAACAAAAAAATGATAAGCTAATTCCGTTAAAGCTAGACAAAGCCACTTTAGCTGCTCAGTTGATATGATGGCGAGATTCATGTCAGGACGGTGCTTGAACGGATCTCTCCGGCTGCTGCTGCCTCTATTCTGTTTGTTGGTTACCAGTGTTTTGACATTAACGGCAGAGAACGCTAGAGATGCGATTCGCGATGATCTCAGTACGGAGTATGCAAAGCAGATTATACGACATTCGAAGGTGGCTGAAATGAAAGGCATGCTGAATACAAACATTGAGCCCTGCAACGATTTCTACGGCTACGCTTGTGGCAACTGGCATCGTCACAATCCTGCCCAGCTGTTCGGGAACTTAATGACAGATACGTTTCAGCTTATATCGAAAGGATTTGAACGCCGCTTACAACGGCTATTGCAATATGGAACGATGAAATCAGATCGGGAGGAGAAACTGCAGAGCTTCTATCAATCCTGTCTTTTAGGTTATACGGAAGACGTCCACTATTTGTCTGCGCTGCAAAGCATATACCGCGAGTACGGCGAATTACCCTTGATTAAGGGTGAGAGTTGGAACGCATCGGAATTTAGTTGGTGGCGCACCGTTGCGGGTATACAGCAAAAATACGGAAAGAAGATCATTTTGGCCGTGGACATTATGGCCGACATTAAGAATCATACGGTGAATCGTATCTACTTGGGTCCGCCAGATAACCAGCAGACAATCTACTTATCAAATACCCTTGAGGATTTGGACACTGCTACAAAACTAAAGAAGTACTTTGACATCAGCTCGCACTTGGCTAAGCAGACCGCAAAAGAAATGAACGATCTCGACCGACATTTATCGACAGGTGGTAGTCAGGGGACTAGCCTGGAAGATGATCTAACGTTATACACGGTGTCTGAACTACAGGAGAAATATGCTGAGCATATGAACATTAGCGAGTTTCTGGGCCTAATACTCGGCCCCGATAATGTGCCAGAACAGATATATATTTACAGTGAAATCGATGTGAATAACACATTGCGAGCACTCAAAACAACGCCCACATCCACCATCGCCAATTATGTGCTGTGGCAGCTGATGGGAGAGTTTCGCATCGATGTGCCGCCGCATAAAATTCGCACCTGGTGCACGGAGCGAACCAAGACGATCTTTGGCAAGCTCGCAGAGCACATTTTGTATGAGCGCTATCGCAGTCCCGAAGCAGAGGCGGAGGTGCACAACATGTGGCAGCAGATACGGGACACATTCCGCCAGGAGCTGGCAGGTGACAAGCTGGACTGGATAGCGAATAAGACGCGCCAGTTGGCTATTAAAAAATTGGATCATATGCAGCTAAAAATCAATGCCTATGACAATGATAATTTTGAGACACTGTACGGTAATTTTACTGTGGATAGGTCGAACTATGTGCGCAATGTGCAACATGTGCTGATGGCGGAGGCTGTGGGCAGACTGCAACGGTTGCACGATCCACCCACCTCGTTGGAGGCCACCGAATTGCTGAGCTTTACGCCCGCCTACAACATACTGGAGAACTGCATTACGATTCCGGTGGCGTTGCTGCAACCACGCTACTTCTGGGACAAAAACTATCCGCAGGCTTTGAAGTATGCGACACTGGGTAATTTGCTGGCGCACGAGATGACGCACGGGTTCGACGATGAGGGGCGAAAATATGATGCCAATGGTAATCTGGCGCCATGGTGGGACGACAAGTCACGCTACGAGTTTGAGGAGAGACGCAAGTGCTTCCAGGCGCAGTATCACACCTACAAATACGGCGGAGCCCGACTGCGGGAGACCGTAGAGCAATCGGAGAACATTGCGGACAATGCTGGCGTCAAATTGTCCTACAAGGCCTATCAGCGCTGGCTGGAGCAACAGCCGCCGGAAATCCTCGAGCATGAGACTATGGCTGGTTTCGAGCTAAACAATCGACAGTTGTTCTTTGTGAGCTATGCTCAGCTATGGTGCGACGATGTCCACTCGTTGTTCAAAACATCTGTGGCAACGGTGGACGATCATGCTCCGGGCATGTATCGTGTCATCGGCTCATTGTCAAATTTCCAAGAGTTCTCCTGGGTATTCAACTGTTCGCAGCAGGCGCCCATGGATCCGGAGTTTAAGTGTAGCATTTACTAGGCCATCTTTAAAATCTCACAAATTTTCTGCATTTAGCAATAATATATATACATATGTATAAATATATGATTTTTATTCTGTTCAAAGTTGCATAAGGTAATCCCATTTGGATCTGGTAGCGTTATTAACATAAATCTTATTAATTTAAACTTATGGCATACATGAGACACTTCCGACTGGGATTTAGAGGCGTCTCGTTGGCACACTTGAAGGTACTAGCAAATGCTTTAAAGTTAGCCAGGGCTCCATGAACACGGAGGGCATTCGGAGTTCCAGCTACAAGGAGTGATTGATTATCCCGGAACTGCTCGTTGGCATCGTTGCAATAGAGCTGAGCATAGCTGATGAAGAAGAGCTGCTGCGGACTGAGATTCAGCTGTGGCAGAGTCTCCGTTTTGAAAGCGGATGGTGCCAGATTTGCCAAGTAGTTCCTATAGGCGAGATAGGCAAGTTGAACGGCCGTATTGTCCGCTATATTGCCATCCTGTAGGTCAGTGGGCGGCAAATATTCACCATCAATGCGCAATCGTTCATATTGAAACTTGAAGCAGGATTTGCGATTGCCATATTCAGTCAGTGATGCTCCATCCCAACCAGATTTGCGATCAAAGCCATGGGCCAGTTCATGTGCAATAATTGTGCCCAGACTGCCGTAACGCAGGGCCCGTGGATAGAAACGTGACCATAAAAAGTTTGGCTGCAACAGCGCCACAGGCAGCACCACCACATTCTCCAGAACATCATAGATGGGCACAGTGGGCGAAAACAATGGTATGGTAAACTGAGTGTTATAACTAAGCACAGCACGCATATTCAATAGATATTCGTGCGGATCTAGCTCCAGTTGACCGTAACGCTCTGTAAAATTCACATTCGCATGTCCGTTGATAAGGAGGCGTGTAGCATTCAGTTGCTCCAGCAAAACACTCCGCGTCGCAATCGACAGCCAGTCTGTCGTTGAACTCTCGAGAGTGTCGTGGAAGCTACGCTTGATTTGCAGCCAGACAGAGTCAATATCACTGAGGGTGGCTGTATCCCCATAATGCCGATAGGCCATATTATCGAGTAGACCCGCAAAGTGTTGCCTGGCTCTGGACAAGCACTGGGCAACGACTGGCGACGAGTGCTCGTAATAGAAGCTCTGCAGTAATTGTTGAAATATATAGTTGGCCAGGACGTGAGGCGATGTATCTGTTACGACTGACTTCAGATGCTCCTGATAGCTGGCCACATGCTCGTAGAGCGTCTCCTCGGCCAGCAGTGGACGATGCAGTGCCAGTTCCACATATCGTGTTAGATTAAATTTGTGTCCATATGCCAGCTCCACTGTGGAGCGTGGAAGAGCAAGCGAACCAATTGGACGACTTGACATGCCTTTGGCCAACACCATTTCCAGCTGGGCAATTTCCTGGGCTGTTCTGTATGCCAGTGTCTCCTCCACACCCAAATGCTGCGACAATTGTCTGGCAATCCTCTGAGCAACCGCACCACGATCCGGCTCCACAATTAGCTTGGTCGGCTGGCCAACGTATATACGACTCTCAGTCTTATTTTGTGGACTTGGTGCCTGCTGCAGGCGCAACATAATATCCAGTCCATATTTGTGCTTAATGTGCGCCACGGTCGAAAGCCAATCGAAATCATTCGGATTCCACTCTTCATCCTGCCGCGCCAAGACGGGCATACGTCCGAATTCAGCGACAATCTCCAGCAGCTGTTGTCGATAGAGTGGCTGCGGTGTCTGCCGGAAGCGCAAGCAGCTGGCGTAGAATTGCTTTATCTTTAGCACGGCCACATCATCATTGTTCGCATCCGCTGGTTGCTCCAGCAGCCGTTGTTGCTTGTGCCCATAGCCTTTAGCCAGTTGCTGTTGATAGTTGGTCTCGCGCGGCTTAGCCGCATTAGCCGGATTAATCTTTGGCCAATTTCCGCAACTGTAGGCATAGAAATCCCCGCAAGCTTCCAGCTCCGGCTGCATATAGCTGCGCATCTCAGCAGACTTGGCCAGTCGCATTACGCGCTGTACGTAGGCGCTATCGTTATGCTGCGATATGAGCTGCTCCTGCAGCTGCATGTGTGTGTCCACCTCCGGTTGCGACAATAAGTGCCCATCCACAACACAGCAACACAGCCAGAGCAGGCATCGAGCAATCACCACACTGAACCACCACATGCGTTTCATGGCTAAAGAGCGACTAAAGACGACTTTCGTAACGCACTTTCAATCAGCTCTGCTCTGCACTGCGATTGAGCTTTTCCTTATCGCCATTGACTGGCCATTGGGCCGACGCTCAGTCCGAAAACAAGTAGCGCTCACAAAAGCCCATAGAGAAGGAAACGTGATTAGGTCACAGCTCACGTTGCCATTTACATATATATATATATATATATGTAAGTGGGCAGTTTGTTTGTTTATACTATAGCTGTTAATTGCACATATGCCAAATGAATGCATAAGTAAATCAATTCGAAACATATGTGGATATGATATGTATCTATATTCATTTATATTTTTACGAATTTAATCTATTATTTTTCGAATACTTTATCTTAAGCTATGACAAATGTTGGGAAATTATACAGAATAGTTGTTGCTGCATTTACACTGAGTCCAAAACGTTTTTTTTTTATGAGTTTCACAACTTGTAAATTGATCAAAATATTAAAAGTGTGTGTTAGTTTTCATTTAAGCTGACAAGCAGCTGAAATTGGGAGGAAATTAAATTTATTTTTCTCGTTTCCTCCTGTCTAACAAATTCACCACAATTCAATAAGATTTTTTTAAGTTACGGTCTTCTTTAAAATTATAGTATTTCACCTTATCACCTTCAAAGTACTCGGCAATCAAGCGATTTATGTTTACACTGTAAATGACCGTTATTAAATTTATTAAATTAATTAATTGATGTCATCCCAACCAAGGAAAAGTAAGAAATGCAGTCTGGAGTCAACCTGCTGACATCAAAAACTCTCAATAAATTTGAAAAATCACCCAATGCTTCCTCTATGATACTTTCGTCAATATATCTTTCATACATAGTGAGTTTGGTCCGGATAATTTAATAAACTAAAAAGATTTTCACATAAAAACTCCTCTTTCGAGTTATAAATTTCACGACACTGCAAGGGTATAAAGAAGGAAATATAAAATGAACGCCGAAATGACAAAATTGCGTGCAATTGTGGCAATGCCAACTTGATAGTTTGGCAGCAGATGGATCGATACTTTGTAAAAATCATAATTATATAACTGTCGTAAAGGTAGTTTTTGTTTGTTATAAAAAGTTTAATTTCAAAGCATACTAAAATGGCTTGCAACTTTGACGGAAACATGATACACTGAGTCCAAAGTAAATATTTATTTAATTATGAAGAAAAATATATTAAAGGTGTTTCGAATAAAAGTATCATATACAGATAGCTTATCTAATTAAATGAGAATTGTTTCTTACATAATAAAATAATAACAATAAAAGAAAAATAATACAAAAAAGAAAATTACCATTAAATTGGTATCATCCCACTATGGCTCAAAATACGCGCGATCTCATTTTGAGAAATGCCAACCAATTCAGCAATGCACAAATAGGATTAACTTTCAAACTATGGATTTTCTCAATTATTTAATCGCAAGCTGGCGTTGGTGGGTGAGTAGTACGTCATATAACAAATAGATCTTTTTCTGTAGATGTTGATTACTCGCAACTTTGTATGTTTGTTTTTACTCGCAACTCGTGAGTGTGGGACTCAATTGTACCGACAGTAGTAGTATTGATGAAGATAACCTCACGGGGTCGCATGCCGGCCCCTTCTGCTCTCAATTATCAGCAATATACATATATGCATACTGAAATCTACTCTAAATTTTGTAAAAATGTTGCGAGTACCGCTCAGTCATCAGTTATGAACACAATAAGAAACACCGCCGTCGCAACGTTTAAGATGCGAATCCAAGTGAGTCACACACTTTGGTTTCTATCATTCAACGCACTGATGCTGATGCTGACCCCAAGTGTTCGGGCAGCGCCGAGCAGTGCTGATTATATAGCTGACAGTAAACTGGACCCGACGCTTATCGAGGAAGTGATGCGGCAAGCAAAGGCAGCAGAAATGACGAACTTTATGGATGAGAGCGTCGATCCATGTTTTAATTTCTATGATTTTGCCTGCGGTAATTGGGCGCGCATTAATCCAGCCATTGGGCCCGGCCAGTACACAACAGGCCTGTTTGAGCGTCTGACCGATGGATTCGATCGCAAGGTGAAGCATACGCTGAATAGCGAAAACAGTGACCTGGATACCGCCGAGGATGTGCAGGTAAAGAATTTTTACAAATCGTGCACGCAAGTGCGCCAGGTGGACGCAAGTTATCAGCAAAAGATGAGAGACATAATCGCTGAATTTGGTGCAATGCCGGCACTGGAGGGTGAATCGTGGCAAATGTCGAACTTTGATTGGCTGGAAACTGTAGCTCGGATAGCATATCGCTATGGCCTCCTCATTATTATGGGTGTCGAGGTGACCAAGGACTTTGCCAACAACGAGGTGAACGTGGCATACATTGGCGAGCAAGAATTTGTGCTCGAGTCGCGCAGCATGTATCTCGATAAACATACTGCCAACTATCGCTTGGCCTATACCATCAGTATGGCCAAAAAGCTGGTCACATTTCTGGGCATGGATATGAAGAGGGCACTTCCTACAGCCAACGAAATGATGGAATTTGAGGTGGAGCTAGCTAAGGGGTTGATCAATGAAGGCGATGGCCTCAGCATCAGTGACATTTCGCAGCTGAAAACCGTTGCGCAAATGCAGCAAGAATATGCACCGCATTTGAATGTGGAGCGACTGGTCAACATATCGTTGGGGGAGCAGATTACAGACTCTGTGTATGACTTTAATTCGAATTATCAACGCAATGTCATCAAAGTGATGATGCGTACATCGCAAAGCATTGTGGCCAACTATATATTCTATCGTTTAATTGACGAGTTTGCCATGGATCCGGGCACAACGCATGCCGACAGGCAGGACAAATGCATCTCAATGACCAAGAAATATTTTGCCAAGAATTTGGACAACATGATCTATCGGCGCTACAATAACAACGTCACTGCATCAGATATTGATCTCATCTGGGGCCAGCTCAAGTCTACATTTAAGCAGAAACTGCAGTCGGATCAATCTCTAAAGTGGATAAGTCGTCGGACGCGCGAAGCGGCTATTAATAAGCTGGAAGCGATGACGCTGCAAGTGAACTCGCATGCGGATGAGGATCTGACCGAGGATTTCGCGGGACTTCAGCTGCATCCTGACGACTTTATAGAGAATCTGCGCCAGACACGCATACTGGGTGCCAGGCAGGTGCGAGAGCAGCTGCACCAGCCAGTCAAACCTCTGGAAGCGGGTGATCTACTTAGCTATACGCCGGCAAACATTTTGGTGGAGAATACTATTAGGGTGCCGGTGTCATTGCTGCAACCATATTATCTATGGGCCGGAAGCTATCCCAATGCTATCAAGTTTGGCACGCTGGCCTCGCTAATTGGCCATGAGCTGATACACGGCTTTGACGATTCCGGCCGAAAGTTCGATGCACGTGGAAATGTGAATGACTGGTGGGACGCACAATCCGAAAGCTCCTTTGTGGACCGACAGCGCTGCTTTACGAATCAATACAGTAAGTACACCTACCACGGAATCCGGCTGCCCAAGACGACGGCACAATCGGAGAACATTGCGGATAATGGTGGCATGCGATTGGCCTATGCCGCCTACAGAGACCTGCAGGACGCCCAGGAGCGGACGGTCGAGGGGCGGAAGCAGCTACTTAGGGAGAAGCTGCCCACACTGAACTACACCAAAATGCAGCTGTTTTTCATTAGCTATGCACAAATCTGGTGCAACGATGCTCATGCACGTGTACGTAATCTACAGGTGTCCACGGACCTTCATATGCCCGGTGAATTCCGTGTGATCGGGCCTCTCTCGAATTTCGATGAATTCGCCAAGGAGTTCCAGTGTGGAGTGGGCACTCGCATGAATCCCCCAAGGAAATGTAAAATATATTAACTTTCTCTTTTTGAATGGCAGGTCTAACACACTTATTTGCGTAGACACAATAATAGATACAAGTTTATTGTCTCTGTGATAAAGAATTTTCAAGAATATGCATAATTACGCTTAACATTTTTTTAATATTCCTTCTGAACACGTTTGTCAAAATATAAAAATTGGTCTTTTGTATCGTGGTAGATAATATTCACGGTTTTTGTTTCTTAAGGGGACAACAAATTTCAACCAACAATCTGGGCTCCAAATAGAAAGTCAGCGTTCATCTAGAGCTTATGTTACGATATGAAATCGTCAAAAAGTACAATTTTTCGTGTGTATATAAATATCACTACTTATAGCAGTAACAGCTCAGCAAGTTATCTGTCATACCACCACAATATATAATAAATCGCTATAGGAACACATAACATATTTATGTTTGTCAACATTTTTAACAACACAGTCACTTTGCTAAATCGAAAAGTTACATAATTTTTTACACAAACTTTCAAAATGTACATTTAGCGGAAAATTAATTTCATAATCATTTAATTATTTAGAATTTAAGTCATGTTGTTTTACTGGATTACCTTTCGATGGGACTAAGTTATTCAAACATTATGTTAGTTAATTCCTTTGAATATAAGTTCAAAGACAACAATTTACAATGGAATGTGTCACACACACATACATAAGTCAAATTTAGAAATCCCTTTCCTCCCCGAACTCACCCCTCTTTGTGGCAGAGGAAACGTCGAAACAAAAATCTATTTATGGGCATAAGACGCGCATACATAGATGCGCTTGCACTTGACTTTGAACGTGATTGTTAATGCCATTGAAACGGATCGATAAACAGAAATGAGCAACCAAAATGGCGAAGAGAAGAAGAAATTGGCTGATTTGGAAACACTCACCGTGCGTCAGTATGTTGATGGTCTCGTTGTGCCAATAGAAAAGACTGAGCAGGCAGCCCTTGAATGTCTGCAGCGGACGGTAACCCTTGAGTACATATGGATTAAATTGTAAATATTTTGGCATATCCTGCCAGTGGAGAAGCTCATCCAATTCGGCCACTGTGCTCCTTGCTGTTGTGCCGCTCGAGCCATTCGTGCCAGTCGTTGTTGTTGTTGTTGCTGCTGCTGCAGTTCCAGCTGCAGTTCCTGTTGCTGTTGTTAGTGCATTTGTTGTTGCTGCTGCAGTTGTTGTCGTTGTTGTTGTTGCTGTTGTTGTTGCTGTTAATGGTGCTGTAAGCAAGGCAGACGTTGGCGTTGTGGAAGCGTTCGTGGAAGACGTTAATGTTGTTGTGGAAATCAATGGCTCTAATGCTGGTGCTAGTATACACTCTGAATGCCCGCAATCCCCACCAGCTGCATCCTTGAGCCCGTTCATCGCATGTGAGTCGCTGGAGCTGGAGCTGGTGATGTTGATGTTGGTGCCGTCCACTGTCTCATTGCAGTTGCCGCCGTGCAATGTGCGCGCCGGCGTTGGTGTCGTCGTTGCCAGCATGGACTCCACGTTGCTGCCCAGACAATTGGCAATGTCAGCGTTTGTTGCAGTTGCAGCAACGACAGCGGCTCCTGCGTATGTTAGCGGCGGTGACAGCGGCTTTAGCTTGGACTTGCTGATTAACTTGCTGGCCGTCGATTTGGCGGCCTCGGCGCTCAGATCAACGACAACGGCAGCGGCAGCGGCGGCAGCAGTGTCCATCTCCTTAAGGATAAGCGCACACTAGTTGAGGGAGACTGGGGCGGGAGATACTTAAATTGGCGGCAACAGCAACTGGAATCAAAAGTCACAAGTCATGAATTATAAACCAGGGCGCAATGCTATAAAAATGCTTGTCCCCAACAAATACGCACACTCACACATACATCCTAGCACTCTCACACACACACACACACACGCACACAATCGACCTTTTTTGTGTTACGTATACGCCTCGTTTGTCCTGTGCCGAAAAAGCACGTGCTTTCGTACGAAAAATGAGACCAGGACAATGTCAACACACACACACACACAAACATTCACACTTACACACGATGCCTCGTGACCCAAAAAAGGCTTGCGCGTGTATTTCGACCACACACTCAAACACACACATAAATACATACACACATAATATAGGCAAATGAATGTGCGGGTGAGTGTTTTTCTTTGCAGGCAGAGGCCAGTTTTTGGTAGGTTAGCCGAAAGTGAAATATTTATTGTGAATCACGCGACTTGGCAGAGGCCAGGCCTATGCCGCTTGAGTAAAAATCGATAAGTTATACTTACTTCTGGCATTCGCAATTGTTAACTCTGTTGTACGGTGCAATTTAGCAAGGCAACAAAATGGCCAAGTAGCAAGAAAAAAAGTTAATTGCATGCGGCAGCAAAAAACTTCGTTGTGATATATTCTATGTATATATATATAAATATATTTTTAATTTTTTTTTTTTGTGGAAGCGAATAGGGGGTTTGGTGGCTTGGGGGTGGTGTGAACACGTTTTGGATAACTTTAGAAGCTTCTGCTATGAACTTTGACTATGGTTGTGGCTACAACGGTTCTGACGTAGACGCCGCATTCCGCTCCGCAAAAGCCCGCAATTAATTATTTAGCCATTATTGACGCGCGCAAGTGTTGATTTCTTCGTGAATAATTTATAGTTAAATTTTCCTAATTTTGCGGACACGGAGCACACTACAAGGCGGGAGGCAGGCGTTGCAGCGCACGTTGGCGTAAGCACGTCAATATTTGACTGAGGATGCGAGGCACGATAACGATACCGTTATACAGAGCATTGTTATGCAATTGAATAGCCAGTATTTTCATTGGGCGCCAACAAGAAAAAAGCGCGCGCGCGCACACCGCATGACAGCTGATGAGTTTTCAAAACCCAACGGCGTGCCAACTCTACAATTGGGTACAGTGACTTACCAACACTGGCCATTGTCAGGCATTTATATGGCAACATAGTGCAGCAAGAAGCAGAGCACGTCAGCTGCTAACCCGCTTGGCTTGCTTGTAATTCAATTTTCTTTTAAACGTATCAGTTACAGCTCAACTTGCTGTGTTTTGTTGTTTCACAAACAAATTTACAATTCGGTCCAATCGAGCATTTACAAGTATGCCAAAGATTTGTAAAACATTAAGGTGCCTGCGCCAAACAGTCGCAATTAACAGCAAATAGCGCCAAAAAGTACAGTAACTAAACAATAAAGGGATCTTGTGCAATTTGCATACCTCTAATGACCTCAAAAACATCGCAATACACATATACTTGGCATTTGCTAAATCGGGTAATTGGTGGACTGTGGAGTCGCTTATATTCGACTACGTTTTTAGCATTACCAGCGCCACCAATATCAACAACAGCAACGCACACGCAAAAAGAGGAAGAGGTAAGATAATTACGAGCACAAAAACACCATAAAATATGTGATTTTCTTTCGGCATATCTGAGAAAACATACTAAACATGTATGTATGTGTGTGTGCGTGTGCCGGCGTGTCTGTAAGCCGCTGCGGCTACCTGCGGCTGGCTCAGGCGATATTCACACTGCTCAGAAAAAACTCAACCGAGGAAAACAGAGACAAACAGCTGCTGCTGTTTGAAATGTTGCCACATCTCAGCATAATTTTTTTTACACATGCAATTAACTAAAAATAATTCTTAAAGTTATTATACATGCAAATACATATATGCATATTCAAACAAATCCCGCCTGATAAGCATATATGTCATATGCTATATATATAAACAATTTTATCGTTCGGCTGTAATTGTTTTTTGAGCAAGTGGGCAGCTCGATAATTTGCTACGAGATGGTAGCACTCAGCAGACGTGGTGAATTTTATGAAAGTGACGTGAAATATGTCTAGAAAAAACACGATTTTCACAAAAAGAAAATCTTAATATTAATGGGATTTAAGTATTTTTGAGCACAAAAAACAATTTAATATTTAACTTGTGTCTGTAATTGTGACTCTGCATTTAACACATGCCTGCCAAACGTGTCCTGCAAGCAAAACAGGCAGCTGCGTAAATTCGACTGACGCTTTGTGGAGCCAGCAACAACAAAATACAAATACATACAAAAATCAATTTTCGCGCTGCTTTTTGTTTTTTGCTGCAACGGCAGAACAAGTTTAGTGTGCTCCAAAATCTAAAAAAAAGAATAAAACTTAAAATCAAGCATTAAAGGTAGGCTCAGCATGTTGCCCTCTGCTCCTCTTTGCCTAAAGTACAGGCAAAAGTAAAGCCCACACACACATAACATATACACTTACACACGTGCATCACATCATTGCAATTGAAACAGACTCACACACACAGGCACACATGCACATACAAAACACACACACGTACAGTGATACTCACCTTTGACTGAGGTTTAAGCAAATGTTTTAGCTCTTCACCTGAACTGAGCGTGTGACGTAGGCACAACGTATTTGTGTGTGTGTGCTTATACAAAAATTTGTCATATGTGAGAAATATATATATATATATATAAAAGGATTTTTATGTGAATTTACAGATGCCACGAACTAGGCGACGCCATCACTCGAGGGATCGCTCCTCAGCCGGCACACGAGACAAACGTAGACGACTAGATACTGGTGATCTATCGCCACCCTTAGCTGAAGCGCCTTCGCCGTAAGTTTTATTTTCTTATACAATATACACATGTGTTTATACGTATATATATATATGTGTGTGTGTGTGCATATGCATATGCTTCCCGGGGAAGAATTGCTCAATGAATATTGATGCATATGTGCCCACAATAACAACTCATTCTCATTATTTTTTTGCATTATTATAACTGTGACATTTTGTTCTCTATAAATAGTCCGCGGATAACCAAAACACATCAAACCAGATCGGCAGCAAAGCGTCGTAGGCATGAGATTGATGCAAACACATCCCATATATCCAAGGAGCCGACGTGAGTAACACAAAATTCAACAATTTCTTAAAGTTATCTATAGCGTTTCATGATTACTGAATGACTGTCTTTCTATCTTATAAGCAAAATGTAGTTGAAAAAAAACGAAAAAAAAACGTTTGTATTTTAAATCAAATTGAGTTCATATTTGATTTCATATTGTTTAAATTTAAATTTGTTTCTGTTAATGACTGTTGCAAACTGAGCAACGATTCACAGCAATGGATCCAAATTGAAAGCTGTTCACACAATGAAATTTAGCTCAAGATTCATAATGTGGTTTGTACTCTTATGAATATGTTAAGGTTCTAATGCTTGAATGATTTGCAAAGATTAGGCAAAGATAACCAAAATGGGAGTTTCGCTTTGTATTGTTATATGTATCCTCATCGAGAGAGATCTGGTGTCCTACCCACGCAGTGTCTCCTGTCGCTTTTACATTGCTGAGCAATGGCTTTTAAATGGACATTTCTTTAATTTGCCAATGCGGCACTAAAACGTACGCAGCAGCCAAGTCAAGTAGTCCCAGTAACATTTTGCGCCATATAAGGCAGGTGAAATCGGCTGGTTGTTCGTTCTTGTAAGTGTCACAAGTTGAGATTGGTGACTGGCGAGTCATTCGCAGGCAGTCTCCTTAGTCAGCTTACTGTAGATTTATGCAGTGATTGCGATTTCTTTGTGCCAACTGCCAACTGTAATTAACCCGCTTCAGCTTTGGCATCTCATCTGATCTGTGTGTAGGCGTCAGTGAGTCCTGCCCCGTTGCATTTCCTTGCTTGTTGCAGTTGATTTAATTTATTTGCTTGCGTATTTAAAACATATTTGCATATTACTCAAATCAACGCAGACAGCGACAATTGAGGCGCGACGTTGTCGCATTTATTATTGTTATTGTTTTTTATTTTATAAACTTGGCCTGGCCTTTTTAGGCATGGCCTCAACCACGGCCGCAGCATCTGCTGTCTGCTCCCCCCGATGACATATCTTGGCTGAGTTTGGTTTAATCAGTGTCGGGTTTTGCCATTTTATTTGCCACTAGCAGCAGCAGCAGTGTCGCTTTCTTTGTCGTAAACTTCTGGAATTCATGCGCAACAGTCGCCTTGTTTATTAACCTTTTTATTTTACAATAAAAACCCGCTTGCCAAGTGTTTACCAGTACCAGATTAATTGCTCAAGCGGCGGCTTGTCTCATTTGCCGCATTACTCATCCGACACCTTGCAACGCGGAAGTGTCTACCAAAACAGCAGCTAACCAACAATCAACGAAAAAAATGACCGACGGAAAACAATTACTTCCTAAATATTAAAAGAAATGGGCAATCATTTATCAGAAATTTAAAAACTTAAAGTCCGTTTGAAATTAATGAACTTGGCATAAATTTTCCTTTACATTTTTAATATTATAGTTAAACTATAAGGGAATCAATATTGAATACAATATATCGATTTTAATAAACATGACAACCAACAATTTTAAGGAACAAGAAAATTTTAATCGATGATGTTACAGTTTATACTTATTTTATGAATATATGAGTAAGTATCTGAAATACTTTATTTCGCTCACAAAGACAAAGAAAGCTTTACTCATTCCAAGAATATGAACACTGGAAAATTAAAGATTTTTTTTTCGTTGTTTGGACTACTAAATTATGCACTGTCTTGCCCATTTTGGGTTACAGGGTATATAAATTATATTCAAGTGTCAAAACGTTGCAGCCGCATTTCCGCTATTTATTGAATTTTTGCTGTTGATTGTTTAAATATATTTACAATTTCAATTGTTTAAATGTATTTATTCTATGCGTGTGTGTATGTGTGCGAGCTGTCAATTGGGCGCACACGCACAGTTTACGCGCCACGGCGAATTCAGCTTGCGGCGATTTGGCTTGGCTGCCGTTGGGCAAGATCAAACTGTAAACTGGAAATGTGCGCGCAGCAGCGTCGATGGCGGCGATGTCTTAGCGGCAGCGAGCAAGCAACCACGACAACCGACACTTGTTCGCTGCGGACTTGTCGTACAAAAGCTCAGTCGCAACGAAAACTTGCAAGCGAATGGAGGTGCTGGCTTCGGACTACGCCGCCGTGCAGCCTCAACATTAGCAGCAACAATAAATACAACAAATAAACAACAACCAAGTGCGCCTTTATGAAAGAAATGTAAAAAATAGAAAACAAAACTGTGTGTTTATAATTTTCACCAAATGCAGCTGTCATGTGTGCCATTTGTGTATGTGTGTGTGTGTGTGTGTGTTTTTAGTGCATATTGAATTGGCTACAACAGTACCAGCAAGAACAAAAACAACAATAACCACTGTTTTTGAATGCGCTCTGTAAATGAACAACGTGTTTAATTCATAATGAGAATATAAATTCATAATTTTTTTCAATGCTGTATGCCAAACACACTTTCTTGGGTTAACTAACGTTCTGATAAGATATGACGAAGACGCCGTTTAGACGCCAACCAAATAAATACGTACAAAAATATATACTTATTGTGTATTTTAAAGGTGTTGCTGTTCTTATCGTAAGCGGACATTCTGATAGCGACTGGTTGCAAAAAGGGATTTCCACGCATTTCCGACTTACGAACTCTCTTTGTATTACTCATGGTTCGTTTGCTGTCGTCACTTGAGTCATTAGCCAAGTTAACAACGACCAAAACAACAACAGCAGCAGACGGCAGCAGCTGTAGCTGTAGCTGCCGCAACAAGTTGTCAGTTGATTCAACTTTTGTTGACCCGTTTGCGTTTCCTTTTCTCGAATCAGGTGAAAAAAAAATAAAATAAAAGAGTAAAAATTGTGAAAACTGGTCTCGGTGTGGAGGACCTGTTGTATATAGCTGTTGCTTGTTGCGCTTGCCACTTTCTACCAAAGTTTTATAAATTGCATAAAGCCATAAAGCCAAATAAACTGGTTGGTCTTGACGTTGTCGTCGTCCTATCAATGAACTTGTCAATTGGATTTGTCTCATTTTTTTTGTTGTTTTTTTGTGTTTTCTGCTGACGCGTTTTGTGGATAGGCAAAATCGCGGCTAGGTTCAGGGTTAGTTTCACAGCTAATTAAATTTTTGCAACGTTGGTTGACATGTGTGCAACAAAACAGCAACAACAAATGCGGCCAAGCCAAGAAGTCGCAAAAATGCAATCGTGGGGCACAGCTCAGCTTTTGTGCTCGACGGGGTGATTGGGGTGCGGTGGGGTGGCAGGTTGCGCTCTAAACTAACTGACACGAACAAAATTCATAAGCCAATGAGAACGTGTTAATTACACAGAAAACAGAAAGAAAAAACTGCTCGATAATTTATTGAAATGAAATGAGTTAATGAGTTGGACGGTGCGGGAGGGGTTTGGGTTTGGCGGCTTAGCGTGTATGTGTGTGTGTGTGTGTGTGTGCACAGCATTGAGAATTCAATTGAAATAAATTGCGGCATCTTAATAATGTTGCAGATACAAAGATAAAGAAAATTATATGAAACCGAATTAAAATTTCGCGCTCGCGTTTAAAGTAAATGAGATTCAAACGTTTAAATTTTAACGCCAACAACAACCACAGTAACGTTTGTCAATGTCAGAAACATCAGGAGCAAAAAAAAACAACAACGATTTGTATTAACAACAACGACGACAACAAGCAAAACGAACAAGCTAACAAAATGCCCATCGTGGGACAGCAATATGCTAACGGCTTCCGTCCGTATAGCTCCTTTCGAGTGCCTCGTGGCAGTTGTGGCTACAACAATAGCAGCAGCAACAACAAAAACAACAACACAAGTGGCAACAGTGGACAACCCTTAAGCAGTAATGGCGCCAATAGAACAACCGCAAGAACAACAACAGCAACAAGGACAGCAGCAACAGTTGGCAACAGCAATAGCAAACACAATGCAGCCTCGAGCTCCACCTGCTCCTCATCATCGTCCTCGCTTAATCAGCAACAGCAGTTGGGCGTTACGAACGGATTTAGTCGACAGCAGCCTTGGCGCAGCAGCTACTGCAGTAGCAATCGTCACAAGTTGCCAGAGACACAGTTGTCGCCACATCAGCAGCAGCAACAACGGAACGTTAAACCATTAACACCCAAGCTAATCAGGCGCATTGAGAACACCTGTGCCAGCAGCGCAACCAGCTCTCGTTATGGCAAAGCTCGAGCACCAGCGCCACCAGCAAATCAGCTACTGCAATCTAGGAAACAGAATCCGGCAACGGCAACACAGCAAGCGCCGGCTGCTAATCCCTCACAGAAACGCGCATATCAGGCCACAAATGGCCGTTGCGCCAAGGAGAACTGTCCGACGACGACGCGAAATACTCAGCGCTCCAGCAAGAATTATCCAGCGCCATTGCCTCCACAGCAGCCTCAGCAGCAGCAACAGCGCAAGCAACCCAATGATCTCATAGCTGGGAAGGCCACACCGTTGGCGCAGCGACGACAGCTGCCGGCAACGCCCAAGCTTAGTCTCAGGCAGCGTGCTGCGCCAGCTGAGGGCGGTGGCTCATCGACGGGCTCGAGCGATTCGCACGATTCGCCGAAACTGAAGAAGGCCTTCTCCAAGAAGTTTCCACAAGGACTGCCCTTTGAGGATGAGTTCTATGGCCACCGCAATCGATCCTATTCGCAATCCTCTAGCAATTACAGTTTCTACAGTTCGGTAGGTGCGCAAACCACCACACCCCACGACGAAGATGACGATGAATTCCAGCGGAAGCCGGCCAGAGATGAGGCACTCTATGTGGACTTCTCTAAGGTGGTGCACAGCCACAAGCAGCAGCGACAATATGTTCCGGCCAGCTCCTGGATACGCGCCTCGCCCGATCACAACGAGCTGTGCCATCGACTCCCCCCTACTAGTCACAATGGTTTTGCTCCACTCCACTCCACTCCAGCCCAGCAGCGACGCAAGAGCGCCAAATATGCGCGCTCCATGCACGAGTACCTCTATAGCGATGATGCGAAAAACACAACGACAGTAATGACGAAGCATCGACTCTCAGTGGTGGATGAGCCCGAAGATGGTTACTACAGCTATGCGGCGGGCACACCTGAACCGCAAACGCCGCCAACACCTCGAACGGACATTTATGTGGCCGCAGCATCGTGGGCACCCAAGCCGCTTTATCCCGACCGCGTATTGCTGCCAGCCGCCGACAGCAACAACAACTGCAGCAATAACAATAGCAATCTCAGGCATAGTAGACATCAACAGCAGCAAACGCGACGTCGGTCCGAGCACTTGGGGTCCACGACGTGTGAGTATAAGTAAGTATCTTTTAAAATCACCACCAGCAGCAACAGCAGCATAAACTTCAGCTTTAGCTAGCATGCGGAAACAGAATATAGATAGACTTAAGTACCAGTGGCTGGCTGGTTTTTGCTGCTGCTGACTAAGCGTTCTGTCAGCACTTAAAACTTAAGTCGTTCCTCACATTTGTTGACAACAGCGTGTCGTTCATTCTACGATTTCGGTCCTCTCAAGATCTCTCTTAATGCCAAATTTGGTCAAGCCTGCCGCCCCTACTTATAATACTTAGGAACGTCGCTCAACTCATTAAGCAAGCTAAGCGCCGCTTTTGAACGGTACGTTTTGGCCAGTGCTTAAAAGCGTTTTAATGTTCTACGTGCCGCCGGCGCAGCTCTTGGCCTTCCATGAGTCTCTGTCTGGAGTGGCACACTTCAACGATCGGTTTGTTCAGTTCACTTTTCGGTGGCCCCATTAGCAATATAAAATTCGTAGCTACTTGATCAGATGCTAAGAACCCTCTGTAAGGGTTGCATCAAGTTTTATTGATCTTATGCTTTATTTCCTATTCAAATATTCCTTTCCTAAAATTTAAGAGAATTGTGATTTACCTTAAGCTTGCTTCAGAACTGTTATATCTTATACATGGTTGCATATAAATGAGATCGTGTATGTATTTTTATCAAATATTGTCCCAATTCAACCACATAAAAGATTTATAATGATAACCACATTTTATCGTAAACATTTTCAGAAAATTAAAATCGTTTCCATAGAACTGACTATTGAAAATTGGGTGCTACAGCGATTAGCATACCATAAAAATCGTTCTCTCTGATTTAAATTCTGGTTATATTAATTCATTCATCATTCAGTCTAACATTCTCAACTTAAATAATCTATGAATAACAGCATCATCCAAGCAATATTTATCTAGTTCATAATGAAAAAAAGATTTTTACATTGTCTTGACAGGTTTACATACTTTACTATTACACTTCAGATTAAGTTTAGATAAATTTTGGAATGTATTTCTAAATCAAATAGTAAACAAAAATGTTCTTGAACTGCTTTCGTTTCTTGGGACTATAATCCTTTTGTGTTGTTGACTCGCCTTTCAAATATTTGGCCTGCAATTATGTCAGCAGCCGTCCCAGGTCGCAATAATTTCACTGCTTCGGCTTACCCCCGCCGGCAATGGGGAAGGGGATTAAAAGAACAAAGTCTTGGGAGGGGCTCAAATACTTCAACTATGCCGTAGTCATGGCTTTTGTTTCAGTTGCTTTGTGTAGAATTTTGTGCTTCTGTTTTGCTTTCGGTCTCCGAGCTCGAGCTCGTTTATCTGACGTTTATCGCGCTCCAAAACAAACCGGACTTGTCTCCGTAGTCCATATACGCTCATAATCGATGCGACTACCGCCGGCAGCAGCAGCAACCGCAACAACAACAAAACAAACAACTAAAGCAACAACAAGAACAATGAAGTTGACTTAATGCTGTCTTGACTTTTGAGCTCACTATTCTCGAGCAGTTCCGACAACTGCAAGGCAGGCCGAAAATTTACACATGCAACGTTTTAGTGTGTCTGCCCCTCAGGTCCCCCTGCCCCCGCCACCTCTCCCCTGCCAATTGAATCGCTGTTTAAGCCGCAAATGTTGGAGAAATGTTGTTGCTTATGCGAAATGATTTATATTGATTTTATTGACTTCCTATAAATGCATTCAGCCAGCCAAAAGGTGATTGACTACAATAACAAAAACGAAAATAATAATATTAATATTATGAATGCAATATCGAATAATCTTTGCGATCTGTTTTCGTATACTTCATAAAATTTCATTACTTCCTTTTTCGAGATGTTGTTTTGTGTTAATGTTGATCGAGCAAACGACTGAAACTGAGCAGCGGCCATTTGCCAAATTTTGTTGTGCTTTATTTTTTTGGCTTGTTGATTTTAGCTAACTGTTTGTTTGTTTTTGTTAACTGTAATGGCCGGCATCGGACTGTCTGGCTGGCTGGCTGTTGTGTACATTGTTCAGCATATGGAGTGAGTTGAGGTGTTGTTGTACAAAGTGTGTATAGAGTATACATTACATTACGTTCATTGAACCACGCAAACGCGTACGATTTCTGTTTGTATAATGAACGACTGCATAACTGACAGACGACCGACGACGAACAACATCGCGGACTCTGACTAAACGTACTTTTTCTCCTGGATATGATCGAGCTAAGCGGCTGCCCATGACGCACAAAGCAGTAACCACTTGACAGTTGCCATATGTCTGCATCACACTCTCTCTCTCTCTGTGTCTATCTCTTTCTGTCTGCTGCTTTATTTGCAGTAGTCGCAATTTGTTTGATCGCTTCTGCTGTCTTTGCTTGCTGTTTGCGCAGACGCAACCATTGACCTTGGCGTTGGGCGAATTCAAAGGCTCGCCGCGACGCCCTCATTTCGACTCGCTTCGCCGCCCTGTTTGATTTGCATAAGGCCGTTACTCATGCGACCAACACGATTTCATATTTATTACAATATTCATTCTTTGCATTAAATCTTTTTCTTTAAATATTTCTTGTTATTTTTACTTTATTGTATGTAACGGCACTTGGCTTTGTCATTTATGGCGACAACAACAATACCATTGGCAACAGTGGTTGTCATCGCATTTGCTTTTGGCCCAACGATATACGAAAAAAATTCCGGTTTCTCATTATGTTTAACTTAAAAAATACTGACCTCTACTTTAATCAATTTGTATAAAATGAAGCAGAAAAAAAAAACAATAATTAAAAGATTCTTAAAAGTTATTCAAGTTTTGCCAAGCCAGGGCTTCTTAATTATATATGCGTTCCGTTCTAAAAATCTATGGAAGTATACAAAGCAAGTAATAATTAATGGTTACAAAACTTGACTCAACTTTGGGAATACAAGCAATTAAACTAAGGGTAGTCTATCTTTAGTTACTGATAGTATCAACTATTAGAATTATGAAGTGCTAAAGTGTAAACGATGTCGATATGACTCTAACAAGTTAATTTATGTATGTTGTACAATTTTTTCTGTATAATTGCAATTGAATGTTGTGTGTGTGCTTTTTGTTACCATTCCTATGAATAGCAATTGGTTTTTTCCTCTCATCTATTTCGTGGTTTCTACGCCGCATAAGTCACAGTGACGCATGCGTTTACAGTTCAATGGAAACACAAAATCGAACAATAATAACAAATTATTAACGCTTTTTATAATACATTTGTTTGTTGGCATTTTTGTGGGTGGCGGGACAGAGAAGTGGGTACTACATTTGTACGGTATGCGTTTGCTTAATGTATTTATGGCATTTTCAGGGTCAGCACATATAAATTTCTCGCAACGGAGCAAATGTTTGTCGGCAGCTGCTGGTGGGCTTAAAGTGTCTCAGCTCTCAGCTGTGTGGCTGTTGGTTGTGCTCTATGTAAATCATATGAAAAACCGGTTTTCGAATGATTAATTTCATAACTTAAAGAAACAGTTCTCACATGTCTCGATCGAAAAAGTCTTCTTAGAGCAATCAAAACGATTTGGCTGTTGCTTAATAAATCCTTAGAAATTTGTCATATCCCAAGATCAAAGTTGGTGGTATGCATTTGATTGGCCATGTGCACAATTTATGAGCTTGTGAGCTTGGTCAAGCCAAGTCGTCGTTATGAGCATGTATAATTGCGATGCTTGTTTAAGTCAATTGGTTTCGCTGGATAAAAAAAAGAAAAGAAAAGTTAATCAAGCACAAACAACAATCGGTCAAGGCCACAAGAAATCTACTCAGACCCTTGGCTATTGATGCTAGGCAAATAATAAATATAGTATGTCTAAGTACATTCTACGATAACCTGGAAAAGGGGCTGGGAACACCTTGTGAAAACTCGTTGCTAATTGCGAAAAAGCAATCTTAGAAATCAATGTATTTGAACCGGTTACACTTACCCAAGGTTCTGTGGAAATACGGGACTACATAAATTTATATCTATGGGTGTGACAGTCAATCGGATATTGCTCAATATTATTGCATCATTAAACTGAACGAGACATATCTTATCAAATTTCCAATATAATGTCATAACTTCTTATTAAAAATCACAAATAGGCATAAGATAAATGGGTCACTGAACGCATTGCTGCCAATAAAAATGATCGCCTAGTAGTTGAAAACTGAGCAGCAGTGACTCGAGTCTATTTTATAGATATATCTTTTAGTTTTGATAATAAAATTCTGTGTACATAGTAACTATGTTGTGTTACCAGTGTAAGTGTCTTATCTTATCTTATCTGATATAAAACACTCCTGATTTTCTTCACATCTGAGTATCTTCGATCGTTTTAGGAGTATTCTCACAATTGAACTCGTTTCATATGTTTTTTTTCTTCTTTTTTTTTTTTGTATTTGCTCTAATTGAAGTGTGTTCACATTTGGATAGGTAAAATTCAGTTGACTGGGCAATTATCTAAGACAACACCACCTAAATCGGGAAGCTACTTAATGAGGCTTGGGTTTCGTGCGACGTAAGTGTGAACAGTTTGGCATGGCCAAAACCGAGCATATCATCATTAATATCCAATTAGAGCTTGCCATAAATGTTGCTCTTATTTGCACGCGCCGCGTCATTATTCAAAATCCAGACCAGAAATACAATGATTCGGAATATGTTTGGCACAGCGGCTTTAACGGGGGTAGACCGAGAATAAGCCAAGCAGAAAGATGAAGAAATTGTCCTGTTAACAATTAACAGCAGTTTGTTAGCATAAAACTGTTAGTTTCAAAATTGGTTGGGTTCCCAAATTTGATCACATTTATAACATGCTTAACAGGGGTCTGTTAACTACAACTAACAATCGTTAAAATAGCAGCGTGCAGCAGCTGGTAAAAATCGATTTTAGTATTTATAATATAGTATCTTTACTACTTATGTAATTATAAAATGAATGTGTAGTATTTAAGTGTCGAACACTTATTGAGCTACTCTCGATTGAATATTGCTCTTATGAACTACCGCATAGCCATATAAGAGGCAGCGGCTGCTGCGACCAGACGCTAAGTCAAAGATCTTTTGTTATTCGGCGGATGCTGGCTTAGAGCCAAAAATCCAAGAGATGTGAACCTACATACAAAACCGGGTGCTGACTTCTTGACGGTTGCTCAAGCTGACTTGAAGTGAGCGCAGGCGTTGAGCTTTTTTTTTTTTAGCTTTTATTTTATTTTTTTTTTTGTATCTATACGATTACATGTGTATTTGTGTTAGCGTGTGTGCGAGAGTGTAACGTACTTGTAGTCAAAGTCACTTTCAGCTTCGTTGCGTTCTCATAATTTTTGTGACCAAATTTAGAGGCGCTCTTACTAGCAGCACATGTGGGCGCATATAAGCCGAAACCCAAATCAAATGATTTTTTGTTGTCATATTTCGATTGTATCTGAAAAAAAAATATAAACTCTTGAGAGCAGCTGTTTGTTTTAGCTGTGTGTTTACCTTATTAGCATATGATCTTGTCTTCAATTCTTGGCGGCAGCGCCTGCCTAGGTCAGTTATCGCCGCTTGGATCAGATCGTATCAGATCAGTCTTGTGATTCATGCTGAGATCTTGGGCTGCATGGCGGCCACTACTTGACTGCCGTCTACCCACCCGCATGCAGAGAGCTCACTTGGGCGTGTCGATATCGTTTTCACTGTGTGTACTTACGCGTTTGTGTGTGTGTCTTTGTGTGTGAGAGTTCGATTGATGTAATATGGCTACCGTTGCTGTTATTGACACAGATTCTGGCCTCGCATTTTATAGCCTCTGCTACCTGCCTGGCTTTGGGGTTAAGCTTAGTACTTTAAGCTGTTTTTTTTTTTTTATTAAAGATTTGTGTGCCGTGTCATAGGCCTTGCCACTTGGCTTTTCAGTCTTGCGACGTACTCTCAAAGGCATGTTGCTTGCTGGTGGGCAGACAGCCAACCAGCCAGCCATCCGGCCAAGTTGATTAACTTGATTGGTAACGCAAATTCGCATATTCGCCAACTCACACAAACATACAGAGGTTCGCTTACCGGGTCTGGCTCAAGAACCCGATGGGGGGGACAAGACAGCAAACAGTCAGCTTAGTGCTGTTAAGTAGCTTTCCATGTCTCGACTCCATTTATTGTCCAATTCTCTTGGCTGGCCACTTTTTGTGCTATGCATGTGGCAAATAATTCGACAGTTTTGACTGGGCGTTACGTCAAGGACGGCCATTCATCTGTTGTCTGTCGGATATGAATGTATATACATACATTCACAAAGTATTAAGTAATTTGTAATCTGTTGAACTCGTTTATTAATTCATCTCTCTCTCTTTTTCTTTCTTTCTCTGTTTTTATTTCTCGGCTTATAGTTTTGATGACAGCCTCTCGTCTTCCCGACGCCGTAAGGAGCGTTCGAAGCGCTCGCATCGTAAATCGCCTGCAACTGGGCGGCGGCAGCACAAGTACCGTTACAGGGATGAGGCTTCACACTCGAGCTCACGGCGCCGTCATCGCGATCGGCCCAAGGATGAGCGTGACAGCGGCCGCAACAATCGCCAATCGCAAGCTAAGGTAAAAACTTTTCATTTTCTAAATATACCCCAATCAAAACGAAACGAACGATTTACGCAGAGCAATCAACAACTATGAAATTATCACACACGAAATCAATACAAAAAAAAAAAACAACTATGGTAAATGGAAAATTAGGCAATTTTGATAAGCATAAAAGCTTATTAATTTGCTGGCTAAACTTTTATACTATAAAAGTGAAATCGATCAAGTTTTCTTAGTACACACAATATCTATGTATTTCTTAAGCATCTGGCATAAGCTCTGTGCTTGCCAATTTTTGTTTGTTTTTTGTTTGTTTTTTTTTGTGTGTCGCGCTTTTCATTCAGTTATCAAATCACTGCCCCGTCGTGATGCTGTTTTTCAAGCGCTATTTGGAAAAGTCCCAACTGACCGCCCAACAGTTTGAGAACTCCCAAGTTCCGTGCTATGTTAAAATGCGTCAGTTGCCGGCACCACGGCGTATCGATCATTATCGCGATCTGTTGCTGGAGTGTTCATCGCTGCGCTTTACGCCATACACGGAGGAGGATTGGATTGTGGTCGAGTATTTTGCCGATCACGATAGCGACTATCTTGTAAGCTGTCGCTAACAATTAAATCCACTTCACCATCTGCCCAAAAATGATATGTTTTAATGTCCCGTGATTGTGTTGCACTCACCTGTACCTTGTGACGTTTGTTTCCGTCTGTTTCTTTTTAGTGTTTTTTCTGTTTTGATATTTTAATCATAGGCAAAACACAAATATAGATGTACTTGTACTTGTACTTGTACACTCTGTTCTAGTAAATACTCTCTGAGAGCCGTTGCACTCACGCATCACTTGAGGCTTATCATTTTCTTCGCTGTGCTTATTTTCTGATTAAATCGTAATCAGACATAGGAAAGTGAGAGGCTAAATATAATCAATTTGAATTCTCTTTGTGGTTCCACAACTTGTTGCACTCAGTTGCCGTACCACAAAAAACTACATAAATTAATTGCTGGGGTTATATATGTGGTCATTATATAATTTGGACGACATGACTAATGATATGAAATCAAATACAATTATGTATGTATCACAAACTAAATCTAATCGTCAGAAAATGGATATGTGCTTCATTTTATTAAACATAACCATTTCGAGTACTTCAAGGTGCTGATAACTCATTAATATTGAGAATATGTGATAAGAAACTCAAATAAAAGATTAAGTTTCAAATATCAACTAGGGCGCTCAAATAATACATGTATCTCAACCTCAACATCTATAGTGTTCGCAGAGTTAAGATTCGTTTACTTTGTCGGTTCCCCATGGTGTTGCTGATATAGATAATCTGCAGAATTAATTGCGCTGCCCTCGGCATGCCGTTGCTGTCCTCGTTTTTTTTTTTATATGCTCAATTGATCATTTGACATTAACATGTTGACTCACGACGGGCGGCAGTCAGTGGCCATTGTGACGGCAATTGAGTGGTTCGAGCACACATAATTTTCGACTGTCGCGTAGAAGCGCGCTCGTCAAGATTCAGTACTTTCGGCAATTGGAGCAGTTCAAGCTGCATGCGCAGGAGACGGCGCCAACTTCAAATGACAACAACCACAATAGGCAAAACTGGAACGGCGGCGGGGAGTTCGAGGATGATGGAGATAAGGCGCAGGTCACCCCCTGCTTGCTATTAAAGCGGCAACGTAATCTTTTCGATTTGGTTGCACTGTGCGATATGCCCGTCAACCGTTACGCCGGCGAAAATTGGATTATTGAGGAGTACTTTGTCGATCATGACGGTGACTATCTAGTGAGTGTGCAAATGAGAGCGACTCTCTCTATTTCTCTCCCTCTCGATCCCTTTGAATGGTTTGCATGATGCCTGCCCTACACACACCTCCCCATCACACATACTTACTCTCTCCCAGTCTGCCTCAGTCTCTCGCTCTCTCTCTCTCTCTGTCTGTCTCTCTCTGGTTAGAGAGATGCTCAGTGTTTTACGCCTGTTCGTTGACAGCTGATCGCATTGCGCGCGCAGCTGCTCCACCTAGCGCCTCTGTTTGCCATTTGCTCAGCAAGCGCTTTTCGCCGTCGCCATTGGGGTAAATTAAAAATACCACAGATGAAAAATCTACTTCTCGCTCGGGATGTGTTTTTCTTTTCGATTGAGCATTTTCCAAATCTGAAAATGAAACAGAAACAGATTCAAATCTTCGTTTGTCGGTTGTGTATCGTTGCCCATCGCCCGTCGGTTCGTTGTGGCCTTTAGCTAACGTGTAACGGTACGTGTTCTACACGCGTCTCCTCCTCTCTTTCGCTCTCTCTTTTTCTTTCTCTCTCTCCTTTTAATTTATCTGCGACTATCTCTTTCTGGCTCACTAACTTTTGCGACTGCTGTCGCAAATTTGTTTATAATTGTATATGTGTTGCGTGTGTGCTGCGTGTGTGCTGCGTGTGTGCTGTATGTGTGCGTGTGTGTTTAGTATAGGGAAAAAATCGTCTAAATAAATTTGTAGCGATTACTTCACATGAATGTCTAATGAAAACGCATTTGGGTTTGATCAAAACCAAAAGACAAATGCATAAAAAATACATTTTAGAACTAAAAAAAACATGAAAAAAAAACCTAAAAACAACTGTTAAACATCAGGCGTGACATAATCGGACCATCCAACAATTTAAAAAAAAAAATTGCGAAAATTTAAGTGCTTTAAAAATAAAATCGAACCAGCAAGAACAGGCGACAACAACGTAAACTACAAAAGTGCCGCAAAAAGCAACAAGTACTACAAATTACTTGAGCAAATTCACAACATTGTCTCCACAACCGTCGCAAATATTTCGCAATTGTGTTTTAATGTTCGTAGCCAAATAAAAAATAAAATCAGGTGTATAAAAACTTAAAATTGGAGCCTGAACTTTGCACTTTTACGAGTAGATAGATGGCCACAAGAAAGATACAAACACATTTATGTTAGACAGCTAGCAATTGAGAATATGGGAAAAAGAGGAAGAGCAACAGTCAAATACACAGCGGCCAAGCAAATCAAAACAAAAACTCAAAACTAACAAACAGCGTCAGCAACATACAAGAACAATACCAACACAAACAACAACAACTTATGACTTACACAAATGGAACCACACACGCGTTAAATATGTACTAAATATATACATATGTGTATGTGGTTGTATATGTGCATCAGAGATCAGCAGGGAATATTCATCGGACAGCAGCAGCAACAGCTAGCGGGTAGTTCCATCGTACTGATCTTTGATGCTACCTCTTCTTCTCGCTGAGCAATTTTCTTTAGTTATTTTTGTAATGTTTGGATTTATTTTTGGAACGCGCGTTTATTTCCACAAAAACAGCAAAAAGTCAAGCACATATTGCCCATATATGAAATGAGACAGCTATAGGGAGGAGGTCGCGTTTTTCCTTGTTTTTCATTTTAGCCAACGTAATGTGTGTGTGTAATGTTTAGATTTGACAAGCGAAAAATCTGCAAAACATGCTACAGTAAAATCTCTCTAAAAACATGAAAATTAAAATTAAAAAAAAAACTACAAAATTATGAAATTTAAATTTAAATATTTCATTTATTTTTGGAAAAGTTTAAAAGATATATGTAAAAAAAAAACTTTATGCACAGAAATTATGAAATAAGTTAATCTTTCAAAAAAATCTTAGATATAAATATTTGATTATTGCGGGAGGTTTCACTGTACTGCGATCACACACATGCACACGTGTCTATATATTTACATATGTAGCACGTAGAATACACGACTACTGCGCCAATTTACGTGCGTTGTCGTCTTTTTTTTTTTGTTTTTTTGTTAAAAATAAAAACAGATTTTGTACCGAACTGAGAGAACACTCTTGGCAGGCGAATAAGCAGGCAGGCAACTAGCAAAATAAACTATACACTTATAGCTATATATATGTATGCCAACTATGTATGTATGTATATGCATACATATAGACAATATGTATTTCCCATATATATGTACATATATCACAGGCAGGGCCGTCACTCACTTGTACATACATACGACATGTAGAGTCACCCAATCGCCGTGTTATCTCTCCAGCGCTCTCTCCTACGCTTATCCCATATATAGGGCAAGGTGTTGGCTTCATATGGTGGGAGCATTGGCGGATGCTGCAGGCGTGTTAACCAGGAATTGGTGAGAGGTTGATCTGCTTATAGGTGGATATGGCGCCCGGATCAATGAGCTCATTGCTGTTTACGATGTGTGATTTGTTGTCTGTATGTCGAGTGCTTAATATGACAGCACACGGTTTCAGGTATATGCATCGCTTACATATAATATATGTGTAAATACATATATTCATATATATATCTGCTTGTATTTGTAGCGCAATGGGCGCCATTGACATGGGAGGAAAAGAGTGTTTTCCTTTTTTTCCTTTTGACTTTTTGTTGTTGGCAACTCGCTGATCAATTAATAAGTCACATCGAAACTAAACGACAAATAGCATTTGCCAAAATGCCAATGAGGCATTGACATTGAGAGTCGCTTCTCCCCTTAACCCACCAATCCACCGATTCACGGATCTATCGTATCGACGATCTTCGATCTTAACAGGGCTATCTATCGAGCAGGTTTCTTTATTGCAAACGCCAGCAGCTTCGCGAGTCGCGTCGAGCAAGTCGAACCCAACGCAATTCACATTTGGATATTATATTTGCCAGTGAAAAGTTAGATAACAGATTCACACAGATACCCTACCAGACTGTCCATATACCCAACAAATATATCGCGTATTCTGCAATCGACCGCGATGTCCGACGAACTAAGCGAATTGATCGCACTCAGCTGCCCGGATCTCACTGCTCGACCCGAGGGCAGTCACGATATCCAGCGTCGCCTCAGCATCAAACAAATGACAGCCACGGAGTTAACAAATCTGCGTGCTGCAGCAGCTGCCGAGGCCGAGGCGCAGGCTCGAATTCAAGCCGAGGCCAAGGCGCGTGCTCTGGCCGAGGCACGGGCGCGTGTGACCGCCGAAGTTGAGGCGAAGGTCCGAGCTCTGGCCGAGCAGCAGGCTCGCGTGGCCGCCGAAGTTGTGGCCAGAGCATGTGAACTTGCCGAACACGAAGCTAACGAGCAGCTGCAGCGTGTCGCGGAGCAACAATGTAAAATGCAAGAGGAGCAACAAAGAAAAAAAGATACCACGCCCAGTCCGTCTGATGCAGTGCGTGATCATCCCATTTCACTGCCCAACATTCTGGACGATGCCGTGGAAATGCATTTGCTAAACGCTAGCGAATGCAATCCACCCGTATCTGGACAGTTCTCATCACCCCCCAAGACCAAAACGCAATTGGCCGACTCAATTGAGTTGCTGCGCATGCAGCGGGCAGCTCGAGACGCGCGCTCCCAGCATTGCAGTCGGGAGCGCAGCATGTCGCCAGCGGCGCGACATCATGAGAGAAGCGCTGCACCTGAACGACTGCACAGTTCCAGCATTTGCAGCATTGATTCGGCCCGCGCCAGTGCCAGTGTCAGTGGAAGCGTCAGCGTTAGTCGTCGTGGCAGCACCGCCAGCGCGCTGAGCAGTGATCCCGCAGCTGATCTGTCAGCACTACCCAAGTTTCCGCTGTCGAAGACCGTGTCTGCTCCAATCATAAATTTACGTCGCAGCAGTCTGACTGCACTATTTCCGGGTCCATCGCCGCTTGTGACTCCGGAGCCAACTCTGCACACCAATCCAGAGATGGCGCCAGTGGTGGACACTCCAAGGCCGGGCAGTCACGAGGATGGATATCGCGATATACCCAGTGGTAAAACGGTGCATCGCACAAAGACCCCACCGCCAGTGGGTGCCAGCTTGGGAGTGTGCCTCAAAAGGGTCACGGCGCCCAGCGGCTCGATAACCATCAAGCCCAAGGAGCCCAATATGCTGGGCGTGGTGTTGCGCCGGGTCGAAAAGAAGACAGTGCCACAGAAGAGCATTCTGGATGATGACAAACCATTGTATCACCTGTCCATTGTGCGCAGCGATCACAAGGAATATAAGCCGGCGCCAAAACCAATACCAAAGCCCACACCGCCGGCGGTTAAGCCCTCGCCGGGAGGCATCCTAACTGGGCCGCAGGTGGTGCGCACCGTCAACCGTCCCGTTGTGATGCCTGCTAAGCCGCAACGGCCACAGATAGGTGTGCCCATAACCATTACGAAAATCGAGGGTGATAAGATAATTATAATCAAAAAGATTATTGTGCCGAAGAACAGTAAGATACCGGAACAGTATCTGCAGGTTGGTTGTCTGTCTGGTGTACGGTGTCTCTGGTGTTTGGTGAATCTGTTGTCCAGTTCTCCGTTTAGTGTCAGTGGGTGTATCCAACACAATATATTCCACCTCTCCTCTGTGTTCTCGAATTGTATTTGAATTTGCCTCGTTTTTGCTGCTACATTCGATTTTATTATCGTTAAACAAACTCATCAAATATAAAGAACGCACACACACACACACACACACATATGTATATATACAATATATATATATATATATATATACTACGTATGCTGTCTGATTGTTGCATTGCTTATATGCTTTTTTAATAAATCGTTTATTCAATGTTTATATTATAACGGAAATCGTTCTGTGATAAGAGTTTGGCATTGTTTTTGAGCGGAACTAGAACTGGTCTTAGATTTATAATTAGTTCTCGCGACTAAAGTAATGGAAATCATTCAGAGTTAGGGATTTGAGATTGCTCTACGTGGAACTGTGTACTAGGACCAGTTGTTGTTGTTGGCTTGTGGTACTAGTACACAGCTCCTGCTTTCTGCTCCGCAGTTGCGCGTGCTCTCCTCCAGTTGCTTCAATGAGTCAAGATGCTGGCAAGGCCAATGCCAATGCCATCAAATCAACTCAGCCGGAGGCACCAAATGCTGTGTGCCCCAGCAGCAGCGCCGCAATGAGACCAAGTGAAGAATCATTCGCGTCGTCATCGTCGCCAAACATTATGCAGAAGCCAACGCCGCCGCCCGCGAGCGGACAGCAGTCTTTCTTTCATGTCGTTTCGCCGCAGTTCGCGTCCGTATTTTCCTCCAGTTTGCCGGAAAGTAAGTGCGCGGTTCGTTCGCCCATCTCGTCGCCATTGTCGCTGCGCAAAAATCGCCCTCTGTTGCCGGCAAGTCCCAAGTCGACTCCGCCACTGCCACGTAAACATCATCCGATGGCGTACAATGCGGCCACAGGCGCCATCACAACGTCCTCGCGTACAATGGCCACCATTGCGAGCAGTCCCGCCTCGAGTATATCGCTATCGTCCTGTAGCACGCCATCCTCGTCACCTCCGCCGCCAGTGCCATGTCGCGCACCCAAGCAGAAGCCAAACCCCAACGCTAAAATTCCTGGTGAGATCAATCTGGATAAGCTGCTTCAGCAGCAGCAACAGTTGGAGGAGAAATCGGCGGCGGCCACCAGCAGTGCCAAGCATGATGCTAATTTCTATGATGCTGAGATCGAGATGATGAACAAGTATTTGAAGAGTCTGCCCGACTATAGTGAATTGGATCGTAAACTGCATCAGGAGTTCAAGGAGTGTGAGGATCTCTATGATCGGCTAAAGCGCCAGCAACAGCAGCAGCCGTTAACCAAATCCAATTCACATCAATCAATGCCACTGAAGACGTCGCATCCCGCCCTGTCCAGCGCTGCCAGCACTGGCCTCTCCAAATCGTCGTCCATAAATTTTGCGAACAACCTAACATCGAATCGAGCCCCTCGCCCAGCTTATCCCTCAATATTTGCCCAATCGAGTGGCAGTGAGCTACCCAAGCTGCAGCGCAGCATATCTAGCTCCAATATGCCCATGGGCACGCCCAATTCCGGTCCTCTGCGCCCACTTGACGACCAGAAGAATAATCTGATGAGCGACTCGAATTTGTCGGTCAACAAACAGCTTATGAACGAATTCTGGAGCGAGAATCTCTGCAGCTCGCAGAAGCGTCAGACACCAAAGCGCACCTTCTGGAACTACGAGAAAATCTGCGGTGCACAGCTGGGCGATGCTGGACAGCCTTTCAAGGTGGATGCGAAGACGGCCAAAAAGCTGGCCATCTTTGATCCCACTGTTGCCGAGGCGGCACAGAAAGAGTTGCAGAAGCAGCTGCCGCAGGCGGCACAGCAATCGTTGCCGTCGAGCCATCGCCTACAGAAGAACGCCTCGTTGTCGCATTTGGATCTCAAGGTCAGACAGGCCGTGACCAAGGATGATCTCTACAAGCTCATCGTATGCAACGAACAGTCGCCCACGTCACCATTCACCAGTCGAGTGCCCGTCAAGCATCCGCAACAGCTACAACAGCAACCGCAGCAACAACAACAACAGCCATTGGCGGTAACTGCCACTCAGATGCTCAACAAAAGCGTCTCCATGACGCATGTGCCAGGAGGTGTCAGTCAGGCGACAACGCCGCTGTTGCGCAGTTCCAGTCGCACACACATACCCTGCTACATGAAACATCTGCCATCGCTGACTCGCAGCACATCCAACTCGGCAATATTGCTGCCCACAACAACAACAACAGCGTCAACGGCTACAGCTGCAGCAGCCACAGCAACGCAGCCGCCAGTCCGCAAGGAGCCACTGCCACTTAAGCAACAGCAATCTGTTGCAAGCAGTAAACCAAATGCAGGTGTACTTAAAAGCTCCAGCAGTTCCTGTGTACCATCGCCGCGATGTGCTGCCGCACTCTTTCGCCGACCTACGGAAGCGACAGGCAAACAAACAGTCGCTGCAGCAGCAACCGCACAAGTTCCTCCTCCACCGCAGGCCGAATCGTCCAAGGAGTGCGCCTCTTTGGAACGCAAGTCGGAGAAGAGCAACAGCACTGTCAGCAGCAGTAGCTTTACTGTAACCAATTGCTGTACCACGCATTTGCCGCAGCTATCCAAGTTTACTTCATCCTTTCACATACCCTCAACAGTAGCAACAACTGCAGCAGCACCGTCGCAGCAGCAACAGCAACCAATTGTCAACTCGGATCAGCCAACTACAACGGCGTCAACAACGACAACAACAGCATCATCATCAGCAGTACCATCATCAACAACGGCATCATCCTCATCAACGTCATCAGCAGCGACAAAGCGTCAAAAAGATGTCGACAACAAGCAAGAAAAATGTCTGAATGACATGCTAAAGCTAAAGAGCAACAACAACATCAACAACAGTGGAACTATGTCACAGTCGCTCACAGTTGAGCACAAAGAAGACGCTGCAGCAGCTAGCAGTAGCGGTGGCGTTAAATTTACAACTGAGTCGCAAATACCCGTGCCAGTTCAGCTGTACGATCCGCAGAAGCCGCTGTTGCAGCAGCAGCAGCAAAGGATGGCATATCCAATTGGCAAGTCCAATTCTACCTCTCAGCTACCCATGGGCTATCAGCGACTGATGCAACAACAACAGCAGCAACAACAACAGCAGCAACAACAACAGCAGCAGCAGCATCAACGACAGCAACAACAACAACATTATCCGCAGCAGAAGCGACCATTTTTAAATTGGAACTCATTTGCCTGCTCAGCTATGAATGGCAGTATCGATCCCTTCCAGCAACATCCGCACAAGCTGCAGCAATCCTATTCCTCTTCGCATGTGGCCAAGCAGGCGCCGAAATCCAGCAGCGGCCTGGCCATGTTTATGCAAAAGAACACCAACAAGGAAAACAAATTTGGGCAACCACTGCATCAACAGCCGCAGCAGCAGCAGCAGTTGCCAGCTGGCATGGCACCTCAGATGTATGGCAACAGCTATCAGGCTATGATTAATACAAAGCCAACTTATCAACGCGTCGGTGGTGGTGGTGCACCGCTGACCCACTCGGCATCCTTTAGCTCCGCACAGCGGCCAAGTATAATGCAACCGCAGCAGCAAAACTTTGGTCTGGGCATGATGAGTCGCAACTATTACAATCTGCCCAAGCAACAGCAGCAGCAGCTGCAACAACCACAGCAACAGATGCAGCAGCAATCGGCACCGCACGAGCGAAAGCCACTGCAGACCTTCGATCCATATGCGTACCTCAAGCCCAGCCAGAGTCAGGTGGTGCACCCGGTCAAGTACCAAGTCCAGACTCAACCACATCCGCATACGCAGTTTCTCAACGCTTCCGGCGCTGGTGGTGCGGCGCTTCAATACGATCCGAATACAAATACGCAATTGTTTTATGGACCACTGCCGCCTTCATCGGCATCGGGCATGCAACCACAGGCAGCGCAACAACCGCAGCAGCAGCAACAACAGCAACAGTCACTACAACAAAGCAATTCTGTCATATTCAGCCACTCAAAACAACATTTACACCAGCAGCAACAACAACCACAACTACAGCAACAGCAACAGCAAAATGAAATGTCCAAGTCCGCTTTGGGCCTGCATTTCATCGAGGTAGATTCAATGCGCAACAATATAATTGTTTTTTTTTTTTTTTTTTTTTAATTATTAGTTATGCGTTTATTGTTTGTTTGTTTGTTGCACATGTGTCCGGAATGCTGACGCGTTTTACTTACTACTGCTAACTAACAAGCCCATTAGAAACGATTCCATCCCTGCTCGGAAGCAAATCTGCCTCTCAAAATAGAAGCGCTGACTCATTGGCAATCCAAAAGGCCACCGCGCTCATTACTTGTGGCCTCTTCGCGCTCTTCTCGTTGTTAAGTAGTTGTTCATTGTGGGGGCCAAATACATAATTTGTAACGCGCACTTCCTGTGCGAAAAATGGCCCTACTCTCACCTTCTTCTATCGCCTTGCCTTCCATTGTCGCCGCTCTCTCTGTCTCTCTCTCACTATCTCACATATGTGGCCTCTCTCGTCAGACTCTTGCACTTGTCCCGACGGCGACAGCGTTGCACAATCATTAGTTGAAAAAAAAATTAATTAAAAAAAAACACCAATCCGAAATTCAATGTCAATTTTGTGGTTCGCTAAAAATAGCCTTACACTTAATTTATGTTGTTTATTTTGTGCAAACATTTAAAAACACTTCAAATTTATTTCTTTTTAAAGTTCCACAGCAATCGTTTTAAATTTAACGCCTGCTACTGATTTTTGTTTAAATATTGCCAAATTGCTTGCCTTTAAAAAATTAACAACAAAAACATAAAGCATACTTATAGCGAACATGGGCCGTGTTCGCTTCTTCTCTGAACTATACAGTGAAAGATATACAGACAAACTCAACAAAATCTGATTGCTCTTTGTCACTTTTGAAATTAACGGGCTTTAAGATGAGTTCTGTCTTAGATTAATGGGGTTCATATTGGTTTAAACAATTTTGAAAAATTAACATTATAATTACATATACATAACATTTTTGGACACTGCAATGAATTTTAAGATTATTTATAAATTAATTAGAAGAAACTCTCCAATATGTATTATATCTAGTTGTGGAAGCTCTTTTTAGTATCAAAGTGCAACAATTTTTTGGCATAGAGTATTTCTGAAACAGATTTGAGCTATTTGATGTTGGCTTTTTTGCCTTGCCGTCTGCTTGTGGTTAAGATTATTTGCTACCTAGCAAACAATAATAGAAACAGGCCGCAAACGAAGCAGCAACTGTGCAGCAGCAGCAGCAGCTGAGACTGCGGCAGCATCAACATCGTCATCAGCTCTCCCGCAGTGGGCACAAACAAGCGCACGGTTCAGAGATCGAAACGGAGCGTGTTCTAAGTTTCGCCCTGAGCACATACTCGCCAGCTACTTTGGCGCTGTCGTCGTTGCGATATTTTTCAATTTTTATAATTAGTATTTGTGGCGTGCGCTTTCGTAAATGTTGCGCTGATTTCGGATTGTTTTCTGTTTTCTTGAAAACGCAAAGACGCGCTGCTTGATCGAAAGAAAATAATAATATTCAGAAAAATCGTCAAAATTAATCGCGTATATTTCGACTGCCAGCTGGTAAATGGCTCTAAGTGCGTGTAATTCAGAAATCGAAAATCGAAATAACCACAAAATTGAAGCTGAAATAATAATTAAATTCGATTTGGAATCGCAATCAAAATTGTCGCTGCTTCTGTTGTGTGTCTATTTCTGTCGAATAGCTGCCAAATATCGTACAATTTCAATTATTTTTACAACACATTAATACGCTCTTTATATGTAAATACGTATATTCTATTATACTATACTTAACTTATACAGTACAATACATTTTCTTTCGGCACGACGACGACTAGTAAATGCCAAAAACAAAACCTGCCAGTAGCATCAACAGCAATAAAAATCGAAAATTTTAGTACATCCAATGAAATAGATCAAGTCAGAGGAGGAACTCAACTAGCCCGCTATTTAAATACTACGAATCGTTATCCCGATCAGTCCTTCTCGCCACTCCCACATGATGTGCTGCTCACATGCGTCAATTAATACAATAAATATGTGTGTATATAATTAGTATTATCGGATTTTCGTCATAGCGAGGAAAACAAAAAAAAAATAAGCAAGTAAAAAAAAAGATAACAAATCCCACGCGCAAAAAATGGCTACATTTTTAAGTCGTTTCCATCGGGAAAAAAGCGAAAAGATTTTGCCAAAAGCTGTGAATGTTGAAAGCGGCAGCAAGAAAACAGCTGATTTGGAGACGGCAGCGTCGACAGCGACGCCGGCAGTATTGGCCACAGCAGCAGCAGCAACTCAGACGCGGCCACAACGCCGCTACATGCGCAGCGCGACGGCGGCAAGCGTTACGCAGCTTCTCTCTGAAAGCTGCAACAGTTTGCTGCAGCGCTTTCGACGCAATCCGAGCGAACGACCTGATAACAAACAGCAGCAGCGACAACAGCAACAACAACAACAACAGCAGCGTAATCGGTAATCGATGCAGAAGAAACGAAGCAAATGAATTACATACATACACACACTACACACATACACGTATAAATTATTTTTAATTTTGCGGTGGTTTTTTTTTTCTTCTCTTTAATGTTGCCGCATTTCGTCAAACAACAAAAACTCGGTCAAAATGTTGCCAGACGCGCGTCGCAGCTCTCATCATTTATTTTATTTTCATTTGATTTCTTTTTATTTTTGTATTTTTCGTTAATTTTAGTATGTAATTTGCCCCATTGTCGTTTGCAGTTAGTTGCAGCGCAGCTACGCGCTGCTTCGTTCCCCAAACGCGTTCTACTCTTCGGCAAGGGGCCAGTTATGTAAACCATCGAGTCGTGTCGAACTTTATTTTATTTTATTTTGTTGGTGTAGAAGTGTGAAAATATTATTTTGAATGTTGTGTACAATTGCCAAGAGTCTTGAGTTAATTGGTCATTTGTGGTTATTACGGTCTGGACTGGAGTGTCCAGTCGAACAATAGCCAATAAAGAATGAGGAAGACTGAGAGATGATTGTAAAGTTGCCATTAAGACAATCAATTCAACTGCAATCATTTACATAAGAAGAGTCTGTCATTTAACAATTGAGAGAACGATCTGTAATTCTATTTGGGTTGCTGCCTACAAATGACAGTTTCGTTTTCTATTCATTTATGTTTTCGAGGTCTTTTACCTAGCACAATGCCATCTATCATATCTATATCCATACATACAGCGCAAGTTTATGTGTACAATGTGTACTTATGTTTGCATATATTTAATTAATGACTGTGTGATTAAAAGTTGTAATTAAAAAGTTTTTTATTAAATATTGCAAATGATTTTAATAAAGCTTTTTAAAGAGCTTTCAAGTTTGCCAGCCCAGAGTGTGTCGACTCTCTTGTGTGCTTAGAATTAAATTCAATGCTTCCTTCTACGCCATTGTCTCTCTTTCGATTTCTCTCTCTCTCTCTCTCTCTCTCTCTCTGTCTCTCCCTCTTCATTTCCCTATGTCGCTCTCTTTAGATCTATGTGCTTTTAGTGCATTCGCTATGTGGTATTTATTTTTACTGCGCGGCATTCTTAAAATACATAAAACGTAATTGTTTCGCCTTTACGACTTTGTTCTTTTTGTTTTTGTCAACGAAGAGTTCAAGGCTTTTCCTCCAACCATTTTACCGACAGACTCTCGATCGTTTCCTTGTTTTATAAAATGACGGAAACGAAAAGCTCTGCGCTCATTCCATGAGTTCACCAAATGCATTTTAAGGAGAAGCTATTAACAGAAGAATTCATTTGAATACACCCACTCATTCTTATACACTCTCTCTCTCACTTTCTCTATTTCTCTGTGTGTGTGCGTGTGTGTGAAATGTTCTCCTTGTCTACCTCGCACAGCTGCTTCGTCTGCTACTGGGCAAGTGCGCAATATTTTCACACTTTTTCACAAAAATAAAAATGATTCCTCAATATTTTTGTATGGCCGCGGTATATTTTTCCTATATTTTCCTATACACCCAATGTGCGTCTCTGCGCATTTTCGTCGTCGCTTGAATTTCGATCGAATTTTCCTCAGTTATTATTTGGTCCGTGTCGTGGAAACGCGCGATCGTCGCGATTCACTCGCGTGGAAAATACCAAATGCCAAAATTACACCTACAACAATCGACACAATTGAAAAGAAAGAATCAGGGGGAGCTTTAAGTGCGTCATTAGCAATTCTTGTTTTGTTTTGGGCTCTTATAGTGAAGCGGCCATAGCCGAGGATAACACCACCATCAGCAGCAGTAGCAAAACCAACAATAAAGATAGCAACGAAATCAGACGCAGTGGCTCGAAAACCCCAACGAATGACAACAGCAACAACAAGACAATCAGCAAAAACAAAAGTAATACTGCAAAACAACAAAAACGTCGTCGCAGCTCGGAAAAGACTTCCAGCGGTCGAAGACGCTCGGAAGCCGAAAAAGATAGGGACAAGGAACGTGACAAAGATTGGGAACGGGATCAACACAACACAATGAGCGATCGCCACAGACGTTACTATGCTGGCGGTGGCCTAGGCTATCATCCGATCAGCACAACCAGCGGCAGTGGGGGGAGCAGCAGCGGCGCCCTTATGGGTCGCTATCAGAAGAGCTCCACAACGGCCAATGCACTGGACAGACTGCGTACCCATCTGAGCCCCGTGGGTGGCTACTATAAATCGACGATACGTGGCTTGGGCGCTGCAGGCAATAGGCGTGAGCTAGACGACGTTAGTATAACATGCAGTGTGGATGCCAATGGAGAGCGGCGATGCGTACGAGTTTTTTGATCGGAGCCAGGCAGTTAGACCCGTGACATATTGTCCGAGAATTCTCTATGGAAAATACTTGAAATTATTGCTTGTTTTCACCTGTCACATGAGTCATGGCAAAGTCACTGTCCCAATTCTGTCACAGCTTGAAGAACGCAGGGAGAAAAATAGACATCGAGATATGTATATATATATATATATATATATATATATGTATATGTGTTGTGCATGTGTGTTTGTGTGTACTCATGCATATATCATATGTGTATAGCAGGTGTATATAGATAGATAGTATATACCCATGGATGTATATATCTGTGTTGATTATGCATAAAATACACATATTTTAATACATTTGATGCCCACACAAACGATTTTATAGCGCTTCTATATGTTCTCTATATATCTTCCTACTTGCCGTGTGCGTTTACGCTACTGAAAAATGTATTTTCGATTCCAACCCAAAATGTCCATGCGCCTCTCACTTCTCCTCGTGTGTCTGTCTGTCGCTTGAGTCTCTTGCTCTCTCAGTCTATTTGGCTAACGTATAAAAAGCTATTCACAATTTCACGTATCTGCCAGTTATATATATATAAACTCTGAAGGTCGGCGTGCCGTGGATTTTTGTTTAGATTTCGCTAGGCGTTCTAAATAAAATAGACTTGCCTACCCGCCCCAAGCAAGTCACAGTGCCCGCCCACTCTTTCATGCAATGTTTTGTTAGAGAAAGCTGCTGGATAGACGCTCAAAATGCGAGTGAAATTATATGAAACTAAGTAGTCCAAGCACTGTTATTAGCCACAACCGAAAATGCCATTTAAATGGGTCTGCGGATTGCGTATTCGCACTCGCACTCTCGCTAGGTCTAGGTCTAATCCCCTGGCTCCTTCTCTGCATGCCTCTGTATCAGACAGAGCGTAAAATATTTAACGAGCGTTGTCGTCGTCGCCATCGTCTTCAACGTTTCCATTGGTTTCACACGAGCGCTGCTTAAAAAGCACTTTCCTTCTCAATTAAATCCCCAACAATCGACTGAACGGTTTCTCTTCTTGTGACGCACAGCGTCGCGCAATGCAATTGGACAAAGATAAGACGCCCACATTGTCGGCCGTTTCGCGCCTGGAGAACAAATATTCCGACATATTAGAGCGGGCGGCTGGACGACGCCGCCACGAGGAGGATCGGGACAAGACTTTGGAGCCGGATGATTATGGTGCCAGCTCCAGTGGGTTACTGCGAAGCGCCACCTCCCATCAGCTGGGCAAGCCGAAGCTCTCGTCGAGTTCCTTCAACGCTGCCGATCGCAAAGAGCGCACACCTTACAGAACTCGCGCCCAACGTCAGCGCTACATGGCGGATTCCACGGACAGCGGTTACTTGACCAGCGGCAATCGATTGCTGGATGACAACTATCCGCTGGACTACACTCAGAGTCGCTATCAGCCGCATCACGACTATCATGATGCACTTCGTGCAGGGGGCGCCACTGGGTATCCATCAAGTCGCTATGGTCGCTATGAGGAGGACAAGGCGCTGAACTCGGCACGCTTAAATCGTGCCTATGGCCGCAACAAGACCAATGTGCTTTCCACAGATCTGCCGGACAGTGGGCAACCGGAGGAGCGTGCTCCCCGCAGTCGATTTGCCAATCGTCGCAGGGAGCAGCCACCTCCGTTGGAGCTAACGGCCGAAGATCGTGAGATTCTAGCCGATGATCGGTCGTCGGAAGACAATGCGGCCATTCTGTTGCTGCTGCGCGAGGACAATCAGTTCCTGGAGGCGAAGAAGTTTGAGGAACGCATGCGCAAGCGACGCGAACTGAAAGAGCGTGTCAAGCGCATGGATGAACTTGCAGCAGATGCCAAGAAGACTGAGGCAGCAGCAGCAGCGGCGGCGGTGGCAGCTGTCGCAGAAGCCGAAGCAATTGAACAGCAGGCGGCCAAAGAAGCTGCTGCGGTGGCAACAGCAGCAGCAGCAGCTGCTTCGGTGGCAGCAGCATTGGCAAATGCAGTGGTGGAGGCCCCCAAGAAAAAGTCGCGCAGCAAAAAAGTAACTAACGATGATAGCGATGCTAGCAGCTCATCCACGTCAGAGAGTAGCTCTGACGAGGCCGATAGTGAGCCCGAAACAGCAACAACTGGTGTCCAACTAACCAACACAGCTGACATTTCACAGAAAACCAAAAGCATTATAAACAAGGCCAACACTCCTACCAATTACTCTCTCAATGGTACTATAATTCCAACAACCATCACTAGTAACAACAACAACAACAACAACAACACGACCTCATCTAGTAACACCACCAACACCAACACCATCCCCTCTGCTCTATCAAACCTTTCTTTGCGCGACACGGCACCGACAGTCAACAGCAGCAGCAGCAACAAGAGTCGTTTTCTGCTCAATTCAGATCGCAATAACAACAACAACGACCTGTCCAAATATAAGCCCAGCAATGTCCTGCACTCGTCCAGCTCTGGTGCGCTTGCCTTTGGTGGTATTGGGGCGCGTCTAGCTGCAGCGGACACACGTCGCCAGCAGCAGCAGCAGCAGCAGCGGTATCAGGCCGCCAGTTCACGCACTGCTGCTGTGCTAAGCGAGTTTGAACGCTACAAGCCCAGCAGTGGTTCGGGCTATCTCCACGATACCTATAGCGGCAGCAGCAGCAGTAGCCGACGTCCCAATGCTCTGGGCAGCTCACTCTATCAGCGCCAGCAATTGGATCCCTATCAGCAACAGCAGCCAACGTCGTCGTCGTCCTCGCATTATCTGCAACAGCACGATCAGTATCTGCTGTCAAAGAGCGCCACCTCGTCGGCGCTGTTCCATAGGTCACGCATTCCAAAGACACTCTCGACCTTTGTAAGCCACTCGATGCATATTATTCGAAGCAACTTGAGCTTTATGAAACGCGCCATATCCGCATCTTACATCCACCGCTTCCTGTCCGCCCGCTCAACCGGCCTGAACACAACTTACAGTATTGCTAACAAACAAAGCGCGCCAAGCTGCGCTTCTGTTAACTAACAGCCAAATATTAACGCGTTTTCTCTCTGTGTGCATGTAAGAAAACTTGATTAAAAATGCTTTTCTTCTCTATCGATATATTGCAATGAAATGCTTAATTTTCCTTTTACCAAAACATACGCAAAAAAGAAAATATATTCAAAATACACTTATAGATTTATACAAATTTCAAAGTATACAAAATATGATGTGATCTAAAAGCCAATTACAATTTATAGCTGTAAGCGAATGCAATTAATTTATGGTTCGTTTATTTGATTTATTTGTATTTTTTTTTTCTAATATTACCCAAGACACAAAAGCACTTGTTTTTGTGCAGCATATACCCGTAAATACATATGTGTATACATGCATTTCTATGTGTATATATACAAAAATGTTATTTGATATTTGTTGTACATGTTTTTATTGAAAATATTAACCATTTATGTAAAACACAAAATCTTTCTCTCCAAAAAAAAAAAAAAAAAAAAAATGTCCGAACTAATTTTCTTATCGAACAAACGAAACGTATTTTTCTCGTGTTTTTTCTGAATATGATGATGAAAATCACAATGATGATGATGATGTGTTGATGTACAAACAACTTGATGATGATGAAATGATGTAAATGGTTGGTTTATGGAATGTCTGTACTCTGCGGATTAATTGTGAATTACGCATTTTGGTGATATGATGGTAATTGGAAATCTGGAATTGCTGTGGTGCCAACGCGGGATCGTCTGCCGGATATATATTTGTATATATGATCATCTGATTGGCTGGATATCTGGATACTGGATACTGCCTGGCGACCCATAAAATGTGTTTTTTTTTTCTTTTTTCTCTTTCTTTTTTGTTTCTTTTCTCTCTTTCAAATTTGCATACTATGACACACGCACCTTATGTATTCGTCTATATGACTGCCATCAACAACAACAACAACCACGCCCCCTGCTACAACAACGTCTTACAACCCACTACCAAAAAAACGATCAAACCTAACTCGCTAAATATTCGTCCTCGTCGTCGCCGCCCCTTCTATATCAACGGATAAATGCACCTACCCGCAATCGCACCGCCATCGCCCACCACTCGACAACCACTCTTCGAACGATCGCCCAAAACAGACAGCAAAGCCCGTCATTCAAGATGATGCTGATGGTCACTTAATTTACCACAACGGAGACATTCTCCACCACAGATGTTCGTGACAATTTTTTTCGTTTTTAATTTTTCCATATTTATGTTTAGAGATTATACTTTCCAAGTTAAAAGCAGACAATGAAGAAAATACTGCAGCACTTTACTCTTCTACTCGTAATTCACATATAGTTTTCAACTATCCAAGTTTTCTTTATTATTTCTTAATTATCTTTCAACAAACTCATCGCGTGCGCCTTTTGGCACACCGAAAAATTTCACACAATTTTCGACAGCTTCATTTAATAATTTCCCCAAAGAAAGAAACAAAAGATAAGGAGGGAAACAAAATAACAAGTTGAACTTAAATTAAACTTTACAAAATTTTTCTTTTGCCTGTAAAAATTAAATTGAAGTTTCTCACATATACACACACTTACATACACACGCGAAATATATTTCCCGTACTTTTGGCATATAATTAATGAAATAATATTGAAACTGAAAACTTTTCCGTCTACATTTTGTTAAGTGCAGTTTAAATTTAGAGCTTTTAGTGGTATTTTTGCTTTAATCTAAATGATACCCAGTTACAGGTTTAGCATTTAGCGTAAATAATTACCAAAAATGTCGTTATTCATGATTTAAGCCTGACTACAATTTGCCTCCTTTTACCACATTTCAGATAAGATCATGGCCACATTGGGCGAGGGCACTTTCGGACGTGTGGTCAAGGTCAAAGACATGGAGCGGTAAGTTGATTAAATCTATTTATTCGATAAGTTACACTAATTAAAGTTTTCTCCAATGCATTCACAGTGATTTTTGCATGGCCTTGAAGATCATCAAGAATGTTGAGAAATATCGCGAGGCTGCAAAGCTGGAGATCAATGCTTTAGAAAAGATAGCACAAAAGGATCCGCATGGTGATCAGTGAGTTCACAATTCCCAAAATTATTATACATAAATATTAATGAATATATTCATCATTGCAGCCTGTGCGTCAAAATGATTGACTGGTTTGATTATCATGGACACATGTGCATAGTTTTTGAAATGCTTGGACTTAGTGTTTTCGATTTTTTGGTATGTGTTTGCTTGGTACGAATAAAGTGAATACAATGTTTATTGTTTTTGCTTTATTATTGATTACAGCGCGAGAACAACTATGAGCCGTATTCGTTGGACCAAGTGCGTCACATGGCCTATCAATTATGCTATTCAGTGAAGTTTCTACATGACAATCGTTTAACGCACACAGATCTCAAGCCGGAGAATATACTGTTTGTCGATTCGGAATACACGTCTCACTATAATCATAAAATTGTATGTACAACGAATATTTCATAGAGTTTACATCATTTAAACATCATTTTGTATTCCTCAACAGAATCGTGAAGTGCGCCGCGTCAAAAGTACAGATGTGCGCCTAATTGACTTTGGCTCGGCCACCTTTGACCATGAACACCATAGCACAATTGTCTCGACGCGCCATTATCGCGCGCCGGAGGTCATACTGGAGTTGGGCTGGTCACAGCCCTGTGATGTTTGGTCCATCGGGTAAGTGCAGCCTAATTATATTGATAGCTTTTGAATCATTTGATTAATTTCATTCGAATACACTTGATTTCTTGTTAGTTGCATCTTGTTCGAGCTGTATTTGGGCATCACACTATTTCAGACGCACGACAATCGCGAACATCTGGCCATGATGGAGCGCATCTTGGGACAAATTCCATATCGCATGGCACGGTAATACAATGCAGCTCATGCTTTTATTTCGCAAGGCGCAGTACTCTTCATCGAAATCGTTTAACGTGTAGCAATCACACTCTTTACAGCAAAACCAAAACAAAGTACTTCTATCATGGTAAGTTAGATTGGGATGAGAAGTCCAGCGCAGGTCGTTATGTGCGCGATCATTGCATGCCGTTGGTACTCAGTCAACTGAGCGACACCGAGGATCACTGTGAGCTGTTCAGCCTGATCAAGAAGATGCTGGAGTACGAGCCCTCGTCGCGCATCACGTTAGGTGAGCTCGCTAGCAATGACTATCACTCTAATTGTTACTTAATATTATCATCTCCTTAATTTATAATAGGTGAAGCCTTAAGACATCCGTTCTTTGATAGACTGCCACCACACCAGCGTGTTGGTGAAATGGGTGTGAGCAAGCAGCCTCTTTCGTCCGGCAGCAGCAGCCGCGAGCGATCCCATAGTCTGTCCAGATGAGAATTACAGCGATTTGGTTATTGTTGACAGCAACGTTAATCAAACACACATACAAACATGCATACACACAGTGAGAAGAACAGTCATCAATCAATGTAATGCAACAATTTATAGCAGCAGCAGCAACAGCAATAATAGCAACATCAACTATTATAACCAAAATTTAATACTTTAATACTTATGGCGAACCCTAATTTAAGTTTTACAGTCTACATAGAAAACACATACAAAAAATACATACAAACCCAATTATTTAGTAAATATTGTGTGCATGCTGCACGCGCTGCGTCATTTGATCTGTGCATTGTCTCATCCACCCGCCAATCGTGTTTTGTTTTGTAATGATAACCAAATCGTGCATAATATTATTGATGGGGCGTCCGTCCTGACATAGACGCCAACCCCTAAATACTGAAATGTAAATGACACAGAAATGTGCACAGTCTTACCTTGAGATAAAAGAGACACCAATACGACTGCAATGCTTAAAGAAAACTACAATTGTAAATGTAATATATAAGAAAATCGATAACGCGCTAGTTAAAATGCATCTCCATGTGCAAGCTGTCATTGCAATGGATTTGACACTAATCTGTAATTAATCTACAATATATTTCAAGTGCGTGAGTTGTAAGCTAATGCGAGCCATTACTCTCGCACCCATCGCTAACACATATATGTAAACATATGTAAAGATTAACTATTGTTACAACTCGAGTGTACACAACAAACAGCAACCAAGCGCAGCGTATTTTTGTAAAAATTATTTAGCAGTCAGTCATACTTTCTCTTAGTTTATGTTTAAATGTGAAGAATCGGCGCTGTTTGTTTAGTTATTCGTCAACAAACATCCACACAAGCACATCCACACCACACCAACACATACACGCATATATATATTTATATGAGAAAGAACACTAGATAGAGGGAGAACATGAGCAAGTATATAGTTACATATACTTAACATACTTAATTCAAATGATTGTGAGTTAGTTTAATATTACATAAATATTAATTATAAATTACATTATTTGCAATTAAATATCCCGATCAACCAGCATATAAGATCTACAAAAATTTAAATATACAACAATTATTGTCAAGTTATTCAAAACTGAAATAAATTAAATAAAAAAAAAAATCTTGATTCTTTAATTTAGGCTTATATTAATTGGGCTGGTCATTGTGATTGTAATATATCACGTCCATCTAAAAGCTGTAAGTATTTGGGATACATATTTTTGAGAACAAGGTATGAAGAACTCGATTTGCATTCGAAGATTTCCAGGGATCGACGAAACAAATTTTGTGAAAAATTACACAGGGTGTAGCTAAGAAATAATAAAAACAAAAAATCACGCTTTTCTAACGCACCATGTCCTTCGAAAATCTGAGGTGATTTGGGCGAGATCGATTTATTTTTAAAAATTAAATCCTCTTTACTCGTCCTAAAAGTATGCATTAAAATATTTGGTTTTCTAAATATAGTTTGCATAATAAATTTCTCTATTCCCCAAGTAAGTATGCTCTGAAATTGTAGATTGTTTTAAACAAGGATAGTTAAGTTATTCAACAATTTTTTAGTTTTCGGGAATATTTTAGCATTTATTTCTTGTTTTTTTTTTTAGTGGATTTTCGCTACGTGTTTAAATGTCAATTGATTTTGTCGTATTTGTTTTCTAAAATTTTACAATAGTTTCAACTAAATAAATAATAACAATTTATAAATATAATTCTCTTTTTTTGTGTTCTCTTACTCGTTAGCTGAGTTTTTCGAGTTTCATTTTAACGTAAATATTTTGTTGATATCTCCCATTCAATAAGTATCTCCAAATTAGAAACAGTATCAGTAATTTGCTTTTGATTTAAATGTTCCTCTGTAAGAATTTGTTGAATTATGCCAAAAACAATGAGCTCATCAGAATGTGCATTACTTGGCTGTTAGAACTTAGTGGCTAAAAATCAGCTTATGCTAGCTAAATATAAAAATAATAGTTAAGTCTACAGATTGCAACGAAAACAAAAAACCTATGCAAACTATGCTTTATATGCAATAAATAAATACGTATGTACCTAACATTTACATCTGTTCATAATAATGATAATAATAAGTATTCTCTGTGATCCTTTCTATGTAAATACAATTATATATACAAAAACAACTGAGTTTTGCGATTTGGACAGACACACTGCTTCACAAAGCAACAGAAAACTTATTGTTAAAACATTTATCTTTGTAACTACGTTTCCGTAAACATTTTCATATTGTTTTTATTGTCTATTTCATAGATGTGGCGCGGAGCCGCACATGCGCAACTAAGCAGAGTCGAAATTCGATAGAAAAATATAGAAATCAACTCGAAACGAACTCGAAAGCGACAGACAGTTGACACTGATATCTAACTACATATATATATGTATGCAAATATAATTCTTATGGCCAGCTGCCTCTACTTATGCCCAATAATGAGCGTATAGTTTGCTGTGGTTATTGTCGACGGCAACGCCGCCAGCGCTGGTCATTTGGCCAGCTTCAAGATCTCCGCCTGCGCGGCTGCACTAGCTGCCGATGCTGCTGCTGCTGCTGATGCCGGGACACCGGCTGGCGGCGCTGGAGCTATCCGTATGGGCTTGGCACGCTGCTGATTGAAGAGTCCGCTCAGTGTGGCCGCTGTGCTAGCGGTTAGCGTCATGCTGCCACCACTACCGTTGTTCGCCTGACCACTTGGCATCGCTTGGCGCTTGCCTCGCGCTAATCCTCCATGGTTGCTGTTGTGTGTTGACGTAGGCTGCTGGTGCTGCTGTAGTTGCTGGCCAATAACTGCGGATGCTGTGGTTGCCGATGCTGAAATGTTATCCAACTCAGTCATTGCTTCTTGTATAGCCCGCTCGAGTTGCGAGTTCAATTTTCGGCTCCTTTTTTTTTTTGGTTTTTTAATTGTTGTTGGGTTGGTGGATTTTGGTGGGTTTGTTTTGTTGGTAGTGGTGTTTGGTTGTGTGCGTGTGTATTGTGGTTTTAGGTATTTCGGATTAAGAGTTTTGGACAGGGGTTTTTGTCATGGTGATGATGATTATGCATATACACACATAGGGTTATATACACACACAGATATGCATACGCATATAAACACGTTGAGTTTGATTTTGTTTTTGTTTTGGCAGCGCATAATAAAAAAAAGAAACAAGAATATTAATTAGCAAAATCAAAATTAAATTGACAAATTAAAATCAAAACTAATTTCAAATACATTGCAATTCCAATATTGACTACACTGCACAAGAAATACGAGTAATACGCAAATATAAGTTGCCAAATGCTACAAAAGTTTTAAAAAAAATCTCCAAATTCGAAATAATATAATTTTATATCGTTCTGCAAAAATATAAATGATCTACTTTGAAATATAATGGGAGGACTGGATTGAAAACATTTATATTTTGATATGTTACACTGTTTTCTAAAGGTTAAAATACCAGCATGTCAGAAATGTTCCAGGCATTTCAAATTAAAAATTTACTTACTAGGATTATAAAAAACAAATATAAATATTTTTCTTTTTTTAAGTCATAGCACAAAAAAAAAAATCTCTTCTAAGTTCTGTACATAGATTAGGCAAAAATAAACTAAAAACAAATTATTTTTTACAGTGCTGTCTGGTGCAGGACTAAGAAATATGAAAACAATGGGTCTATACTAAATCTATTCGATCTTGAGTTGCAGCGGCATCTACAACGCCCCTCTGGCTCCCTTGACACATCGAAACCACCCGACAATGTCTAGCACAGAATTTCAGACTCATATTAACACCCACTTCTCGTGTGATGCTCACTTTCTGGTATCCTTTTGCGCCTTGTGGTGTGCCTCCAAGCCTTCGGAGAGGCTCTGCAACAAGTTGACCGGTATTAGTTCGGAGGTGGAACGCCCGCCACCGCCGAACCACTGCACCCACACATGATCGAACTGTTGCGATGGTGTGCAAACACCGTCGGGCATCTTAACAATCTTGCCGGGCCAGGCGGGATGTCCACGCGCCGGCCCCCAGATCAGCTCACCAATGGCAAATGTGCGAGGTGGCAACAGTGCCACCGAACACGTTCTTGCCACCGTGCGATGCGTTCGACGTGCTCGCTTTGTTGGCGTACGGCAGTTGGATTTAATGGGCGAAGCTTCACTGAGCGCTGGTGCATCCGAAATGGGCGGCAGCTGCGTGGTGGTGGGTGACTCTATATAGAGATTTGGAGGCAGCGGCCTGATTAATGTAGCCAACACTCGATACACAGGAATCCCGACACCCGACAGTACAAAAAGCAGAAAACACACACAAAACGAAAGCAAAATAGTGCAGAGGGGGGATGCGAGGGGTGCGACACGTGCTTGACATGCATCAGGTGTGTATGTGAGAGGCTGGTGGTGCTGGTGGGTTAGTCAGTTAGTGAATGGATGCAGTTAGTGGCTGGTGGCATTAAGACACTGGCAAAGCCTTACCCTGGTAGTCAACGCTAACTACTTTGTGGTTATGGATATAGACGTTTGGGTTGATGTGGCTATGGCTGGGGCTGTGACTGTTGGAAAGGGGCTGGTGGTGGTGCATGACTTGGCGTGTCGGTGCTGCCGTAGTTAGTGATGTGGTTGACAATGATGCTGACGATGTTGATGAAATGGAGAGGGATGTTGAGCTAGCCATACGCATACCTTGACCCATAAGCCCCATGGTGTGACCGCTCTCCGAAGACGCCTGCTGCGATGTGATGTGTATCCGTCGTATCTTCGGCTCCGATGGCTTATACATACTGCTGGGCTGGCTGAATAAATTGCTGCTGCAAATGCCTGCAAAAAAAAGAATATTGTTTCGATTACAAAGTAGTGAAATCATGAAAAGAACTCAGCATTAGAATGATACTCGTAATGGGAGCGTTGGGCAACACTGGTTGAAAGGCATATGAAACACTCACTTCTCTCGCAGTCCGTGGATGAGGGCGACTGACGGCTCTCGACGCTTTGGGGGGAAATGGCTGCATCTGGCTCTGAGCTGGACACGCACTGCACCTGCAAGACACAATAGACACTCAATAAGATGACGAAACTTAAGTGGAGTATGGATATGATGACATACCATGTCACCGCTGCCGCTGCTACGATGGCTGGGCGGTCGCTCGGGACTTTGCGGACTGCATGTGGTCGTATCCGGCGGACTGGCGGCAGTCAACTGGCGATTGCTATGCGACTCCGAGACGTAGCTGGTTGCCTGGGGCGGCTGCAATGTGATCTGCTGAGCCTGCTGCTGCTGCTGCGGTGGTTGCTGTTGTGGCTGCTGCTGAATCTGTATCGTGGCCGTGGGACTGGCCTGCACAAAGGATGCTCCGCTCTGCTGCGCTGTGGGCATCACCAGACCCATGGGCGTTGAATAGATCTGACCGATGGGACTGAGCTGCCCGTTGGCACCCACAATATACTGCTGACCACCGGCGCCGGGCGAGATAAAGGAGGCTTTGTTCTGCGGCGACGGAGTACGCAGCATCACCGGTCCCTGGTGCGTCAGCAAACTCGTAGTGGGCATATTCTGGATTTGCAACAGTGTGGCATCCGGTCCCATGACCAGGCCGGCCGGCATAAGTAGCTGCTGCCCAATGAGATTCACTTGCTGCAGTATCTGACCATTCTGGAGCAGCAGCTGTTGAGTCTGTGGTGCCGCCGTCGCCGATTTATTGACCACAATGCCCTGGATGCCGGGACTTAGCTGGAATTGCTGCGAAAATTGCGGCGGAGGCGGTGGCGCCGCGGCTGCAACTGCAGCTGCATTTGCCGCCTGTTGCAACAGCGCTGGCGCCTGGCTGGGTATGCTGGGCGATATCTGCGGCGAGTGCGTCTTAACCGGCGACCCGGCAGCCCCACATATCAACGGCGGAGGTGGTGGTGTTCTGCACACAGAGCTCTTGCGCTTGCGCGGCCTTCGTTTCGCCTCAGGCGAACTAATAATGGTCGCCGTCGCCTGTGGCTGTTGCATGCCTAACAGCTGAGTCTGCTCAGCCGCGTGGTGGTGCTGCTGCTGTTGTTGATGCTGTTGCTGCTGCTGGTGGTGTACGATATAGCCGCCATTGGGCAATGTGTTGAGCAGGACGGTCTGCGTTGGCGCCGTCGCTGTGCCACCCGCCTGGCTAATCTGACTAATTTGGCTGGCCTGCGAACTGATGATTTGATGGTGCAGCAACTTGGCGGCACCACTCGCATTGAGCATCTGCGACGGTTGGCTGACAATGTAGCCACCGCTGGGCTGGGCGTGCAGCGGCCGCTGAGCTTGGGCAGCCGTTGTTGGATGTTTGCCGGACGTGGGTATGACCAGCAGTTGGCCGGAGGAGGTCATGATCAGCTGGTTGCCACCACCACTGTTGCCCGCCATCGATTGCAGCTGAGCCACAGCAGTGTTGGCACTGCTCAGCGTTGTGCCTGGTCGACTGATGCCCGCCGTCGTGGTAACAATGCTGCGCGTCAGCGTTGTGGCACCATTATTGGCCACAGCCTGACGTTGTCCGGGTTGTCCACCAACTATGGGCTGACACTGCTGGCGCAGCAGACGCAATTGAGCCGTGGGCTGGACCGCTGCCGGCACCTGGAGCTGAGGCTGCCGCATTTGTAATTGGAGCTGCTGTGGCTGTGGGTGGGTTTGGGATTGAGGTTTGGGTGATGCGGAGGGTGTGCTCTTGGTCGAGTCTATGGAGTCCGTGGGCGAGGAGAGACTGTGACGCGGACTCTCGTGGCTGGTGGAGATGGCGCCCACCTGTTCGGGACGTTTCTCTGGCTCCGGCAGACTGCTGGATACGGGTGAGTCCTGCGGCGCTGGAACCACTGTAATGCTGGTGATCTGTGGCTTCTGTGGACGCGCAAATGCAGCTGCCGCCGTATCCACATGCAGGGAACGCGGCACAGCGTTGCCCGACGCAGGACTCGACTCCAGTTCCCATTTGCCACCGTTGAGGAGAGAGAGGCGTCGTATGCGTTGACGCTGCTGCTGCTGCTGATGCTGCTGCTGCTGCTGCTGATGCTGTTGATGTTGATGTTGCGAGCTATGCACAATGGGTTCTTGGGGCAGTGCTCGGGCCGTGGTCGTTGCTGTCAGAGGCTTAGCCGAATCCAAGCCGGCGCCGAGTGTGTTGTGCAAGAGCGCCGTTTGTTGCTGCAAATAGCCCGCCGGATCATCCTTGAAATTGGGCTGCTGCGCAGGTGGTGGAGGAGGAGGATGAGGAGCTGGCGGCATAACCGCTGGCTTTATCACATGCGTTGCGGTTAGATTTGCAGCTGGTACGGAAACTGGAGCGGAAATTGACGCCGATGCTGACCGTTTCAGTGTGCTGTCCACGCCTGTTGTTTGACTAGTTTGCATGGGTGTGGCTGCAATGGGAAGTGTTGCTGCGTACGATGTCCTCCCAGCCAGTTTGTTATTATTATTATTATTATTGTTGTTGTTGTTGTTGTTGTTGTTGCCATATTTGTGGCAATCAGCGTCTGAAATGTGGCAAACAAATTGAAAGGCAAAGTCAGCGAAAGGTTGAATACTTGAAAGTCGTCACTCGTTTGCTTATTCAAAGTGCGTCGTCCTTAAAGTGCCCGCAACGTGTTCACCAGCACAACAGCAAAGGACAACAGCAAGCGAAGGGCGTTTCACAAAGGTCGCCACTTGCCAATGCCAGACAACAAAAAGCGCCAAATGCCAACTGGCTGCGAAAGCGAAACACAATAAAATCAAAACACAAAAACGTGCACCGCAAACTTATTAGCCAAGAAATGGATGAAAGTCAGTTTTTTGGAGACTGGGCCAGAGAGCACTTCCAATGACTGGATAGGAGGACTTGGCTAAGGAGGGGTAAGTAAGGCTCAACACTCAGATAATGGTAAACTTAATTAAAATAAAAGAAAATTAAATAAAAAAAAGGACAAGCGATGCCGACATTATCTTCTACTCTTAGGAAAAATCAAAAATTCTTAAATGTAAGTAAAATGTTTCTGACTGTGTCATTCTCTGGTTTTACTGTTGTTTAAGATTGTCAGTGTCATCCAAGTGGTTAGGTAACTACGATAAATACAAAATATCCAAAGACAGATTATCATTTATTATGATTATCATTGCTGAAGTGAATGTGGCACAATTGTGCGTCGAGTTAATGGTGTCCACAGAGCATAATCACAAAAAGTAATGTTTGCAATAAGCCAAATTGTAATCACAAGGACACATATGTACATACATAAATACATATTCAGACCTTTTATTATAAACAGCTCTTTATTCCATTGGGTCGAAAAAACCAAAACCAAAAAATAATGGAAATTCAGCATAAGCCCAAAGTGTTTACAACTCCAAATAAATTTTCGAATTCAGCATGCGAATTTAAATCACCAACAATAATTAAATTGAACAGAGTAAGCAAATCATATATAATTCAAGGATTACAAATCGCCTGACTGCACGCTGGCTTACACACACACTCATATTTGTATTTGGATTTGTGTATGTGTATGTATATGTATATGCATATGTATATGTATATATATTCACATTCACATTCACATTCAGTCACTTAAGCCGCAGTCGCGAAAATTTCTAAACGCAAACTTTTGCTTGGCACGGCATTTTTAATGCCCCACCAATTGGGGCAATGGCAACTGCCCCAACGAATGTGCCTGCATCCATGGCCAGTTGCCTTTGGCCTGGGCGTGGCTGATAGGCGGATCGCAACGGACGCGCCTGGCTAAAGTTTGCCGTCAAGTCCCTTTTGTTTCAATTAACCTTTTCATTTTAAAGTTTTAACAATGTTTGCGAAATGTTTGCCCAGCTGCTGCATCCCAACCCCAAAAAACAGGCCACAACACCAGCAATGCTCGCCTTCTGGGTGGTCAACCGCCACAACACCAGGTTTTTGTGCAACAAAGTGTCTGCATGGGGAAGGACGAAAGCGTTAAGGTGACCCCAAACGCGTTCAAATCCTTTTTTGGTACGCTTTGTATATTGGCAACAGTTTGGCCGTATCTCAAATTGAAATCCAAATGTGTTCTAAGGCATAAAAGCCATGCTGAAATCCCTGTATCGCCTTACAAACAACCAAGAAATATTCAAAAATGCACAGCAGAATACTGAATAACATTTAACACTGCAGATCTGAGAATAGTTGAACGAATCCTGCATACACTTTTGGCATACAAAGTGTTTGTAAAGTTTGTCAACAACAAATTAGAATACCTTTCAGCTACTTAAATACTACATTAACTGTAATGGACAACTGCTTTGCTTTCAAGTAATTACAAGTATTTATTTACAAACGCAAGAGCAAACAATTCAGCAGAGAACAAACCGTCTACAAACAGCCCCGGGGCACCACTAAAAAGTTTTAAATAGCTAGGAAGCGCAACTCAGTATTTGGACAATAAAAATGCTGTATAAAGTTAGCAACAGTAACTTTTTGTTTCCTAATCTCAAATAAACAGAGCACAGGATGCCAAACACACACACACACACACACACACACCCCCACACCCTCTCTGCCACTGTACGCTTTAGGCGTGCTCTGTAAAGTGGAAATGTTGAACAGTTGAGGGTATTTAATAAACATAATATTTATTTATTTACAATCGCACATGCCCAAGGCAGCAGTCGCAGCACCAGCACCAACACCAGCAGAGGCGACATTTCTGTAAAGCTTTTCACTGCACACACACAATTTAAGATCCTTTGACTGGCCATACAAAAGAACGAAATCAAAACACACACACACACACACACACACACATATGCATACACAGAGCAAAGCAAACAAACATAGACGACGAGTTGAGGTGAGGTGGGTCGATGAGCTACAAATGCATTTCCTGTCAAGGCAACGTAGCTGTTGCCACGCCTACGGCCGCAGTTCGCCAAAGCTAGAAGCTTGTTGAACTCGCAGCTCTGTTTTTTTTCTTTCATTTTTCTTCTTTTATTTTTCAGGTGTGCGTATTACCCTCTTTCGTAAAGTTTTTAGCTCTCTCTCTCTCTCTCTCTAGCCTCCTCCATCTCTGTAGCTCACTTTCGCTCTCTCTCTCTTTCTCTGTCTTTCCCACTTTCAAAGTGTGTGCATTTTCACTTTGTCATTGTCTAGGCAGTGTTTTTCCACTTGCCAGCAGCACAAGCACATTGCAATTGCATTCACCATGTCTGTGTGTGAGTGGGTGTGTGTGTGGGTGAGTGTATATCATATCAACGAATGTCCTTTGGATAGGTATGCGCAAATATGCATAGCAATGTTTGTCAGCACCGTGCGCTTTTCACTCCTGCCAACTGTGCTGTGCTAGCTTTCTCGACGTTTGCTTTGCTCTCGCCTGCACTAATCGCACGTATCTACATCTATTTTTACTGCTACTCCATATACCCCGCACCACCCCTTGCTTGTCTTCGTGTTTGCAGTTGAGCAAAAAAAAAAAAAACAAATTCTGTCTTTGTACAATTCTTTTTTCATATAGCATACTTTTGTGTGCTGCAAGCGCTTTCGACTTTGGTGGCCGCTGGGATCTTTTTGAGTCGCTCTGTCGTTGCCCACTTTGCCAGGGTTGCCATGGCGCTGAATTTTGTCAAAGTAAGCTGCAATTGGCAAGCGCAATGAACAACGACGTCGGTCAATAAAAACACGAAACTACATCTATCTTAGGCACGATGAAGAATATATACTCTTCTAGACCGGAATTCAATAGTCAACATCTAAGATTCAGTATCAATTAAAAAAGCCGAAAGACTGTTCCTATAAGAGCTATACTTATACATCTTTCGATCAATTATTCCTAGGGGATGCAATGAGAACTAGATCTCAACCTTCGATCGACTGTTCCTATATTATAGTAATCCAAGAAACGCTAGAAGACAAGCTTCATCAAGAGGGACTAGTTTGCATAAAACCAGATGGATGCATGGATATGGCTATATCGAGTTAACTATTCGATCTGATTAAGAATATTGTGTAAGCATTGTGCCAACGCCGTCTTCTTAATTCCGTTACAAACTTTACGAGAAAATTATAATACTCTGTAGAGATGTAAACTTAATTGGCTTCAACGAATGACATTCATTGGACCGTGCAATTAAATTAAATTTGATACCATCTTTCAGTTATCAAATATTCTTAAAGAGTCTAAAACATTTAGTTGATTTAATTACAGCAGCAGGAGTCGAGTGTTATTCTGAAATTCAATTTGGTAGCGTGACAAACAAACACAATGTTTATAAATTATTTGTTAAATGCTTATCTAGAATTAAAGTGTGTCCCCAAGTATTTGGCTGTCAGCCGTCACTCACCTTTTTTGGCCAATTCGAGTGTTGTTGCTATTGTTGCTGTTGCAGATGTTGTCGTTGTTGTTGTGGATGTCACCGCGGCTGTTGCCATCAACGTATTAAACGTATCGTTGACAGCTGCTACTGTTGCCACCGAGATTGAGGGCACCATTAACTCCTTCGCAGGCTGCTCAGCTTCAAGTAAATGCCGCTGATGCGAGCAGAGATGTGCGGATGTTGCAGTTTCCCTCTCTTGGTTGCTGATGCTGCTGCCTTGCGACACCTTTAATGGCATGTTGGGCACCTGCAATTCAACGAAAACACAAAAACAATGCAACAAATTGGCGCATTAGCAATTACAATTGAATGGAGAATTGAGGCGCCGCAGTTGACGCATTTACAATGATTGCTGTCAATTTAAAATCGATAACTTAATCACATGCAAATCCACAAACACAAGCAAAACATACACACACACATGTCTAAGCTCAATCACGTACCGAGACCGAGAGACATATGGGTTCTGCTATTAATTTACATATGAAACGTGAGTCGCATTTGCAAAAATTCAGCAATCACCCAAACAAAGCTGCCGTCTTATGAGGCGCTTGTTATACCCTTTATGTACGATGTACGAAGTACATCCTTTTAGATACTCAAGAAGTTTTCAGTTAGTTTCAAGAGTATCTTGTTAAAATAATTGGCCTCAAGAGCAATAAACATACAGTAGCTTTGGTCTCTTTCCTTTTTTTTTTTATTTTAATATACCCTGCATTCAAAACATTGAATAACAAGTGGCATATTTAAGTTATGTAAATATATGTATTAAAACAAAAAAATATATATATGGCTGATTATCTAACAAATATACTATATTGTATATGTAATTGAGTGTTCAGAAACTACAACAGTTTTTGAAAGCTTTTTATCATTAAGAATTTCATAGATACACTGTATGATTAAGAATTGAAAGTTATAAGAACTCGAACTAATTAACTTACAGTAGTTAATAAAAGAATGGTAGTATTAAACTACAGGGTATCATATCAGTCAATAAAATGCTGTTGGTTTACTGTTTGTTTTGCTTTGGTAACCTTCAGCACATAAAATGCAGTAAAAAGCAAAACACAAACAAATACACTTTCAAACACACACACATACACACACACACACTGGTTGTGTATACCGTTGGTAGCTTGGGGCTTAGTAAGCGTCCAATTAGCATTTTTGTAAATAGATACTCGACAGCCGACAAAGAAAGCGGGCGTGGAGTACATCGTACACGTGTAATCCAATCAGATGCTGCAAATTGCGCTTGATGAGTACATCAAAAGATTTGATGGCGCCATAGAAACGAACCCACTCTTTCCCCCTCCTATCGACCATCCCAACCATCCTTTAGCAGGTGCATAGCGTATGGAATTTATGCAAATGAGTCTGGGGGTTTGGGGCGCATCGATTTGGACGCCTTAGAGCATGACATCGACCCTTTTTTGGGACCGGGCAGGGCACGCCTCCAGTGAGCAATTTCAATCAATGGACAGCAATTGCTTCATCGGACGCTTAAGCGCTGAAAACGATTCACTGCCATTTTGGTCAACAATTTGTGCAAAACACTCGCACAACGAACGGACGAACGAACGAACAAGCCCGAGTACAAATTCCGCACAACCAAAGTTGGCTATAAAACATTAAAATGTTTCTTTTTTATTTATTTGTATGTGCAGTGCAGAGAACTGACGTTTTTTTTTAATGCCTTTTAAGTCAATTGAGCACTTGGTAAATGCTTAACAACTGATGCATCGGTTTATACTTTCCGAAAGAGACTTGACGCAATGATCACATTTCATTTAATACGTGGATATATATGTAGTTTCTGTCTGTGTATCTCTCACTCTCTCTCTCTCTCGCTCATCTGAAGTGAATGCCAAACATTCCCATAATAAAGACACTCTATTTATGTTTACTTAAGAGCTGTCCGTGAAGAGTCCCAAATATTTCATATATCCAGAGACAACGCACACTGAGGTTGGTTTATTAATTTGCCACACCCAAGCCAGATAAGAATCAGGCCAATAGCAATTCTCATTTACGTTTCTATATTCCTGCTGCCCCAAAATGCACAAGACCCAAGTTGATGACTTCACGTAAACGACTCTCAGCACTGATTGTTGCTGTTGGTGCTGCTACTGCTGCTGCTGCTGCTCTTGTGGTTGTTCTGTTTTCAGATTTCAGATAATGCTGTTGTGGCTTTTCAAGTTGCCGTTCTTGCTCTGCTTGCTGCTTACTCCTATTGCCACTTAGTCAAAGGCGGCTGCTTCGCATTGACTGCCACAAAGAGCAAACATAATTTCAACTTTTCAAACGTAATAAATCCACAATATGTCCCCCCTTTCCCCTTCAGACCCCATTCAGCTAGTGTCTCTCTGCAAATGCGCTTTCGTGCTGCCGCACAAACAAATGTAAAATAGAAACCTCAGAGGCCCGTCGGCTTCATATAGACACAACCCTTTCAGCACTCCAGCACTGCTTACGAAAATATGTAGCACATTCAACATTGCCAACTGGGTCGTCATTTGGGGGCGTGGCCAAATTGCTCTCCAGTTGTCTGCTGTGCATTAAAAAAACAACATTGCAAACGAAATGCAACAGAGCAAAATCCTAGATGGCATAAGTCTGGACAGGCAAATCAATAATTGTCATTCCAGTATTGAAATACGTTTGATATACGAACATTTAATTGTCATTAAATGGTGGTATAATTAGTAGACAAAAGCCACGCATGCTCCATGTCTACAGCATTAACAGCAACCACATGGCAAAGTATGAGTTAAAAGAGTATTAACGACATGGGCAGCTTTTTTAAAATTATTTAAAAAATGTTTATCATCAAATTGTATATTATTAAAAAAAAAAAAAAAAAGCAAATAGCTCGCAAAAGTGGTTAATAATAATAATTTAAAGTGCAAAAAGCTGATATGTCCTGTTTAAAATAAAATATACTTAAATGTGGATTATAAATATATAAATTTATATATATATATGGACACTCTTGTTTGCCATTATAATACATAAAATGTTATGTATATTTATTTACCGAATGGCATGTTCACATTGCATTTTGCATATATGACATATTAACTATCGTTGTTTTTGACAGAATCGAGCTGAGGGCCGCGGACGAGAGTGAACTGTAGACAGAGGACACGCCTCTGTACAACACGCAATAAAGGGACAAGCGACATCGGAGTAAACATCAACTAAATATTGCATTTTTGCATGCATAATTGCATCGAAATTAAAGCAAAATGCACAGACGGCGGAAGGTTGAGTGAGTGGCCACTGGGCGACATGCACACTCAGCTCGACCCGGTGGGTCAGGTGTGAAGCTTGTGCACAGGTGCATGGCCGGTGTTGGATTACATTAACGTCATAATGACCACCGTCGAGGGCTCGTCGCCAGAAGCCCAACGCCCGACAGTTTTAATCCTGGCCCCAGAGGTAAAAATGGTGGATGAGGCGGTCGCATGCAGACTGACATCACCTCCGGTTGCTGCTTGCTGCCCCCTTGTTGCTTGTTCTTTGGTTTGCAGCTGGTGGCTGCTTTGCCTGCGGCAATTGAGCGCACTCGCGACAGGAACTTGCGGCACTGCCGGATGTGAGTAATCGCTCAGTCATGTCGCCATCGGTAGCCATCGTGTTGCGTTGCTGCGTGCCACCAGCCGAGTCGCTATTGACGACTCAGCCAGGACATATCAGCGTTGCAAGATTTCCGTGACGCCGCACCAGTTCGCCAGCTCGCATTGCTGCACTGGACACTTGGCCATGCATGACGTCATCTGCAACGGAAATCGCTCAATGTTCGCCGCTCTGCGCACATGCCATCCCCAAGCAGCATTAACAGACCCACTTGGAGGTGGGTCAATGTGTTGCTGCATGTTGTCGCTGGCTTGTCCAGCACTTAAGCAGTTTCGTACTAAAATCAGCAGATTTTGTAAAAAAAAAAATCGAACTCATTTTCTGTAGCTGATGCTATGTGTACACTGTGCATTGCTTTCACTGTTATTGTTGGCCTTCTGTTTGCATATTGTTTGCTACCTTCGCACGGTTGCACAAAACTCTTACAATTTTCATTAAACTGAACACTTCCACGTCAGTCAAAGTCAACGCTGCTGTTGCTGTTGCTATTACAGTTGCTTTGAGACAACACACAAGATAGATGGGGTAAGTGCTGTTCGAACCCATCAGTGGCAACATTCTCACATCACAGGCTCAATGCACACAGCCCAGGGCACAGTTCAGTGGACTTTCACCTCGCACCCCTCTCCATTGTCGTCTTAATGCCACGCTGTCTACTCTTGGCGCGTACAACATTTAATTTGAACTAATGAAGTTTCTATAAAAGCCTCGCGTAAGTGACTGGCAAAAAACAAACAAAAATACAACAACTAAAAACCGAAAACAAAAAATTAAACGATGCATAAAGCGAAGCAAGCGAAGCAAGCGACCCAACCCTGACCGAATCAAACTCAACCGCCATAATGCGTCTCAACTCGAAACTGGGACTGATATTCAATTTCGACCAAAAGTAAAGCTGAAATTTGCGGCAATTGATCATCCTGCTTACAATTGGAGTGACGTGCAAATTACACTTTAAAACAAGAAAGAAAAAAGTGAATTGTAAAAAAAGCTTAATATTGATCACAACTTGAAAATACCTTGTTAAAAACATAATTAACTGCAATAAAATTGATACCAAAAGTCAAGAAAATAAGCTTTAAGATATCGACTCCACAAGCAATATTGCTATTCAAGGGAAAGTGCATACCCGTCCTTAGTGTTTGTGTAGGGTATGCACACTGAACTGACACATCTCCCCGGCCCACCTGCCGTCGCTGTCCCAGCGCTAATTGTTTTAGTTGTTGTTCCATGAATATGCTAAACTGTCTGCTACATTTTGCGTCAACCAGTTGTTGGTCGTCCCATCCAGTCCCATCCCGTTCCATTGCATACCCATTCCACTGCACACGTTCTCGCTCAGCAAATGTTTATAAATGCAAATTGGCCGAAAAGTGCAGCAGCAACAGCAACAGCAGCGACACCGACAACGTCACTTTCTGGACGTGCTTCGGTGAATTTCGTTTAGTTGGCCCCTAAAGGGAGGAGTAATTGGGGCGCGCGGGTGGGATTCATGCGGCATGAGTAAATAAGTGAAGCAACTCACTGGGATTGACTGCTCTGACCAGCTGCTGCTCGGTTTGGTTCACTTTCGGTTTTTGGACTGTGTTACCAACATGGCCCTGACATCGCTCATGTCTTGCCCCAACTCTGTGATGATATTTTGGGGCAGCCTTCACACATACAGAAACACACACACAAGACAATATAAGCAGCTGAGCTGAATTGGAAACAAACTAAGGTGCTAAGGCATTTTGATTTGAATGTGTGTGTTTCGTAAAAGGCAATCACAATGCCCATTGCGTTTCAATTTTGGTTTTATTTTATTTTTATTTTAATTTTTATTGGAAGTTGTAAATTTTGAGCTGCCGTCGCTGACCTTCTCAAGTTTGTTTGCTTGTTGTTTTAATTGTTGTCGTCGTTGGTGTTGGTGTTGTTGTTGGTATTGTTGGTGTCGTTGCTGTTTGTTTACACAGAGCTTGCACCGAACTCTGTGTATACTGACTGACAGACAGACTTACAAATATACACAAATACTGAGTCTGACAGCCACAACGATCTGAGGCCGGGGCCAAAGTTTTATTTGTTTGTTCAACTTGCGGCGTTACACAAATTGCGTTCAACGTTCTCAAAATAGAAACCCGTGGAATACTTAAGGTATGTACATACAAAAACATATACTTATATACTTAAATACACTTGAACAAAGTCAGCTGTGTAGCTATGTGAAGGAAATCAATTTTAATTGCTTCGCACATATATTGAAAAAGGCGATGCGATCGAAAAGAATTTTACGCTTTTCGCCTGCACTTACGATTCGATTGGAAATTTCAATTGCAAATAATTGTTTAATTAACGTCAATTGCTGTTCAGCTTAGGGAAGTAAGCATGTATATTGTATGTGTGAGCGAATGATTGAGAGAGCTGGAGTGCTGGAGATATATGTTGCTAACTTCAAATAGCACACCATTAAAGGGCAATAAAGCGTTGCGAGTCATAAACCCAAAGTGTGCATTTATTTCAGTTGAATATCTGATAATTGAATGTGCCAAGATTAAGCATACGCAACGAATGTTGCAAGCATTTATACACAAGCAGTAATCACTCAAACATATACATATATGTAATTGTTTTATGTGTGTGGCTGTGTTCGTAAGCAGCGTACATAAGCAATGCCTATTATAAAGAACAGAATGTAGTACAAGGTTGTACATAGCTATAAAATATATGCTACAAGGTTGTTGATACACACGTACATACACACACATACATATTTATATATATATATATGTATATAAAGCATACTCTTATATATATTTCATGCATTATGCAAGATGATTATTGCCTTTTCTAGTTGCTGAAGGAATTCCAAACTATTCTAAAATATTACAAGAATTACAAATAATACCTTTCATTTTATTTCAATTGTATTAAACTTGCATTTACTCAAAAACTAAAAAAAGATTAGATTGAATTGCAAGATTACGACTAACATAGATATATTTCTTATATATTTATATCAGTCCACACAGCCAAACATTCAAAAAGTAAACAAATGAATTATATTAAAAATAAAATGTAATATTCAACTTTGACTTTAAATTACAATAAAAGACAAGAGTTTATAAGATCTCTCGAGGTATTTAATTACAAAATGCTAACATTCATTAATTGGGGGATTAAAAGTAATTTTTTAGATTGATTGATATCTGTTATCTGTTTAATAATTATATTTTAAATTTCACTCTAACCAAAAAGTAATTAATTTAATTTCTCGTCGTGCTCACTTTCCAATAGTATAATCTCACACATAGTTATTTATATACATATATTTATATATACACACATAAATCCTCAGAGACATAGACCACTATATCATAATTTGCTGCACAACTACGCAACATGACAGAAAATCTGGCGACATGCGATATGAGATATGTTGTGTTATTGGACATGGTTAGTGTGACACATCGTTGGGTCCGTGGACTGAGTGCGAGACACTTGAGTGGCTGCTTAGTGGCGGCAACGACTTTCACCAAACACTGACTGGCAGCTCGAAAAAAAGGCAATTCCTAACCTACCACACCTCAAACACAAGGCACAAACAACAAAGCCAAGTTAAGCGACAGCAAAATGGCAATAATCAAAACAAAAAGCGCAACACAAACCAATAAACGAGCGTAGACTTCATTATGGGGGCACATCAATCATTGCCAAATCGCGAAAACCAAACACTGCGAACTGGTAAGGGGTAAGTAGAAGGAAATTGAGGGGTCGTCCAAACATTGAGTTGAATGTGCCAAGAGCACAAGAGCTGAAATAAAGCACAGTTGCCATGTTGCCACAACGATGTGCAGACAGACGTTGCAAAGGAGACGAGAGGAGAAAGAGTAAGACAAAGGGAGCTGGGCAGAAAGAGAAAGAAAGAGAGGGATGTTCAGCTGGAGCCAAGACAGTCAACGACTTGTGGTCAACCAGGAATGAGAGTACAGAAAACATGTGACGGGGGGACAAGGGGGCAAACATGTGCATCAGAAGGAGGGCTCCTTCGGTGGCACAATAAAGTGTTTAGTAAACAAATTGCGGTTGCCTTTTGATAATATGCGCACAGTTAGTTGAGCCAGTTAAGCAGCCCAGCCAGCAAAATTGTTGAAGAGGGGACGAAGACAGAAGGGGATTGAGGATTGGGGCATAAGTTATAAGTGCATTGCACCGAAAAATCGATTGACGAAAGCCACAAACACGACAAGAGCTGAAGCGAGAAAGGTTGCGGTAACTGCTCATGTGAGAGAGCAGATGTGTGTGTGCGTGTGTGTATGTTTGTGGGTGGAAGTGGGAGGGGGGGGGAGGGGGGGGTTGGATGAAAAGGACATTGATTGTGTGCGCGGGCTGCCAAACGGTTCGGGGCGTTGGCGCCATCGTCACGCAAAAATCCAAAGAGAAACCATAAACTTAAATTAATGACCTCAGTAGTTGAGGCGTAGCTGAAAGCCGAGACCGTTTGAAAGCAGAACGTAAAGTCAATAAGAGACCAAAAAAGCTCGAAGATGAACATAAAGAGGAAGACGATGAGGGAGAGAAGAGCGCTGCATGCACTGTTGATGTGTATATGTGATTTACCGTTACCAGTCGTTTCGTTTTGATGCAGTTGCTCTGCTCCAATTGGAAATGAATCTGCTGGCGATTTCACTGCGATTCTCAATATACATACACACACACACAGACACACACACACACACACAAATATACATGTATATATATATATAGATGAAAATGCTTGTCAATTTGGAGCAAAGCGGCTGCTGAGGCAGATGGTCGAACGTTTGCTTAGAGTTCAGTTGAGAGGCTGGCTAAATGATTATGCAGCCAACGTCGGCGTTGACGTTGACGTCGACGTCGACATGGCCGATTTGTTGTCAAACTGGTTTTACAAATATTTTTGCGTTCATCTGTTGCTTGCGGTGGGGTAAAGTCTCTCTGTGTATGTTTGTGTATCTGTAACCAGGCGGCAGTTACATGGCTGCAACGCTCAGTGAAAGTCGCCTGAATGCCGTTGCTGTATGATACCCTACTCCCCCTACCACCGCACCACCCCTTGGAGCCCATTAGCTAGTTATGTAGCCGAATGCACATTCAATTAGGTTTAGCGCAGTCTTTTGGCTTTGGCTACAGATTGGGCCTAAGCTAACCCAGCTGTTCAGCGCTGGTATTTACAGCCAATTATGAGACAAACAAGTTGGCAATTGCGTCTAACTTACCTGTGCATTAAAATCGAAAAAGTATTCCGGCCTCAGCGGACACGGCAGGCCGCACTTGCAGGTACCCTGTGTTAGCAAATAGTCCTTAATTTGGAATTGTGTGCGCAGCGTTTTACCCGTCGGACTGCAATAAGAAATAACCATACAAATATGAAATATAAGTGAAGAGTGAGTGAGTTATAGTGATGTATAATTAATTGAGTGTACGCTGCAATTAATGTCTATTCATTATTTATTAGTTAATCACAGCACAATTTGTTGTATGCTAATGACAATTACAAAGTCGTTAGCAATAGCTTAAGTGTGTCTGGCCCCCGCCCTTCACCCCGCCCCCTCCTACCCCACCCCCACACTTAGCCCCAATTAGCCCAATCCACGTTAACAGTTAACATAGTGCAAAGGCTGCTAGATGTTTAGCTAACAGCTCATTAACATAATGGGCAAATGACGCGCTCGTCCGCATTAACATGACAATGTTAAACGACAGTTGAGAATGCATGCTGGCCTACTCATACCTACGCATGCATGTACATTCGTACGCATGTGTGTGCATGTGTATTTGTGTGTATACATACATAAATTAATACCAATCAGAATTGCGCGCTGCTCGCTTTGATCGCATGTCAAATAAGTGCGCGTCGCTCGGCGCATAATTCAAACTGGTTTTTATGTATTGCGTATTTACAAGCAGTTTTTGCTCCTCTCCACGTGAGTTGCTCGCCAAGTGTTGGCTGGCTGTATGTGCGGAGCCCCTTCTCGTGCCACAATTGAGTCGTTTGATTTGATGATCTAGCTTGGCTAAATAAATTTGAACTACTTTTAACGATGGGGGACAATATTCAGGTTGTATAAAACCTTTTGTGAGACTTCAGACACAAAACCAAACAAGGTTTGAACTGACTAATCACTCAACTGGCAAAATCAGTCGAACCACAAAATTATTTCCGCAAAGGTTTCTCCCTTTCATAAATTGGCTTTAAAAACAAAATGCATTCAAATAAATTGGAAAGCTGTGTTAAACAAGTTTTATGCTTTCATCTCATTGATGTGAGACGCCATTCCAAGATTTTTACGAAAATATGAATGGAAAATCAATGAGTAAAGTTCAATTTTCATAAGATTGCAACAATAATAATTAATATGTGCTGTTAAAAGCTTAACAGGAAACAGGAACAGGAAATTTGATACTCCTGAAAAGGTGATTTTAAGCTCTTTCTTATATGTCGAAAAATACAAAATTCGATCATAATCTTATCGCTATCCCTGTTTTTGAAAATTGTCAGTCTTTTGTTAGGCGATATCAGAAATCAAGTTCTACTCGATTTGCAACATTTTCTAGTTGTTATTTAGGGTATTCAGTGTTTCATCCGGACCAACAAGAAAACCTCATTCGTAATCCGTTTTGCGCTCATTTCATGTTTACAATAATGAAATTTATGAAAAGGTAAGAAAAAAAATTGATTTAAGTTTGAATAGCATTAAGAATATGCGCAGAACCAAAAAGCGAGTCCAGTGAATCCAGTTTTTTAAGTGAATTCATTTTTCGGCTCAGCACTGCTGTCGAGCCCCCTCCTCAAGAACAGGGCCACGCATGACCGCAAATGTTGAAAAGTTGTACTCGGTACATGTTGTGCTGGGGTTAAAAACATGCCAAAAGCAGCATATAAAAAAAAAAACAAAAGGCAAAAAAATCGACGCTGCTTATTAATTATAAAGTGTGAGCATGTTAAAAGAATCAAGGGCGCTGCTGATGATGACGGCGTCGTCGCGACGAGAGCAGCACTTGAGCCACATAGCCAGAGTATGAGAGGCTTCAGAGCCTGGAACGTTGAATAGCAAATGATTTGGCGGCATAGTAGAACGAGGTAGATACAAGCGAGGCAGTGGCAGGGGCAGCACTAGAACTTCAACTCCTTCCTCTTCAACTCGTGTGGGAAATCTGAATAATGCATAAAGTGTGAAAGCGGCAAGGGCACTAAACGAAACCAAACGAAACGAAGCGACAGCAGCAGCAACAACTGCAAACAGAAACGACAATATACATAATTGAGCGACAACAACAGCAACAACAAGAACAACAATCGTGTTACGGGTTAAGCGAGTCTGCGAGAATTGTCAATTGAGTAGCCCCTTTGTGACGGCAACACAGGATGAGGTTGAGAATGAGCATGTAAATGGATGAGGATGAAGAGTTGAGTTGTGTGTCCCATGGTCATTGAGCTGCGGCAGTTGGCACCCTGGTGCACTTCTCAGTTCTCATCAATGGGCCCCACAGCAAAATTGCCAACTTAAAACTGAAAAACGAGTTTGGTTTATTAATTATTTTCAACTAGTTGCTTGGCCGAAAGCTAAAATCGATGGCAAGTCAATTGCCCTGACTGAACGAGCGACGCACAGAGCAAATACATGCTGGACAAGCGGAGGGTGGTTGGTTGGTTGGGAGTCATCAACGCTAAAGCTTATAGCTCAATTTGTATGCAGCTGGCGTGGCAGGTTGGCTTAAGGACCAACGATAACGACCATAAGGCGACCGCTTGGTGGATTGCACCAACAACAACAGCATCAACAGCAGCAGACGGACGGGTTTGCTGCGCTGGCTCATTAAATATTTTATTTACACAAAATGCGCTAATAACAAGTAGGGGAGGAGGGTTGAGCGGAGCGCGGTCTGACGACTTCTCATGAAAGGCGTTGAGCTAACGAGTTAAAATAATTTAATAAATTTCACACACAAAGAGTGTCAAGTGGCCGAAGAGCCGCCCTCCTGCACCTCAGTCTGAAGGTGGAAAAGTTTTACGCCTCTCTGACCTTGAGTGCACCCTCGAGCCAGCCCCGGAATGAGCCACACGGCACAACAGTCGAGGGCCGCCAGCTGACTGACTGTGCCAGCCTATTACTAAATTAATAAACCCTCACAGCTCAAACACAGAACCAACAGCAATGGCAACGGCAACAGCAACAGCAACTGGGGACAAAGGGAAAGGAGCCAAAGTGTAATACATTTAGCAAGCCACAACATCAAAATAAGCGAATGGGCCGGACGCGAAGTTGTTGTTTTTGTGGCCACGTTAAATGAAAGCAGTCGACTATTAAATCTGCAAAAGCCCCTTGCTAATCAAATTGCTTGGGTTAACCTTTAATGCTTAACCTTTTAGCATGAAATACCTCAGGCTATTAGCTCTGCTAACATAAACCACTCTGATACTAGCATACATTGCATATATAAATAACGTCTGGAATGGATTTAAGGGATAAATGATGTTTCGTATTTTAAATAAAAGTCTTTTAACTTTTAATAATAGCAACATAAACGATTTTCCAAGAGACGTTAAATCAATTAAAGTCCAGTATTTATTCAAAAACAAATTTGTGCCAATTACCCAACCAACTAACAACTACCGATTTAACACTTAATTCACCTCTAAAGAACACGTCACACAAGCGATTTATGTTTACAGCATTTTATTTCTAATGTCATATTAACAATAAAAATATTCCGAAATCACTTTCAGCAAATACGTTTTTCATAAATTAACCCGACATGAACATAAAAACTTTAAGAGCGTCATATTAACATTTTTAAGTGCACAAAAAAAACCATTTAGTGGTCAAAATGATTGAGCATGCATCGTTATGGAGGCATATCAAATTATACTTGAGCAATCAAATGTTTTATTTATGAAAATGATTTCTACATTTAGGTGGTGTGCGTTGCCAAAAATCAACGGAAACCTGCAGCAGACAAGACGAATGTCTAAAAGTTGCACAAAAGTCAACACGTTGTACACTCAACAGTGGATTGCAATAGAAAACTGCAGGCGGCTGACGAAGCCATCGACAGCGACAACGACGGACCGCCGACTGTTGATGCAACCTACGCGCTACAAGAAGGCATAGATACACCTTTGCACGTACACATGTCTGAAAGAGAGACCTCATGGCTGTGACTGGTGAATGTGCTTGTGACTGTGGCTGGGCCTGTCGCACTTGAGGAAAATTGAAAACTCTACGGCTGCCTGACTGACTGACTGACTGTGCCAAACTATTCCGCATTCTTGAACAATCAGTTGCACGTTGCCGTCCTTGCGGGGCGCTCGACTCGCTGTTTTGAGTCGCCTCCATACCAGCTGCCGGTTCTAATTTATGATTTATGTGTGTGTGCGCCGCCGTCGCCGCCTTTTTGGCTTTGCTGGCTTTGCCGCGGCACAGTAGGCGGGCCAACGTTTTGACCTGGAAATGTGCATGTGTCACATTTGTGTCGTCCTCAGATGTCACGTTGCGCAGTCAACGACTTGAAAATGCTTGCGCAACAATTATTGATTTAAATAAAACCCTCTCACTCTCTCCATCCATCCATTCATCCATCCTTGAAAGCAGTAGCAGTCGTAGCTGCCTCCGCTTTGAAATGATTGCAACATTCTTTCCAAGAAATAGCCAAGCCAAGCAAAACTGCGCAACTGCAGTTAAACAAAAAGTTGTATTCATTTTGCCATTAGCCCAACCCCTGCGCTGTCTGTTCAAAATGTTAACCCAGCAAATGTTTCTTATCTTTTCCGTCCAAATGGACGAAAGCTCACAAATTTGCAAGGGGGAAAGAATACGCAAAAACTAAAAAATAAAAATAAATAAATAAAACAGCAACACGGAATGTGGAAATGAGCAGCTGCAACAGCCGCTGCTGTCACTGCTGCGGTTGATGCGGACAATGACAAACGCTCGACACGCAACAGAAGCGGTTTAATATTAAACAATGCTTGCTCAGATCGCATAAAGTGTCCTGAATGGGCAATGGCTAGGAACAGATAGCAAAATAATATTATTGAAAAATGTCACAATTGGCGGCAGTACAAAACATAATTCCATTGTATTCAACGTCAATTTGAAATACCAAATTTAAGCTCTGGGATGCTAAACTAGAATATGATGACAATCCACAAAAGCTGAACATTTTTTCAGAACTTTAAGAGCTATCCAACAGGCAGATACAACTTAAGTTATTTTCGAATAGTTAAATACTATTTGAATACCATTTTCATAACTCATAGCAATTAAGGTCTTTGTTGAATTTACAGACATACAAAAAGAAAGAACTATCTGTTAGTTCAGACACATTATGATTTGACGCAACAATATTTTCGTTTTGATTCAATTTTATAACAAAAGTTCCAAAAAGTTGGTTTTAAAAAAATTTCGAATTTAAGTTCTGATTCCGAATTTGATTGAGAATTTCCATCGGTAAACATGCGGTTCAGGTCTACATCTTACTTTACAGAAATATAATTGCTGTATAGAAATTAATAGAGATTTTAGTTTCTGGGTAATAAGGTATCCTCTAGTCGAGCACACTCCACAAGTGCACGGTCACTTGTTACAGTAGCCATTGCTTCTGAAGACACCTAATGTTTAAATCTGTCTTATTTCAATCCAATATATATGTGTGTACTCTTTAGCGAGCATCTTTATCTACTTTTCTTTGCTACAGCTAAGCCCCGCAAAAGCCAATAACAAGTCCAAAATGCCAGAGGCAAAGCCATGGCAGCCCGTCAAGTTCTGAGTTCTAGGCACTTACAGAATCAACGATTATCCAGCTCTGATGACAACAGTGCGGCGCAGGCACAGCCAGGCAACCAACAAAATCGTAAACTATTTGCACAGCGCCAAAGACTTCCCTTCGCACCTCCTTCCGTTCACCTCTGGCTTGGACAGTAGCGCGGTAGACGCAGAACAATTAAAAGTACTTGAGCAATGGGGCTCGGCAACGGCAACAGCAGTCTGTGGCTTGTTTTCAACATATTTGTGTAAATATTGTATTTGTGTTTGTAATTATGTCGGCTTGACGATAACTCGCAGATAATGCCCAGGTAAATACTCGCTGTGTACACAGCGCTGGCAAGAGAACAAGCAATAATGCCAGCCACTCGACTCTTAACTGTTTGACTTAGGTTGTCATTATACCCTGTACCCATTGACAAATGCCCAAATCGGCCATATTGCAATTGTAGTAGTAAATCTGAGTGTATCTAAAAAGTATAATTTGTAGAAATTGATTTTTAAATTAGAAGCTTCTTAACTTAGATGAGTATCGTTTCGTTTAGAGCACAGTGTTGCTTGCTATGCTGTTGGGGATACAAATTTGAATGCATCTGATAAAACATTTGTGCAGAGGCGACTACCTCAATCCAGAGTAAAACCAAGCCACCCACTTCCAATGTATGCCCATCTGAGCTAAGCTACCCCCTTTTTTAACTGGCATTTCCTGTTTAACAAGAAAACATTTAAATGGCTTCCAATATGCATTCACCAGACACAATACACAGATTGACTTTTAGCTGGGCCTGACTTGTAAATGTCATGTAAGAGAGCCAGCGACAAAGAGTGAGAGAGAGAGATAGAGAGAGAGAGAGATAGACAAATAATGAAGATAGAGACAGCGAGAGAGAGACTCACCTGATGTAGGCCACTTCATTGTTGTTGGTTAGTCGACGCCAGCCTGGAGCCAAATTTGCATTGTTATTACTGTTGCTGTTGTTGATGTTGTTGCCAGCATTATTGTTTTTGGCCAAATTCTTAGCATAGAGCTGCTGTTGCTGATGGTTCTGATTCATTTGACGCATTGCAATTGTTGCTGGCACACAGTGTGTGGCAGCAACAGTTGTTGTTTGGACTACTGCTGCTGCGGACTTTACAGGCAATTTGATTTGCGCTAAACGCTGTTTGGTTTGCTGCTGCTGTTGAAGTTGCTGCTGCTGCTGGTGCTGCTGTTGAAGCTGCTGCTGCTGCTGCTGTTGTTTTTGCTGCTGTAGCTGCGTGCCTATTGCTGGACACACAAAAATGTGTTGACTGTGCCGCAGTTGTTGATGTTGTTGTTGCTGCTGCTGTTGTTGGTGCTGCTGCTGTACAGCAACATTTGTGGCTTGCATCATGTTGGCGCTGCCATTTACCAAACCAGCTGGTAATATTTGTTGCTGCTGTTGTTGATGTGGTGGTTGTGGTTGCATTGCGGCTGCATTTGTAACGACCCGCGATACAAATTTCGTTTGCTGCTGATAGAATTGCTGTTGCTGTTGCTGCAACAATTGCTGTTGCTGCTGTTGCTTGTACATGTTGAGCTGTTGCTGTTGCTGTTGCAACTCATTGTTGACCTGCAGCACGCCAGCAACCGTCTCCGCATTGCCAACACCAACAATGTTCAATTTATGCTGCGGCTGTTGTTGCTGCTGCTGCTGCTGCTGCAGCTGTTGGCCAGCGGATGCGGCAGCCATGTTAATAACAGCCGCCGTTTAAATTGTAGCGCTCGATTTGTGGCCTGCAAATAATAATAGGCAACGTTTAGTTTTAAAGGGAGAGCAATGCGACCTCAACAAAATACACACATTCACACATATATGCATGCATATATATATATATATATATATCTGTACATATATTTTGGGCTGACTCACAATTACATGTCTACAATTCGAATTGAGTTGCGTATAAATATTAATGTTTATGTATATGTGTATGAGTCGACCATCTACAAATACCATTGCTTTTGTTTTTCTACCCTATACTCCTGCAACCCGAGTATTTTGATATCGTCGCAAAGAAAGCTCCAGCCCTATACAAATGATCTCATTTTATTTGAATATCCATTGCTTTGAGAAGATCTACTGAATAACTTTAACATTGGAATTTCCGAAATATGAAATTTATTTTAATTTTTCCAGTATATTAAAATATTATAAAACTATTATAAATAAAATAATTAAATATAAATATAATAATATACTTTTTGGTATTTATTGAGATCTTGACTAATGCCACCAATTGCAAGTCTTATAATTTCAAAACATAATTTTATTCAAAGCACAATTTAATATATTGAAATTGACAGTTATTTATAATAAAAAATGTTATTGGCTTTTAAATTCTCTTCATCAATAGCAATAATTACAAGTATTGTCGCATTGAATTAATAATATTCAATTGCTGCAAGGGTATTTGAATGTTCACCAACCGAAGACAATAATAGTTGTTCTTTCTTGTTGTATTTATTATCTTGTGTTGTTGTTGTTGCTGCTGCTGCTCACCTTTTAGCGTAATTTACGTTTTGCTCATTTGCCAACATATTCAATTAATTTGAGTTATTGTGTAAACGAGACGCGACCATGTCAAATTGTTGTTGTTGCGATTGCTGCTGCTGTTGCTGCTTGCTGCTGTTGCTGTTGTCGCGCGTTTTTAAGCACTTAATTTCACTTTTTTTTTACAACTTTTCTTGTTGTAATAAGACGACAACGACTTTTGTATTGTTGTCTTGCTGCTGATTTTCTTGATGTTGTTGTTGCTGCTGTTGCTTTTTATACAATCTGCTTGCTGCTCATGACTTCATTTGGAATTCAGAAAACGAACGTTGCTCGCTGACAGAGGCAGAAGCACAGGCAGAGACACAGAAAGAGAGACAGAGAGAGTGAGAGAGAGAGGAGCGCACAACGCATAAATGTAGGTGAATGGAGCATGAAGCAGCCGCCGACGCCGCAGTCGCAGTCGCCAGCAGCACAGACAATAATGACAAAGGCTAAAGAGTAGACGAGGTGGGATGTGATGGGATGAAGTGGGGTGCGGCGGTAGAGCAACGTTCAAACTCAACGAAACGTTTTGTTTTATGTACAAAAATTTGTTCAGCCTAAATACTTATTATGCGCGTAAAGCAGAACAATTTGCCAGACGCAACTCTTGCTTGTTGGTATAATCATTATTATTGTTGTTGTTGTCACTTTTTAATGTGTGTATGTAGATAAAATGCTGAATGTTGTGCATACATTTAAATGATATGCACATAATTAATGCGTGCGTCTGTCTGCCTGTCTGTCTGTCTGCTCATGTGTGGACATCACCTGCCCTCGAGTTATGCTCTAATGATCATAATAAGAATACAACCAACAGAAACAAGCGTACACAACACACACACACATATGCACCCGCACACACATTTATAATACGTAGAATGACCTCAAATTCTTATCTGCATTTAACATGCGCTTTTTTTTTGGCAGCTGCTGCACTTACTTTACACACACATATATATATATATATATATATATATATATATTGCATACACACATTCAATTGGATGTGGGTATTGAAGAGCAAGTTATGAGCATATTTGAAATGAGTTTTGACACAATGTTGATTTAACTTTATTATGCACAAACAGCAATTAAATGGGAATTAATTACAACGATTTCATTCGTTGGCTTTGGCTTTATTCACGCAACATTCGACAAACATCCGAGCGAACAACGATTCGACGATTCGACACTCGACTCGCGATTTTCTACTCTCGCACACGAAATTTTTACTCAACTATGGATTTTTTTATTTTGTTTTTGTTCACCTTGGCACCCTAGTGCGTTGGTATTGAAGCATAAGCTTTGATTTTCTGAACCACTTACGAATCTAAATTATGCTAACTACTTCACTCCTGTGTGTGCGCGCATTTGTTTTTGGAATTTTTCGACTGCCCAAAATTCCATTCACTAATAGAAACTAGGGATGTGAAAAGCACACACATATCGATATCATATACACGACTATAATCATACGCATCCCTGACAATACTATCGATATAACATTAATGATATGTTGCTCATTTTGCGCATACGTCAAGCTTACGTCAGCTACGTTTCAAGTTACGTGCTTGGAAACGTTAACATTTGGACATCAATTATAATTTGATATTTTCCTCATGTTTGCTCGACATATTTTAATTTGTTAGAAATAATAATCAAGAATTACTACTACTAGAAGTATCAGACGAATTCCTGCTTTCGTATTAGACTTAGACGTAGGTTAGTACCAATCACATTTACACAAATGCAAATAATATTGTTAAGCAATTAAATTAGAAAGCCAGTGAAAAACCGTTAAATTTGATTCTGTGAATTTAAATTTAACATGCGGTTGCTATAGATTGGCAATTTGCATTAAATTCTGGTTTATCGGTATCGATTGCAACCCTGACGAATGTAACAACAATGCGCGCGTAGCCGGCAAATAAGTTTTAAGAACTTCTAACTACAATCGTGCCTTGAATACGATTATTTTGGTAAAATATACTAATTGGTGTTGTTAGAAGACCGCAACAATGTCCAGCGCGGCCATATTGATGTGCAGGCAGCTGCTGTTTAGCCGCTGTATTCATGCCGGCCTCCTCAGCGTGGGTGTTCAACTTGTGATGCTGATCGCATTTTTATTGTGCGTCAACTTTCAACTGTGGCATCCGCTGGATTGGGCGGCTGACTCGCTGCGGCTGGTGTGCAGCTGCTATCCATGGCTTGCCAGCATGCTGCTCATCGTTGCTGTCGCCTTCTACGTGATCACACTCTCCAAACAGCGTCTCTCGGAGCGTCGCCATTGCCCCACACGTTACCGCTGGCTGATTCACAATGGACCGCGTAAGCTGCTGTTCCTCATCGCCCATGTGCTCGTCGGCTATGTGACTGCCTGGCTATATACGACATTTCTGCACACGGACTATCGGTATATCATTTACATATATGCATCAATATGTCTGATACTAAATCCCAACGTTTAATTAATTTAGTCACTTGGTGTTCAAATCCTTTGGACAGGACTGCTTGAATAGCTACCATGTGTTCTTGCTGGGCATGGGCATTGCCAGCGGCTGCTATTACTTTGTCGCCAACTACATGCGGCAAGAGGTGTCAATGGAGTTCCCCATTATTGAACAGAAGCGCATCGAGAATCTGCGCGAGCTGCTCTTTGAAACCTTGCTGAAATCTCCACTCAAATCATTGTTGGTTACGTTGGGCTATTCGATTAGCTTCTGGTTATTTGGTGGTTTGATGCGGCACAGACTGAGTCATTTGATTGGTGTTGACGCAGACGACCGCCTCCTGGGCATCTTGGACGTGGCCAGCAATGGACGACTGCTGTTGTATGCCTGGCTGCTAACCACTCAGATCGTCAGCAACATGCATCTCATGCAGCGCTTTAATCTTGTGCTCCTCTCCGAGCGGCTGCCGCTGGTCATTGCCCGCAGCCGGATGTCGGCCAATGCCAGTGAACAGGAGCTGACCGTGGTGTCCGTGCTGGGGCTCTTCGATATGTATGTGGCTCAGTGTCTGGCCGCCAGGTTTCTGTACGAGCACGCGCTGTGCAACAATTCGACGATTCGACTGGAAATCTTTCAGCTTACGGAACCCGGCAATCGGCCAGCCAACTGGCGTGCGCTCTGCGACCAATGTCTTAGCATTGTGGCTACTTTTACCGAAGAGCTAATCGAATCCATGCAACAAATTAGTTTGATTAAGGGCAACGAATCACATCTGGCAACGATTGCAGCGCTCATCGACAAAAAGGGTCCATTGCGGACTGAAAAGCTGCTGATCCGCCAATTCAATCAGCTGCATGGCATTCGTCCGGCTGCCAATGAGCCCACCCAGCAATGGGATGCCACGGACAGTGTACGCCATGTGCCCAATTGGTGCGAACGTGCCTTTATTAAGCTGGAGTCAATGTTTCTAGGGCTGTTGCCTCGCCTACCAGGCATCGTATACTTTTTTGCCGAGCCAGATGGCGCCAAGACGGTGTTTCTTATGGACAATGCACTGCACGTGATCTGGCTGACACAGGCACTGTCGCATCTATGCGTCGCATCGATGAAACAGGATCGTTATGGCGTTGTCCAGGATGACTTGGCGGCCATCATCAAAGCGCTGCACCGCCTCAAATGCGAACTGGACAAACTGCACAGCGCGTTACCCAGTCTGCGACCGAGCTACAGCAGCAACTACATTGTTCTGCGCAACGCAGTCCGTCGCAGTCTGTACAACATCTGCATATCGTTCCATGACTATCTGGGCGAAGTGATTACCAATGGCGAGGATCTGCGCCAGCTGCAGGCCTTTATCTATCAAGGATAACAACTCACCCAACTCATCATCATCGGTTAAGCACAATTGTTAAGCATCCTTCTTTAGTTGTTCTTTCGTTTTGATAACAATACAAATTAATAAATACAATTTTATCATGTACAAATGACTTTTTACCTAACTATCTGGTATTATATATATATATATGTAAATTGTAACATCTCAAGCAGTGATCAGTTCCAGATCCAGCTCATCCTATTGCCCCTCTAAAGCCAACGCGTACATAAGCAACGCCACATTCTGCTCAAGCTCACGGGTTCGTCATTGCTGTGGTGTAGTTGCTAATGCCGCTGGCGCCTCGTTTTTGTTTACAGCCTCGCCCAGTGATCTCTCCAACTCGATGGCAAGCTTTTCCATCTGCTGCTGCGCCTGTTTGCCCTTTCGATCGCGTCCATCGATAAAGATTTGTGTTTGCAGAAAGTTGAGAGCACGAAATGCCATACCGCCTGTGGGGTCATAGAAACCCTCGTAGGTTTTTGGATTTCTAGAGCTGGCGCTCTGATCGGGCGTATTGGGGTCAAATGGTACATACTCCTGCAGCGGCTCCTTGTGCCATCGGAATATATTACGCGAATCTAATCACATAAAGTGGGTAAATACATGGACATAAATAGAGAGCTTTAAGTGAACACACCTAATTCCGCCAGAACGCGTGTCATTTCACGTATCTGCGCATCCTGACGCTCCAGACGAAAGTTCATTTCCGTCAGTGTGTTGGTCAGCCGCATCTGTTCTATTTGCATGGCCTCGGTCTTTTTGGTCTCTTTGATGCTTTGACGGGAGTACTCGAATATTAAAAGGCCGGCACCAATGGAAAATATAATGAATTCGCCCAACAGATTGGCGCCCAGTTCAATGGCCATTGCTTCGGTTAGGGGCGGCACTGTAACTGGACGGCCAAGATTCAACGCCCACATCTTTGTCTTGACCTCCACCCAATTGTAAACTGTATCGGCAGGCGAAATATATTTTATTAATTTAAATATCATCAAATTGCCAAATGGAATTCGACTTACACTGCGCCGGCGGCATGCATATGTATTTCCTGAAGAATGGACTCGACTTGGCATTTGATTTCAGTACATTAGCAATGGGCTTGCTAATCTGTTTGATGGCCAGCACGCCAAGTTTGGCGGCGGGAAATACTCCAATAACCATCTTTTAAGCTGTTTGGTATTACAAAACCTCAGCACGGAAAAACTAAAGCAACCAGGGCTGGCGACAAGGCAATCAAACAGCTGTTTTTTTTTTAGCAATGAACAATAGACGATATGTGCACTGTTTGAATGTATTCAAAGTTGGAAAAAACTATGTATATATATATATGTATCTATTAAATTTTATGAGGAACCCTTCCATTGTATTCAGTTAATTGCTGTTGCATTTTTTGAATTTGTTCTTCCTGCCAGTCAAGCTGATGGATTAGCTCAGAGATTTCAGATTTTAGCCTTTCTTCTATAATTTTAAGATTGCCATTTTTCTTCTGATCCTTGACAGCTTGCCTTTAACATTAACACATCAACTTTTAAATTTTTTCCTAAAGTCATATACTTTTCTGTTCGCTTACCTTGAGAACTCGTAAAATATCAGAGAAATGCCTAAGAAAATCACAAAAAGCTCGCTTAAAATGTTTGCGCCCATGTCAGTAGCATTTTTTTCCGGGAGGCGAGGAATACGTTTGGGTTGGGGAAGTCCCAACATTTGCATTTTACATCTTGCCTCCACAAAGTTAAGCAATTGCCCAGCGGGAGCGCAAATGTAATTTTTAAATAATAAGTTACGTTTCGCAATTTGTTTAAACCCTAGGCTAAGCGGAGTGGTGATTTGCTTAATGCCCAAAACGGCTATTTTTCCAATAGGAAATGCCCCGATTACCATGTTTTTAACAGACAATTTTCAGAAAGCTTGCTTATACGTATTTTGATGGTTTTTGACAATAAGCGCAAAGTCACACAAAATAAATCAAACCTTATTCATACACATGCCAATTTAACTATTAACAAAAAATCTATTGGATAAGGTATTTAAACTTATATACTTGGTGTTTAGACGTATTTAATTCATAACCCTATGGAATTGACACAACTTGGCCTTAAGACTATGAATTTCATGAGTCTGAGCCATGACACGATCTTGCAATACTTCAATCTCTTTTATCAACTTTTCCTTCTCTCCCTCCTGTTTATTATATTTAATCTGATCATTTTTCGATTGTCTAAATGAATAATATGTATTATTAATTAGCACCTTAACAAACTGTTATTGGCTTATTTACCGTAAAAACTCCAGGGAAATCAAGCTTGCACAAACTGTAAATAGGCATATCTCACCGATTAGGTTGCTGCCAGTCTCAATAGCCATAGATTTGTTTAATGGTGGTACATACTTCGGTTGGCTCATGCCTATCATCCACATTTTAGATCTTACCCCAATCCAATGGTAAGCTAAGGTTCAGACCCTTATCGAATTCATAATATTACACTTAATTAAGTTTGATGCTACTTACTTTGCGCTATTGGGTCAACTAGATATGCTCTAAATGTTTGATTTGATTCAGCAGTTTGCTTAATTACTTTAACAATGGGTTTACTTATTTGCCTGACAGCTAGCATACCTAGTTTTACAAGAGGAAAGGCAACCATGGTAAAACTTACAATTTGTGACTGTTACAGCTATTAGTGAAGTGACTGTTACAGCTATTAGTGAAGGAAAAGTCAAAGCAATCTTGCAATATAATTTAAATATATTCGCCACAGTATTGATTACATTTACAAAATTGAAATCAATATATATATGTCATATAAAATACATTGCAAGTCATATTACAGTTATATCGCGCAAGCAAAATGTACAATTTGAAATGGCAGTGTTGCAAATTGCCGATCATTTTTTTGGATCTATCGTTTAGGAGATATCGCAGTTGTCAGTAACTAACATCTCCAGTTTATAATAAATCTTGGGCATTTGAATTGAGTCGGAAGTGGCACTCAGTGTGGTTTAACAATTTTATAAAAAAAATTCGACAGAAAAAGAAGTCGAAAAAAAATGGCGAATCTTAATAACTTAAATCCGAGTCCGAACGGATACTGTGTGCTTTGTTCAACAAAAACAAGTCTCGCTTGCCATCGCTGCGGCGACTTCTATTGCACAAGACAATGCCAGCTGAAGGATTGGCAAAGTCATCGGTATATATGCTTCTCACTTCCAGCCTTGGTGCATCCCATGGAGTGCTCTGCCTTTTCCAATATCAATTCCATACATGCACTAATTTCCGCTGACGCAGCTGTCCCCAGTACCGTTGTTGCAGCAAATGCGCAGTCAGCTCAAAAAACTAATGTTGTTGAACTTGCCACGAACGAAGCTGTGTCTAAATGCGATAAGAGCAATATAAACACAAACACAACTATGAATAATACGTCTGCTGCTCAGCCACCAGTACCAATTTCTGATAATAACGATAACAACAAAAGCAACTCACATAACAATACTTCAATGAAAAATCCATTCAAACTCATCCATCCAACTCATGTTGCGATGACTCCAAATAATAGCATTGTTTATGTCACAGGATTTCGGTCACCGAATCGCTGTTTTATACGCGTCGCCAGCGAAACTGTTGAGAAAGCACTTTTGGAAATTTTTCAAAAGGTATGTGTGTGTACATGCCACAATATGTGCAGCACCGTTAATTGGTTGATTTTTTATATATGCATACATGTATTATGAAAATAATTGTTGATCATTTGTTAAAATCATTTACTAATGTATAACTCTATATATTGTAATAGGTGAATTCGTTAGGCGAGAATCAGCCAAAATTGAAGAAATCAATCACTGGTTGCCACGCGCTGGCCAAACACAATGAACTGTTCCAGCGCGTTCAAATTGTGGGTAGATCCAATTATTCAACTGCTCGACTTTATTTCCTCGATCTAGGCATGGTGATGGTTAAAAATATGGCTGAAATGCACGAGATTAGTAGCGAGCTCCTGGAGCTGCCCCGCCACATCTTGGAGGTGCAGATAAAGGGTGTGCCCAACTATACACTTACCGATGACATCAATAATTTTCTCAAGCGCTTCTATGGTCAAAAATTTATAGTTACCAATATCAATGGCTGGCATGTTGAACTGCTGCATGTGGAGACGCATAAATCTATGAATGAACAAATACGCGATTTCTGTTCAAATATGCAGGAATTTGATCGATTTTCTAAGAAACCCACACAGCACACCAAGAACAATCCTAATCCCAAAAGAGCTGCTGATGATACAGAATTATCCGTAGATCAGTACCTAAATTCGACTAAACACAAACCTAAATTAATAAAGGAACACACTACTGTGGTCAAGCACGAGCAGATTGCTAAAACACAAAAGTTCCCAGATGCTATTGAAATCAAATTGGATAAGGAATCAATAAGCTCTGAAACGAAGAACAATGCGAGTGTGCCATTTAATAATTCGATTAAAATCAATCCAGAAATAACCAATTTGCAGGTTATGTTGAAAAAGGATCACAATTCTGTGGCCAACCGCGGGCAGATTGCTAAAACAGACAAGTTCCCAGATGGTTTTGAAATCAAATTGGATAAGGAATCAATAAGCTCTGAAACGGAGAACAATGCGAGTGTGCCATTTAATAATTCGATTAAAATCAATCCAGAAATAACCAATTTGCAGGTTATGTTGAAAAAGGATCACAATTCTGTGGTCAAGCACGAGCAGATTGCTAAAACAAAAATGTTTCCAGATGCTATTGAAATCAAATTGGATAAGGAATCAATAAGCTCTGAAACGAAGAACAATGCGAGTGTGCCATTTAATAATTCGATTAAAATCAATCCAGAAATAACCAATTTGCAGGTTATGTTGAAAAAGGATCACAATTCTGTGGCCAACCGCGAGCAGATTGCTAAAACAGAAAAGTTCTCAGATGCTATTGAAATCAAATTGGATAAGGAATCAATAAGCTCTGAAGCGAAGTCTAAAGCGAGTGTCCCATTTAATAATTCGATTAAAATCAATCCAGAAATAACCAATTTGCAGGTTATGTTGAAAAAGGATCACAATTCTGTGGCCAACCGCGAGCAGATTGCTAAAACAGAAAAGTTCTCAGATGCTATTGAAATCAAATTGGATAAGGAATCAATAAGCTCTGAAGCGAAGTCTAAAGCGAGTGTCCCATTTAATAATTCGATTAAAATCAATCCAGAAATAACCAATTTGCAGGTTATGTTCAAAAAGGATAACAATTCTGTGGCCAACCACGAGAAGATTGCTAAAACAGAAAAGTTCCCAGATGCTATTGAAATCAAATTGGATAAGGAATCAATAAGCTCTGAAACGAAAAACAAAGCGAGTATCCCATTTAATAGGGGTGACATTGAAATAATTCCAGCTTCAGTTTTAACAAGTGAAGCAACTATTAAAGTGCAGACAGAAACAAAGGAAAGTCCAGCACAAGCATTTGCTTCTATGCCTCCTGTTACGCCAATTATTGTAAGCGAACCGAAGAACTCCACAAATTATTCGACTAAACCTAATCTGGAACCTGTATTAATTCCAGTACGTAGCCTTATATCAAATGCCAAATCGTTCAAATATAATTTAATATTTGTATCTTCAGCCCTTTGAATTGAAGCGTCTCACCATCCAAGCTAATGAGGGACTCGATATTTTTATTGTGGATAATGCGAACGTTTCGCGAGGCATCTTTGGCGCTTTCGACAGCAATAATGCACGCGACTTCTCCGATCTGTACTCTCGCTTGTCCGAATTCAAAGACTCACAGCCCTACAGACCGATGTAAGTGGATTAAATTCAAATTTGAAACTATATTTTATTTATTTTTGTTTTATATTATTCTACTGTTTATTGTAGGATAAGAGAATATGTTATTGCCAAATTTAAAGATGTTTGGTATCGTGCCCGAGTGATCCAAATTAAACAAAATCAGCTGGATTACACATACAACGTAATGTTTCTGGAATTTACCAATGTGGCCTCTGTCACCTTGCAAGACATTCGCCGTTATCCAGCTGACTTGGCAGTGCCCTGCTTTACTTGCGTTTGTCTGCTTGAAGGTAAATTGTGAATAATGAATGATGGTAATAAAAATATCCTTAATATTTTGAATACAATTTTCAGATTTTCCACATCGACCTACTACGGCACAGATCCACTTTTTAGAAAAAAATCTGCAAATGAATAGCCTTTTGCACATTGATCATGTGAAATATTCCCCACATATGGATATGGCCCTGATTAGGTGCAAAAGCTTGATGGAAAAACTTGATCAAATAATGTGAATCAGATCTCTTTAAGTTTTACTTGAGGTTTTAATGATGATGCTGATTTGAAACAGTCGAAAATTATTGCGACTAATGTAATTGTCCCTCCAACTCATTATGACAAAATGCAATTTTGATTTTGTACAAGTTTTTATTAAAATGTAATTAACTGTTGCTAAATAATTCGGATTCTAATAGATGTCAATCATAATAATGTGCATTTTCATATATCGATAGTTGAAACGGACCACCACAACTACTACAACATATCGATAAAAATATATGCATTTCGACATCAAATTTCTTTAAACTTTCTATTTTGGCGTATCGAAAAAAGTTCTTAGTCGCAAAACAGATCTCGCGCAACTCGCAACTCATAATCTGTGTTTGGTGTATTTTCAACCTGTGCATTTAAAGTAAATTTATTCCAAAACAGGAGTAACAATACATCTATACCCAATCGTTACTTTTCATACTCAACGAAGGTAAATATATGCATTTTGTTGTATTTTAGCATACTGCATAATTACACCCAGAATACATACAAGTCATTCATGAAGAACGATGACTTCAGTGCGTAACTGTAAATGCTCGTTTCGCAAATATGGCAACATTATTGTTTTTGTTTTGTTGATGATGGAAACGATTTACCCATACCGTGAGAATTGAACAATCCAGTGACTTATGCATACATACGTATAGCGAATATAGCGGCACACACACACATGTGCGGGCGGTTAATACTTGGGAAAAAAATATGTAAAGGTGAAATAGAAGTCATTCCATACAAAAGCTTGTCACATATAAAGCAAACACGCCAAAAGAAAATGCAACAGTAATCACCAAGTGCTTATATATATATATTAATATAAATATATTATATATATATACATATATATATATATATGTTTTTTAAAGTCAAATCAAAATTATTATCGCAATTACATTTGAAGAGCAACAAACAAATGAACACAAACACATACAATATGTACAAATGTATTTTTGCTTATAAAAATGAGGAAGTCCAACAACATTTCGACATGCATTAAAATGCTGATGATAATTCGCCGGCTTTTTCCTTGAAAATTTATTTCGTTTTGTTTTTGTAAATTGCTTGAGACATATTACAATGAAATGTATATTTTGGTTTGCAATTCTCAAATATTGTGGCAATGTCCTTCGTGCAAGGTTCAAGGGCAGATACAAACAACCTTTGGGAATGGAAAAAAGCGCAAGCACTTTCACTTAAAGAGAACTTTTGGTTGTTGTTGTCTCGATTAGAAAAAGCACTCGAAGACAAAGCTTTGTCGCCGCTCTGGTGCCTGTCGCACGGTAGGCACCCCCGCAACTGGCGTCGAACGCACTCTCTTCGTGTGAAAGGTGTGAGAGTGAATGAGTGAGCATGCGTGCTGTATGTGGCTCTTTTCGGCACGGAGATTATAATACCCTCTTGAATTAGAGGGTATTTAATTATCGTCAACCCCAAAGATAACAAGATTTCAAGGTTTCACACGTCATTGACGGCATCTAGCTGTGTGTTTTTAAAAGCTGATAATTAGAAAATGTATTACGCATACGTACGCGTGTATGTTTGTGTATATATTATTCATCAAAAAACAGCTGACGATCAGTGATGCTTTGTTTACACTTGCAATAATCCCAAGATTTGTTGAACTCATTTGTGAAAGCGACTGAGTTAATCGCAATCTTTGTACTAGGCTGGAAACAACAGCGACAGATAACTCGCAAGCTTTCCACACAGTTTTTCGATAAAATTTTGTAGTAATGTCTGTCATTTATATCGTGCTTGGTTGGCTTTTAGGGGTGGCCTGTTGCCGCGGACTCTCTGTTTGTCTGTCTCGTGCTCATTTTTTCCGTTTTCAAAAGAGTCTCGTGGTTTTGCTCTCATTTGCTCATTGCATTACCGACATTCTGAAAGCCTTGCCAAAATTTTCCACCAAAACTCGCAGCGAACGGCAGTCGAGCATTTTGTGCCGTTGTGTGAAAACCCCAGTGTGCTTAGGATTTCAACGCAAAAATTCTTTCCGTGTATTGCTTCGCAACTCACCGTTTTGTGCATATCCGTGTCGGTGTCGGTCAATATTCTAAATATATTTCTCGTAACTTGTACAGTCTCCAGCAGTTAGGCAACAAAATGGTTAACGTATCCATTTATGACGAGGCTCCGACGCTAAAGGTAAAATCCAGCCAGCCGGGTTATAAAACCCACTGTCAAAGTCAATGTCAAATTTATTGCGCTACGCTATCCATAAAGATATTGCTATGTATGCATACAATGTACCTTACTTCAAGTCTATTTGAAAACTGTAGACTTTTTTTTTACATTTTGCTACTTTGTGTAAATGATAATTATGCAACGGTTTTTTCTTTTGCGCTTTTTGCTGCAAATGCACATTGTGACCTTCGACGTTGCAGCGCAGTTGCCGATGCGAAAATCTTTCCTATCTATCAGTCTTTAATCAGAATATATGTAGTTCTTCCACTCTCGCGCTCTCGTTCTCTTTGGCTTTTACTCCTCTCTCGTGCGTGTGGGTTTCGATTTGTGTGCTCAGCTGTTTACCTTAAGTGGGAGTGGGTTAGGTATATCGATGTAATAAACCATAATCCGCTGAAGTGAACAGTTATTCATTTTTTTTTGTTTATCTTTGGTTTTGTTTTTGTTACTTACCTCATTAACAACGATAATTATTGTTGGCAATTGGCAATCGAATGTCACATAATAATCTATTAAATTTTTATCGCAGCCCAACGAAGTACCGCAAAACATGGCTGCCGGAGCTGATACCCAATTGGAGCACATGTGCCGCCTGCAGTTCGATTCGCCTGTTCCCCATGTGCGTCTGTCCGGCATTGTGTGCACCATTGGCCCCGCATCGCGCAGCGTCGAGATGCTGGAGAAGATGATCGCCACCGGCATGAATGTGGCCCGTATGAATTTCTCGCACGGCTCGCACGAATATCACGCCGAGACAGTGGCCAATGTGCGTACAGCTGTCAAGAACTATTCGGCCAAGTTGGGCTACGAGCATCCCGTTGCCATTGCCTTGGATACCAAGGGTCCTGAGATACGTACTGGTCTCATTGCCGGCAGTGGTACAGCTGAGATAGATCTAAAGAAGGGCGATACCATCAAGTTGTCCACCAACAAGGATTTCCTTGAGAATGGCTCCAAGGAGGTGATCTATGTGGACTATGTGAACATCGTCAACGTTGTTCAGCCGGGCAATCGTGTCTTTGTCGACGATGGCCTCATCTCTCTGGTGGTGCGCGAAGTAAGCAATGACACCGTTGTCTGCGAGGTGGAGAACGGTGGTGCACTTGGCTCCCGCAAGGGTGTCAATCTTCCCGGCGTGCCCGTCGATTTGCCCGCTGTGTCCGAGAAGGACAAGTCTGACTTGCTCTTCGGCGTGGAACAGGATGTGGACATGGTCTTTGCTTCTTTCATTCGCAATGCTGCCGCTCTGACAGAAATTCGCAAAGTGATGGGCGAGAAGGGCAAGAACATCAAGATCATCTCCAAGATCGAGAACCAACAGGGCATGCACAATCTGGATGAGATTATTGAGGCTGGTGATGGCATCATGGTTGCCCGTGGCGATCTGGGCATTGAGATACCCGCCGAGAAGGTGTTCCTCGCTCAGAAGGCAATGATTGCACGTTGCAACAAGGCCGGCAAACCAGTTATTTGCGCCACCCAGATGCTGGAGTCCATGGTGAAGAAGCCGCGTCCCACGCGTGCCGAAATCTCTGATGTGGCCAATGCAGTGCTCGATGGTGCCGACTGTGTCATGTTGTCTGGCGAGACAGCAAAGGGCGAATATCCGCTGGAGTGTGTGCTGACCATGGCCAAGACCTGTAAGGAAGCTGAAGCTGCTCTCTGGCATCAGAATCTGTTTACCGATTTAGTGCGCGCCGCTTCTGCAAACAGTTTGGATGCTCCACATGCGGCGGCAATTGCTGCGGTCGAGGCGGCCAACAAGGCCAAGGCAGCTGCCATTGTGGTGATCACCACCAGCGGTAAGTCCGCCTTCCTGGTGAGCAAGTATCGCCCACGTTGCCCCATTATTGCCGTTACGCGTTTCGCGCAAACCGCTCGTCAGGCTCACCTGTACCGTGGCCTGGTTCCACTCATCTACAAGGGTAAGTCACATCTCAACTAGTACAACGCATGGGCATCATTTAATAGGTAATCGAATTTTTGCAGAAGCTACACAGCCCGATTGGCTGAAGGATGTCGATTTGCGTGTCCAGTTCGGTTTGCAGGTGGGCAAGAAGAACGGCTTCATCAAAACTGGGGATTCTGTTGTCGTTGTCACCGGCTGGAAACAGGGCTCCGGCTTCACCAACACCATTCGTATTGTGTAAGTAATCTAAATATATATATATATATATATATAAAGAGAGAGACATCTGACTAATCTTACATTAAATCTTACAGTACCGTCGAATAAACCTGATCGCTGTACCGCAGTGAAAGCGTTTTAAGCGCTAAATGCTTGCATCAATTATTGTTATTAACCAAGTTAATTTATTACACAATTCTCAACAACATATATACGGACTATCAGTAAATCGAAATTGCAAACATCTAACCGCTGCGAAAGCGCCACAGATGGAGCTCCTAGGCGTGGAGCCCGTGACACAAACACACACATAAAGAAATAATTTATCATTGTTAAACATAGTATTCTTTATAGCAACAAGGAATAATAAAATATAATCTATATATGTATACAAATAAACAAGCTGTAGCAGCATTTGTGCGAGTCGGGAGTGCCCAACTAGATAATACCTATCTGGTAGGAGAGAATATGTACATGTACTGAGCATATTTATGAAATTTCATTAGATTTCTTCAAATATAGTGTTAGCTTTCAGTTTAAATTAATTTGTCAGATCTTACAAAATTTTTCATCGTATAAATTTTCGATATTAACAGAAAAAATCGCTATTCATGACGTACATTGTGCGGAGTGCATGTCGTGTGACACCATGGATGGTGTCTCGAGATACCGCTAGCTACTCTAACAATGCCAAAATTGTAAGTGACCTGCTCATTGTGTAATCTTTTTTATGTTGTATATATGTTAACTGAACAAACATGCAGACCTCGCAACCGATGGTGCAGTTAGATCGTGGTCCCTTTGCGTCACAACTGGACTACAAATCCCGATTGCAGTTTAATGCGCCCACCTTAGATTATGCGTTGAGCGGAATCATTTGCACAATTGGTCCTGCTACAAATAAGCCAGAGACAATAGTGAAGCTAATCGAGGCTGGGATGCGAGTGGTGCGCCTAAATTTCTCACACGGAACGCACGAATACCACTGCCAGACGATACAAGCGGCGCGCAAGGCCGTCGATTGTTATACGAATAAGATGGGGGCTCACAAGCCGGTGGCCATTGCATTGGACACCAAGGGGCCGGAGATACGTACAGGTCAAAATGAGGGCAGCGACACGGCTGAAATTGTACTCAAGCGGGGCGATAAAATCAAGTTAACTACCGATAAAAGCGAGGAGAACCTAGGCAACAGGAACATGATTTACGTTGACTATGAAAAACTCTCCCAGATTATCAAGCCGGAAAATAGAATATACATCGATGACGGACTTATCTCATTGCGTGTGATGCAAGTCACCGGCAACCAGATTCTCTGCGATGTAGTGAATGGCGGAAAGCTCGGTTCCCGCAAAGGTGTTAATTTACCTGGCACACCCGTTGACTTGCCCAGCGTTTCAGAGAAGGATAAATTGGATCTTAAATTTGGCGTTGAGCACGATGTGGACATGATCTTTGCCTCTTTCATTCGTGACGCTAAGGCCATCGATGAAATTCGTAAAATTCTGGGGACCAAGGGAAAGCATATAAAGATCATATCAAAAATTGAGAACCAACAGGGTGTGCAAAATATTGACAGCATCATAGCCGCCTCAGACGGCGTAATGGTGGCTCGTGGTGATCTAGGTATCGAAATTTTCACCGAGGAAGTCGTACTGGCCCAAAAATGCATAATTGCCAAATGTAACAAGATGGGCAAGCCAGTTATCTGTGCCACCCAGATGCTAGCTTCCATGGAGAACAATCCGCGACCAACTCGGTCAGAGGCTTCAGATGTTGGCAATGCCATATTCGATGGCGCCGACTGTGTAATGCTGTCCGGCGAAACAGCCAAGGGTATGTATCCCGTGGAGTGCGTCAGATGCATGACGAATTTATGTTCAAAGGTGGAGACTGTCCTATGGTACGAGCAGATACAAAATGAGATGAAGACCGTTATACAGTCATCAACGTCAGATAACTTATCGGCGATAACTGCAGGCATCACTGAAATCGCATCTTTAAGTCGAGCGAATGCCATAGTTATAGTCAGTCCATGTCCGTTAATGGCTCAATTGATAAGTCAGTTTCGCCCAAGGTGTCCAATTGTCTTTGTCACGGATAATCATAGAGTAGCCCGACAATCGGTACTTTATCGCGGTGTCTGCCCGCTTGTTCCTGGGGCAATGGCGAATGGTTGCATCGACTTTGCGCGTATTCTGGCAATGAGTTTAGAACAAATGGCCAAACTGAAAATTATAAATTTCGACCAGACGCTTAAAGTTATGTCTGTAAATGCCTTAAAGGAGGATAATATCTCTTTCCGACTCCTCCACATGAAGCAAAAATCTCAGGAATCAAAATGCAAAGAAACGGCCGCGAAGTGAAGTGCTCTGAAAAAATTATAAATTGCATAAAAAAATCATAACCAAATCAAATCGAAAGGTGTAAAAACCCTTTCGGAAAAAGAAAAAATATTAAGCAAGTATTAAAAATACAAGTCAAGGCTTAGAGTTAATCACATAGTGACAGAAATCATATTTTAAATGTCTATATGTTTAAATATTATTGTTTAATAAAAGCATCTCCATTATTTAAATATCTTTTTGCACGTAATAATAAAAAGCTTGGTAACCGTTTTTGAAAACTGTTCGAAGGTAATTGATACGTTGCCAGATTGTCGAATTCAGATCAGCTGTTAAACTATTGAAGCTGACAAAACGATTGTCGATAAGTAAAAAATATTTATGTTAGGTTGTGAAATAACGAATGCAACACGTAGAATTTATAAATAATTAATAGATTAATTGTATTTAGTTCGCTGCAATCGTTAAAAACATTAAAATGTCATTGCCCTCAACAAAAGCAACAACAGCGACAACAACGCATGCCGTTGTGCAGGCGGTCGATACATATATACAAAATCAAAATTTATTGGGTGAGATAGCCGAACTAGATGAACTGCTCTACGATTTGATTGATTTGCACAAGGACAGTGAATTGGCCCTTAAGCGTGTGTTGCAGTGCATATACAACCTGCTGCAAAGCAACAACAAGTATAATGTTAAATTCGGACCGAAAATATTTCACAAGCTCATTTCGGTTGTGATCGCCGATAAAAAAGATGACGATGATGGCAGTCCACATGGCCTGCGGCGTCAGTTGGTGGCCAATGTGCTCATTTGTGTGCAAATCCATCTGCGTAAGTATCCGCGCATCGATGGCAAATTTCTGCTGCGTCAGCTCTGGTCGCTAAGTCTGAGCAGCGAACGTCAGCCGTATGCTGCCCAAATCCTCGTGCAGCTTTTCGATGATTTTGTTCGTGAACTGGGCGCAGAATGTGCCTGCTCCATTGAGCTGTACACCGTCATAAAAACCCTGCTGCAGTCGGAGTTGCGCGAGTATCGCAAGTCGGCTCACTTTCTTATGAGAAAACTCCAAATGATAATGCTGACGGCAAATGCAGAGGTCCCAACTATTCTGAGCACACTTGTGCTCGACTCTCTTAAATGTAATGAGTCTCACTGGTCTGCCTATGTCATCATAATGGAGACCCTCGAGGAGCAACAATCGCATTTGGTGCTGCCCACGCTCGGCACACTGCTGCCCCGTATTTCGGCCAGTATTCAGAGCGATGAATGGCTAAGCTGGTTGCGCATTTTGTATGTGAAACTATTGCAAGACAACAACATATTGGTGCTGCGCTGGACATTATCGTATTTTTTTAAGCACTTTGAAGTTGCTAAATTGTTGCGCCTTAATCTGCTGGTCGAATTCCTAGCAGCCACAAATAGAACACAACTGTACAATGTCGAATGTAACATGCTGCCTGCATTAGATATGGAAAAATTCATTTCGCCGGCCGACACTCAGCGATTCTTTGAAGCATTGGTTATGGTGCCATGGACCTCGGTCCCACTGCACTCTTGGCTGCACCATTGCACTGAGACGAAGATAGAGACGCTGCAAATTACATCCAACAACAAAAACGTGTTGCTCAAACTCAGCTCACGAGTTCGCACATTGAGAAATCCGAAATTACGAATGAACAGCAACAAGAGCGTATTTCTGCTCTTTGAGGTGATTTTCTGCTTGTTAATTTAACGGAAAAAAAAAAAATATTTTTTTGAAATTATTTTAATTACATTGTTACAGGATACCATCGAAAGCCTGACACTGGCCGATTATCTCATTTTCATTGAGACACTTTTCAACACAAGCGGTGATTTGTATTCGGACAACAATCGCTTGATCAGAAAAATACAAAACTGCGACAATCTAAACGAGGAGATCGTTTACTTTTCCAAACGTTGTTACGAAATTATTTTAGGAGATACATTCCAAAGTGATTTTGTAAATGAGCTTATCAAATTATTAAACAGTTTGCCAAATGATCGACACGGCTGGGGCCGCTTTTTACCACTGTCTAATAGAAATTACTTGGACTTGCATATGGATTTCTACTCAAATTTGTATAATGTGAATATTGAATATTTTAAAAAGGGGGCACATCTTGCGGAATTACAGCAACATTTAATGCAACAACTTAACTGTCAAACTAAAGATGAGAAATCATATGTACTGGAGCACTGTGTAGATTGCTTCGTTCAGGTGAATCTGACAAGCTGGAGTCAACTGGAAGAGCTAAAATTGCAGCCGATCGATCTTCTAGAACGTGGCACAAGAGAAACACGTAAACATCTTGCAATATTATTGGAAAAAAATTCCTCACGACTTCCAGACATTACAAATGTGCTTGCAAAATTTGTAGCCATGATGAAGAACGATTTATATAGTGGAATTGTGTAAGCCGGTACATCAAATAGTACTATAATCACATATAATTAAGTAAATATATACTTTTAAAATTGTCTAGCGCTGTGGCCCTTCTTAGATATGCAGCCAAACATTTGAGCCATGACGAAAATGAGAAACTGCTAGCGGATATTCTCATAATCATAAGAGATTGGTCTTTAATTTTCGACATTTTAATTAATGCGAAAATAATGCCCAATTCTATAGTCGTTAACGGCATTCTTGAGGGTGAAATCAGCACAGGAGATGCTCGGTAAGTTAGCTATGATAACAAATAAGTATATCCCTTATATATATTTTTTCACTTCACAGCATCGAAGAAGCTTATGTCAACAGAATGCTCGGCAATGTATTCAAAGATGTAGTATACCGAGATAAATGTATATATTTTGTTACACAACAGTCAGACGGCAAAGCAAGTGCTATATGCGATGAGCTGCTGCGCATCAACAAGGAGTTAACAGAAAAGAAGCCTCGATATTTTGAAAATTGCAAAGAGCATAGAATCAAAATACGCATTGCTAAGGCATTGTTAACGATGAGAGATAAAATTAAATGGTCCGATGAGATGTGGACAGCAGTGTTGGCGCCCAATGATCAGCTAAACATCAGCTACATGTACGAGTGTCTCGTAGCTCAGCTGATGCCCAGCGTGGATATATTATTGGATCGAATGAAGTCGCTGGCTTCGCTTAAGCCCAGTCAGCAGGTGTCGATCATTTCTGTCCTTCACATTTATTGCATGCTCAATTGGAAAAATCTGAAATTTCAACATTTGCAAGAAATCGCCAGTTTAATTTTGCCCCACACAATGGGAGCACATTATCAGACACGTCTTCTGGCTCAGTTGGTTCTTCATAGGCTTGCAGTGAAATTAGAAGAAAGCAGGTATACATTAGCGTGTATACATATTAAATTAATATTAAACTAATTTAATAATTCCAGTATTGAATGGCCTATCCTTAATGCAGTAAAGACTAGCATTGAAACTACTTTGGGATCTAAGTTGCACGATTTGCAAAAAGAAACTCGCGTATTATTACCGACAGTAATATCTCAAACTAAATATGCTGCTGATAATATTTTGTATATGACAAATGCGCCATTCGATGAATATGACAATTTTAACATCAGGTTTAATGATAAAGCCGTTATAGAGGAGTCACGAACTGCTTTTAAATCAAAAAGGAATTCATCAACAAATGTACCTGGAGTGCTGACAGATTCAGTAAATTTAAATGTTCAGAGAAAAATGAATCCTGTAAACGACATATATCACTATATGGAATTAGCTGAAGCGGACGGAAAAAAGCATGCACAGGAGATGATAGTGGTAGCTTCTTTAATAGATAAGTTACCAAATCTTGGTGGACTAGCACGCACCTGTGAGGTACTGGGGGTAAAGACATTGATTTTATCTGCCAAGGCACTCGCGGATAAAAGTGACTTTACGAATTTAAGGTATAATTAATGTATTTATATTTTATCCAACTATGATGAGATTACCTTCTCTTTCAGTATGACCGCCGAGAAGACCTTAAATATTGCTGAAGTAAAGCCTGCTGCACTTGGCGAATTTTTAATCGAAAAACAATCTATGGGATATATGGTTGTGGGTGCTGAACAAACGGCGCAAAGCATCAGTTTTACAGATTTTAAATTTCCTGACAAATGTATCTTGTTGTTAGGGTAAGTCATTTTTTTTTTAGCTTCTGTTTCTCATAGGTGGTAATGATAATTTTAAATTTTCTTATAGACATGAGAAACATGGTATTCCAGTGGATTTAATTGCATTATTGGATTTTGCTGTCGAGATTCCACAATTTGGCGTGGTGCGTTCCTTAAATGTGCACGTGACAGGCTCATTGTTTATTTGGGAATTCTGTAAACAGCATTCAAATAAATAATACTGGAGTGCAACAACGAGCACCTTTAAAGCTCAAGATGAGAATCATAGAAAGTAACATATTGCAAATGGACTTTGGTGTAAAACAACGTTTTTTTTAATACTTTTGTTCAAATATACTTGAAATGCATATAATATAAGAGATTTTTGGCATTTAGCAAAAAAAAAGCTTAAATACTTTTTACTATGTTTTGAAATATGTATTGCTGAGAAGGTGGACTTTGGTTTTGTGAAAAATGATTTATTTATTTGTCCACTTATAGTTAATTATATGTGAACCAATTTAAATGTATTTTCAAAATGTATCTTTATGCACACTGCATCTTTTTTATTTCGATAAAACAAACATTGTAATCGATGCATCGTACTCAGTCATCGGCAAACATCGTATCGATGCTATTCGTGAATAAATAAATGAATAAAAACTCAAAATAAAGGAGCAAATCGGAAATAAATATGAGTTTCTCCGAAAATACGTCAGATTCTGACTGGTAAGTCCAAATAATAGATAAGAGGTTCCTTCACCACCTAACGCCATTAAATATATTTAGGAGAGAGCCGAAGTTAAAAGTGAAACTCAATAGTAGTACTGGGTGTGGAAAGCAGAAATACAGCCAAAAGTTTTGCGAGAAGTGGCTCAGTCTCTTTGATCCGTGGCTCCGGCGCTCAGCCGATGATCCGAACAAGCCGTTCTGCCGAGCTTGTCAGTGTCGCCTGGATTGCAATCGTTGTCATTTGGTGCGGCATGAGCGCACAACGAAGCACATACGGAATCTGGAATCACTTATTACCAAAGGCGAAGGTGCTGTGCGGAAGGAGTTGAGCGTACGTCAGGAGCGAAGTAAATACTATCATCAGCGAAAGCGAACCCTTAAAGCGTGCACGGTAAAGCCCGAACCTGTTGCCATAGCTCAGGAGAACAACCTTTCCGATGTGGTGGCAACTGCAGTTATCCGTACCGATGGCGTCTTGGAAGAAAAGTGCGAATTTTCTATCTATCACTAGTTATTTTTAATTGATTTGGTTTTATGGCAGCTCACACAATTTTGCCGTAATCGTCGGCTCAGCACAGGGACAGGTACAAAGTGCACCCATTGCAACAACGCAGGCGACACTTACGGCAGCCAACCACATCAGAAGCCCGCCTAAGGCAAGCCAAGTGGTATCCAGTGGAGCAGTCAATCGGAGCGCAAACAGTTCGTCCAATAAAGAAGGACTTAAGCTTCTTATGCAAATCCAGCAGGATAAGAACGAACTAATGGAGTCATTTCGAGAGCTAATTGGCGTTCAGTTGCCGCACGCGCCACCAAGAGAGAAGAATCATGTGGACCTGTTCTTTGACAGCGTCAGCTCCAGTGTCAAAGCCCTTTCCCCAAAACTCGTCGCGGAGGCAAAGATGCGCGTATCGCAGCTGATCTGCGAACTGGAGCTGCGCGCCCTAAAAGAGAATAGTGCAAATGGTGAAAATGCGGACATTGAGATGTCAATGACGACGTCACAGGGCATCGGGCACCATAATATACCACATCATACGCACTATGGACCTCTGACATAAAATTGTTAGCCGGGCTCAAAATGCAAATATATATATATAGATAAGATTATGACTAAATTGTAAAGAAATTGTAAATACATTTATTAAAAATCAGTATGAATTGTACGAACGAAATGCATTTATTTTGAAATTCAATGAATTACATCGATACATCGCACATATCTAAGCAAATTGATCGATATACGATTATTTAATATTGGGCATCTCTATTCTCCGGTGTCGGCGATTTGTAAACAAATCCACAATATGAAAATAATTAATGCCTAGAAGGTAAACAACTAGAAGCAATATACAAAAAATATGTTAAATTTCATAATTATTTCAGTCGCAACTAATAAACATGTTTCGAAGGCGCCATACTATGAAAGCCAAACCACTGGTGAATCGCGATGAACTTCTGCAGAGCATTGTCCGAGATCGTGCCTTGTTGAACGCCTATTTTCTTGATATTGCAAAAAAAGAGTCACAGTCGTCAGTGCCAAAAGGATCTGTCAGCATCCTCATACCAAAAGCTGCACCAGCCGTGCAACAGCGCGACAGCTATGATTTATTCTTCGAAAGTGCTTGCATCAGTATTAAGAGCTTGCCACCAAAACTGGCTGCTGAAGCCAAAAATCGAATCTCACATGTCATTACCGAGTTTGAGTTGCGTGCCATTTCGGAACACGAAGCCCAACAGGCAATGGGAAAGCAGGAACTTAAATCCATCAGAGTATCTAACGAACCGGTTGTGGATCCCTCAACTGGGATTGTTTACAAATTCCATGCGTGCTCTTAACGACGCTGTCCATGAATTTTCTGTCAGCATTCGATTTTAAAAGAAAACTGTTATGTCTTGGCACATTCGAGGCAGTTCGACCTAACAAAATTATTAAAATTAAATTCTATAAATTATTTTTAGAATAAAACTTTTTTGTTTTTAATGCTTGTGGTCGCTTTTCGCCGCTAAATTGTTCCACTTTTATTATGCCAAAAGGAAAAAAGGTGTGCATCATTGGAGCAGAGGGCTGGTAGGATATGGCAGCTTTTGCGGTTATTTACGTTTTCTTTTCATGACAATTGCCATATATTTAATCTCTTTTAGTGGTTCTGCTATTTCCACTGCAGTGTGTAAAAATGTGCTCAATGGTAAATACGATTCTCGAGTTCATATCTATGTGTACGATGAACTTGTTAGAAACCAATATCTCTCTAATCTGATGAACGAACAGCATGAAAATATTAAATATCTACCTGGGATTAGGCTGCCCATGAACTTGGTAAGATGCGTTTTTATTTTATTTTGTACTTGGCATTCGTTCTGGTTAACTGCTCTTGTCAGATTGCTGTCAATGATCTGCTTGAAGCTGCACAAAGTGCCGATATATTAATATTTGCCACGCCGCATGGCTATGTAAAATCATATTGTAACATATTAGAGGACTATGTGAAGCCCACTGCCTATGCGATCTCACTAGTCAAGGGACTGGAGCATACAAGAAATGGCGAACTCAATCTTTATTCGCGTGTAATCGCCGAGCGGTTGCAAATTCCGTGCTATTCAATGATGAATGCCAATAGCGCCATGGAGATGGCACAGGGAAAACTCTGCGAAATTACCGTTGGCTGCGACAACGATGCGCATGCAAAAGAATTGATCACCCTGTTCCAGACTGAAAACTGCATGGTTTTCATTATAGATGATGTGTATGGTGTGGAACTGTGTAATACACTGAAGGACCTAGTTGCACTAAGTGCTGGCTTTATTGATGGCTTGCGATTGGGTGAAAACGCTCGGGTTGCTTGCCTTCATTTGGGCTTGAAGGAAATGATGCGATTCATCAAGAATTTTAATCCAACTACCAAAGTGTCTACATTTTTCGAAAGTTGTGGCATTGCCAATTCAGTGGTTTCCTCCTTCGGTGAGTAGAATGACTCCTTGAAGACCTTATTCTGATCATTCTAGTTTTGCGTTTATTTCTTTTTTAGCTGATAAAAACGTTACATTTGCGAATAACTTTGTAACCTCACGAAAAACTATACAAGAGATTGAAGCAAATCTTTTGAATGGTCGCAAGCTCCTCGGACCCATAATTGCTGAGGAGATATATGCGTATTTGGAGAACAAGGGATTGCAGAAAATGTGAGTATAATCCATTGACTTTTATTGTGCGATAAATTAAAGCATTTAATGTATGGTTCTAAAAGGTATCCATTGTTTTCGGTCATTCATCGTATCTGCCAGATGGAGGTACCCCCACAAGCTATTATAGATACCCTGCGACACCATCCGGACATGAGGTAAGTGTAACAAAATTAATGATGTTTAATCATTTATCCGTATTCATTTCATTAGGAATTACTCCATTAGACAAATGCAAAGTGATGAAAATTTAATGCGAAGCACTTCGTACGCTGAAAGTGTTTTTGAGAACATGGCAGACACAGTTCCCGAGCAAATGCCAGGCTCGGACGAAAAAATAATTCTTGGGTCGAGTGATCAAGATAAGCTTAACAGATCTAAGGATGAAAATGAAGGATTCTGGAAACCATATTATAAATATTTTAACCTTCCTAATAAGTCTACAGAGCTAAACGAGTTTTTAAAGAAGTATAAAGAAGCAACTGGGACAATGGATGAAGGCAATAGTGGAAGCGTTGGGCGTTCCGTTAAAATGGGATCAGAAACCGATACGTCGAAAAGCAAAAGTATTCCGCCCAAGAATCCATCAATTGAGACAGAAAGTTCTCCAATCAGCTCCAAAATGATTTCCAAAGATAAGGCAAAAGGACTTCAGAATAAAGAGCAATCGAAAATAGATAAACCTGATAAAAGAACGCCATCGGAAAGCAACATTGCGCCAAATGATGAATATAAAGCATTGAGAGTGACGGTTAAGGGTACAAATCCAAAGAATAATGAAAAAAACCAAGAGGTATCGGAAAAACCCATTCACAATAAGAACGAGAAACAACAAACAATCGCGCCAAACAATAGTAAAGTGGACTCAAAGCCTAAATCAACAAAATTGAGTGATACGCACGGTAAAGCATCCAGCAAAGTTGCTGGAAGCCCAGAGAAACAGAAGGAGCACCAGACAGCACAACCGCATTTGGCAAAAGCTGACTCAAGTGACGGCAGCGAACAGGCGCACTTCGACAATGAGCCTATGATCAGAATCCAATTGTTTGAGGACGAGCCCAATGTATTAAGGTTCCTAAAGTTAATGCGCAAAGAAGAAAAGGACGCGCTGGCAATTAATAAGCTTCTTTCCCCAAGCAACAATGGTGATCTCCTGGTGTTGGGTATGGGCACTGATAAAAATAAAAGTGGTAGTAATAAAATTGGCTCTCGCATTAACAAAGAACTAATTTTGAAAGGGTTGGATCACTGGAAAACTCTGGCAATTGAACATTCGCCCGACAAATGCCAAGTTCATTATAATATTGTTGAATCACAAGAAAAAGCAATCGAAAAGAGAACTGGAAGCTTGTATGATCAAAATTTTGTAAATTGTGCACGCGGGCAAAGCAAAGAGGAGCAACTGGATGTAGAGATTCAGCAAACTTTGCAGAGGGATCTATCAATAGAGCCAATAATCTCAAATACTCTCAGCAACTTTTCAACAAAAACTGACGCTTTTCAAGATCTGAGCAATCAATCCGATATTTGGGGCACTGCTGAAGAGCCAATATTGACGCTCCGCTTAGGAAACGAAAATCAGGATTTCTCGGCATTGGGCCAAGCCACACTTCACACAACAGAACTGAAAATGATCGATATTACACAGACGCATCAGCAGACTTTACCCAGTGAACTGAAAATGCAATCTACAGCTAACGATGACAATAGCAATGACGATTCAAAATTGCTTCAGTCTGTTAATGATAGTGAGACCTATCACCATGCTGATAAAGCCACTGTAAAATATCCAAAACTGACACGTTTTAGTTGTGTGGAAAATGACACTTTTTCGGATCCAAAAATGGTTGATATTAAAGAGACGCATCACGACACATTACCCAGTGAATTTAAAATGCAATCCGAAGCTAACGATAATAACAGCAATGACATTTCAAAATTGCTTCAGTCTGGTAATAATAAAGATAACTATCATAACGCTGATAAAGACGCTGACACTGATCCAAGACTGACACCTTTTAGTATTGAGGAAGATCACATTATTCCGGAATCGGATGGCGATGAATTAAAGCCAGTGCGTATTTTACAGGAGTTATGCAAGGAGTATAACGTTTCATTTGAACCCACACCACTTGCTGATAGCGATCGTGACTCCGAAATAAACGATCAAATTGAGGACAATTCCTTTGAAAATGATTCGGCAAAAGTGCCTCGAGACGATAAACAAAATCAGGAGTCCACTTCACTTGAAAGCAACAGTAACGAGTCGTCAGAAATCCAATATGAGGCAGTTGTAAAATCCCAGAATCTGAAAAATTTCGAGGAAGATTATGATCATTTTTCGGTATCTGATCCTATACATCCGGCCATAGAATTAAATGAACTGCAAACCCCACACAAGCTGCTCAAAGACCATATCGTAAGAAATGAATTTAAATCATTTGATAACAGCGACAATGACAATCAATCTTTAGACGAGTCTTTAGACGAGTCCATTAAAAGCATTAGCGAAGACTTTTCGAAAGTCCTTAAAAATTACGAACAAATCTCGGACAAGGAATTCGAATCATTTCAAAGAGAGAGCAAAGACTCCCCAAAAGTTCGACATGAACACAGTGATGAAAGCACAAGGAACGAGTCAAAATCTACATTGTCAGACATCGACGAGGATAATCGTCATGCCATTTTGGAATCAGAAAAAAATCATCATCAGCTTGAAGATCTTCAAATGAAAGGAGACATTCTAGACGAGATGATTAACAAGGCCGTCAAAAACTTCGAAATCGAACTGCAACAGAAGACATATCCTAAGATGAAGCTGTCCAACATTGACGATGACACAAATATAGTGTCGGTTAAAGCGGAACTAGGCGACGATCCAAAGTTCAGCAGGAGCAGCGATAACGATAAGCGGAAAGTTCGCCGTCGAGACAGTGAGAAAAGGACTAGAGACGAGGGTAAAAATTTACCTGAAATTAATCTCGATGAGAATCAAAACCTAGGGACCGAAATGAAATTACTGGATATCAAGAATAAAGGTCAGCCTTCTTCAGAATGGGATTGGTTGTTAGATGATAAGAAACCCGACGACACTTTCGAGGACCTTAAGCAGGGAAATCTGAAAAATAAGGTTTCCTCTCTATATCAAAATATCGGTCAAAATATTATCAAATCAGAAAAATTAGAAGAGCCAGAACAGCAGCAGGATCGATTACCATTGCTAAATAGAAAAAAGCAGCCAAAACATGAAAACAAATCGCTTAAGGATAGTCCGGAACCTCTTATCGCACCCAGTGTTTTATGGTCCAAGCATAAAAGGAGAGTAAAAGAGTCAACCGAAACCAGAACCAATATGAGCTCTTTAATTTCAAAGATATTTGTTAATTCTAAATTAGATTTTAAGAATAAAGGGCAACAAGAAACCAAACCGATCGCTGAAAAACTAGACGAGCCAGCAAAGTCAGAACCAAAAAAAAGGATTTATTATAATGCCAGAAAATTATTGCCCAATGGACTTGCGTTAAAAATTAAGGCCAAGTCGAGAAGCACTGAGTTGCAAATGGGTAATAAATCAAGTAAACTTAGTCTAAGTAAAATCATATTAAAAAGCCAGCCCAGGGAGAAAAGGGTCAACTATCTGGGTACTAATCCCTATATTCAAAATCAAAATGTATTGCCCGCGCATTCTAAAAAGGACAGCGTTCCTGGACAGATCACTAAAATACAAAAGGGGAACACCAACAACAAACCATATTATCCACCAATCAATCCCCGCGTACGCATACCCCATCCCCCATTTGATGTGCGGGATCACGAATACCACACGGTGAGCTTCCGTCCTCCACCCGATCTGCTGCGCAACATATCGCTCCCGCGGAGGCGATTTGTAACCACATACAAGATGGCTAAACAAGTGGGCGCCCAAGGTGCGGCACGACTACCGCGGCCAGGCCTCAAGCTGCCGCAATCCATAATGCGCTCTTCCATTTTGGCCGTAGAGCTGGGCATTTTCGCCGCTCTCTTGGCGCGCTACAAGTCCAAATGATCGATGGGTGTATCTCTGCCTCCCAATAACACCGACTACACACTTTTATCTTTTTTGGCAATAAACTTGTAACATATATTATGACCAAACATATTGCTCGATAGGGCGGCGCTGAAACACCTGCCGCGCTTCCGCTGATTGCAATGGTCGAAAGGTATTTAGCAGCGGTCGTCCAAGGCGATCTCGTAGCTTCCAAAACTTTGGTAATTCCCGATGGGAAATGGGCAGCACCTCGGCGAAGACATGCCACAGCACAACTGGGGAGCAGGGCGGCGTTGTCAATGAACCTTTGTAGGCATAAAAGTTGCCCCTGTCCAAATTACCCAGCAGTGATCCAAGTGTGAGGAACGCGTCTGGTATATAGCTGTTGTTAAACTCTCCCAGATGTAACAGCGATCCAAAGATTTCATTCAGGCCAGGCTGGTAATACAGGTAGTCAGTCTGTAAGCAACACAGACGTTGTTGGTTTAGCAAGTTATTGTTATTGTTATTAGTTTAAAATGCTTTATATATATTCACTTACTCGCATCACCTTAAAGAGCACGGCTAGTACGGCGATGCCATCAGTTTGTTTTCTCGCCTCCTCGACACTCTCGTACTTTGTATTGCGATGCACAATGTGCATTTCCAGATCGTAACGGCGACCGTTTATTAAATGCTCCGAGCCCTTGCGTTGAGAAGAGCCCCAGTGAAAGTGGACCGCCATCGCCTCATAAAAGTCACCCAGAAGGCCACCCGTCAAATAGGGGCGTTCTCCAAACACTGTCGCCGGCACACTGAACTCAACTGTAACTCAGCGTAAATATGAAATGAACATTTCCATTTGATTGCTACCTACCTGTATGTCCATTGTTTCTAATGCTCAAGAGCTCATCGAAGGGCTCGTCATATAAACCAAAATGCAATGGCGGCAAACCAATGGGTATTACTTTGTGGGGGTTGAGTGCTATGGGCGACTGTTCGGAGCCGCCACAATGTGGATAACTGTATTGCCATTTCTGTGGTTCATCATAGCTAAAGCGTAGGCCCTCCGGTAATAAATCTACGAAAGGATAAATAGAGAATGTAACTTGATTTTCAGATTTTTAACATTTACTTATATAAGATGGAATCAATTGTAAAAGAATGGTGGAGTCCAATACAAGTACATACAAGAGCGTACCATATATTTTCATTCCTCGATTATTCTTCTCTTGCAATTTTGCATAGGATTCTTTTACATTTTTAATATCTAGCCAAATGCAACTGTTTTGTTTGGATTTTCTCATTCATTTATTTGTAAAGCTGTGTACATTTATTTACACATTCACTATTCGCACGCCTAAGTCCAGTTAGTTTGGCAATTCCCAGGTAACTCGACCACAATGGCTAAATGTTTTGACTCGATTCCCAAGAGCCGCTGGAGTCAATTGCATCAATTTGTTGCTCACCACGCCCACTAAATGGGCAATAATTGTCCAATTTGAGAAAAGATCGCCAAAAAAAAAAAATATATATATATATAATAAAAAAAAAAGAGAGAGCCTATCTGCGCCATCTTATATAATCATTGTAAACAATAAGCATTACTGTGACATATTCAATGCTTTTTTCGCAAAGCATTTGTGCATGCAATTTTAATTACTATTATTTACAAGCCGCTGCTTTGTTTGCTATCCATTAGATGATGCGTTTGCCTCCACTGCCGGAACAATTTGACAGTTTTATGGTCGCTTAGGGTGATATACGCGGCAGTTTCGATTAGAGATGCCTCATAAAATGTTACCAAATGCTGTACGCCACGTACCGTTGCAGACCGTATCATAAAACACAGTCGTTCAACCTTATTACATACACGCACATAAAAAAAACAAACTCGAAAAATTTTGTTAAGAGGTAAATATTGTTAGATCTTCACAATTTTAATTATGAATCGTTGATATTCTTTGGTCACACTTGGTTGATTTGTAAATTGATTTTTTTTTCTTTGTATGACATTTGGAGATAAAGTTCTCAATAATAATACCCACTTGCAGAAAACGGCAGCAGAAAAAGCAAACGTCGATAGAAATCGCCAATGGCCGGAAAATGCATTATAGACAAAAACGACAAACACAATATACAAATATATATGCATATATAAGTAAGTACATATACAATTGTTAAATACACGCACTAACGACAAAGATGCGCAGACCACGTTGCTCTGCAAACTGAGCCATGCTCACGGCTGGCTTAGACCTTTATATGGAGCCACAGTTGCGACGCTGACTTCGACGACAGCCCTTCGTCAGCTTAATCTGCCGCGACGCCGCCGAGATCTTTGAGATCAACATCGAGCCTTACGCACTGTAATTGATCAACAGTTTGGTGCGTGAACTCAGTATAGCCAGATTAACAAAATAAGCTCACAATGTTAAAATAAAATAGTTAGAACTCTCAGCAAATAGTTTAAAGAATAAATTCTGTGTTTTATTATCCAATCGATATGAACATAATTCATATTCCGATTACCGCGATGACAATCAATATATAGATGCCAAATCTTTTCAATGCTCGGGGATTACGGCTGAGCTTATCGACTAAGTAAAAATAATGTCTAAAAGGGCATGGTCAGGAATGTTTTGAATTGCATATATTAATATGTGTCATTTTCCCTACACAAACCTGGCTGCCTCGCCCCTGAAAGTCTACGTATACAACAACGAAAAAGAAAAAAAAATCCTGAAGGCTTAGACTAAAAAGGCATTTAATAGTTTTCGATATTTAAATCTGGTCTTATACAACACTAAGCAGTAGATAATAATAATAAAATTAATTTTTCTTACTCACCTTATTTTCCAATTCATTCTCTCTATGAGATAATGTTTTTAACTGGTGCGTTATGCTAATGAAATGCTTGCTGCCACAAGCAAAACAGTTTTTACTATTAAAACTCAACTTTGGACCGGTTGTTGCTGTGGCGTGATAATTTGTGCCGATCTAACACCATTGTATATGTAAATACGACAAGCTTTATTGCAACTTTGCTTCCCCATTTATTACTTAGATAAAAATATAAAACTGCATAATGGTATTAAAAACGTGGCAGATAAACATTATTTGCTTTATTCTTCTATGTACACAAGTAATTTGTTTTATTTTAGACACATTTTCAACATTTTTATGGTGGCTGCAACTGCCTTTCATATATGTCAATATGCTAGCATTTCAAAATTTATTTAAGTGTTTTGATTTCCAAAAGTTTAGTAACTTATTTTACTTCAACTCTAACTATACTCATCAATTTTCTTTGTGCCCTTTCCTATTTATTTTTCAATTTTGACAATAGATGGTATTGTTTTATGCAGGGGCGGAACAAGCCTTTGGAATGGGGTGAGGTAGGGGGTTGTGACCAGAATTTCTGTTTTTTATACTTATAAGTGGAAATCACATGTCACTCATTATAAGTAAATAATTCAAAGTTTTTTTTAAGCCTTTGAAAAAGCCGATCCCACTGCGTACGCCCATGGTGATAAAGGTTCTTATTGTGTGATTTTTGCAAGTTGGCAACACTTTCAAGTGAAAGCAATTAATGCCAATTTCCGTTTAGTTTATTGGAGAAGTGCCAGGGGAATGGTCAAAGATCAATATCAAATTCGAAATCATTCTTGCGTCGATCAGTTGAAAATGCACACATATGTTTTATATGCTACTACATATAATAAACATCGATCAGCTGGCAGAATTGTCTCAAAATCTTTTTCATATATGCCATGCAATGGTTTTCAAACAAATTTATTTATAAATGTATATAAAAGCTCTTTGGTAAAGCAAATTTCCCAAAGTAAATTTCTCTTTCAGCGTTAAATGCTTAAATATATATATGAATATTCGTCTTCTGTCAATTAGTCAACTAAATAATACTAAACATTTATGAGTATTTTAAATTTTAGTTTGCGTGTAACAGGACTCTTATTGATTTTTCGCTTGCTCATAAACAACAACAACAGCAACCGGCTCAGCATCAGCTGTTGTGTCGCTGAAAGCAGAAATCAACAACAGCGACGCCGACTGCGACTGTGACGGTGACTGCGACGCTGAATATTTTGCCAATAAGAATTTTGCGCAGTACTTGGCCGTAGCCAATAGGAACACAAACGTTGTTGCATGCAGAAGTGTTATAAACAAAACGCATTGTTGAACCCCAGACGAAATTGCAGCGGGCGAGTGAAAGAGTGTGAGAGAGAGAGGGCAAAACGCAGCACGTTATGTTCAAAGACTTAAAGGGAAAACTGTAACGTACTGGCGAAATAACTAACATTTATAAAATAAATTAATAACAAAAACCTACGGAAAAACAACAAAAATTTATCAAAACACACAAAGAAATACTCGGTAAAAAATAAAAAAAATGCGCGAGCTTAGGGAGCAGCGACAGCGTCAGGCGTAAGTACTACAATATGAGAGAAGGACAGTGAGAGAGAGAAAGAAGTGAGAGAGGGGGTGAGCGGCAAAAAGAATTACGCGTTATAGGCGAGCGACGCATTGGCGCGCTATTCCCTTCAGTGAGTGATTTAAAGAATAAAGCGTAAATACGAACTACGAAACAATAACAATGAGGGGAAATAGCAAACTATGAGAATATGACATGCAATGGAGCAGCAGCACAAACAGCAACCGCAACGAAACTAACAATATGCGAGAGTAGGAAGCGCGAAATAACAAACAGAAATTTGATACGATACCTCGAAAAGGCGAATATGACGAGCAAAACACAGAGACAGAAAGCACAGAATGAAGCGCGAAGCCAAAGCGTGTGTGTGCGCTGTGTCTGTCCATGGGCATGGATATAATTATTGTATTTCGTTTTGTCTCGTTTTGTTTTGTTTTGTTTGTATGTGCTCTGCTGTGCTGTGTTTTCTGTGTTGTGTTTAGTTTTGGCTTGTGAGCGCGTGTTCTTCTTCTGTATCTTTCGGATACGTTAGCCAAAAATATGTGCGGTATGCGGAATGTTTTTAAAAAAGGTATCAGAGTCGAGTCTTGGGCTCACCAAAACGTTTCTCAACTGTTACACTTGAAAAAGGTCTCTATTGAAAGTCGGAAGTACGTATGAATGTAGTGGTAGGGTATTTAAGTGCAGGTCTCATTTTAAAAAGAAATGTGAACAAGAAAAAAAAAACGTATTAATTGATGTGTATTTTAATTAAATTATTAATATTTAGATTTCTCAGGCGTCCACAGTTCGACACACAGAAACACAATTTTGTTGGTGTTGTAAAATTGAAATTGCTGGCGCTTATTCAGCTTAAACATAAAGCAAAGACCTGTTTTTTTTTTTATTTTAGTTCCAACTTAATAATGAAAACTAATCGACTTGTACTATTGCGGCATGGCGAGAGCGAGTTCAATCTGAGGAATCTGTTCTGCGGCTGGCACGATGCGCCGCTCAGTGCCAGTGGTAAGTTTGGCATAATATATTTATGTATATTTTTATATGTCTATCAATTCGATAAATAGGTTTGGAAGAGGCGCGCACCATTGCTGCAGCTAATTTGATAGCAGCGAAGTTGGTATTCGACAAGGTTTACTGCTCGACACTGAGTCGCTCTAAACATTCCGCTGAGGTGATCTTAAGCGAAATGAAATGCTCCTTTCTGCCGACAGTGTCCGACTGGCGACTCAATGAGCGCCACTACGGCAATCTGACCGGTGCCAACAAACGGGATATGGCCAATCGATATGGAGAGGAGCAGGTACAGTTTTGGCGACGCAACTATGACGGCCTGCCACCCCCAATCGAGACCAGCAACAAATATTTCTATCACATCTGCAACAATCCCGCCTTTCAAGCTGTGCCCATTGATCAATTCCCGCTCACCGAATCAATGCGCATGTGCGTGGATAGGGTCAGTCCCGTCTGGGCGGAGATTCGCAAGGAAGTGTTGGAAGGCATTCGCGTTCTGATCGTCGTCCATGGCACTGTTACCCGAGCTCTGGTTAAGCACATCCAAGGTGAGTAATGTATGATTATAGTCACTGATCAGTAACTGTATGACTAATGCTTACTATCATTACAGGGCTGACTGAAGAACAAATTGAGAAAGTGAACATACCGAATAGTGTGCCCATTGTTTACGAGTTCAATATGAAGACCGGTGAGCTAATAGGTGGCAGCAAATATCTGGGAGACGCAAAGTACATTGAAAAAATGACTAAAAAAGTGGCAGGTATTGGCAATTAAAAACTAAAATTACTATCAAGGAATAATATGCAGTTTTTTTGATTAACCTATTTTGTTATAAATAAGAAAATATATTACATTTAACACTTTGTGTCATTTATCCTATTTAGTAAGAATATATTGTATTTGTATCTACGCTAATAAGTGGAAGACAGTTTCCTCTGACAAACGTTGTCAATTCAAGCAATCAACAAAGCTTTTTATAACATGATAAGCCTAACAGAAAAGATAGTTCCCAACTTTGGATAGAGTAAAGATTGTGATTAAGCAATTAGTCAGTTTCTTTTTTGTTTATTTTCCTCCTTGTACAAAATAACTATTTAATTATTGTATTTAATATCATTGATAATAGTTGAAACAGTTAAATGCATTCAGTAATACTTTTAGTTTCTGCCACGTCCCAATGTCGTAATAAGTCTAATTAATAGTAGTTTTGCTCATTGTAATTGTAGAGAGAATTAAGATTATTGGGCAGTATGTAGATATCCTCCGGGCGGCCATTGAACACAAACGGACGCTTCAGAGACATCAGTTTGGAGTCCTTCTGCGGTGCTGGCATTGAGGCAAGCCCAAAGTTCTGATGGCCATGTCCAAAGCCAGCTGTCGACGCTGCCAGCGGCGGCGGTGGCATTGGTCTATATGGATTGCTGGGAGTCGGTGGACGCACATTGAAACCGTTCCCGTAACCAGCAGCGGTAAATGGCGCAAGATCGTTAGAAGCACCATTAATTTTATAAATGCCCGATGGTTTGCCATTGGCCATAAAGTTAACGGGCAAATTGAAGACTGATCCAAAGGTGGAGAATGTGGGCATTGGCTGATATGTCAGCAGCGGTGAGAAATTGTTGCTAAACGTTGCGGGCGCCAGATTGGTGGGCACAAATATGTACGGCGTGGGCGGCAGACGCACATAGAAGATGGGCGAGTTGCGAGATGCATGCGACGACATTGGACGCCGTACGCCGGCTGCGCGTGACATGACCACATCATCCAGCTCACTGCTGGCGCCCGGATAGGTGGGATAGAACATGTCGGGTGCTATGTAAAGTGGAAAGGGTATTAGAACCGGCTGGGCATAGCCAATAAATGGCAGCATCTTGGGCATGGGCATAACAGGCGCCGGTGGCGGCATGATTTCGAACGGATTAATGGATGCACTGTTGTCGACGTCTTCTGCTATGTACGGATTCCATACATAGTTGGTGTCTGGGACTGGCATTCGGGAATCCTGCTTAAGCTCGTGCAGCATTTGATACGAATCATCCTCCTCCTCACTCTTTATATCCTGCTGCTCTACTGGCAACTCCAACTCATGCACATAGTGCTGCTGCCCCGTTGCTGTATTGTGAGTTGCCGGTTCCTGTAGCTGCTGCGGTGGCTGTTGCGGCGACTGCTTCGTGGTCGTCTGCTTCTTGACCAGTTGCGACAAATTCGCGGCATGTGCATAGCAGATCAGCTGCAATGCCACCAGAATGTGCAGGTATGTTGTCCACATGCGCATCGCCATCGATTGGTTTGACTGCAAATGTGTTTATTAAGTTAAATGTAAGAATTGCGATGATCTGTCAATCTGTTCATAACATTGAGTTATTTATATTCGATACAGAATAAAATTTTTTTTATTTATTATATATGCACGCATAACTGAAGGTTGTAAATTCCTGATCATGCCATAAAACAAAATTCGTATTATGTTGTCTCTTACTTGAAAAGTTTATCCCCTACCTCAATACAATGATAATTTTCTGTAGTCAGCACATACAGCACATACATAGACAAATACAAAACACAACATGGAAAATGAAAATTATCATCTTTAATTATCAGAGTTTCCCAATAACGGTTTTCACAACTTTTCATGTATGAATTTACTACTTTCTTTAAGTTTATTTATCGCCATTAACCGTTCCGATATCTTTGTTTCTTTTGCTATAATCTGTAGTTTTATTTGTTGCGTTCTTTATTATAACTTTAATTTACAAACCATAATCTTTAAACTGCGCATTTGATTTATGCGAAACTGTTTGAACTACATCACAGTTGGAACAGTTGGAAAGAACTTGCCTTAACAAATTAATTATGATCTTCGGTACGATTCCTATATCATTGAAAGAAAGAACTCTACGTTTATTTTTATTTATTGACACCTTGTACACTTAACTAAATATCAATCAATATCAGACTTTAATATCATTTAAACAACTTTTTTTCTATGGTTCACATTTTGAAAATGTAAAATTCACTTAACACTTTTTAGCTGTTTCTTTGTTGGATTAAATAAAAGTAAAGTTCATTCAAAGCTTTAAGTGATGTTTTTTACTAGTTATGCAATCGTTGCCCACACAATTATTCTACAAAGTTTTCATACAATTTATACTTGTGTTCCTAATGCTTCTTGGTTTGACAAACAGAATGCGAATCCTGTCAAACTGTGCACACACAATCAAAACGAAACTGATAAATGGACTGCACAGCAGGCGCGTTCAACTGGCAATGGGTGTGAACGGTTTGAGAAGCTGCGCTTTATATATTGGCCAAGAAGTCGCCAAGTCGCTGCGCATGCGCAGAACTGGCCAAGAAGCGAATTGCCCGCAAGTACCTACAGAATCAGAAGAAAACAAAAAAAAAAAAATAGAAACAGAGAAAAGGCAATGAGCGTTGGCTGCTGCTTAATATAAGCTGTTTGCAAGTTGCTTAAAACACTTCACATTGCGCCAACTGATGGGTCGATATAGATTTGCGTAGATCGCGTGCTTGGCTCCCATGTGATACATTTGTTAATTGCTGGCAGCACAAGCGTAATGATCAACAAATTAAAACAAAAAAATAAACCTTTAATTCTAATGCTACAAGATTGAATGTCTGGCTATCATTCAATTAGCGCCCAGATCTAAAATTGGTATAATTACGTTGTGCGCCAGTATGTAATTGGCAGCAGAACAAAAAATATGTATATATATATATATATATATATATATATACATATACATATATACATTGATATGTATTTATGATAGATATTATGATATATTATATCATAAGTACATTGAGTTCTGATTTGCCAACTTTTGATTTGTACGACTTTTGATAGGTGAGGTCTCCGGATTAGTGCATCTGCTAGTCGAACTCTCTCGACTAATACATTCTTGCTTGATAAGTTAGAATAGGGCAGCTCGACAAGGAAGTCAAATGAAAAGCTGATTAGTCATTGATATCCACAAAGCACTTTGCTTAGCAACCTGCTTTAGCACCTGTATCTTTATTTGCAGCTTGTGCATAATTGCATAATTGTGCATAATTTTGTGATTGCATCAATGTGCATACATACTATGTGGTACACTTTGAGAAAATCAAAGTACTAGTGAAAAAAGCTTCAATTCTGAAATAAGCATAAGATATTCTCATTTTAAATTTGTGCCAATTATTATAGAATTCGAGTACTCATTTAATATCCATCTGAACATGTCTTAAGAACGCATCTGAGCAAAATAATACTTATATTATCACGAATCAGTCTCATTTCAACATATTTTTGCATTACACAAAAATAGCTCATGAAATAAGAAGATAATTTTCTGTTCACAATTTCCCACCTTGTCCGTCAATTGACAGCATTTTTACTCAATTTTTTTGTGTAGTGTGCATCTTTATTGTGTACATAATTCCAGGCTAATGCCATTTATAGCTACATATTAAGACATGTCATAGACCTTGCCGTGGGCCAAGCCTCTGTTTCATGCACAAACAGAAAGAGAGAGAGACAGAGAAAGAGAGATAGAGAGAGAGAGAGAGAGAGCGAGAGAGAGAGAGAGAGAGAAAGAGAGAGAGAGAGAGAGAGAGAGAGAGCGAAAGAGAAAAAAGAGAACGCGAAAACGCCTTGTATAATTATGTAGCTTTTATAAAAGGGGTAGATAAACATAGATAGATAGGCGCTCCCTGATATTGCTCGCTTGCAATATTCATATTCTAATAAAAATAAATTTTTATTTGTTATTGCCAGTGGCATTGGCGCCGGCGCTGCTCCTCTAGAGATTAGGCCAATAATAAATTACATTGCTAATTAAGCGTCCCGACTGGCGGCTGACTGTAACTGCAGCTAGAGACAACCACGCAGATGTAAAAGATACAGATACAAATACCTAGCACACGTATCTGTCCCTGTATGCGTGTACTTGCATGCCACAGATTGCCCCGCTGCTGGTGAAACAGAACAGGAACGACAACAGCTACAGATAGGCAGAGGCAACAATAATGAACGGATGGTGCCATAATAAAGCCGAGCCAAGTTAAGTTCAGGCCAAGAATACGCGCGCCAACGTAATTAGCCTTGGAATGTCCTTGTGCACGTGACCATCAACCCGGACAGCAAACTGCAGCAGCAGCGGGTCTTTGCTGAGTCTATGCTGAGCTGCTGCTGCTGCTGCCGTTGTTGCTAGTAGCTAGTAGATGTTAGCTGTTAGCTGGTAGCTCCTACCAAATGCTAAATATAAACGCGCGTGCCTGCACCACATCTAACTTGGGCACACTTTCCTAACGAAGCCAAGCCGCTGGTGTCGCACACTCGAGGTGTTGCTGCCGGCAATTGGAACGTACATAAACGTGAACGCCAAACGTAAACAACCAACAAAAAGGAACGGGGTTGTCTTAGGCACGCCGAAGATTACAAACCCTTTCTTTTCAATTCAATCATCTTAACGTTTATATTCTTAAAATTTTAATGACCCCATCACTACCAAACTTCTCTACGTCTCCTTAGTTAATCCAAATTTTGAGCACTGCTTATGTATTTCGTCCGATTCACGTATTCTCGATTGATCAATCAACTTTAATTAAATAATAACCACAGAGAGTGCTTAACTGTTGTAACCTAATCACACTCAACATTTAACGCCCCACTCTATATCTCTCCCTCTTTATCTCATCTTAACACTTTTTTACTTTTCATATCACGACTTCTCTCAGTTTTAAAATACATTTACTTTATTTTTATTTTTTTTTAATTTTAAACTAAATTGTATTATTTTTAAAATCTGTGGACTGCTTTTAGTCCACTTTAAATAAATAAATAAATAAATAGACACGTAGTTAATCTATAGACATTGAAATGCTTATCTAAACGTCAATCTTTCAAACAACTTCTGTTATGGCGACTGTATAATATGGTAGCCCGATTCGGTCGATCCTTTAGTGATTGAAACTAAAAGACGGATAGCTGGCAAGTTTCGGCAAGATAGTGTTTAAACTAAGGGAGCACAACATATTCAACAAAATGGGCGTAAAATTGAGGAAAGACACACAGATGAATAGACAACTCGACTATTCACTCTGATCAATAATACACAAATATACTCTATGGATTTGGAGACGCCTATTTCACTGCGGAACAAACTCCATGACCAACTCCTCATATCTTCTACAAGAGTAAAACAACTACAGCTAATGCTACTATCAGAGGCACACAAGGGTTCATTAACACCACCGCTCTGACGGTTGACAACTGGACAACAACAATAACAACAACAACAAATACATACACTTGGGACCCTCGGCACTTTTTGCTGCAGTAACAGCCAACAACCATCGTTTAGCTCATTTAAAATAAACTACTTTTGTTTTTCTATACCAAACTTTGATTATTCGAACATAAGAGGCGCAAGATCAAATCAAATACAATAAGTAAAAAGAAGTAAGAAAACAAAAACTGGGTCAGCTAGCGGCACGACCGCATCCATAACTGATTTATGAACAGAACCCTTTAAGAAGCGCGTTCAACGATTGCTTAAGCAAACAAATTGATTCTGTAAATAACATTGCCGAAATACACTTTCGAAAAAAAACTGTTTATTATTAACTTGTTTACCTCAAAAAAAAAATAATAATAATAATTTACAGCTTTCAATTCTTGCAAGGATTTAGCCAGTAACTAATTCTTTACAATATTTATTTACTCACGCAATCATAATCAAATTACAACTCTCGTGTGTTTCGCAAGCTTAGGGTATTGCAGCAAAAGCGTATTTAGATTGCCAAATAATTGAAACACTTAGACTGCACTCCAGAATTCACAAAACACGCGCCAGCACTTGGCTACTTTCTTTAACGGCCAGCAGGTAATGTTCTTGTCAATACCTGCAAGCAAAGGAAATCACTTAGACGAGTACACATAATTGTTGTTTTCGCAATTACTTACGCCATTTTTATTGACATTATTATTGTTTGCTTATTGAGCAAACAGACAGACTGTTGTATCAAAGAATTGTTATAGAGCTCGAAAAGAGTTCAGAGCCATCATTGGGCCGGCGCCTGGCAAGAAGACGAGGTGGCCGAGTGGTTAAGGCGTTGGACTGCTAATCCAATGTGCTCTGCACGCGTGGGTTCGAATCCCATCCTCGTCGCATTGGACTTTTTGCGAAATTTCACTAATTTTTAAAATATTTAATTAAGCTACATTTTCCAACGCGGTTGTAATTGACCAATTATGGAAGAAAATAAGTAATGTTTTGAAATACATCTATTTCTCAAAATATACAAAATAAGAAAGCCCGACGAGGATGGGATTCGAACCCACGCGTGCAGAGCACATTGGATTAGCAGTCCAACGCCTTAACCTCTCGGCCACCTCGTCATATGCGACCATGGCAACCAGTTTCTCATTTCATGCACCACTTAGTTACAGCAAGCAGTACAATTAAATTAATAATCGAAACTTGTGATACAACCATAAAACTTAACAGGAAATCAATGTAATAATTCGCATATATAATGTTAGAAATCACATAACTATTTAAATATTTGATTTGTGAAAAATAATAAACATATATGCTTAAGATGCGAAGCACTGCTTTCGTTACACTGCTTTATGTATTGTAAACTGCTTTGTTCCACTAAACCAGTGCACTGCAATGAATTATATCTAGTACGACCTCAGGACTACCCTTGCCACGTGACGAGGTGGCCGAGTGGTTAAGGCGTTGGACTGCTAATCCAATGTGCTCTGCACGCGTGGGTTCGAATCCCATCCTCGTCGTTATCCTTTTTTAATTCGTATTATTATATTTTTTTAATTTAATTGCTTTTAATTAAAATGTTTTGTAGTATTAATACAAGCAGCTGGTAACTTTCTATCTGATTAAAATGAGAGCTTTTGGTTAATATGATAACTCAGCAGAGCCCATACACAATTTGACTTGGCTCTTTAAGGCAAGATGGTTATCAGGTTTCAATTGAATCTAAAGTTTTTACGACCGCAGCTGAAGCGCCGCGGGGAACGTTTAATTACCGGCCGAGAGGTCGTAATATAAACGGAATGAAAATAGATACATTGATAACAAGTTAAGTGTCGATGACGACGACAACGCGATGTGCTCATGTGGTAGCTGCTTAGAGGATGTATTCGCTAGAATTTCAGTTTATTGTCATTGACCGTGAAATGGTCGCCAAGATGCTGCCTATGCGTCAAGGTCGCCGAAGCGCCGGACACGCTGAAATCCACAATAATTGAGATGAATTTTTGGAGTTGTAGGCGCGGTGGCATTTAAGCCAATGAAAAAATACCAAACGTAATAATAAACAATAAAATGAAAATGACAATTGAAATAATGACTGGCTTTGAACACTTAAAATCGGCACAGTAATTAACTTAATTTCAACTGATTTCTTTTTCATCTATTTGCGAAGACGACTAATGAATCTATTTACTCCAATTGGGAGTGCAACCATACAAATATACTTATAGAAAATAAAATCTTTTTTATTTGTAATTAAAAAAAGTATATATATATATATCCAAGAATTGTTGTAGCTTCATTTTCCGTCGACGACGCGTGGAAAACTCCTGCAACTATAAATCAGTAGCGATCATAAAAATTTACTATCTATCGTTTGCTCCAATTGTCAGGAAATTGGAAAGTTTTGTTTTTATAGTGCGGCATATAAAGTAAATGAGATATATAGTGCGCAAATTGTTAATCGCATCTGGTGTGGGAGCTGTGAAAGCGACTACCGGATAGGCATACTTATATGCAAGAGAAATCCATTAAGGCCTATGTGTTTAAATTTGTTAAACAAATTCATATTCTCTGATAATGTTTCTCTGTACCAGATGCGTTCGAATTATTGTCTGATTTGAATCACCACTTGTCCGATTTACAGATTCCACTTAAGTCGCTGCACAGCAGCCCAGATTCGTTATCGATCTGTACAGACAGCTAATTCAGTGCAGGGCACGCTTCGACGCCCAGTTTAACCTTTTTACTTGTGGTAACTTGCCACTTTCACAAAAAAAAAAAAAATGCAACACAAAATATAATAAAAAATAAATATATGTACAAGCGGCTACTGGATTTTGGACTATAATATACCCTGTATAAATAGCTTTATGTGCATATTGCTCAAGATATTTTCAGCTATTTAAGCTATTTTTTATGTGTACATATTGTTCAACAGGTTTTTAGCTGTTCTTTAATTCTTATAGATTCAGATCAAGCATTTATATTATTTTTATTTCAGTAAATTTCTTGAAATTTAGTTGGAATGGAAATAAGGAAGGGTGCTGTATAGTCTTTCATATAATTCTAATTATTGTTCACATCAGGGACAGAAGTCCTTCGGTTTTCCTATAGCATACCCGTTATGGGTGAGTTAAAAAAGTTTGTCAGATTATCGACAAATGCGATGCGCAAATATTGAATTTGTGGCCTAAAACATCTTCACGTCTGCTGTTGCAACAGCAACAGCAGATTAAGTTGATCAGATCTTTTCGTTTCGTTGCATTTCCTTTCGTCTGCTCCACAAATATTTAACTTTCAATGAAAGTCAGAGTCGTGTAATTGGTGTCCATCGCTGACCCCAATCCGAGTGTATTACTCAGAAAACGCCAAACAAAAAAAGACGGATCGAGATTGTTGGCATTGCATAAGCCGCCGCAAAGCGATGACAACTTTATTTCGAGTGCATAGCGCGAAAGTCGGGTGGTTCAATTAAATGGCGATGTCCACATGCCGAAACGCCTGAAAAATCAAGATGAATCAAGATGAAAACAAAAAACGCCAAAGATAAAAGGCCAGTTAGTCCGATTAAAGATTAAAGCTTAATCGCTTGCCGGCAAAACGAGTTTAATGAACTTGCGAATTGAACGACAATAAAATGTGAAACTATACACATAATAAGGCAGCATATATTTATGAACATGCATATGTATATGAATATCATATCTAGACGGTCGGCATAACAGTGACGTAGTGTGTGTTGGCGCTAACTTTAGCTGAAACTGTGGGTGTTCCGACCATGATCAGCGGTAATTTGGACTAATGAAAACCTCTAACTGGCCTGCCTGCCTGCAAACTGCCAGAGTAAAAGCAGATGTGATGAAACACGCAAGCATTAGGCATTTCTGTCATTTATGTTATATTGCAAAACAAATACAGGTAAGAATGTTGTAGTCTATTCAGCCCGACTGTAATATACCCTGAACAAAAGTTCACAAGTTTTGCATACTTAAATATAAGTATGAGTGGAAGTGCTCTGAGTTTTAATGGCATCTACAAGCACTGAGGATTAAGGAAAAATCGAAGGCAACGCATGTCTTTGTTCATATGCAATGAGATGCACTATGGGAATAGGTTGTCCGATCATAATTAAATGTTTCCAGTTGATCTGTACTATGTATTATTGTATTATGTATGTATTATGACTTTCATTTCTATCGGAAATCGATATTCGCGAAGCAGATTTAGCTATCGATAAAATTAAATAAACTTAATGTGCCTTATACGGTCTGAGATGCTTTCTTCTGCCTGTTAACTACATTTGTATTTTAGCAATTTTAAACTGAAATTCGTGGCTGCTACAAATTAGATAGGCGACGCGATGCGTCTTCTTGATTAGTTATCTGAAGTTTGTTTGGCCATTGACATTGCCATTGCCATTGACATTGTCTCGTGCTTCTGCCTATTCTATCTTCTGTATTGCTTCCGTCAGCATTTAACTGTCTAAATCTACTACAGCTCATAATAGTTCCCAGCTTTGCTCACACGGAGACTGCTCCAGCACTGATGCAGAAACGGAAGGGGGAAAGCAGCTTACAGCCCGTTCGTGTTTTGTGTTGTCTAATCGTTAACAATTATGCTAGCTCTAGTATAACTAGATATTCTTTGTGCCTACATTATGCATGCGTGCAGTTAGTTAGATTAGGTTATCCAAGCTGAAACAAATCGGTCTTAGCTTCAGCATCAGCATCAGCATCAGCATCAGCTTCTTCAACTTGAGCTCCATGTGTGAGTTTACGCGCTTCAACACACACTTTTGTGTGTACATTAGTTGAAAGTAATTGCATGCAAAGGGGAAACTGATGTTGACGGCATGCCTAATTAATATTTAAAGGTGTTTTAATTGTCAACCAATTGGCCTCGCTTGGAGTGTAGTTGGGGATGGAGAGGGGTAACGGACTGATGTCATTTACGTACAAGTACATATCTCCAACAAACGAGTGAATTCAAATTAAGATGAGTACTCAGAGACAACGCTCATGTTAACTAGAAAATGGTGGTCAATTGTGTTGCGCTAATTGGTGAAAGATGGGAAAGTGCTCAGTTGATAGGGTGCATGCCAAATAAGGCGATTATATAATGACTTCAAATATGTGTTAAGAAAGCACTTTAAAAATTTGTTTAAGTCACTTTAATTAGTGGCTATAAAAAACAGCTAAAGAAATGGAATTCAGCTATCAATTTGGATAATAATATACAACTTTATCCCACAGAATGACGGAATGCCAAGCAGTCTGGGTCAAAACTTGAAAGTCGATTTTCACTTAGACAAAAGTTCAACAAAGAGGGCCACTAACCCGGCCAAGACACAGGCACCAAACGTCAACGCATCACGCAATGCCATTTAAAAGAGCTCAATCAGAATACACAAAAAAAAAAATAAAACGATTGCGAAGCGCTAGTTGGCAAAGCTCGACTAGGAGATACCGTGTTTAGCGTTGCAGTCGGGTGGAAGCGACTTCGGCATAGTCTAATATCAGCTTGAAAGGCATTATCTTTAAAATTAACAATTAAACTATTAATCTAATTTGAGCATTAAATATATATATTAGTTGTGATGTAATTATTCACTGTAGTTTGCTGCTCAAGAATATATATACTTTTGGGATCGCTGATGCTTACATTTGCACCATACCCTTTTTAACCATTTGCAAGGGGTTCAGGGTGTAAAAAAAGAAAATGAGAACCCTTAAGCGACACACGCACATCGAGTGTTGGCCAGTTGAGGCCAGCGGGCAGATTTAGTTGCCTGGCATGCGATGGTTTGTCAATAACAACCTGATTGTCATAATGTTAGCCCAGCGGCCTTTGTTGTCGTAGGTTCATTTGTAACTAATTTGTGCACAAATCGGAAAGACAAAAGAGGCAGAGAACAGTGGCACTTGCAACCGAACGTAATTTAATCAATAAACACAAAGCAGATGATGATATAAAGTTTCCAACACTCCAGGCACTTTCTCAAACTCCTTACACTCTCAATGCAGCCCAGCCAGCTAACCACTTGGCCAGTTACAAAGTGTATCTGCTGAATTTGTCAAGCAAAAGCCGCAAAGTGCAATGGCAACTGTAACAGTAAGCGGGCAAACAATAAAGTGGCAAATTGATGCACTTCGCTCGCCTCGTTCGTGTTTGTCTCATCATCAAGATCATTGTCGGCTAGGCTATGTCGGACCTCACACACATCGATACGAGTTGAGACCGGCCAACTGAATGCCGCTCACTCTATTTTAGAGCCAACCATCATTCGACCAAGTTCAACTTGATGACGTAGCACTACGACGGCGATAACGACGACGACGACGTTGTAGACGTCGACTGAGGCAGCGACGGGCAAGCCAAGCAAAGTGATTTTGGTTTTAAGAAGCAGAAAAAAAAAAACAAATTACACATAGTCCGCAGATCTCATTTATTTGCTGCTCTTCGAGGCGTCCACAACGTCAGACAACGCTTCGCGCTTCGCAACGTTGAAGATTTGTAGATTTGTGTTCAGGCTGCTACCGGTGCGTCGGGAAAACTGTAGTGTCAGGAGTACTACAAGAAAATCGTGATCATTATTCAAGTTTTCAAATGCAAAAAGTCGCATAATTAACTAATAATTTAAATACCATTTAGAAGTGTGCATGTGTTCAAATCTTAAGCGCTTTTAAATACATCTTACCGTCAACTTTCTGCAGCTGCAACGACAGCCTTTTAAAGTGAGTGCAGTTTACATAAAATGGCCATAAAATGATAAATCAATTTGCATAAATTGACAACTTATTTTTACAATTGACAACAGCTAGAAATATGTAAAAAAAAATTGTAAGTGGGCTTAGTGCCAACAAGTTTTTTGCTTAAGTCTTTTGATTTGTAAGCACTTTTCACTAATTGCTTGCGATTAATAGTAGTGACTTAATAAGTCGGACTCAACAAACTATAGACAGCACACAAAGACACGACCTTGACGGGCCAAAATATGATAATAAAAAAACATTGAAAAGGAAAAACTAAAATAAAAAAGTTCATTTAAAATGCCAAGTTGATATGTATGTCATTAAATCCCTTTCTTAATGTTTTTCCTTTTTTTTTTTAATCTTTTATCAAATATTTTTAGACTTCAATTCAACTTCTATGTTTTACTTAAGTTATCTTTGCAGTTCCCTTTCACTGCCAAATACATTTATAATGATTATCATCTGTGGCATTGCTCAATAATTTTTTATATCAAATTACATAGATAGAGTGGTGAACACTCCCAGAACTTGGCAAGCTAAAAAAAAATCGCTTGTTTTTTGCCCTCCCTGATCATATTTCATGCGGGTCGGTCGTACACAGTTTGCACAGCTAACTGCAGCAGTCCATGTTGCTAGCTTCTTAATGGCGAACTTTCTGCAATTTATCAATTTCCTGCTGTTTTTATTTATTTTCATCTCATAATTTTCGTGGCTACAAGGTCAATAGAGGGCGCCACACGCCAAGTCGCTGAATTGCCAGCGGGGAAATTCGTTAGAATCGAAGTCATTTGATCAATCTAAAATAGATAATGCTAAGCCACCTTTATTTATGATATGTGTCTTTAATTTGCATAATCAGGCAGGCGGGGGCGCACCCAGACGCCTGCCCCAAACTTGTAAACATTCTCGCTGTTGTCTCGATTCTAAATTGATGCCGTTTAGGCTACCATTGCCTCTGTTTTTTTTTTCTCTTTGGGTTTTGTTGATCAATTTTTTTTCTTGCTCATTAATCACTCAGGCGTTGAAATGCGCCGCCAGATGGCGCTCGCCACGCTCATTAGCGTAATTGCTCGGCTGGCAACACAGTTGGTGTCGACAGCGACTGCAACGGCGACGTCAACGCCGACGCCAGCGTCGGCGTTTTGATTAGCGTGCATTAAATGCTTTCGTTTAAGTAAATCAAATCGAGAGTCTTGAAAACTATTATTTTTTTCTCGTTTTGCTTGCGTCTGGAACGTGAGAAACTTTACAATAAAGTGGCAAACATTTGCTGCAAGAAAATAATACAAAAAATATAGTTCACGCTCTGATGCGCACAACCGATTTATTTATTTCTTATTGATTTATTCGGCATTTGTGACTTGCAAAAAAATAAAAAAAATATTTAAAAAAAAAAAGAAAAGCAAATGCTTGCCATTGCCATTGATTTATAAGTGTAATGCTCGAGTTTTGGTTATTAATTCATTCGCCGGTAGCCATTCAGTCCATCAATCAAATCCGAAACAATCGCATTGGGCGTGGGCGCCAAATCAGCAAGTTGTGGACACTTTTACAAACTTACCTTGACTTATATACACTCATATATATATTTATTTCCCCTTTTCTCTGTGTAGCATGCCTTCACCGTCGCACGCCGTGGCAGTTCTGCTGGCGCTGTTTGCCCTGGCCACGCCCCAACTGGTCAGCGCCTACTCCTACAGCATGCGCTTGCCGATCAGCAGCAGCCCGATTGTGGCCGGCACTGGCAAGCCACCGAATCAGGTCAACCAACTGCTGGTGCAATCTCCATCCCTGGACAATGTTTACATGGACTATTTGGTAACGTCGAAGCCGCTCAACTTGCGCAAATACAACAAGAACGGCGGCAAGACCAAGAAAACCAAAAAGGATTCGAAAATCTATTTTATACCCATACCACCGCTGCCGTATCGCTATATACCCGGTATCGGCTACGACTACCAGCCGGTGAAAATCAGGCCCATCATACCGGAGACATCGAGTTCGACGACACCTGCACCCAGGCCGACAACTGATAAGCATCGCATCAGCCAGCCAACGACAGCGACGCCATCGACTGCTCAGCCGGCGCAAAATAAATTGCTGCGCGTCCAGCATCACAAGGATTACTATTTCAATGGACGCCCGTTCCGATTGCAAGTGGCGCATGCCGATCGCGAATCCGCCCTTACGCCACATAATCTTAAGTCCAAATTCTATTACAATAAACATATTATTTATTAATTAATTTAAATTATTTCAATTATTGACCTTTGTTTTGGATGGGTTTGCTCAACACACGACTGTGCCAATTTCAACTGCTTAACTGGGTTAAATATCGAATTTCAATAATCTTATAAGCGTTTTTTAGAGAATTATTTTAAAGTCTTATGAGCTTGCTTTCAGCTGGGCAACAAATATGTTTGTGGATCATGTTTCTCATTGTATAAGCCGATTTTTTTATAGAATGAATTCTGCACTGGATTTTTATATTTATGACTCTAAAAACAGTATTTAAAAGTTAATTTTAACGAATAAATTTTAATGATTCTAATTTTCTCAAATTTCTGAACTGGAGCTGTTCATTTGGATTATTGAATCTTTGACTCCATTTATGCAAGTGTAAACAAAGTACAAAATCAGTTGAGTTTATGATGAAAGGCTATTAAAGAATTGACTAGTTTGTTAACGATTTCATTTTAATTTACTGTTTAAATTTTGATGATTCAACATTTCGACAAACTATTATCATATTTTGGGGGTTTTTAATTTGTATTATATCTATGCATAACATTTACAACAAAATTTAATCATATCATGCCACTTTCTGTTACATCCATGGACAAATCATAAATGTGCATGGTATTTTTTGTCTTAAGACCAACAACAAATTAGAGTTAATCGGTATCATTATTTAACTGCTTTTGGCATAGCCAAAGAGCAATCATGAACACGTGTGGTTTGCCCTGGAGCATATATAGTATGTATTACATACATGCATAAATACATCCGATGAGATAAACGCATATCTTGAAAACCATTTAGTAAAAGTAATTACTGTCGACGTCTACACAGCATCAACTCTGAGGTTGTGCAATAAATAATGAAGCGATGACATCTACGAGATACATTTTCGACACAATAGTGTTGCATTCGAATATATGTATGTACACAAGGGTGTATGCAGCTTTTCACAAAAACTTTCCACAGCCAAACTTAATCAAAACTGAACCGCTTTTAAAAGAAATGTCTCTTTGAACTCCAGATTAAATTGAACTTTTATTTAGAATCACTATATTTGGTTCAGATTCATGTCAAACTTACATACCTACATATATATATACAAAAATACATACATCCCAACATACATGGACATTTTTTATTAATTTCTTTGCAACATTTTATGATATGTAGGCCAAAGCAAAATTTTTTAATATATTTTGTTGTGTATGTATAATTAATTTAAGAGAAAATTTCAAATATTTCATTATTCAACCGCAGTAGATACAGTATAATGAAACTTTTTTAGTTGTCTCATTGACTTCTTTCCATCTCTTAACATTTTATGTCATAGCAAAAATTCAATCATCGCAGTTATCTCATCCTTTATGTAAATATATTCGAAATGTTTATATACTTAGTGTAAGTGTGTTTGGTATATGTAAAACACAGAGTAAAAGGTATAATAAAATTTAAAATTTGCTTGCTCAACTAAATAGGCAGGCATTTATCTTGTATTTTTATTTATTGTACAAAAGGAATTTCAAAATCAAATTAATCATAATAGTTCAAACTCTAGAATAATACTGCATTTAAATTTGGAAACAACATTTTTCATTAAATTTCATGTAATATTGTGTCCTAAGAAGTGTCCAGTCTCATCGCCCCCCTCCCAAATTTATTTTAATGTTCAGCACAAATGGAAATTGGGGCAATTAGGCAAAAATTCGCTCATAAATTTGTAGCTGACAAAAAGTTAGCGGACTCATATTAGATGAGTGGCGCTTTCACTACAAGAAACTCACAAAAAAAAAAACACATGTAAATAAAATAAATTTAAATACAGCAACAACAAAAATATGTAACTACGAATGCGTGAGAAAATTCAGTGGCCAATTAGGTAATAAAGAGTACGAAATGTATGATAAACAAAATGTGGCGTAGCCAAAGAGCGCGTTGCCACAACAGGGCGCCAAGCAACAGTATTTATTGAATAAATGAATTCCCATAGCCTCCCCTGACCCTGAACAGTCGTCCCATTTAAGGGCCTCACACGAGAGCAACACACACCCAGCAGGCCGTTTGTATTCAACAAATAATCAACTATAGAATAAAAAGCATCAATTTTTTTGAGTTACATATGAAAATGAGCGACAAAGAATCTCCGCCGCCGCCATCCTATACATGCAATTTGCAGCTAAATGTTTCGCCATCGCAGCAGCCACAAGTACGGGCTATATGCGGACCAACCTACGAAGAACGCAGCACCGAGTCCGAACCGATAGATGAGTGCTGTGTGCAAGTGCATAATGTCACGGTCAAGTTTTGTATATCGCAGGGCAAGTTTATTGCCCAAGTCTATCCCAATTGCATGACCATAGGGGAGGTCAAACAGGATATATCACGTCGCTTTGAGGTTGATCCGGAGCTACTTGTTGTTAAGCAAGAGGATCGCCTTCTCTGTAATTCCATACCCATTCATTCGACCATTTGTGATGAGTTTGGGATACACGAGTTTCAGCTGGAGCTCAATGTGCCACACAGCGCTGATGGCATTGACTCAATTCCAAAATTGAGCCTGAGTGTGTACTATGAGTGAGTATGAGTTTTCATACCTGAAATACTTATTACTTATACCATACAAGCACTGCGTAGCAAATATCGTCTGCCTGACTATCTGACGGTGCATATATCTGGGGAGGATACGGAGGATGGGCAGCCCAAGAATGTTGTGGTCGAGATCGAAAATGCTGCAATTGTGAAGCCTTTTTTGTGCGGCTATAAGGACAAGATAAGTGGCAAGATGTATCTGGATGCCTTTACACAAACTGGGCCCTATTTTGACAAATGGAAGTATAGACGGTATCGCACACGGGATACCCAAACCTGGGAGCACAAAGAAAAGACTTTGGTAAGAAGCTGTTTTTTGATTTTGACTAGGAAATGTTCGCGAATATCACACATAATTCTAGAATACGGCACACGAACAAGCCGTGCAATGCTTTTTGGATGACATCAACATTAGATACGTGTCCACGGCCACCGATTTTGTCATCATACCTGGTAAATATCAAACATATGCGCAAAAGGAACGAGCCGAGCGACGGCTCGAGAAGATTCTCCTCATACAGCGCAACTGGCGACGCTGGATACTCTGGAAGAACATTCATCTGCGTGCCAAGGAGTTTCGGTAAGTAAACTTAAACATTCAGATAGGTTTCATTAGAACTGTTCTTTGTGGCAGACGTCTGGTAAGAAATCGCTTGGATGAGGATCAGCGTTATGAGCAGTGCGTTGAGAAGCGGGTTGAGCGAAATGAACTTGTCAAGCAATTTCCCCGCTCCAATGATGACTTTGACTTGCTGTTTGCGGAAATATCACGTTGGAAACGAGCGGAACTTAAACGAATTACAGCTCATTTTGAAGGACCGGCACGCATCTCCGAGGTAAACATTCTGCTGGATAAGGAAATCCGTTTGCTGAACGGTGTGGAGCGACAGCGTCGAGTAGTTTACTTGGCCATGGAAGATTTTCGGAATGATCAACTGCTCAAGGAGATGGGTAAGCCAGTCGAGTGGATTGGCTACAAGGATACCAAAATACACTTGGACCTGCTGCGTACGCAACGAGTGCGTTTTCTGACAGAGATCTACAAGGATCTGCGCAAGACGGTGGACAAGGAGAAGCGATTGGAGCTGATCAGGCGTGTCATGGAGTTGCTCATGGATGAGACAAGTTTTCCCAACTTTCCAGAGGTAAACTTGATTGATTGGGATATCAGTAGGGGTACATATTAATTTCCAAGTCTTTAGCTTTTTGATCTGTTCGATCGAGAAAAAAATCTTCTAATCTATACTAAGTTTTGCGATGTGGAAATACTGCGCAAGCGTCAAAACATATTATTCTTTGAGCTGATTAAGTTTCAGAAACGCGAGCAGGGGGAGAGTAAGTAGCCATCGATATCGTAGTATATATTCGATTATCTGTATATCCTTATGCAGAGATTCCCTCGCGTATGTGCATCGTCTGCAAGAAGGTGAAGCCATTCGCCCAGTTTGCGATTCGAACGCGGCAGAGTCACGTGGACACTTGCAAGCATTGCTACTACCTAAAGGTGAGCTAACCACTTGGCTAAGCCTTCGTCAAACTAATCCTTGTCAAACCACTTACAGTTAGTGGCCACAGAGAACAATGTTTACCAGTCGATTCTACGTTGTATTCAGCGAGACGAACGCAAGCGAAAGTGCGCCACATCCTTTGCCTTTGTCATCCAGCAGGACGATGTGCGTCATATTATTGACAAAATCTGGCATGGTCATTCAGCTCTGAGCAAGTCTGAAAACCTAAACGAACTGCGGTAAGTTGTCAATGATAATTACTGCCGTAACTGATTCCTTGAATATTTGGTCAGTTTGCCACGCTGGAATAAAAGCGACGATTGGTCGCCATGGAACTGCGTTTGTCTTACAGAGCGTGAGACGCGCGATCATTATAAGATTGAGCAAATGGATAACGTTTACGATCCCAAGTTTATATTGCATGTGGGCAATTGCCATATGTTGTCACGCAATTTGTTTCACACACTGGCAGCTGTTGCCACCGAGTTCCAGGAGACGGGACAATGGTGGAAGGTGGGCATGAATAAGCAGCGCAGCAGCGACCTGAATGCGATCTAAATGCTAGAAGAAATTAGAAAATGTATGCAACAATAATATTAAAGCTTTAAATAAATTAAAAGTTTTAGCCGAGCAGTTAACTAATTTCAAAAGGTTATTTGAACTCTGCAGAAATCGAATTTGAATAGTTTACTTTAATTCAGCGCCTAATATAATTATAAAATTACAATAATCAAACAATTCAAATTTTGATGAAAACAGTACAAATTATTATTGATTTTATTTGCTACTACCAACGTCCTTAAACTTCGCCTCCAAATACTGAACACGCTTCAGTAACTTGTCGCTTAAGCTGAATTCATTGTAGGGTACAGGTATCACTTGATAGCCACTCTTCTCCAGCAGATCGAACGCTAGATTCGTTGTTCCGCTGGCACTACGATGCGTCCCATGGCAAATGTCATGAAAATCAACCACCATTAGGGCGACTCTGAAAGTAAAACACACACGATATCGAATCAGGAGAGCAACCAGGCAAATTATAATAGCAACTACCTGATGGCATCTGGATTCTTCTTATCCAGGGGAAGTGGATTTCTTTTTGCATCGAACTGACATACCGCATCTGTAATTGAGACATATTTAAAAAATTTCATCATTTATTGTTTGCAGTCACTTACCAATTAGGAAACCCATTTTACTATCTACCGAGCCTTGCACATGATTACTGGCCGGCAGCAGACTCTTAAGCGCGTCCAGCATACCGTTGACAAGAATGTGTTTCGTCTTCGTGTGCGCCATGGGAACTTGGAAGACAGTACTATCGGCTGTCAGCAGGACGCCCTTGTAGTCGCTAGCACAAAGTTGCGCATAACTGTTTAAATTTAGAATCCTCATTTTGGCTGTTGGTGTTAGGCCGGCCTTGTCACTCTCCAATTTAGCCAAGAAGTCCGCGCTGTAAGAAAAATATAGTTAGTTAACTCTATTTTAGCATAACACGTAGTGAACAACCTCAGCACCGACTCCAGTTGACTGTGATCCGCAAGACCCAGCATTGTCAGCGACCAAACATAGTTTAACCAGTCCGATTGCTTTGTGAAGTCCTCTCGAACAATGGATTTCGCCAGATTTTTGCGCACATCCTCCAAATGTGCACTTTTAAAGTTAAGCAGCGCCGCTGTTAAAAAGTAAGCGCTGAGATCCTGAGGCCGACAGATTTCACTATTGTTAAGCAGCCACTGCGTCAACGATTCCAGTATATCTGCAATAAAATATGTTAAGTGATGCTCTAAGAGCTGACAAACTGGATCTTGTTTTGTACATACCCAAATCCCGATAGCGCATTATGCCGAGACTGGTGAGTACGGATCCCACAACGGCTGATTTTTCCGAGTTCTTTGGCAGAGTAGCTTGCACATCTGCACACACTTTAGCACCGAGCACAGAGTCCTGAAAATTGAGCGTGGACATGGCATACAGCACATCGGCTGATTGCTTCAGATCCAGCTGTTCCGAGGAGCTACTTATGTTGAACGCCAGAGAGCGCAACAATGGAGTGCTGCGACGTTTGCGCTGCGCCAAGGTGCTCATCACTTTTACCATCTGCGGCAGACTTATGCTGGCTATTAACTTGGCTGCCTCATCGTCACCCGCCACACCAAGGACCGTATTCAAGTCATCGGTGCGAAAGCCAGAAATGCGTTTTGAAGCGTTGTTTTTGTTAGAGCCACCATTTTTTCCATTGGCTCCATCCTTGGGCGCTGTGCGGCCCAGCATTCGACATACACGCAGGAACCTCGTATCATTCTCGAACTCTGATATTTTAACACGATTAATGGTGCTCCATTCGGCTAGTATTGAAACAATCTTCAGGGCATGTTTACGTGAAAATGCGTTGTTGTTCTCCGTTATGGCCAACAGACCGTTTACGGTCTTGGCGTTGACAATCCGTTCATCAATGTTATTGGCGATAGATGCTGCTGGTTTCCCATTGGATTCGTTTTCATTTCGCAGTGATTCAAATGCCGCTGCGACCATGTGACCTGTAAATTATCAAAGTTAGCTAGTATCTTAACTTACCTAATCATAATATATACGCACCCGAGATCTTTTGTTTTCTGGCGCTCGCCTCTAAAGCCGGCGCGCGAGCTTCTGGCTCATCGGTCGCTCCAGATCCCAGTCCATTACTTGCCGCCGTTGCAAGTGCCGCGCTCGCCGCACGCGTGTTGCTACTGTATGTGGCGCGTCGATAGAGCTGTGTCACAATACTGCCCGCGAAACGTTGCAGTCCCAACATTTTCACTTATGTTCCAAGTATTTTCGAGGAGCGCTAGCGGCAAATCTTCACGCTGTAAGACCAATGAAGTTTACATAACCTTTTTGTTTACATTTTTTATTGCATGAAAAACTGATTGTTCAGTGTCAACACGATGTCCACAGTTAGTGTTCTTGCAGAAAATGGTTGTACATATGCATTATGATTCATGACTTATTTAGTTTTACAAAATATATTTACTTTCCTATTAGTAGAATCGGACAATTCCACAGATGACGGCAACGGCAGCCTATGCTAGTGTTGTGAAATGCTCATTTATTAATATCGATAAGCAAAAATAGTTCCTAATGTATTCATCGATACGTAGCAGATAAAAGTTGTTCAGCACTGTCTTCAGCATAATATTCGTAGCGCTGTGTCATTGAAACTATTTGCAACACTAACGAAAGACAGCTCACCAAAATTCTGCCTGTAGTGCAGTGATTTTATTTTGCATTTTCGTTTAAATTTTATACTTTTTATTTGGCCTAAAGAAATAAAACGCATACAGCTACATGTAAATCGTCTAAGCGAGCTTCTCATTTCAATATATATTTATATATATGCATTCGGAATACGTGTGATTACCACAAAATAAAAACGAGTTTTGTCTGCCAGCGACTTGGCAAGTTTGTGTGAAAAATTCCAAAGCAGAAAATTAAGCTAAAATGGTTGATAAATTTATCAGCATGTGGAAAGTGCGCGAATTGGCGGACAAAGTGTAAGTTGTGCAACAAATTAAAACCTTTAAACAATAATCCAAATGGGGCAATTTAAAATAACAGCAACAGTAAGAAAAAACTCAAGTTTATTGGGGTAGAGGCACTCCCACGCCCTTCGCCAACAACTCACCCCCAACCCCAAATACCTGTCTCTTTCACAATATACAGGTGCTACAAATGCAGTAGTGCCAAAAGTCATAGTTTTGCTTGTTGTTCTCCTCGCTAATGGTAACGAGCGATTAACGCTCTGCTTTGTTTGACGTTATTTGCTTTTGTTGCTTTCAAGGTTGTTGTGTTGTGTTTTGTCTGGATTTAAATGTACTACTTACGCTGAAGCTCATTTCATAGAAATTCCAATTCACACATACACGCAATCATATATATATATGTATATACGTATGCATGTGCACACATACATACATATAGAGTTTATCAAACAAAAAACGATTATTTGCTTAACGTTTGCCCCAAAATAAATTATGTGTATTCCAGCTGTGTTCACATTTGTGCTTCCAGTTGCGACTTTCCAGTAACGAGCAGCTATTAATTACTGTCTTTATTATATTTTGCTATCTTTTCCATTGGATCGTTGTGAGTGTGTTTGTGTGTGAGACATTTAAAAATTTCTCCATTTCAGTTTATTTGCGATGTTTGTCCAAAATAAAAGTGTGTAATTCATGCAGTTGTAAATCCGTTGGTGTGTTCCCCAAGTCTGTTGTGACTGCTTATCTAAGAGCTGATAACAGGCAGTTGTGACAATTCACACCTTTTGTATCACGTTTGGAAGTCCACCCAACAACGCATGTCAAACTCCATATTAATCAAGTATGGCAATCAATGATCTTTTTTTATATCAGTGCTACTGCGACCTATAAAACAATTAAAATAGAGTTTGTTTCGAGATAGCGAAAAAATACGTCTTGTCATCAAAGATGGGTTAAAAGCAATTGTCTCCGTGGAACATATTAATCCCATATTCATATTTTATTAATCAAACAATAATTCCGTAAGCCAAGTGTACTCTGTACCTGCATATGTATAAAAAAAAAGGCATGCGGGCTGTTATTTGTTTTGCTCTTACGTATCTTTGGATACTCACTAACAACAATTTTGTTCATGGCATATCGAATTTGATGTATTTCTGAGCAATGTTTGCATCTATTTCTTCTTGTGGTTTTCAACCCACATGATTTTTGATCAGCAACACAATGAGTAATCGAGCACTGAAGTACTTTTGAAGAGTCCGCGATATTTATTTAATTTTATTGAAATAATCGTAATTTGCACACGTGTCTTTTTGCAGCACCAATGTCGTAATGAACTACACAGAAATTGAGGGCAAGGTGCGCGAAGCGACCAACGATGATCCTTGGGGTCCAACCGGTCCACTCATGCAAGAGCTGGCACATGCCACATTCTCCTACGAGACCTTTCCAGAGGTCATGTCCATGCTTTGGAAACGCATGCTGCAGGACAATAAGACCAACTGGCGGCGGACCTACAAAGTATGTAACAAATTAACAAATTCTTATAGATTTCTTTGTGCTCATATTTAGATTATTTGTAGAGTCTGCTACTGCTAAACTATTTGGTGCGAAATGGTTCGGAGCGTGTGGTTACTTCGTCGCGAGAGCACATCTACGATCTGCGCTCCTTAGAGAATTACACGTTTACGGACGAAGGCGGCAAGGATCAGGGTATTAATGTTAGGCATAAGGTACGAGAGCTTATAGACTTTATTCAGGACGATGATCGCTTGCGCGAGGAGCGCAAGAAAGCCAAAAAGAATAAGGACAAGTACATTGGCATGAGCAGCGACGCAATGGGCGGCTCCCGTAGCGGCGGCTACAGCGGTTACAGCGGTGGCGGTGGTGGCGGTGGTGGTGGCAGTGGCTACAACGATGGCGACTGGCGCAACAATCGTGGCGACAATTGGTGTAAGTAATGAATGCTATGCAAACCAATCTATTCAGAGGGTTATTTAATATTAAATAGTAATATCTGCTAGTTAAACCTATCCGATTATTGGAAACGCATTCAATCCGCTATGAAGAAACATATCGATAGGCTTTAGATACTTGCATATTGAACAGGTTTGCTTTACATCACATCATATTAATTGAAATGCTTTCACATTAAATTTTAGATTCCGACAAGAGCTCCGCAGACCGTTACGAAGACGAGGATACTCATTACGATGGCGAACGTGAGGGTTCCGACAGTGACTCACCAAGTCCCAGGTAAGTAAATTTATTTTAAACTTTGCTGTCATTTAATAATTGTATTTCATCGTTTTTAGACGCAATTATCGATACAATGATCGTGCTAGTCCCGCTGAGGTGGCCACTGAGAGCAAACCACCAAGTCTGAATATGAACATACGCTCAAAGACAGTCAGCTCGCCGGTGTCCAAACAGCCGACACCAGCAGGCAGCTCAACCTCAACCAAGGTGCCGCCAACACAAAAGAAAATTAATTTGGGTGCTGCGGCCAACTTTGGCAAGACGCCAAACGCGGCCGGCATTCATTCACCCACGCATCGTGACACGCCCACCGGCAACAGTGTTGATCTAATGGGGGGCGTTTCGCCTAACAACAACAGCAACAACAACAAGAGCAATACACCCAGCAACAACAATGATTTGCTGGACGATCTTTTCAAGACGTGTGCTCCGACAACACCACAGCAGGAGAGCGAAAAGACACTTAATAGCGCAGCAGTTATTGTCGATGACGACGATGATTTCAATCCACGTGCAGACGCAGACGCTGCCCCAACGCAAGATTTTGGTGATTTTGCTGCTGCATTTGGCGGCGGCTCAGCACCACTATCGACTGGCATATTGCCGTCGACCGGCAATGATGAATTTGCGGACTTTGCAGCATTCCAGGGCTCAAGTACGGCGGCGGTGTCATCATCATCTTCGGCATTAGATGGCCAGCTACTGACGATGGCGACGCCAGCCAATGATGCCTTCGATTTGTTCAATGCCACAACGCCAGCAGCTCCAGCGGCACCAACAACAGCCACTGATCTGCTGGCTGGATTGGGTGACTTATCGATCCATCAGAGCATGCCAATGGGTGCGTATCTTGAGCTTAAGCTAAATATTTCTAAGCACTAGTCTTTAGGATTTGCATTAGGATTGATTTTAGCCTAGATAGATCACGTTTAACGTATGTTTTCGTCGTCCAATGAAGCATTTTGCATGACGGCTCGTTTTTCGAACAAAACTGTCCCAATTTCTCTCTCTCTCTCTCTCTGTTTGACTTTGTATCTCTCTTGCTGCTAAGGTAGCTTCCACACATAACGGCAACATATTCCAATCGGATGCACTCGTTCTCTTTTTCTTCCTTTTCAATCGACGCAGCTGTTGAAATGCCGCGGCAAGTCTTGAAGACGCCGCCGCTACCGCTACCGTCGGAATCGACACATCTGGCTCTCAACGAGGCCATTACGGAATTGCGAACGCTAACCAGCGTTCAGAGCGCCGCAGATGTCAGCTTTGTGGCAGCCACACTGCGTCAGCTACATAGCGTTGGTGCCTTGCCTGGATATACAACTCCAGAGCAACTCGTGGATCTAGATTGCCCCACCGTTGATTGGTCCCGGCTGGCCAGTGACGAGTATGCCGCTCTGTTAGCCCAGCTGGCCAGGCTGTTCACACCGGATTGGCCGGAGCCCGAGGCAGATGGGAATATCTTAAACATGTTCAAATTGGATCACAGCTCGGACTATGTGCAAGTGGCATTTGAGACGCTATTAAAGCAGCTGGAACGTGTGCCCAGCAGGGCGAGCTGTCTGCTCGCCGCCCTGCTTCAAGATGAGCGTCTGCTGGCCATCTGTTCGCTGCACATGGCGCGCCAGCGTGGAGCGCTAATGCAACGCTTTGCGCGCACCATTAAGTTGATGCCAGAGCCTCGGCTGGAGCAGCACGACGAGCAAATTATGCAGTTCATTCAGCTTCTGATGGGTCTGCCCAGTCTCGTAGCTAATAAGCTAGGACGGCAGCTGCCGGCGATATTTGCGTCCAGCGCCTATGGACGCCTGTTGTTGCGTCAGTGGTTGAAAGCTGTCTACTTCGTGCTAAAGTGTGAGGATAATACAGGACATTTCGATCTAAGCCCATTTAGCTGGCTGCTATCACGTGTCCTCACCAACTTTTCCGATGCTTCCAATTTGGAGTGTCTGTTGCGCGTGCTCGAGGACTTAGCGGTTGCACCCAAGTCACGCAACGTGGTGCAGCAAATCTTGCGTGAACTGGAGCCAACGGCATGCTTTAAATTAGCACAGAGCGCACTCAGCATCCAGCTTAATCTTTACGTGCTGCTAGGAACAGTTGCTTTGGAGTCGCCCCATTGGCAGCATTGCTTACTGCAGAAGCTGCCGCTACAGCGTACGCCCATCGAAAATGGAGCACTATGCTCGCTGGTGGGTTATCTAAATATCGTTGCACCCACACAGCTGCAGTTGCTCTTCACGCAGCTACTGGGCATTTGGTCCAGTCGCATCTCACTGCAGAAGCTGAGCAGCCAGGAGCATGTGGCGATCAGCAAGATGCTTGTGCTTACCGGCAAATACGGTGGCATGTTGCAGGTAGGGCACAAATGCCAGCTGCACGATGGCCTCAGTCACCATCTACAGTCGCCTGACATGGTGCAGCGATATGTGGGCATGAAGACCGTTGAGCTGCTATATAATTCCATACTGGAACCGAATGCCAAGGACGAGGATTATTTACATTTTAATTACGTATCCATGAAGCAGACGCCACATTGGCACATTCTCGAGGAGCTCGAGAATCTTGTGCTTCCCAGCAAGGAACAATTGGATGTGCGACCCAGTTGCGAGTTGCTGCAACGCCTTGAGCTGCACATGGCTCAGTTTATGGGCCAGCAGGTGCAGCAGGCGCAGCCAAACACGCCAGAGATGCAGCCAGCAACGATAACAACAACTGCTGCAATCATGCAACTTGACTTGGACTCGGATGATGATGAGACACCAGCACAGATACTCGATGAGGATGATGACTTGCAGCCATTTGACATGTCCAATGATATTTCCAGCAGCCTGGAACAGCGACCCAAGTTCATTCTTGACTTGCTGCATCAGTTACGCACCAAAGTGGCAAACTGTGAGATCTTTGAGAGTGCACTGAGCACTGCCGAGCAACTGATACGCAGTCAGCTTGCACAGCAGGATGTGAAGCTGGCCCAGGATCTGATGCAGCTGTTTATAACGCTCGAGATGCAGTACTACTTTGAGAACTTTGAGCTCACTCAGTTTCAGTGTTGTGTGGCCATTTGCGTAGCCCAACCGGCTGCCTGTGCGGAGTTGCTGTGTCGCGAATTCCACACGGACAACACACGGTATGCATCCAAAGTGCGCATCCTCATACTACAGGTGCTAGCTGCCGCGGCCAAGGAGTTGGCCGGTGATCAACACCAGCCGACACCAACTAAAGCAGATATATTGGATATTGTGCCAACGGCTGCCAAACAGCGACGCAAGTTCATGTTGCACTCCGATGAGGATGCAGCCGCAGAACGCCTGCTTGCCGCACAGCAAATCATACGCGAAAGATTGCGCAGCAAGACAAGGCGCTTTCTAAGCAAGCCCAAAATGCCAGAGGCTCTGCCGACATTGAATCCCTTCCATGCCGTGGCTGGGACATTTTTCTTTGGCCTGGTGCGCGGCCAACAGACACGTCAAATGCTTTACGTAAAGTACGATAACATTTCACATGATATCGAGACATTGTTGCTGATCAACATGCTGCACACATTGGCCGTGTTGGTCATGTGCGCCCAAAACTGTCCCCTGCTGCCGGCCATGACCCGTGAGATCTTCGATCTGTGCGCCTTTGTGCGGTTCAGCCCCGAGGCACGAGTGCGTGCGGCGACACTGCAACTGCTGGGCACAGCGCTGGTTACCATGCCCGCCCACCTGCTGGCCGCCCATTTTGCCGAATCACTCAACGAACTGCGACGTTGGCTGGAGGAGTTTGTGCGCTCACCGCTCGTCGGTGGTGAATCATCGGACGAGTGCCGAGAGCTCGCCGAACAGATTTTAGGCACATGCTACAAACTATACGATACGGCCGTTGTCGAACAGAGCCAACAGTATTAAGCTTTAGATATATATTCTATATGTAGTTATAAGTGCCATAATGACCACAACTCTTCAATTTTGTCATCTTTGCTTCTCCACATAAATAAAATATGCATAGTGTATATTTGAGATACGACACGTTTTCTATATTCGAAATTCGAAAATTATTGCGATACTTTGCTCTTATCCGAATCGTAAATTGACAGTATGGTTTTTTTATCTCTCAATATTGTTCAAATTCAACAGTTGCTCAAGCACATTTGTTTAAATTAATTTCAGTTTGTCCATTTAATTTGAGTGTTTCATTGGTGCATTGCCTAACTTTTCATATATATATATATTGTTGTAAAACATTTAATGTATTCGGATTATGTTTAAAGCGCCGCAGTAATTTTCGAAAACAATAATGGCGATTCAACGCTTTAGACTACAAGCATAGAAATATACATTGATACATATGTATAAAGCTAGCAAGCCAGGTACTTACAGATTTGATTTGAACAAATATTTCTACTTTACTTTTATTCCTTTTTCCCTTGTCATTTTATATTGCAAACGCACAATTTGGATATTATTTCAATTATATTATATATATATTATTGTGATACATTTATGAAATATATATATGTATATGTATATATATATATATATGTAAACCTTAAAGCATTTCTCAATATACCGGGCATTATGCAACAGCCGCGGACGCACTAGGTAAACAACTACAATCAAAAACAAATACAATAAATAGCAATTGTTCAAAAAAACAAACAAACAACAATTCAACTGCACTTAGCTGATTGAGTTACCTGCGCCTGTTATCAACAATGCTTCCAACCACCCATCTCACACAATCAATAAGCCGCACATAGGCACACCCACATACACACACACACACACACACACACACACACACACACACACACACTCTGACACCCACCTATGCTTACTAACATTTCTTATGCCTATACTAGTTCCCTTAACTTCGATTTGTATTCCATCTAATTGATGTTAAATTTTTGTGCGTTCTTTGCAGATAATATGCTGCCACCAATTGCTGCTGTCAACGCCGACAATCTGTTGCAGCCAATGTCAGTGGCCAGCAGCAACAACAACAACAATATCAATACAAACACAAATGGGGCGACGACGAGCAGCAGTACGCAGCCGACAAATGTGGGTGCCACCTGGTCGGGAAATCTGAAAGCGGGCAATCTGAACATTGATTTGGATAATCTGCTGTTGAGCAAATCGGGCAAATCGAATGGGCCAGCACTTTCGATGAATGCGCTGAAAACGCAGAGTCCCGCCAAGACGCAGTCGGCGCTGAATGTGCAAACGGGAGGCGCGTTTCCGGGGCTAACGTCATCGCCACTTACCAGCCCCAATATGTTTGGGGCGCCGCAACAGACCATTCCACAGATGCATATGCAGGCACAGCCAGCAGCAGGAGCAGCAACCGCATTTGCCAACTTCAATGCTTTCCAGCAGCCACAACAGCATCACAGCAGCAATAACAATTCCTCAGCATTTGATTTGTTCCAATGATATTTGTTAGCCTAATGACGTTCCACACGGAAGCACGCACGCACGCACATTCGGAACGGAACTAATCTGTTCCGGTGTATTCTATCTTATCTTCCCTTGTATCATACAATATGTAATATGATTATTTGTTGCTAAATCGATTGTTAATCACAGCAAATTCTAACTCCCAATATCCAAATGTATTATTATTTGTAGAATTTGAGCACTTTTTGATTTTCTTCCAAAAATTCCAAATACCGGTACCGAAAAAAAATCAAAAAACATAACAAAAAATGAAAATTCCACATCCGTCCTGTTGTCCACTCGGAATTTAAATACTTTTGCGTGTTTAAATGTCATAAATGCAATAAAATTAAATAATGGTTGTACTAAATCGATAATTTAGCGCAACATTTGGAAGGACGGCTGATTCAAATTGTTACAAAAAATATTAAAAAAAAAAAAAAAATACCGAAACATTAGCAATAGTTGAAAAGTTATGTGTATGTATATAAAACCAATGTGTGAAAATAAAGAATGAAATTAAAACTCTGATTTATGTTTACTTTCAGAACTGTTTTATCAAGTCAAAAAATTGAGACTAAGTCCGCTAAGTTCGTCGTTAGCATACAAACGATGGAAAATTTGTCGTTTTTTTTGTTGCTGTCAACGCTGACAATCTGTTGCAGCCAATTTCAGTGTTCAGCAGCAACAAAAACAACAATATCGATACAAACACAAAAGGGGGACGACGAGCAGCAGCATACAGTCGACAAATGTGGGTGCCACCTGGTCGTCGTCAGCATACAGATCTGCAATGCGTTACTTTGTATTGAAAGTCATATTGCAGAATTTGTGGAAAAAGTGTTGTTTATTTAGTTTGCTGTATCATGAAATATTAAACGAAATATTAAGTAAAATAAAAAGTGTTGAACTTAAAACTAAGCACTTATGTGGAATACCGAAACAGTGCATAGGTGGTGGTATCTACGCCTCCACGGCTTGTTTGTTTTTATTCTTGTTCTTCTTTTTCTTCTTCTTGGGCTCACCATCGGCATCACCATTGCCATTTTCGGCCTCCTCAGGTGGAACTGCTTCATTGCCATTGCTTGCGCCATTAGTATCAGCATCCGCTGGACGCTTCTTCTTCTTGTTCTTCTTTTTGTCGGTTTGTGGTGTGTTAGCGACTTCTTGGCCAGCCGCCTCGATGGCCTCCTTCATCACCTCGATGTTCTTGCGTGGCACATCACCCGATTCGTAGAATTTAAGGCGATCCTCCACCTGCTGCTTCAGTGTGTCACCAAATATGCTCGTCGGTTGTTCAAGGAAGCAATCAATGCGCGAGGCAATCGAGCATTTGTTGGCCAGGAAACGAGAGATGCGACCCTTGTTCTTGAGGCCCGCACGTCCAATGAATGACGAATGATAGATCAAGCCATACTTTGGTGTGTTGGAGCGAGTCTTGAGGGCACGGAAGAGTGCCTTCTCGGCACCCAGAATTTGTACTGTCGATGCGGGGTACTTTGCCAGATTTGTCAGGCTGCCCGCGTGCGAGATGAGGCGTGCGCCCACTTGATCGCCGATGAGCGACTGCAAATTAGGTGCAACCATATTCATTTTGTTGTGCAAATATGTGGATAGCTTTTTGCGGTATTCCGAGAGCTTGACGACTCGCTCGGCAAAGAGTTCAATGTTCATTAGATCAACAATGGATATGTCCATGCCCATGGACATTTTACCGGCATCAATGATCGCCTGCGCCTTGGCAGAGTCCATAACAATTTCCTCCAGACCCTCAAGCTTATCTTGAGTGAGGTCCTTGCGGTCCTTAATGAACTTAGCCGCCTTGGCGAACATGTAGTTGTCGGGCACAATTTTAACCAGTTCTGGGAAGTGATACGAATACCATTCGCGTATCCGCATGGAGAACGTATTGACATCCTTGTCCAGCTGATCCAGCAAAGCTATAGACTGAATGATCATATTGTCCGAACGATGCACATTGAACTTGACCTTGGCACGCGAGTAGCTGTGTCCCAGACCCAGCTGTGCCACGCCAGCAGACTTGTCAGTAAAGCCTGCAAGTGCAAATGAAGATGTTTATTATTGGGTCAATCTTTGTAAATGAGCTTGTTTATCTACCTTTTACGAGCTTGGCAAAGTGGAAACGCACACCGCGCAAAATCTCGGGTACGACACCAAAGTGGCTGCACTGAACACCCACAGATTCAGTTATGGCAGCGCCCAGCTTTGCGTCTGCAATGCCCAAAGTGCACTTCTTCTTCTTCAGCTTGGCGAAGAAATCATCGAGGAAATGCAACAAATCCTGCGGCACAATGCCCTCAGATATGGCATTGATATTCTCAAGTGCAGCAATTGCCGTCTTAAATGGCGAAAATCCCGCCAGCTTCACAATCGAATTGAACTTGGCAATGTCCGTGACGGAGGACTCAACCTGCGGCAGGAACATGGAAACCTCCTCGAACTCCTTAACGGAGAAGAGCGAAAAGCCTGCCGCATGCTCATACAACACGTACAGATTCGTCTGCAATTGTAAGTAAATTTGAGTTAATACACGAAACCAATAGAAATTTACGTGCTTGAGTTGAGTTTTTTTCCACGTTTTATGGAGCTCCCGCACACATTTAATACATAGGTTATATTTATTGTGTATATGAGACTTATATCACATATATATCTACAGAAAACTTCTAATGACTATGATTTCAAAAGTATTTACCATAATTAAGGCTTATTTATGCCTTTAAATTAATAAAGATTATCAATTTTCGACGAGGAAACCAAGTCGCGTTGTTTTTCCACGTGCTTAAGAGAGCGAATACTATGTACACACTTGCACGTATCCAGTGTATACATTTTCGAATTTTTAGTTCCATGTGGCAACGCGAACAGCGCTGTCAAAAGAATAATCGATATGTCAGCTTACGAGTTTCGCATATCGATGTGGTCGGTATTAGTTGCCAGCCCTACACTTTGCCCTGCCAACAATTTTTGTTAATAAAGAAACAATTAGTATTAAACATTGTTTTTAACAACCCAACAAATACTCACTCATCTGAAAGGTGTATTGCCGTTAAATATCCATACTGCTAGACAGGTTGTTGAATAAGTTTTTTGTTTTGTGGCAAGTGAACGGCGACAATAACTGTATGGCAATGGAATTTTTGTTGTAAGTATATTCATATGTCGAAAGCTGTCGCACACACAATCGCATACGTATGCGTATATTGTTGATTTTACACTGTAAAAATATGCATATGTTAATTTAAACCAAGAAGCCAGTTGCACTGGCACTACTGAAACAACAGTGGCAAACAAAGAGCGGCTAGCCTTTGTTCAGCCATGTTGTGGATTGGTGTGAGGCGATGGCTCCACGACTGGCTGTTGTTGCCTGGAGGGGTTGTTTGTTGTGGCATACCAATACAATGGATCTTTTTTCGCCTGCAGCGGTTCACGTTCGAGTAAAACCTTTAAGCCGAAAAAGAATATACCGGAGGGCACGCATCAATATGATCTCATGAAGCATGCAGCCGCCACACTCGGCTCCGGCAATTTACGCAACGCCGTCGCTCTTCCCGATGGCGAGGATCTCAACGAATGGGTGGCCGTGAACAGTGAGTTATTGTGTCCTAGCATCACCATACATATACACACATTGTCGTGGATAACTTTTTCATATGCTCTCTCTTGCCTGCCTTACAGCTGTGGATTTCTTTAATCAGATTAATATGCTGTATGGCACAATAACGGAATTCTGCACGGAGGAGAGTTGTGGCATTATGTCGGCTGGTCCGAAATATGAATACCATTGGGCGGATGGTTTGACCGTTAAGAAGCCCATCAAATGCAGCGCACCCAAGTATATTGATTATTTGATGACCTGGGTGCAGGACCAGCTGGATGATGAGACACTGTTCCCATCCAAAATTGGTGTACCATTTCCAAAGAATTTTCTCGCCTCCGCTAAAACCATATTGAAGCGACTGTTTCGCGTCTATGCACACATCTATCACCAGCACTTCTCTGAGGTGGTAACGTTGGGCGAAGAGGCCCATTTGAATACGTCCTTTAAACATTTTATATTCTTTGTGCAAGAGTTCAATCTGATTGAACGACGCGAACTGGCCCCGCTCCAAGAGCTCATCGATAAGCTGACAGCAAAGGATGAACGGCAAATATAGGAATCACTGCAACCGGCGATGGACAGTGGTGGGAATAGCGTTAATCTACAATTGGACTTGTGATGGGCGGGCGCAAGTGCGCTTTACTTTCAATTGTATTTGAACGCTATATATACATATATATTACGCTTCAGTTAGTTACCGCCTTTCCTTTTTTCTCGTTTATAGCTTTTAAGTTTTGTTCAGTGCTTTTTGTGGTCCCACTAAAATTACCAATAGTGCGTTGTTTGCTGATGATAATGGAGATGATGGGCTTAACATCTACTATATTTTTATATGTGACACATACTTTTAAGAGATATAAAACACACTTATATTTATATATGTATGTATATTTATATAAAAAAAAAAACAAAACAAAAGCAAAAAGCGAACGAACAAAAAAAAACATCGTAAAAAATTAAAAGAACACACATTGATACACTAACAAAGAACCCGCTTTTAAAAACATTCTGTTCACAATACTGTGTGACTTTAAATTTTGTTTATGTTCTTTTGTATGTATGTACGTATTTATTATTAATATCGATAGATGGATGGAAAATCTTTTGCATTGCAAACCCCCTAGCAAAGTGAGATGACACCCGATAGCCCCAAATAAATGATAATAATTATAGACTTGATAAACATTTTTGATATACTATTTTATACTAATAAAGACACAGAGAATATAATGAAAATGAAAAGAACTTGGTGTCATATGTTATTTAAAAAATATCAATAGATTCGTCCAGACTATCGCTTACCTAACTAACTGATAACAAGACAAAAGCTGTAGCATATATGGCAAATTTTAAAAAAATATAATGAGATTAATGTGATTTTTGCTATACGAACATTGAAAGTATATTTAAGAGAGCTTCCAGATTTAACATGGTTGTATATAGTCGCGAAACGATAACACAAAAGCCTCGCGTTATACTAATCTAAGAATTATAAAAGCTTAGTAGTTACATATTACTCATTGATAATACTAGAGCAATACATTTTCTGATTACTCTGACTGCAAAAATATAAATGTTACTGTGCCAATAAGTATTCTGTCTGTGTGGAGTTCTAATCACATATTTTGTTAATCGCACGCTTATCGCCTCAATATGCTTTTGTATTTGCCCTGCTCCACATAGAAGTCAGCGTTCTGCTCAAGCAATTGTTTCCATTTGAAGGTCAGCTCTCTGTAGGTGGGTCCCTGACCACCCAAATCGCTTGGCAGCTGTTTGCAATTGACCATTGTACCCTCGCGGCGCACCATGACGCGAGATCGTATTTTCGCTGTCATAAAGACTCTGCAAAAAAAAATAAAATAAAGAATGCATTGATTATACTCAAATAAACAAAGGTAATTAGTTAGTCGAATGGATGTAACGCACCGAAAGGTATTCAGAAAAATGTTGACATGACGTGGTGCATTTGTAAACTCCAATAGCTTCGGATGACACGGATACGCCGTCCAGCTCTCAACGGAATGCTTGATGAGCTTGGGATTTAGTTGCAGTACATGCCCCAATTGGACACCCTCCATATCCATAATAGCAACGATGCCGCGAGCACAATTGTCTGGCTCAAATTTCAATAGCAAATCCAATATCATTTTGCTTGTCTACAATGAGGCAAGGGTCAAAAATACTACATAATTATACAGTGCAAATCTATAGTTACATACCTTAAAGACATTATTTTGAGTGTGGCGTTTGGGATTGTGTGCCGCAGTTCGTATTATGACCACCTTTCGTTGCTGATCATCGACGCCATCAACGGGCAGAAAGACGCCCACGCTGAGTAGATCCTGTATTTCGGGCAACATGGGATCGCAATTGTCAAACCATTCGCCACGCTCCGCACGCATTTGGTAGAATGTTTTAATCTTCTTTTTGGCGCGATCAAGATCAAATTTGCAGGTGCGCAAAAAGAAATGCAAATTGGCATAGTCTTTGCAGCCATTAATAGTTGGATTTGCGTCCAACCAATTGCTCAACTCCTGCACTTGCAACTGCTCGCCGTTCGACACCAATTCCTGATCGTTGTTCATGGCAGATAACGAATCTTGATGCTCCATATTTGTGTCGTTCTCGTCGGAAGTGCACATTGTCCGCTGCTGCACTTGCACTGATCGGCTGTCTGCGGGCGACTGACCATTGTAGTCGTTAGCTTTTGTTGTGAACAAGTATTTAGCTTTCGGATTGCGCATCCGGCGAGAGGGCAAAGCATTTCAATGCTGGTGACTATTGGGAAGGCGCCTGTTAATTGCTGTTATTCATTAAACCGTTAAGCTATACTCGCATTGAGCATTTATCTTATGTAATTGGTACAATTGGATTAGAAAAAACTATTCCTCAAAATGCTTGATGCAGCAAATTTTAAATGTTGGGATAGGTCAAAATGTGCCAATGCTTGGTGGAATTAATGATGTGCTCTGTCAGCTTTTTGCTGTGCAACAGGCAGTCTCCACTGGGTTGCGTTTTTAACTATCGGATCGATTGAGCCGAATGAGTAAATATCTGTTTATTTATATTCCTATTATTTGCTTTACTTAATAATTTACGAATTTAACAGTGTATTTTGTAATTATTTTAACTAACTTATGCAATGCGGGCAATTTACAAAAGCACTAATTTTTAAATGTGCAACACAACCGAATATCGATAAACGATAACCGGTATCTGAACATGCGTATTTGTCATTATATTGTTTTAGAAACAGATTTGAGAAGTTGGCGCACGTGCGTATTAAATATAACAATAGCAAGTCAAAATGGAGGACACAGAGATAATGGAAGTGGCTGACATGGAGTGCGATGTCTGCCGCGAGCGCACGTTCCAGGAACGCGAAGGCTATTACTACTGCATCGAGTGTGGCACCAAAAAAGAACAGCTGCGCGCCGTGGAGATAAGCGCCGAGGACACATTTAACGACACCACAAAGCACGCCTCGCAACGCGCCATAAAGAAGCCAAAAGTGCAACAGACGGATGCCGAAATAACATCCTGGGAGTTTTACAATTATGTCCTGCGCGGCTTTACGCAGGAGCTACTTCAAATGGGCGCCAAGCCCGAACTGAAGCTAATGGCGCTGCAGGTGTGGGCTGCCTACATGGGACGCATGGAGGTGGCCTTTACCAAGAACAATGAGATGGGCCTGCCAAAACTAAATGTGCGGGCCTTAGTGAAGTAAATGAAGCAACTTTCCCAAATGATTTACTTTATATACCCTTGCAGAGGAAATAACAAACTTGTAGCGTAGTGTATAAATATTCTTAGTTGACAATTTTATTGTCTGTTGAAGCTGTATGGGGTCCCTTTTGTATATAAGAGTAATCTAAAAAAAAAAAATAGATAAAGGGAGTTTAGGTATGTCAACAGTTTGTTTTTTCAATACCTTTACCAATCTGACCATATACAATTTTCGATTTAAAAATAGTATGACATGAATATGACTAAGATCAGAACCATATATTGTCCAAATATCTAAAAGGGAGATATCATATATTTTAGTGCTTTTCAATCGTTTCTTTTACCATTGCATTGCAGCGATGCTCGAATCATCTATAACCACAAGAGGATAAAGCGGAAACGTGCTCGCCTGGTCAATAAGTCAGCAAATCAACCCGATGACGAGCGAGCAAACTGGCGAAAATGGAGAAAAACCAAGGTGTTTACATGCTCAATTAATTCAGTTTATTATTAACATATATATTTTTATGCGTATTTATATACGGCTCTGGCTTTGCGCCATCAGTTATTTAGAATTGGTTGGGAAACAGCAGCGGCAACAGCAGGAAGAAAGTTCGCTGCTTTGGTTGATCCGATTCCGATGATGAAGGCTCCACTGTTGGACCCAATTCAGTATCAGGATCACGTTCTAGCAATGTAGCTGTAAAGAAAGCGAAAAATTGTATATAATAATTGATGGGTTTCATCAGCTCACCAATTGACTCACCGCCACTTAGCTGGACAGCTGCCGTTGATGTTGGCAGGGGTGCGTACACCAGCACAAGGAGTGCTAGGCAGATTAGTACCAGACGTGGAGACATTTCAGTTATGTTTCAAGCAACAATGTTTAACTGGTATTTGAGTGGTTTAGTTGGCTATTTATAGGGGCTTATCGCTTAGACTTATGCAAATGACTCGACAAATTACCTAGGTTATGTTAATCAATCACCTGGCTATCTGCACTAAACTGACACCGACTTATTCTCGTTTCCTGTTATCCAGCGCAAATTGGATGAGTCGGGCGTTAAGAACGGCGCAAACTCAGAATCAACGCAGGCAACAAACCAAAATTTGAAGCTACAATGGTCAACGAATGCGCGCAAATCTTTCAAAAAGCAGATGCCTCTCAAGCATCTGGACAAACACAGCATGGACAGTTCGGGCAGCATGCATTGTCATAAGCTGCACCATAACGCTAGTAGCCTCAACAATTTTGATCGCAACGTTTACTGCTTAAATTTTACCAAACTGTATATTGTGCTGGCCATAGCACTGAACCAAATCGAGGATGACATACAGTTGACCGATCTACTGCGATTCATTGATGAGGAGCATCTGACCAGTCGCTATATGCTCAGCTATTTGCCCGAGAAATTGGCCATGGGTGGCAAAAAGCTACTCAAACAGATGGAATTTGCTCACCAGAGGGACAAGGTTCGCTATAAGGTAAGCGCTAATGGAATTATAAAATCCGAAATCATGAATTCTATTCACAAATTATTTTAACATTGATGCCTAACTTTTCCTTTGGGATGAGCTAAAAAAAAGAAGAGGCTTAACTTTAAAGAACATATAAAATAGCTCGACAATGCTACGTAATTAGTTAATTAATAAGTAAAGTGATTTCTGAGTATTCATAATTTAATTATTTATTCAATTTAGAATCAAAACAAAAGTAATTAAAAATCATTGTTTTTCTAGTTCATGCGGACCCACATGTCAAAAATCGGAATTTTCATAGACCTGAACGGATACCAGAAACCTAATCTTGAAGCGCTAACCCGTCGCTATGTACATGAACTGAGTTTACCACCGATGATAGCCAGCTATGTGATTAGTTTAATGGATATGCTGCCGCCCACCTTCGAAACGAAATCCATGCATTTGTATCCGCACTATGAGGCCCGAGTGATGGCTTACATTATATATGTTCTTAAGCTAATGTTTGGTCTGGATGATGTCAAGGAACGCGCCATATCCGAATCTGCGTTGCTCATTAATAAGCACCTCTCAGGAATTACAGATCATGATAATGCGCAACCGGTGAAGCCGCTTTTTGTCTACACAGAATGGATGCAGTATGTCGAGATGCGGAAAGTATTGGTATCTCAGTACAACGAAAGCTTTGCCCGGCGATTTGGAGTGACCACTCCAAATGGACGCCGAATTGATGAATTTCTGAATAAGGAGCAAAAACAGAAGGAGCAAGAGTACAATTACAACGAGATGCTGATGACGCCGGCCATGCAGCGCATGCGCGAGAATGTTTGCCTTATTTTTGAGACGCTGTTGCAAAAGAAATACGGCGTTTCCAGCATGGAAAGCGTCACGAAGGATCACATTGAATTTCAGCCCAGCTTAACTCCGGCGCATAGTTACTTTCAGCGTATACTCCTGCATGCGATACAGGCGCAACCGGGTGAGATGAGTGTCCAGATACCGGACTGGATGAAAGTAGATCACAAAGAGCGTCAGATGGCACCATTAAAAGGTCAGACCACAGAGCTGGCTGACCATCTGACTGTGCGTGGCAAATTACTTCGTGTGGAGGAGTTGGCCTGTCAGCAGAACTACCAGCAAATAGGAATCTATCAGATGCTCGATCGTCTACCAGTACGGTCCACGGAAATTCGTGCTAATTGCGATGTACAGACGCACACCTGGATTGAGGAACTGCAGAGGCGGGAGAAGCGACCAAGTTTCCAATTTCGACAGCCTGTTGCCCATTATGGCAAACAGTATCAAAATAAGATTATGGAAAAAGCCGAGCGTCGCACAGCACTCGAGACGACCAATCCGTTCTGGAATATGAGCGACACGCCCACCTATTTGCTGAAACTCAATAATGAGGAAGTGCCGCTAAACACTTTGGCCGCCATACAGGCATTCGATGAGCGCAACATGGATCCGTTGCGTGTGCCGCTAAACTTGCCGCGGCGCCAAATGAAATTGCCGGGGGAAACAGAAGCTGCAGCCCAACCAAAGCCAGCAACAGAGACACAGCGCATTACTAAGCCCGCTGTAGAGGAGCAGGATGATGAGGATGACCAGGAAGATGAGGATGATGAGGATGAGCAGGAAGATGAGGATAACCCACATGCTGATGAGCTTTTGTTGAAAATATCGAATTTCGATTGTTGGCTTTTGCATGGCATGCAGCGCATGGGAATCAGCTATGCGGGCAAGCAAAAGTTGCGCTCGCTTTTCCCCTGCTCATTCCGCTGGCTGCTGGAAACATGCGCAGCCACCATTAGCATGGAATGGGTTGAGGTGTACCATCAGTTGTTGGTTTTGGAGGTGATGTTTCATCATGGCATAGAGGATTGGGGCACGCACAGCAATCATTTGCGTCTGAGATACAATATCTTGAATAAGGACATAAATGCGTTAACCAAATGTTATCGCGAGAAGTGGTAAAAATATCGTAAGGCATGATTTTGCTCATTGCTTTCTTATTTAAGCAGCTTCCTTTCTATCAGTTAATGGATGCCACAGGAATAAACATAAACAACAGCATCAATATGCAAATTAGCGTTTATCAGAAGAATATGGACACAACAACGAGAGCAACCACAAGAACAACAACAACAGCAATAATAATAACATCAGTTACTCTCACTCACACATAGTTTTGTTTACATTTTCCAATCAAATCTTCGACAAGAAAGAGCACAAATAGAGAGAGAGAGGGAGTCGGTTCTTCGCTTCCTTTATTTCTCTACTCAGACACACACGCAACAGCAGGTGCCGAGCGCCGCTGCAGAGAACAAGAGAGAGAGAGAGACAGAGCGCACGTAGGCTTATAGTGGCCCACAACGAAAAAAATCACAATCTAATATGGTTATAGGAAAATTTAAATGCTGTTTCCCAATCAGGAATTATTTGCTAAATTGCGTATACAAATTCTAGCTACAATTTGGATTGGATAATTTTTTATAATTCCACGGTACCCAAAATTAGCTTGCGAACATTAAAATGAACACAGGAATGCAGACGATCAAACGGGCTATTTTTAAATATAAAGAAAATTATTTTTATCATAACGTAAATTAGAGCTTTCAGTTGTAGTACTAGGATTAACTGAAATTCAAAAATAAACCAAAAAGATACATATTTTCTAAGGTATTTGGAAATGTTATAATTTGTTACAGCTGTGACCCACTGTGCATGCTATGTAGAAAACATAGGCCGCACAATCGCTGGGCGACGCATGCGAGTTCAGTGCTAATTTTAACGACGCCGCGTTGACTGTTTCGCCTTTGCGGTTTTTGATTTGCTTTGCGTTGCGATGCGTTGAAGTTGAATCAAATTTAAATCAGATTCAGTGCCTTTATCAAGCGCACGGCAATGTGCTTCACGCGTTTGACTCTCCCCGTCAAGTTCATTTCGAAAGTGCAAGTTGCTCATAAGCAATAAAACAGTGCTGTTAACAGTGCAAGAAACAAGCCGTTGACCGTTACAACGCTTACAACACTGTGTTCTATAGCAAAACAAACTGGAATAGAAACTTGAGACTAAAAGAAACATAAACTATCAAATGATAACACCAAAGAGGATGTAAAATCAATTACTACATTTATTGCAACATATATCATTTCGGAGTTTATACAGGTATTCCGATATTTAAAAATATCAGTGACCGGGTTTTTTTTAAGTTTTCAAATATAAGAATAAAAGTTGTATAAAAAAATATATATATTCAAAAATTTAAATTATGTTTGTGATTAAGTTGTTGTTATTTGCTCTCTATCGAGTTTTAAGTTTTGTTTCAGCATTTGGCAAATGTGCGCGTGGGGTTTTTTTTTATGGCAATACAGCTGTTTAAATATGTATTAACCCTCAAAAAATATTATAATAAACAAAAACTTGGCTAAGTTACGTCAATCAAATAATTCAGATACGGATCTGTAATGCGTTCTATGCATTTATTTCCCAGATGTACATACTGTGAACATTATGATATCATATATCCACATTATAACAAAGGTAACGCCATACTGTTTTAGAGAGCCCGAACGGCAAGTTGCTTACCCCTCGCTCTCCACACTTCTAGAAATATACATATATCTATGTACATACAAACATACGACGCTTTTGTACGTGCGATCCAAGTTTTAGTTGTTGACGTTCTTGGTGGCTTTTGAGGTTAACAACATTGTTTCACTAACACAACAAAAACAACAGCAGCAACAACAACAACAACTATCCAACAGGTGTATTTGCCATATAAATTCAAAAGTAAATTCATTGGATCACAGCAACAATTAATGGCGTCTATTTTGTCACTAGTCGCGCATTATGCCAAAAAATATTTGCCAAAGCTGTTTGCATTAATTACAACCAAATTCATTCAAATTGCTTGGAAAAACAAGCGAAGCACGCGCTTTGATCTGACTTATCTAACTCTAATGATAACTGGCATGTAATTTGTTAAGCTTTAGACGTGTCAATAATATGCACACAAAAAATAGGCACCCCAGAAGCCGTTTATTTTTGTCAAAAGCTTAATTAGTTTCGACATTGACTCGCTCATGCATTAATTAGACAACAGGGCAGCACACACAGTTTGATAAGAACTATATTGACCCATCGGCTTATGACCAGATAGTTATCTATATATATATATTTATATCCATATGTATAGATATAGATATTTCTATCTGTGCAACTCTAAATTGCCACTGGCAATATATCTCGCCTCCTGTCTATCTATATTAATAATAGTCGAAAAGAATTCGAAGCATGAAGATAGGTCACAAATGATTGGAGTACACTCAGAGAATAACGGCGTTCCTGCCTATTTTAATTAGGTAAATATATTTTCTTATATTTATCAATCTTGAGTTAAGAACTTTAGCACTTGATATATGAAGAAATATATTTATATTCTGTGCATTCTGACGTCATCGAGTCATTCAAACTTGCACAAAAACAATGAATATTTGTTAATTTATTGAGTTGTCACCTTTTTTTTAATAAGGCAACTGTCTTAAGATAATTTTAACCTATCCTATAATACCTTTTTATTGACATTACAAATAGGGCTGCCGTAGTTAAATTTTTCTTCGGGCTTTTCGAACGTTGGCTTGATTTGAGATAGAATATTTTGTGTTTTTTTAGTGTACGCAGCAATTGGTAGACGTCAGTTTGATGACACAGTTTGACAGTCCTGATGAAATCTTCTAAATATAAATATGTCGATTTTATGCTTGCGTGTAGCACGCTTTAAAAGCAAATTAGGAGCGTTCTCACTGCGAGTGGGTTGACGACATCTTTTAAGGTGGGCATCCAAAAATATGTCTCTCACATAATCAAAGCCCCTCATCACGAGAGCCAACAGACGGATTGGGATGGGATGATGGGTTTGGTTGGGAGGGGGTTTGTCTCGTGTTGCACGTGCGACTGGACGCTTTAAATTGTTGTCCTGCCTATTTTTAGTGGCGCCCTCGCACACAATTTTCATTTGTGTGTGAATGTGTGTGAGTGTGTATGTGTTTGCTAACGTATTTTCAGCGTTTCCTTCACATTCTTTTAAAAATAAACAAAACCGAAACTGTGGGCTACCTTCAATGTTTGTATTATTGCTAAGCAAAATATAAATACATTATATTCGCTTATATATCTTTCTGCCTATATATAAATTAAAAAAATTTAATTTTGTTTTTATTTCTTTATATGTTTTTGTTTTATATTTCCTTTCTTTGCTTTTCACTGTCCTTTGAACTTTTGCACCGCATTTAAACCTTACAAAAATGCTCACAAAATTGCTGTCTTATCGAAACAGTTAATATGATGTAAGTGCATCAAAACTATAAATATATCCTTCCTTTTTCTAGCGGTTCTTCGGTACATGACATGTGTCAAATATTTCTCGTAAACTGAAACCCTACAAATGTATGCATTGTTTTTGCTAGTATAAATTTAAGCGGCTTACAACATTATTCTAGATCAGTTAGATGTTACTTTTAGAATATTTTTTGTATTTTCTTCCGGAATAACTGAAAGAAGCTTGAAAGTATAATTTGCCATTTCTTTAAAAAATTTGACAAATTTATTTTGTTTATATGTACAAAAGTGTATCTAATTTTGTATTTTTATTTTCCCAAAAATTGTGTTTAGCACATTTACTTGTTGGCTTTTGCATAGAGCCTGTTTAATTTGCAACTTTGATGACGCATTCCACACTTGGCTTGTTTGATTTTCTAATTCTGTCCACTTCTCGAGCACATACATCTATGAGAAGAAAACAATTTCCCACCAGTTATTTTTTTGCCATTTAATGCTTTTGCCACGCGCTTACTCACGTTCCCTCAACTCTCCCCGCACCCCACGTCCCCTTCCTTCCCACACCCCAAAAAGACATTGAGACTGGTGCCCATTAATTGGATTACAATTTCATGTTGTTTTTGTTGTTATTTTGTTTTCTATTTTGCACGTTGTTCTATTGTTTGATTCTAAGGCGCATGCCTCGGATCAACTTGTTGCATGTGCCATCCGCAAAACCCACATGTGGTGCGTGTATGTTGTTGTATTCTGACGTCATTAAGCATCCCCAACTCGTACAAAAACAATGAAATATCTGTCTATTTACACTTCCGGAATGTATTCCTAATAAATGTATGCTATTTGTTTATTTATTGATTTTGACAAGCTTACACACAATTATTGTGGTTGCAATAACATTTTCCATGCACGATGTTTTTTTTATGGAGTATTTTATTTTTCAATATTTGAATGGACGATTAGCAAGTTGAATTCGCACTTTATGTAATATTTAATTGAAATGTGAACAGATTATTATGTTTTGTATTTATCTGAAATTTTTTTTCCTCACATTTTGCCATTTAACCAATATTTCGAGAAATCATAAGAATCGATAATTGGGAATTGCAAAAATTACTCAAATTTAAAATGTTTTCTTGTTTTATAAGAATATATTTACTTCGTTTTTAGTAAAAACTCTATGAATATTAAATTATAATGAATAAATTTATATGTTCATTTTTTAATAATCCAACAGTTTTGAAATTACTTATGAATTATAAAACATTTCATCTTTACTAAATAAAATTGTATTGTTTTGTAAAAATTTGTATTTAGTTCAGTATTTCAATATATATTTTATGAACACTGAATGGTGTGGAAAAGGCTGTGAAAATTTTCTATAAGAAATACAAAATTAAAATTTCTAACTTATTTTTAGATCTGATTTTTTTTTTTTTGGTAAATAACAACATACTATTTCAAACTTTTTGAGAATTCTGAGAGGAATAGCAGCAATGAATATTTATTACTTTTCTTAGCATTTCTATTATGTACACAGAATTATAGTTGCCATAAATTTAAATAATTTGACAAGTTCCTTTCATTTGCTAGGCGTAATCTTACTCATTAAATAGTGGCACATTAACGCTAAACGGCGAACAGAACAGACACACCTCTCATCCAAAGAGTTCTGACTTTGTACGGATCCTAACTAATAAAACACGCAGCGAGGTGCTTTTCAAAATGTGTTGGCAAAAAATTGTTGGCAGATGTTAAAGTTGTTGTATTTGCAAGCATTTTGCAACCGAAACGTGAACGTTATGTCTGTCTAAAGTAAACAAACGACAGCCACATTTGCACAATTAATTTGTGCGCGAAAAAAAAACAAAATAAAATAAAATGTATCTCTAGACAAAGACATTTGTGTGATAAGTGCAAGTCGCCAGACAGAGAAATCCAACGCAGGGCAGCGAGTGGGAAAGAGAGAGAGAGAGAGAGAGAGAGAGAGAGAGAGAGAGAGAGAGAGAGAGAGAGAGGGAGACAGAGACGGAGTGAGGGGGAGAGAGAGGGAGAGAAAGGGGAAGAGATAGGAGGAGAGAGAGAGGGAGAAGGGGAGAGAGAGAGGGTGAGGGAGACATGGACGCGGGGAGGTGGACAGGTGTTAATTGCCTGACAAATTGAAAAACACGAAAAGCTCTCATGTGTTAAGGTCTGAAGTGACCAAGTTTTAAGCAAATATTCATTATACAATACGTGTGCTTGCCTCTGTGTGAGTGTGTGCGCTTAAATACTATTGTGCTTGAAAATACGTGTTAATAGATTCGATCATTTTAATTTATTTACAGACATCAAACTGTAACACAAAAAAAAAAAAAAATAAATAAACCGTCAACAACATGGGTCGTTGGGGTCGACAAAGTCCAGTGTTGGACCCGCCTGATCCACAGCCGCCACCTATACCTCCACGCACATTCATGCGGCAGTCGAGCATTACAAAAATTGGCAATATGCTCAACACGGCCATCAATATAAATGGTGCCAAAAAGCCACAAAGTGAGTTTGTTTTTGTTTTCCAACATACATTCATTATTTTGTTTAAAAATATTACGCGCCATAGCGTCAGAATACATCGGCAACCCAGACAGCTGTAGCTGTCTCATATTGTACAGCACTTACAATACACGTTTATCAACACTGTGGACTTGCGCAACGCCGTTCGTTTGCGGCAATTTAGTGGCCTAAAACTGCTATTGTAAAGTGCGAATTTGCAATACATTTTGTACTTCCATTTTATGTTGAAATTTTCATAACAAATTAGTCATAAATTAAGTTGAATTTGTTAACGGCGCGTTAAAGTGTTATTGCCGCATTGAATTCGTATCATTGCAATATGATGTACATAGTTTAAAAGTGCGTAAATTGTTGGCCGCCGCAGCCGCATTTGCGAAAACGACGACGCAACGCAACGACGACGGCGGCGACGAAGCACTGCATCAAAAGAGGCGGCAAAAACTGGAAGAAGAAGAACAGCTCACCAGCAGCAGCAGCATTAGAATCTCGGGATTTTTTTTTTGTTGCCCATATTTGTCAAGCGAGTTCAGCAGCGAGTACAATTCTGGTGTGATAATCTAAGTCGTGACGCGTTTGCCAAAACAAACATGTAAAATTATAAAATATTAATCATATATATATATATATTAAATACGGGTCCCAGTTAAATCGAATATTGATTGCTATAGCGCGCGTTTTATAAGAAATACAAATAAAATCAAAGCTGAATGTCAAAATAAATATTCGTGCTATAAGAATTAGTGCTAAACAAGGAATACACAAAAATTTGAAGGTTAGATTGCCACCCGTTGCTGCGTTTGTAAGGAAGCACAAAAGAAAGCACGATAAAACAAAAGAAAGGATAGATGGGCAAGGAGTGAGGTGAGGTGGAGAAGTGAAAATGCTCTGCTGCCTCTGCCTGTTATTGTGTTATGTGTGTTTTGTGTTTGTTTGTTGTGCGACACACAGAATAAATAATATTAATCGCATTGTTTAGCAAATATATTCTGGCGAATTAATAACGTTTTACAGCGTCGCGTTTATTACTTGTGCTCCGCGTTAAATAGAATACAGATATAGTGCAAAGTAATTTCAAGATAACTTTTTTTTTTGGCACAACCACCGGCTGCACACACAGACGCAGATCTGCTGTCGCTGCTACTTTTGCTGCTGTCGCCGTTGCCCTCGTCGTCACCGCCGTCGTTGCTGTTAACACTATGTTGTTGCTGTCGGCGTTTATACAAAAGAAAAACTCCTCCCCTACTTTGCAGTTTATTCCCCACATGTCGACGCCGTTGTCGTCACTCGTAATACGTATACGTGCTTAAGTTGTGTGTTGAGCAGCGACGAAAAAAATATATAAAAAACAGCAAAGTACAACATATAAGAAGAACTACAACAAGAACAAAAGAAAAAGGGCAGAAACAAAAGCTACGAAAGTTAAGCACTTTGGTTTTGTCTTTTGCTTTTGGTTTCGGTTTCTTCGTCTCCACGTTTCTTTTGCATGCCAAGCTTAGTAGCAGCTCCTTTGGCAAAAGAAACCGCGCTCAATACTCCTCCACAGCAGCAGCAACAACAACAACAATAAAATCACGTTTCTCAACACACACACATAGAGAGAAACATTAGACAAGAGAGTGTGTTTATTATTTTCTGTTTTCGCTTAGAGAGTGAGAGAGAGCGACCGCAACTCCTTGGCCTTATTTGACTGTTTTTGTTTGCTTTTGTTGTTGTTGCTGTTACTGTGTTGAGCGCTGCCTCCTGTTAAACTTGCGCGCGCCGTTCAACGAAAGCTGTTCAACTGTCATGGCCGGTAAGTCGTTATTCTTCTTCTTGCTTTCGAGGTACTTTCGAACACACGTATGTATGTATGAATGTGAATTCATTTGATTTTGTTGCGATTTTGATTTGAATTTTGCCTTAAATATTTGCAACAGCGCATAAAAAATTTGCTCGCGAAATAAATAAACAAGCAAGCTGCTGCTGCTGCTGCTGCTCTAGTTTATTAGTAGGTAAACAAGAACTCTAAATGATCTTTGCACTGCCCCCAACTACGTGTTTAGACTTGTTTAAATTATAGCACTTGTGGCCGATATTCGTCCTATGATACTTCTAGCACCCATCCCCAGCCCTTCTTTTCTTTTTAGTACCAAAGAAATTCAATTGATTTGCATTATTTCCAATGCCAACGATAATCGAATCATAAACAACAGAAAAGATAAGGAGCTAGATAAATTGCTTATTACACTGAAATATAGATGAATTATCTAAAGCTCTTCTCGAATTTCTTATATTTTTTCTTTTATAAATATATATTTATATAAATGTGTGTGTGTATGTATGTGTATCTACGCATCGGGCCCTCTATTTCTGATATGCTTTTCGCATTTTCTATAAATTAAGCTTCTTGTTTCTTTTATTCACTATGAAGTCAATGTCTATGGGAAAAATTTCAGCCAAATTATGTAGATTGATACAACAAATAGATAATACCGAATTGCTATAAATATTTACAGTTACTATTCCCGATCACTATATATCAATAGAAAATCATCAATCAGATCTCTGTCTTAAAATAGTTGATTCGATAAAGTTTGTTTTTTTTTTTTGTTTAATGTGCTGAATTGCGCAGTCAGTTGTCTTGAGAAGTTCGAGTGACTGGCCGGTTTATGCACCCCCATCAACTGAACTAGTTACATGTTTATAAGATTCTCCACACACACGCATGCATCTGCATACAAACCATTCGTTTCCGCCTTCGCTGCCCCACACAAGTTGCTCACCTATATTTCTTTGTTATGCATGCTATCTATCGAGAATCGAGAGTATAGCGAAGGAGGGAGAGAGACAGCGAGCGAGAGAGAACAGCAGCAGTCAGCGAGGAGGAGGCAGTGGTGCTGTTCTCTAGGTCGGTTCATTCGTTCCTGGAAAAAGTGGGTCGGGTGGCAACCCTGCCGTTGGTCTTTGTTTTTTGGTTGCCGCGCGACATCGCGTGGTTGAGTTAAATAATTGTGCCAATATTTGAGTATCATTTAGCTGCTGCTTATGAGATTGTCTATCTGTGTGTGTGTGTGTGTGTGTGTATTTGTATGTGTGTATGTGTGATGTGCTCTGAGGCATGGGAATTGTGAGTAAAAACCGAATATCTGGGCCGCACTGTGTTCGCATTTAGGCGTAATTATATCATTAGATATCCCCAAAATCAAAATCGGCGAGCGCTGCGCTGCTGCCAACTACTTAAATCTCAAATCGTCGAGAGTGGTTATGAATGTAATAGTTAGCAGTACGAGATCTATTTAAGTGTTTGTGTACATATTGAAACACTAAAATATAGTATTGGAAAATTGATATTTAATAAGTGTGTGTAATGGAAAATGAATGAGGTGTTTTTGTATGTATGTGTGTGTGTGTATGAGAGAGAGAACCTATTGAGTCGCAACTGGTGACTTGGTCTGTTTGTTGCCTTGACCCGGAAAACAGTCTGCCGCCACTTTGGTCGTGTGCGTGGTGTACATTTTTGTTGTTGTTGCTATTCTTTTAGCTATCTCAGATATATATTATATAATATATAAATATACATATAATATAAAAAACATATATAACAATATATATGTATAACATTTTAATAGATCATGTTTCTTTCTCGTTGTGTAACTGTGCAAACTTATGTAGCACTTTCCTTCTTAGTGAGCCATGGGTTCAATGACTGAAAAACTCTGTGTGTGTGTGTTTGTGTATGCGGGTGGGTGTGGGGCTGGCCAAGTGTCTTTGGCAACGTAATCGTTACGCACATAAAAGTTGATCATATACATTCCTAAAAATAGTACGCGATGAATGAATGTGAACCGTCAAATTGGGTAATTGAGTGAATAACTGACTAGCTAACTGACAGGATGACTGACTGACTGATCCTATTATCATCATTGGAGCGCAATCAATCAAATCATGACGTCGCCAATGGCGCTTTGAACACAGCGCAGACAAACAATAAGCAAGCACGGCGAATGTGAGCCAAAAAGCCAGACAACAAAATTCATAATGAATGGTGGGCAGGCAAATGAATGAAAATTAGAAATAATGCTCGACTTGAATATACCTGGTAATCTATAAAGTATTTGCACACTGCCTGCAATATGTGAATGTTATTCAGTGGCCCGCTATCAAGTGCATTGAAATTGAAACTAAGCTCATCAAACAGGATATCGGAGGAGTAGTGTGTTGCATGTGCTTCATGAAGCCAAGCACATTTTCGAAATAAAACCCTTTTTTCGTTTTGTTTTTTTTATTGCACAACGACGCTTACACAATGTGCAGCAGCAATCGCAAAAAGTGGCTGGTAAACAGAGTCTCTAAAAAGAAGCAAAATAAATAGGTCCTGCCAGCGGCCAATGCTTAAAGCGCAATTTAAAGCCCAAAAAGAGCTGAAAGCCAGCAGTAGCAGTAGCTAGTGAAATGGCGTCATTAGTAAATATTTGAGCAAGGCAGGCAGAGAGACAGGCAAGCAAGGAAGCAGAACGAATCGTCCTGCATACGTCATCGTTGTCCTCTGGCAGCAGCAGCAAGCAGCAGCGACTGACTGCTAGTATTGATTGTGTCTGGTGTCTGTTGTCCTGGGCCAGAGGTACAGAGAGAGTACAAATCAAATGTAACAAGCACTTATTTCGGCTTTTCAGTTGCAGCTGTGTGATGGGTATTTGCAATTGAATAAGTAGTCGTTTGTTTTTGTTTTATTATTTTGTTTAATAATTTTGTGTATTCTTCTATCTCTGTTTGCACGAGGACAGGTAATGGAGAGGCGTCTTGGTGTTTCTCTCAGATCAAGGGCGCCTTAGACGATGATGTCACCGATGCGGATATCATATCCTGCGTGGAGTTCAATCACGATGGCGAGCTGCTGGCCACCGGCGATAAAGGCGGTCGCGTCGTCATCTTTCAGGTGAGTGGTGTTTACCAATTTTCTTAATGAACATAACGTTTATTTATTTGAGATTTGTTTGTTTAATTTTTGACAGCGTGATCCCGCCTCGAAAACCGCGAACCCGAGACGCGGTGAATACAATGTCTATTCGACATTCCAATCGCACGAGCCCGAATTTGATTATCTTAAATCGCTGGAAATCGAGGAGAAAATCAATAAGATACGATGGCTGCATCAAAAGAATCCCGTACACTTTCTGCTATCCACCAATGATAAAACGGTGAAATTGTGGAAGGTCAGTGAGCGCGATAAGTCATTTGAGGGCTATAACACAAAAGAGGAGAACGGTCTGATTCGAGATCCACAAAATGTAACCGCCTTACGAGTTCCTTCTGTGAAGCAAGTACCGCTTATGGTTGAGGCCTCGCCACGTCGCACCTTTGCCAATGCACACACCTATCACATCAATTCAATTAGCGTTAATTCTGATCAAGAGACTTTCCTATCGGCCGACGATTTGCGCATTAACCTCTGGCATCTGGAGGTGGTTAATCAGAGTTACAACATTGTTGACATCAAGCCAACCAATATGGAGGAGCTAACGGAGGTCATTACAGCGGCGGAATTCCATCCGACCGAATGCAATGTGTTTGTCTACTCCAGCTCCAAGGGCACAATACGATTATGTGATATGCGATCGGCGGCGCTATGCGATCGCCATAGCAAGCAATTCGAGGAGCCCGAAAATCCAACGAATCGCAGCTTCTTCAGTGAGATAATCAGCTCCATCAGTGATGTGAAGCTAAGCAACTCAGGCCGTTACATGATCTCCAGAGACTATTTAAGCATCAAAGTGTGGGACCTGCACATGGAGACAAAGCCCATTGAAACCTATCCGGTAAGTTGTACATCCTGTTCCCTCCACCCTCCACAAATCGTCAAATTATAATTGTGTGATGTTTTTGTCCATACAAACAGGTTCATGAATACCTTCGCGCAAAGCTGTGCTCCCTGTACGAGAACGACTGCATTTTTGATAAGTTCGAGTGTTGTTGGAACGGTAAAGATAGCTCCATAATGACCGGCAGTTATAACAACTTCTTCCGGGTCTTTGATCGAAATTCGAAAAAGGATGTCACGCTGGAGGCATCTAGGGACATTATTAAGCCCAAGACGGTGCTGAAGCCACGCAAAGTTTGCACTGGCGGCAAACGGAAGAAGGATGAAATCAGCGTCGATTGCCTGGACTTCAATAAGAAAATCTTGCACACCGCTTGGCATCCCGAGGAGAATATTATCGCTGTGGCCGCGACTAATAATCTGTTCATATTTCAGGATAAATTTTAGCTAAAGCTACTACTGCTACTACTAATTCAAGCATTGTATACACCCACGCTAATTTTTAGGGCCTCGGCACAGCCATGGCAGCAACCGTGGCAACAATGGCAACAGTCGCCTCATTTAAATGTTAATTCGATTGATTTGTTTCAAAAGCGCCCTCAAATTTCCCATCAGGACCTTCCACACACACACTACTCACCTACACTTACTTATACACACACATACATACATAAATGCCATAGCAAAAGCTTTGTAACATTTTTCCTTAGTGATACAAGTTGAATAAAAAAAATTTTATACATAGATAACATTAAAAAAAAAAAATACAAAAATAGTAAAGCAAAAATTTAATTTTCATTGTAGCGTAATTAAAGAAACAATCGAGTTATCCGACGTAGTGTCCCAATATTTTTTTATATGCATACACAGATACGCGTACCAAGTATTTCTAATAAAAAAAAAAAAAAAACAAATTACCTTAAAAAACATACAAAATACATATTGTAATTTTTTAGCTACCAGGTTTGTGCGTTTTATGTTCGCTTGTTAAGTTTAAAAAAAAATCGAAAAATATGAAAAAGTTCGAAACAAAAGTTGTGCGCTTTATTTTGTTGAATATTTCTGTTTTCGTTTTCGATCAAGTTCATTCCATGCTGTTAAAAACGAAAAACAATTTAAAAAGCTAGCATACCTTTAATATATAATTCTAAATCTCAAAAATAAAAAAATAAACAAAAAAAAAAATAAAAAAAGACTCCAGCCCATGTCTCCTTATCTTCCTACTCTGTTATCATTCATGAGAATCACGCAAAAAAAAAAACATAAACATACAAAATGCTCATCACAAAATTAAAATCTAATCTATAAAGAGTAAAATAAATAAATAAAAAAAAAAACAAAATGTGAAACAAATAAAAATAAGCATGCAAAATTCTTACAAAATAAACCAAATCGTTGAGAAAACTTCAAAATCATAATTTAAGTTTAAACATCTAATTAGTGTTCTCAATTTCTTTAATGCCTTACTAAAATTCAACCTATTTTTATACGCTACGTTATAAGCTAAGTATTTCTATTTTTAGTTACACTTTCCGTGCATGCGTCCCAGCCCTACATTGAACATATAGCATACACCCACACCCACCCTCAATCATCCACCCTTCATAACGGCAACGGCCTTGAATTGATAGTTTTCTTTCATTACACTTACCGTCATATGTTTGTTATTCATCCCCCCTCAACCCCCTTCCTCATGCGCAACCGGTCGACTTTCATAGGTTATCCTAGCGTCTAGTGTTAACAAAACTGTGCGCTAAAAATGTTAAGCAATTAAAGATGAATATAAATGTATAAATAAATATATACATATATATAAATGAAAATATATATATATATATATATTTGTTTATATTTATATATATTGTAATGAATTGGCAGGCATTGAAAGCGAGTTTAAACAGTGGAATGTAAACGCATAAATGATAAATAAAAATGTGCTTCTTATGAAATTAATTATGTATTAAATAATATGTATTTCAATGAACTAGTTATACAGTAATAGAAGGAAGGAAGAATAACAGTTAAATATATACATACATAAGCATTAAGCCCAAAATTTAATAAAACAAAACAACAACGTAAAAAACAATGATTTGTTTTGTAATAAAATCGTGTGAAGTTCGTTTAAAATTTAAGTGAAAATTCTATTTTTAATACATATAATGTAATTTTTTCTTCAGACAAATACAATACACATACATACATACAAGCGACAATGATTTAGTTTGCGACAATTTAATCGTCTATATTTAAGTTGTGCAACCGATATTTTAAAACATAATACCTTTATGTAAATAAAATCGCATTACAACTTTTGCAAGAATACAGAGAACGTTACAAAACAAAACAAAAAATACATGATTACAATTAAAACTATTCATAAAATGAACTAAAATCAAGTCGACTTTTGCAATTGCAGCTAAAAACAGATGCAAGAAATGCAATTGGTTAGTTTTTAACAAGATTTATTGAATTGCTACAAAAAATGGTAAATCAAATAAAAGCAAACGTACGAAGGTTAGTTTTTGAAGGAATAAAAATTGAACTGACAATGTTTGTTTTAATAAGGACGGGGAAATAGTTAACCGATGAAGGTGATTAGAAACTGTTCTTGCCCACCTCGCATTTTTCATATAGCGCAAGCGAGAAACCGTTACACGCACCTCACACCAGCTTTTATTGCAATGCAGCGCACGCGCAGCTGTATAACTTTGAGCGTGAAAGACGAAGAGAGAGAGAGAGAGAGTAAGCCACAGAAAGCTGCGCGCAGACGCAGACAAAAGAAACTCCTAAGAAACTACAGCCGTTCGCTCGCTTACTCAGTTGTTGTTGAGAGGCGCAGACGCAAGGTTCGTTTTGCTGCTGATGGGAGTTTTTGATTTTCGCAGCCGCGATTTAAACCAGTTTTGGACTATACCACAAGTAATACGACAAAAACAAAACGCATGCGAATGACGAAACGACCTTAAGAAAATACGCAACAACAATTAAAGCCACAACAATTCGTCACGGAAGCTTAAGAATAATCCTAACAACGACTATAATTGATCAAAATGATTGTGTTTGTTTTCAATTAATTGAATTAAATAGAGTGCGTTCAAAACCCACGAAAAAAAGAAACTCAACGTAACTTGGCTACGATTTGCAAATTATCTACGTGGAACGGAGCGGGCATATCTTGAAAGCGACAGAGCGAGAGAAAGAGGGAGAGTGCAACGCAAAGGCAAACGCAATGACATTGAGAAGCCAAGGCGTTCTTTGTCATTGTTGCGTATGCGATGCCGCCTCTGCCGCCAGTGGGTGTGCTGCAGCGGCAGCGCTGCAACAGCGAAGTCGCCGACTCAAACAACGGCAACAAGTTTTCTTGGTGTTTGTGGCGCTTTTCCTGTTTGGCCTGCCCTCAACTGCAAGTAAGTACATTAGTAAATACATACATACAAAATGCACGCCAAAAGGAAAGAGAAACTTTAATGCTTGTTACGTTTAATACAAAAAAAAAACAAGCTGGCAACAGAAACAATAACAGCAGCGAAATCAAATTCACTTTCGTGAGAAACTAGCGAAACTGGTCTATGCGTCTAAAATTATTTACTATCGCAGCCGAGTGCTGCCGACTGTTGCTGCTCGCCGGTTCCATGGGACTGGGCGAGCAGTCGACAAAAAAATAAAAAAGTGTTACCAACGATTGATTGACGATTGTCATTCTGCCTCAGAGGCAGTAAATTAGAGGAAATGCTGCGCAATGCATGAGTCAGCCTCTGGTTTGGCAAAAAAAAAATTCGTTGTGTTTGCAAATTTTGAGTTTCTTTTAGACTCCAACGTGACTAAGAATTCTTCATTGTTCTGCATGGAATTTGAATATTAAATTCAAATTTAAACTTAGGCATAGCCAAAATGATATTATTTTGAAAATCGGCTCAGCCTTGTGGAAGGTATGGCAGTCAATTTTTTTTTCGATTTTTTTTATAATTTGAAGATGAAATTCGATTTGGAATCGCTTCTCCCACTTTCTATATAGTGTTGATCCTGAGGCCAAATCATGAGCAGGTAGTCGGGGATTTTAAAAATACTTTGAACTCTTCTACACGCACTTCTTGGCAGTATTATTAATAATATTTGCATAATATTAATTATATTGAAATGTAGTGTTGATCTTTGACCACAACAAAATGGGAACACATTTGACCAGATTATGTCTGTGGAAAGATTTTACCCATACTTACAATCACTTTTTCGAAATATTTTAATAAGATTTTTTGAACCAGAATCGTGTTTCTCTTAGAATTTAGATTAATAATTTGAATGGTAAACCACAATCAAAAGGTAGAAATCATTCCTTTCTTGATCTTTTCTTAGTTGTTTATATTAAAGCCACTAATTTATATTTACAGTTGCTGAGGGCGAGGACGAGGAGGGTCCATATCGTGGCAAATATTTGGGCAAGCTGAACTCCTATCATCATCAGGTGTCTGGCGACGTTTATGCGGTCAATGAGTATACCTTTCTAATCGTCGGCTTCAATTACGATGGCAACGGGGCGGATACGTTTTTTTGGTCCGGCGCCAGCAATCGGCCGGGTCCACAGGGTTTCATAGTGCCCGATGAGCATGGCAAGTGAGTAAAAATCAGACAAACAAAACTTAATCACTTTCTAAACTAACCAAATACGATTACTCATGGGCAGGACCAACATTCTGGATCGCTATCATAACAAGGACTTTACGCTGACGCTGCCCGATCGCAAGAAGATGGCCGAAATCCAGTGGCTCGCCGTCTACGATCTGAACAATCAGAACAACTTTGGTGATGTGTATATACCCGAGGATTTTGAACCGCCTCGCGCTCAAATCGGCGGCACCTTCTCCAAGCGCAATCACAACGTGAGTAGCAGCACCATCGAGATCTTGGACTCGAAAACCATTCGCATCAAGGAATTTACATATGATGGGCGTGGCAAACGCACATTCTTCTGGACGGGTGTCGGTGCCCAGCCATCGAGTCGGGGCAGCAAAATGCTTGACGAGCGCGGATAGTGAGTAAACATTATTATTCAACTGCAGTTTGAATCATTTGAAGAACATATTTTTTTACTTTCAGTCTTGATCCAATACGCGCGTACTATAAGGAGACCATTGAATTGGAGTTGCCTGGCGATAAAACGATCTTTGACATCGATTGGATTAGCGTATACGATGTGGCCGACAATGAGAACTTTGGTCATGTGCTCATACCGGATGGTTTGAATGTGCCGCCATCGCTGGTGAAGATTACGCCCTATGAATTCTCACTTCCCAACTGCAGGCAGCTGCACAAGGATCTGCAAGTGTCGTGGGAGGTCTTTGGGCCGCAGATAACGTTCCAACTTTCCGGAATGGTAGCGAAATCAGATTATATGTCCTTTGGCATCTCAGGCTCAGATACATCCAGTCAAATGATTGGTGCCGATGTAGTCGTCGCTTATATGGATGACATCAGGGGCTACTCAGTGGACTACAATATCACATCGCTGGCGCCCTGCGTGCAGGTTCTGGGACAGAATAAGGGCGTTTGTCGCGATGATGTTGTGGGCGGATTGGACAGCTTTCAGCTTAACACGTACGCCCGCAAAGATGGCATCAATACGATTAGCTTCAGGCGACTACTTAAATCATGTACGTGCTTTTCTACGCTTAACTAAAAAGTATTCTCATTTTCGAATTTAAATTTTCAATTACAGCTGACGATGGCGACAAGGAAATCTTTTTGGATCGCAGCAACTATGTTGTTTGGGCCTTTGGCCAGCTGGACTCCAACAATGAGCCCGCCTTTCACACACATTATCCCAAGAGCGATATTGTCATTGACTTTAACACAACGGAGCCGGTTAACGATTGTTTTAGTTTTACAAAACGTGCGGAAGCTCCTGTGCAGCTATGGGAACGCACACGAATTAAGGATGCGTATGTGAAAACTATCCATTTTTCTAGGTGAAAATAATTCAAACATATATTTGTATCCTTACACAGCACCGTGCGTACATTTAATGCTTATCTGGGCCCATCGGGCGGTCTGCGTGGCTACCAGGGCCTGACGGGTCATGTATCCAGTGGCTTGGCATGGTACATCAATGGCTATATGATTCCGGAACTGTTTTTGAAACGTGGCCTGACGTACACCTTTAAAGTGCGTGGCGGCAACAATCCACATTCGCCAGATCACTATCATCCATTAGTCATAACGGATGATCCGCAGGGCGGATTCGATCGTTTGTCGGACGCCAAGCAGAGCGAAATTCGAGTTTTAGCTGGCGTGGAGTTCACCCGTCGCGGTCGCCCAAAGCCCACGGCTGCAGGTCCACTCTGCTTATCCCGCTATCCGGAGAACTACGATCGTCGCTTGGATGACAACTTTGTGACATTTAAGAAATTCAATCGTTCGCTCGTAAATATCTGCAGCGATGAGCCACCAGCGCTGCTAGAGATTACGCCAAATATAACGTGGCCCGACACTGTTTACTATAATTCATTTACGCATGGCAATATGGGCTGGAAGATACATATAGTTGATAGCTATACGAATGTACTTCGCAGTGCTGGCCAAACTTTGGCTATAACGTGGCTGATGGCTCCGTTGGTGCTCCTGATCTTTCAGGCATTCTAAATGTTGACTGCTTTTTTTCATTTGATAGTATCGTCGGTTTAAATATTATTAAATATTGTATTATAAGACAACCAGTCACAATTTGCATATGTATGTATGTATTTATGTATTATTTATAAGTATTGTAATTGAAAGTCGTTAATAAAGGCAAAGTTTTCCCTTAAGTCAGAAGCGATAAATCTATTTTAAAATCTGACTTGGAATATTTTTGCTGACTCCCACAAAAAAAAAGATGTTTTGTTGTATATGTCAGTAAACTGTAAACTATTGATTTATTGATTAGATTCGATTTTACGTTTGCGTTAATACACTTTTATATATACAAAACGAGTCAATACTGACACACTAGTTTAATACAGTTAGAGAAGTAAGTGCCTTAGGCGGCACTCACTTTTGCAGTTATTTGGAGAACAAAAAGGCAATGTTCTTAAAGCAAGTTCCCATTTTTAAAGCCAACTAGAGCGAGATAAGTTTTTCATTTTGGCCCACTAACATTTTACAATATTGCATTTGGAGTTTAATTTCAATTTGTTAACATTTAATAAATTAGTTATTCTATTCGAATGTGTATAAATATTAGGTATTTGTATTTATTTGTAAATATATATGTATATATATATATATATATATATATTTATATATATGTATATATAAATATATATACTTGTTTTTTTTAGTTTATATAATTATGTAAGTGTTTATAGTATTCAGGCATATATTTGAATGCAGATTATGTGTACAGTATACAGTTTATTGTTATGAACTAGTTGAACAGCTGCATAGAATATGTGGTTTGCTTTTCTCTGTTAGTTATGTATGTAAGTTTACTAAAATATTAATGATTCAATTTCATTTCCTATGCAGATTTATTATCACGTTGATCTCTTACACATTTTGCTTTTGCTACACTTAATTTTGTTGCATTTTAATCTTTTTCTTTTTTATATGTATCGTTATTGAGTTTTTAACTACATTTAGCCGAATAAGTTAACAATAGTAGAGTTTTAAAAGTAACAGGAGATACACTGGTTAAATTTCGATATGGCCAATATTAAATATGCCTACTAACAATTTCAACAGAGATGTGTTTCCAAAAAAATTAATGCGACCCACTCAAGGCTCATGGTCATGCACAAATTGCTCGAGCTGCTTGTGCAGCTGATCCTTATAATGGATCTTATGCTTACTCAGAACCGTCGCACACAGGCACTGCAGCGAGACGAAGTTGAGCAGCGGTATGGTGTTGGTGGGATTGGAGGCAATAGAGTCATAGGGTCGCTTCTCTGCTCGATTTGGCTGGTCAATGTCCGCGCCACACTTCAATAGCAAGTGTACAATCTGTGAACAATGCAAACATGTTAGTGTTTAATTATTGCTTTATCAGTTAAAATGTGATCCTCAGCTAACCTCATTATCAAAATTGTAAGGCTGACAGGCGACATGCAGTGGGGTTGATTTGGCTTCATTTTTTGTATTGACATCAATGCCACATTCGATAAGCAGTTTGATGACCTCCGCATTGGGAAACACAGTCTTCTGTCGAAAATTGATCTATTATGATATAAACACCACAACCAAAAGCTCAAAACTTACATCGGCAAAATTGTCTTCGGTGAAATAACCGCTTTTGATCACATTCAGCCTTGAGGCGCTCAAGTGTAGCAGGGTGTCTGCTGTGCTGGCGCTGCGCAAATTTCCAACAACCACTGTCTCGTGGACGGTCTCATAAATCACCTTGCGCTGATCCTCTGTGTGGACGGTATTGATCAGTAGATAGATGAGATGTGCCAAGCAGCGCAATACTCGGTCATAGTTCTCCTGCTGGCGCCGGAAGACAGGACGCACCTGTAGCAGATCCTTGACCGCAACAGCGCCCTCGGCAAGCGTTTGAAATACGCCAAGCACATCCCAGAACTTGGGCAGTAGATTATCCTGATGCATAAAATGGACGCGTGCATCGCTTCGCATATGGCTCGAGTTGCGTACATGCAGATCGAGCATGAGACGTACCAATGCCTGGGCAGCGAAGCATGTCTCAAAATGCAAAATGGACCAATTATTGACGCGAATCTCGAGCAGAAGACTCCAGAGATCGATGCAACGCTGCAACTGCAATGAGTCGGCATATGAGGCACCCCTAAAGGTCAAACGGAACAACATATCCTTATGCGTGTGTCCCAGCACACGTTCGCAGATTAACAAACTCTGCGTACGCATCGCATCCATATCTGTGGCGATATTGTCGAGTTCCTCAAGTGTTGTAAATTCTTCCGCGTATTCAAATGCCTTGCACAGCGGAAACTTTGGCTGTTTCTCAACATAGGGGGTGTAGGCGGCACGAATATGATGTGCCATGCGCCAGTGCAGAATGCACACACGAGACTCATTGTGTTCGTCCAGAAATGTGGAACCCATTAGCTCATGCGCATCGGCAATGCGATCCACCGTATATGTGAGTTCCTTCTTCAAATAATCGAATATCTGATGAGCGCCCTTCAAGCACGCCGTTCGCAGCGCGTCGTCACCATACCGACTCTTGGCAAATGGATCGGCGCCTTGTTCGATCAGCATTCGGGTGGTGTCCAATCGATGCTCCTGTATCGCATAGTGCAGAGCCGTTTTGTCCTGTATGTCGCGTGCATTGATATCCGCCCCCTTGCGCACCAGATACAGGCAAAGCTGTACGGACTGCACCGAGTTGATAAGGCAGGTGCCGCCATTGATGTTGGGCTTCTTAATGTCGGCACCATTCTCCACAAGAAACTTGACTGCAGAACGCACATTAAGAAATTAAATAAGGCACGGCAATTTATCAGTGGGAATTGCACTTACCAATGTCAGTGTGTGTCATGTAGCAGGCACTGCGCACCGGCGTTGAACCCGAATCGGATGTGGCATTTATGTCGCAGCCGACGCGAACCAAATACTTGACCATTGCCAGCTTGCCGGAGACGACAGCTGCCCAGAGCGGGGACACATAGTGAAAGCTATTGTCCTCGGGCACCTCAAAGTGACCACGCTGCTCGATGTCCGCCTCGCAAATGGTTATCAGATACTCGGCAATCGCAACTGCGCCACGTTTGCAGGCAATGAAAAGTGGAGCACAGCCATTGCGCTGCTTGCGAACCAGGTCGCGACGGATGTCTCGTGAGTGCCTTGCCAAAAAAAGGAGGAAGTGCTATTAGGTGAAATGTTGTTTTCAAATGTTTATTTATTTAGGTTTAAGTGGGTTCGCCTTCTTATCTTAGTGGCGCCAACAACAACCAAACAATAAAAACAATTCAAAATATTGATTAAAAAGGTAATTGGCCAGACAGCTTATCAAAGCACGGAAAACGTGCGAAATATCTGAGCACTTATTATTATGTACATACTTTTCTAACTCGTGGCGTAGGAAACGTGGCAGGATGGCTTCCTCGTGACTGCGCTTGCACTCCTCGATGAGTTCGTTGTAAAGTTTTGTCAACTCCCACTTGGGATTACTCTGCTTGCATTCGTTGGCCATGGGACTCGTGTGCCCCGAAAGCTGTTGAGTGCCTTCAAGCCTGGAGTTCATTGCCAGCATAAGTTCATTGCCAACTTTTCTTAGCGATTGCTTCCCTTTTTGAGTTTTCCAATTAGCTCGCGTGTCTTTTCCAAGGCCTTTCAGGTTTTCGCTCTGTGGCCCAAGCACTTTCTTTTTTTTTATGTGTCTTAATCAATTTTGGATGTGTGGGAATGTGTAACAGCAACCAGTTTTTACATAATACGGGTATTAACCAAGTAGAACTCAATAACAAACAATAAATAATGTTAATGTTCTCTTCAACTATTTGTGTATTTTTATTTATTTAATGTTTATGTGTAGTCAAAAAATACAACAATAAATGACAAAACTGAGTGAACAGCTGTCCCAGTGTGCCAGTGTTGAGTACACTCTCCGGCCCAGTGCTGGAAAATACCAATAAATATGTTAAAAATTTGAAATAGCTTCGCATACAAGAAATTCAGATTCATTTACAGATTTTTTTTTGCCAAGCGAAACTACAGTTGAAAACGTTAATCGATGTACAAGCAAATATTTATGTTCTGTTTGGTTATGTCAATTATGCACATCATATCTGTTAAATTTAAGAACCTGCGAAACTTCTTTTGAGCGTATATTTGGAAAACATGTTTGCTGCTATTAAGATTAGGATTTTACATGTATTTGTATAAGTTACGTTTGCTTAGCTGAAACGTGTAGGAATTATATATCAGAAATAAATTATACGATCAGTAAATAACATAGCAAGTGTTAACACTAATGCCGCTGTTATGTTAATAGAAAATGTTAGGGTTGCCAACGCGCAGTAACGAGGCGCTACGCTTTAGATTTCAGTTTGTTTTCTTCTGTGTGTGTATAAAATATAAAATATATTATTTTTGTATAAAATGCCAATTAAAATAATGGAAGCAGCAACTATGCCGACTGAAGCCAAGCTCGATGAGTTTCGTGGTCTGCATTTGCTGGAAAAGCATCGCATAGAAAGTTTCAAAGACTGGCCATTCTCAGCAAAGTCTGCATGCAGCATTTGTAAGGTACGCGCGTTGTTAAATTCCCTGCTAATTAGTTTGGTAATAAATAGTGATTCTTGTGCAGATGGCTGAGGCGGGTTTCTATTGGACGGGTACGAAACATGAAAATGATACGGCCACATGTTTTGTGTGCGGCAAGACGCTGGACGGCTGGGAGTCTGAGGACGATCCTTGGAAGGAGCATCTTAAGCACGCGCCCCAATGCGAGTTTGTCAAACTGGGTTGTGCTGAAAAGGACATGACTGTAAGTGCTCCGACTCCAATGGCAAATCGCTCTTATTTGTCAATTTCAAAAATTGTCTTTTAGGTGGACCAATTTCTGAAAATTTTTCATACTGTTATCAACAGCAGCATTGAAAAGAGCGTTAAACAATTTAAAGCGCAGTTCGTAAAGAAGAACGAGAGCAAGCTAAATGAATTTACACATAGCCACTAATAGTATTACATTTGTGCACATTCAATTTTAATATAAATATATACATTTAACAATAAAATGAGCATGACTGCAATTTGCGCTCATTTCAATTTACAGAGGTGTGGTTTGGTCGCAGGTGGCAACACTGTAAATATCCAGCTGTTTTTGGCTTTTGCTATTCACAGTTACTGCGCGCTTTATTTATTTAAACTTTTAAAAGTTTTTGCTATGTTGAAACGAAAGCTGGAGAAGCAAGCGGCGGCAGCATCGGGCCAAAGCCTGCCAAAAACACCAACGCTGCCTGGGGTAACAATATCGGCATTGTTTGGTCCACCATTTTATATGCTGTTCTACGCAATAGAGTGCGCATTAAATGCAAAACTTTCGATATTTGAACTGCCCCCTAGCATCAGTTGCACCTACAATCCTGTGGAGTATGCAGCGTCCTTGCATATATTTATGTTCTGTTTGGTTATGTCAATTATGCACATCATGTCTGTTAAATTTAAGAACCTGCGAAATTTCTTTTGAGCGTATATTTGAAAAACATGTTTGCTGCTATTAAGATTAGGATTTTACATGTATTTGTATAAGTTACGTTTGCTTAGCTGAAACGTGTAGGAATTATATATCAGAAATAAATTATTCGATCAGTAAATAACATAGGAAGTGTTAACACTAATGCCGCTATTATGTTAATAGAAAATGTTAGGGTTGCCAACGCGCAGTAACGAGGCGCTACGCTTTAGATTTCAGTTTGTTTTCTTCTGTGTGTGTATAAAATATAAAATAGATTATTTTTGTATAAAATCCCAATTAAAATAATGGATGCAGCAACTATGCCGACTGAATCCAAGCTCGATGAGTTTCGTGGTCTGCATTTGCTGGAAAAGCATCGCATAGAAAGTTTCAAAGACTGGCCATTCTCAGCAAAGTCTGCATGCAGCATTTGCAAGGTACGCGCGTTGTTAAATTCCCTGTAATCAGTTTGGTAATAAATAGTGAATCTTGTGCAGATGGCTGAGGCGGGTTTCTATTGGACGGGTACGAAACGTGAAAATGATACGGCCACATGTTTTGTGTGCGGCAAGACGCTGGACGGCTGGGAGTCTGAGGACGATCCTTGGAAGGAGCATCTTAAGCACGCGCCCCAATGCGAGTTTGTCAAACTGGGTTGTGCTGAAAAGGACATGACTGTAAGTGCTCCGACTCCAATGGCAAATCGCTCTTATTTGTCAATTTCAAAAATTGTCTTTTAGGTGGACCAATTTCTAAAAATTTTTCATACTGTTATCAACAGCAGCATTGAAAAGAGCGTTAAACAATTTAAAGCGCAGTTCGTAAAGGAGAACGAGAACAAGCTGAATGAATTTACACATAGCCACTAATAGTATTACATTTGTGCACATTCAATTTTAATATAAATATATACATTTAACAATAAAATGAGCATGATTGCAATTTGCGCTCATTTCAATTTACAGAGGTGTGGTTTGGTCACAGGTGGCAACACTGTAAATATCCAGTTGTTTTTGGCTTTTGCTATTCACAGTTACTGCGCGCTTTATTTATTTAAACTTTTAAAAGTTTTTGCTATGTTGAAACGAAAGCTGGAGAAGCAAGCGGCGGCAGCATCGGGCCAAAGCCTGCCAAAAACACCAACGCTGCCTGGGGCAACAATATCGGCATTGTTTGGTCTAGCATTTTATAGGCCGTTCTACGAAATAGAGTGCGAATTAAATGCAAAACTTTCGACATTTGAACTGCCCCCTAGCATCAGTTGCACCTACAATCCTGTGGAGTATGCAGCGTCCTTGCATTGCGCCTACTTGCGACGCTTTCTAAGCGGACCGAAGCGCGTCATATTCATTGGCATGAACCCGGGCCCCAATGGCATGTGCCAGACGGGAGTAAGTTTTTGTAATTTATTTGAATAAACTTTATTTGTATTTATATGTGTATGTAGGTACCATTTGGCAACATTCGCACCGTTTGTGAAAAGATGCAGCTCTCTGGAGAAGTGCTTCAGCCACCGATTTTGCATCGAAAGCGTGCCGTTGACGGCTTAAATTGCCGGATTGAGGAGCCGAGCGGTGTCCGTTTGTGGGAATTGTTCGAACGTTTGGCTGCCGGCAGTCTGGACACCTTTGCGCAACAGTGCTTTGTCCATAACTTCTGTCCACTGGCATTCTTCGATGCAGCCGGACACAATGTAACGCCCAGCGAGCTGAAAAGTGTCTACAAGCAGCAGATGCGTGATGCGTGCCTGGTGGCATTGGAGCAGCAGCTGCAGCTGCTGCAGCCGCAGATTGTGGTGGCAGTAGGCGATTATGTGCACAAAGCTCTCAAGCTTTCAACTTATTGTAAATCGGTAGCAGTTTATCGCTTGCCTCATCCATCGCCACGGGCGTTGAACAACAGCAATTGGCCAGAGAAAGCTGAGGCGTTTCTGGCTCAGCACGATTTGATTAAGTTTTTGCGTAATGAGACATAAAGTAAGTTCACACAAAATAAAAGACAGTAGGCTTAGGATTGTATAATTAGACTTCTTGCAATATAACATTTTCCAATACATAAGACAATTGTTAAATCCCTTCGAAACTTGTTTACATTTTTCCGCTGAGAGAGTTGCCACCTTGCTATAAATAAAAGCAGTTTGTTTTAGCCAGTGCTGGCATAGGATTGATAGCTAAACGTGTTGCCAACCATTTGGATGGTGAACAGCTGATTATTGCTTGTTATTTTTGGCATGCTTGTGTCGTGGCGTCGTTGACTGCTGTTTTTGTTTGTACGGGAATTGACCGCGATCTTTCCATGCCAAATGGCCGCATTTATGGAGGAAGCTTTAGTGGAAGCGCGGCGAGCACGTGACGCCGGCGAGGTGCCCGTCGGCTGCGTATTTATACACGACGACAAGGTAATCGCACGTGGCGGCAACGAAGTGAATGTCCATCGGAATGCAACACGTCATGCGGAGTTCATCTGCATCGATGCCACCTTGGCCTATTGCCGCGAGAAGCGCTTGCCAGCACGCCAAGTGTTCAGCGAAATCAGCGTTGTGGTCACCGTGGAACCCTGCATCATGTGCTCGGCAGCGCTGCACACGTTAGCCGTCAAAGAGATTATCTATGGCTGTGAGAATGATCGATTCGGTGGCAAGTCTGTAATTGATGTGGCCGCCGTTGTGGGTCAACGCATCAACATAACGGGCGGTGTGCGCGCAGAGGAGGCCATGGCGCTGCTAAAGGAGTTCTACAAGGGCGACAATCCGGCGGCGCCGCCAGTTGCCAAAAAGAGGAAATAAGGTGCTAAGAGTTACAAATAAAAAACAAAAGAGAAATAGAAAGAGAAATGGAAGAAACACCATAGTCACCTTAAGCTTGAGCTCATCTAAACATTTTGTATATGTTTTAATTTATTATATAGTACTTTAAGCATAGGACATAAGCTAAATATGGCGTTTAAAACGTTTAAACTATAAACATAAATACAATTACTGCGTGAAATAGCTGCAAACAAACAAACATAATGCTGTGCCCTTTGTAAATTTTGACAGGTTATCTGTGAACTGAAATGAACAAATGTCTCCTCTTTTGGAATTGTAGTTTTGCAAACAATCACGAACAGTACCGACACCAGGAATTGTTATTATTAACCCATGTTTAACTTATATTTTTAATTGCGCTATAATCTATACTAGTCTTTTGGCACGTCATTTGCGGCGCAAGCTGCTCTCAAGAAAAAATCGGTGAGCTTGCGCAGCAAACAATTGCGTCGCCTTTACAGTTTCTATATTAATTCTATGTGTATAATTATGTATGTATTTAAATGCGCAGACTGCGACGTCTGTATCCAATGTTCACCCACTCCAGGGGCACACTCTCGCCCACATTGTATGTGGCTGGGGTGCAGCTCGTCAATTTTCTGGTCGGTTCGCAGCGTCGACTCACATTCCAGTAGGCAAATCCTTGTGGGCAACGGTTGATTTGTCCCTCAATACGTCCCGTTTCATAAGAGTAGACGCACTTGACAAACACCTGGCTGCATTCATCCTGGTTCAAGGCAAAGTGTCCCTCCTCCGGACAAAGCGGCAATTCCGATTTTATTTGCACCTGGAAAACGATTTTAGATTATTGTATTTAATTCTTTGTGTTTGCTGAAAAAAAATACTTGCCATATTAAGTGAATGATCGACTTCATCAAACAGTTGGGTGCGTGATGATCCCTTTTTGCTGCAGCTGTCGTTGGGTTTGGGTTTACCGCAGCGACACGATCCCTCAAGATAAACGGTGCCATTGGGGCATTGGAAGAGCACAATGTTCAGATTGGAGTTTGAATTCTCATTGCATTGGTAGAACATGCCGCAATTTTTGGAATGACGACGGAAGCCCGACGGGCAAACAAACAAACTCTGCTCCTCAGTCGTTGTCGGGCATGGAGCACTTGTGTTTGCTGATGGTTCAGGATATGGCTTTGTCGGATGCTCTTCCGTAGTTGTCTCAATCGGTTTGGTTGTTGATTCCGCTGGGTGATCTGTGGTACTGGGTGGAGTCTTCGTTGTTGTGTCTGGCCTGACTGTTGTCACTATTGGCTCCATGGTGCTTGTGGGCTGCTCTGTCCATGGTGTTGTTACATCGCTTGGCTTTCCCGTTGTGGTAATGCTCCCAGAGGAGCAGTTGCCAAACACCTTATCAGCATGATTACACGTCTCCAGCGATGAATCCCACACGGTGCCATTGGAGCAACGGAATTTGTATACCTGATAATTATCATTGTTCTTGGTGCAGCGATAGTAGATGCTGCAGTTCTGCGGATCAGCGTGGAAACCTTCAGAAGGACATTTGAAGTTAGTCTCTGGTTTTTTTGTTGTGCCTTGGTTGCTGTCCTCCGTTGTTGTCCCTTGGTTGTCCTCAGTTGTTGGCGGATAGCCGGGCATTGATGTGGTGAAACGCGTTGTAGTTTCTGTATACATTTCTGTGGTTGTGGTGGGTTTTGTTATTGGATAGTCTGTGGGTTTTGATTCGGTGGTGGTGGGTTTTGTCGTTGGATAGTCTGTGGGTTTTTCCGGATAATCAGTTGGTTTCATTGTAGAGTCGGTCGGTTTCATCCAATTTTCGGTTGTGGTAGGATATTCAGTTGTGGGTTTCGTTGAAGGATTTGTTGGTTTTGTAACTGTTACAGTTGTGGATATCGTTGGAGTCTCTGTAGTGGTTGGCTTTATTGGATGACTTTCGGTTGTGGTTATGACTGTATTGGTTGTGGTCTCCGTTGGAGGATCGGTTTGCCCCGAGCAACTAGGAACATTGCTGGCGTGATCACAAGTCTGTATGTCTACGTTCCAACCGGTATTCTTAGCGCACATGAATTCGTGTTTTGTGTAAGAATCGCCGGTCTTTTGACAGCGGTAAAACTTGCGACAATTGTTGGGATCAGGCATAAAACCTTCGCCCTTACATTCGGTGCCGGGTGGCAAATTGGGTACCTGCGTTGTAGTTTGAGGCATCATGGTTGTAGTTGGTGGATTTGCTTCACCTGTTGTTTCTGTTGTGGTCGGCTTGTCAGTCGTTGTCAACATTGTTGTTGGAGGCTGATTAGTTGTGGGCTTATTGGTTGTGGGTTCATTGGTTGTTGGTTGATTGGTTGTGGGTTGATTAGTTGTGGGCGGATTGGTTATGGGTTGATTGGTTGTGGGTTGATTGGTTGTGGTCGTCTGTTCTGTTGTTGAGTCCGTGGTTGGCTCTGTTGGACGATTTGTTGTTGTGGTCTCCATTGTGCTTGGTGTTATCGTTGTCTCCATTGTTGTTGTCGATGTGGGCTTAGTTGTAGTGGTATCACAAGGACCCTTACCAGACTCTGTGGTAGGATTACCATCGCCTTCTCCTCCAATGGGATTGCACATATTTAAATCGTGATTACAGGTTTGTAGATCCTGATCCCAAACTGTGCCGGCAGCACAGTGGAAGGGTACCTGATCGTAACCGTCCTTATCATTGCCAATGCAACGATAGAATTTGGCACAGTTGTCCGGATCGCCAATAAAACCCTCAGACATGCACTTTACCTTACCACTAGGATTGGTTGGCTTTTGCGTAACGGGTTTTTTCGTTGTTGTGCTCTGAGTAGTTGGTTTTTGTGAAGTCGGTTTCTGTGTCGTTGGCAATGGAGGCTTTCCAGGTTGCTCGCCTTGATTTGTTGTCGTTTCTGGTGCTACTGTGGTTGGTTTCTTTGTTGTTGGCAATGGAGGTTTCCCTGGCTGCCAGGTGGGACTTGTCGTCGTTTCTGGATATAATGTTGACGGTTCCTGGGGGGTCGGATTCTGTGTGGTTGGCAATGGAGGCTTTCCAGGTTGCTCGCCTTGATTTGTTGTCGTTTCTGGTGCTACTGTGGTTGGTTTCTTTGTTGTTGGCAATGGAGGTTTCCCTGGCTGCCAGGTGGGACTTGTCGTCGTTTCTGGATTTAATGTTGACGGTTCCTGGGGGGTCGGATTCTGTGTGGTTGGCAATGGAGGCTTTCCAGGTTGCTCGCCTTGATTTGTTGTCGTTTCTGGTCTTACTGTGGTTGGTCTCTTTGTTGTTGGCAATGGAGGTTTCCCTGGTTGCCAGGTGGGACTTGTCGTCGTTTCTGGTTTTACTGTTGACGGCTTCTGCGGGGTAGGTTTCTTTGTTGTTGGTAATGGAGGTTTCCCTGGTTGCCCAGTGGGACTTGTCGTCGTTTCTGGGTTTACTGTAGTCGGCTTCTGCGAGGTCGGTTTCTTTGTGGTTGGCAATGGAGGTTTCCCTGGTTGACCGTTGGGACTTTTTGTCGTTTCCGGTTCTACTGGCCGTTGAGTGGTTGCGCTGTTGCCACAATTTTTGTCCTTCACGGCCCATTCATGATTACAGGCTTCAACCTGCGCATCCCATACAGTTCTAGGTGGGCAAGAGAATGCTACCGTGTTGAAGCCACCTCTGTCATTGTCTACGCAGCGATGGAACTTGGCACAGTTATTCGAATCGGCGAGGAATTGACCATTTACAGCGCAATTACCAGATGGTTTTGATACTGAGGAGGAACCAGAGTTACTTGAGCTTGATGTTGTTGAGCTCGAGCTGCTGCCAGATGCGGAGCTTGAAGATCCGCTCGATGATGATTGTTGGTTATTGCTGGTATTGCTACTGCTGCTACTTGACTGTTGTCCTGGACTGACCCGCTTACATTTCAAGCTTTGCATGTGAACTTGTGATGGATGATCGCAGCTGTTGGCTTCAGGATGCCAAATTGTGTTTGGTGGACATGTGAATGATACTTTCATAAAACCACCTTTGCTATTATTAACGCACCGATAGAACTTGGAACAGTTTTCCTTGTCGTCCAAGAAGGTGTCTTCGCTCTCACATTTCGTTGCTGGTTTGAATGGTTTCTGTGTTGTATTGGAAGCATTAGATGATTCTTGATTCGAGGATGATCCCTGATTGGAAGAGGATCCTTGATTGGAGGAAGATCCTTGAGAAGAAGACGATCCTTGGTTGGAAGATGATCCTTGATTAGAGGAAGATCCTTGATTAGAAGATGATCCTTGGTTAGAAGATGATCCTTGATTGGAAGAGGATCCTTGGTTAGACGATGATCCTTCGTTAGAAGACGATCCTTGGTTTGACGACGATCCTTGGTTGGATGAAGATCCCTGATTGGAGGATGATCCTTGATTAGAGGATGATCCTTGATTAGAGGATGACCCTTGATTGGTCGATGATCCTTGATTAGAGGATGATCCTTGATTTGAGGATGATCCTTGATTAGAGGATGATCCTTGATTTGAGGATGATCCTTGATTTGAGGATGATCCTTGATGAGAGGATGATCCTTGATTAGACGATGATCCTTGGTTTGATGATGATCCTTGATTTGCTGACGATCCTTGGTTGGACGATGATCCTTGATTGGATGATGATCCTTGTCCACTTGCCATAGCTTTGCACTGCTTCTTCTGAACGTCCGTTGGATGGTTGCAGCCTTTTGAGTCGGGATCCCAAACTGTACCTGGTGCACAATCGAAAACAATCTTGTCATAACCACCATTGCCATTATCCACGCAGCGATAGAAACGGGCACAGTCCATTTTGTCGGGCAAATATGTTTCCGAGTGCTTACATTCTCCGTCAGGATTTGGAGGCTTTGATGTTGTTGATTGCGAACTGGGAGAGCTTGACGATGTGGACGACTGATTATTCGAACTGGAAGATGAAGATGAGCCTTGATTGTTGCTTGACGAGCTTTGTTGGTTGCTCGAAGATTGATTGCTACTTGATGTGGATGATTCTTGCTGACTGCCAGATTGATTGCTGTTATTATTATTATTGCTTGAACCGGAGCTAGAGCTACTCGATTGATTTCCACTTCCTGATGAACTTTCATTGCTGCCACTGGTTTGCTGACTGGAAGTGCTGTTGCCACTTTGATTATTCCCGCTATTAGAAGAGCCAGATTGGATATTGCATTGTTTCTTTTGATCATCGGTGGGTAGAACGCAAACCTTCTCTTCTTGACCCCAAACGGAGCCAGGACCACAAGTAAATGGAACCTTCTCTAAATTTCCATTGCCATCAAGACGACATCTGTAAAACTTGGCACAGTTCATTCCATCGGGAATATAGGTGTTCTCGTCCTCGCACTTTTCTGAAGTTGGCTTACTGCCACTCTGATTGGAAGATTGATTACTTCCTGAGTTCTGGTTGCTGCTAGCGCCTTGATTGTTAGAGTTTTGATTCTGATTATTGTTCGATGATTGACTGTTGCCAGAGCTTTGGTTTGAGGAACTCGAACTGGATTGCTGATTGCTACTCGTTGAACTTTCTGACATAGATTGTTGATTGTTGCTCGCTGTGGAGGACTCCTGATTTGAGCTAGAACTGCTGGACTCGTGTTGGTTTGACGAGCTGGTGGATGAGCTTGAACTACTCGACGAGGAAGAGGAGCTTGTTGACGAACTCTGCTGACTGCTGGATGAAGCCGATGATGATGTTGTATTCTGATGGCTCATTTGTGATGACTGTGTCGCTGTTTGTTCGTCGCTCAACGGATCGGCCTGATTGCGACAGCCCCCACTAAGACGTACAGCAATCATATAGTGGCACGACTGAAGTGACTCATCCCAGGCGGTGCCATCCGGGCAGCGAAAACCGATTTTATTATAGCCACGACCATTCGAGATGCATCGATAAAACACGGTGCAGTCAGCAGGATCACTCATATATCCCTCATCCTTGCACGCCACACTTCCATCCGCCGAGCGCAAGGATGATGAGCTCGAAAAGGATATGACTGAAACACCACTCAGTCCTGTCAATCCATAATTTGTGGGCAACCGATTTGCCGTCGCATAGGTGTGCAGCTCAAGGGCTGCAGGTGTGACAACGCTGTTAAGCAATGCATTATATCCATTTGTATTATTGACGAGCCCATCATATGCCAGCTGACTGTCCGTCTCGGTATCGCTGCTGTCGACTTCGTTCATGCACTCCTCGCGCCCAGCCAACATCGGGGCTAAACACAATTGCAGTACACGCGAAAAGACTGTCCCCGGTTTACAGGCAAACATATATGGCTTGATGTAGTACTCCGTGTGCTGCTCGCAGCGATAGTAGATGTGACAGTCATAGTCATCGGGGAACATGCCCTCCTCCGGGCAATTGAAGGGAGCGTCATCGGGGGCGTATCGTCCATAGACTGATGAAGATGGAATGTCTGCAATAAAAGTCAAGTGTTGCATGGTTTAGTTTTAGTTTTGGGCATTGGCATTGGCGTTTAAGCATATAAATTAATATTGTTACGTCCAACAAATCAAGTGCTGCGTTCGCTTTTCGCCCAATCCTTGTTAATGTATATATATATATATATAGATATATAGATATGCATGTATACATAAGTGCAGGCAATTGAGAATCGGTCGATGGAACAAACCATTGAACTGAAACTTCCTGTCACAAATGCCCCGCCCGAATATATTTCGCTCAATTTTGTGTGACATTTTGCGCTCGTACTTTGCTTCGTTCGCAACGGGATTTTTCGCGCTGTCAAAATAAAATTGATAATTTATTGTCATTCAATGGGTGAGTGTTTTTGTTGTTGATTTTTTTTTTTTGCTTTTGCGTTGCCTCGCTTCTTCTTCTAGTGACGTCGATACTGCTGTCGCGCATTGCAATAAATTTAAATGCATTTATGGACGTTTCAGCGGAACAAATTCATTTTGAAAATGAATTGTGCATGTTTTTTAGTGTCCGCATACCCGCCACTCCATTTGCCACATTATTTTCATTTTAATTTTTTTTTTTTTGTTAGGTGGGGCGTGTCCTTATAGACGAAATGGCTGTTGTTGCATGCAAATCTGGCAAAAACATTGTAAGCGCGCTGCTAGGCTAGGCTAGGCTAGGCATAAATTTGCATCAGTCACTGTGTGATTTTTATTGGAGCTTGTAAGCCAAAGCCAATGCTTTATGGCTCGACAACGTGCCCTAAACCAAATAGGTCCATTTATTGTGCCCAAATTGCCAAATCCCAGGGCCATTAAGCTTAATTATGGCTAATGTGGGCATATACAGCACTAGTCCTGCCATTCACAATTGCAAAAAATATATTATTAAAAATTATGAGCTGCGTAAGAAAGCAGAATTGAAATTTAGAAAAGAATAAAAAAAAACCGGGGACGGTTTATATTCGCTAGGAAATAAGTATTCATAAATCTTGAAAGGGTTTTTTGTTTTTAATTCTTTTAGAGTTGATGTAATAAGTGAAATATTTTGAGTTATGAAACGAAAACATTCTGATAAATCCATTAAATATAAGAAAAAGTATTAATTCTATAATAGTTAAACTTTAAAAAATTCAACATTCATATCATGTAGTATTTTATTATTGTGTTGTAGACATCACGATTTTCAACGATGATGACCAGTTTGAAGTGGTGTGCAACGAAGCCCCAATTTAGGGCCACGGTTAGGCGTTCACAATGTGTACAAACATACAATCTTAATACAAATGCTGTAACATGCATGATGCCCAGTTGCCGGAGCTATTACTCAGGACTCAGGGTATTCGACGGTTTGTCGCTGCTGATGCGAAATTGACCGTTTTGTGATTTTAATTATATATGATGTGTACTTTAGAACTTATGCAAAATGAAATAAAAGGAGCGACCGCAAACTTATATGGCGCCCAACAGGCGACAGGCGTAACGTGGCCCAGCCACATTCTGACCACAGAGCATGGCCGCAAATACATGCATAACTTTGTATAGGCCACGTTCGCGGAGCTAGCAGACTGGCTGGCAGGCAGGCAGACAGGCAGACAGCCAGTGCCAAAAATGAGTAGGTTGTTGCGTTAAAATTTCAATTTGCAGCATTAAAGCATATTATGTCTCAGTAAATGTAGTTATAAAAGCTTAATATATATGCTGTTGCCTTTCAGCAGTTTGCCATTTTGGCGTTGGCATGCAGAATTTTTGGCTAGCTCAGTGTCACTTATTAAGCAAATGACAAATTGTAATTAAACTTTTTTTCTATTCGTTTTATAATTAAATATTTATTGAGCGTGGCCGCTGTTTGCTTTTATTATTGTCATAATAAAGAGGATACCCTCCATAAAGCTTCCTTGGTTGGCTAACAACATTTTTGTACAATTTGGCATCTCCGCTAGGGGGGAAGTTCGGTCTACGGTTTGCGGTGAGGGGTTTGTTTTTGTGCATCTGTTCGTTGGTGTGTTCGCAATTTAAATTTAAGTTTGACAAATTAAAACATTGTTTCCTCTGTTTTTGTGTTTAGTGCGAAAGCGAAGCAAAGAGTGCCCAAGCGAGAGAGTGATATGGAATTGTCAAATGTGGCCTCTTTTTTCATTATTTTTGTTGTTTTGGATTAACTTGAGAATTACCGCAATCGTTTAGGGTTTTTAGGTGATACTAATTAAGCGTATCATTTGCGCTTTGGGCCTGTCTTGTGTTATAAAACTATGTTACATTGTGGCGCTTAATGAGTTATCAAAAGTTTAAGCATTATGTTTCAAATTAAGTTATACTCGTCCTGACCTGAGGCACATTAAGTTGCAGTGCACATGCCAAATAGTTGAGAGGTGAAAATGTTGTATATAGCTTATATGTACGCGCCAGAAAACTAACGCCCAAAAATAGATGAAGATAGCATTTAAATAGGTATTGAGACCCTTCAAAATAGTGTGCCTAATGTTACACAAAGTAACATGTTTACTATCAGTAGTTGCTCAGTTTTCTGCCAAATATGAAGATAATTTGATTTTGATTTGATTCCGACCAGACTAACACAATAAACTTATTCTCTCATTTCTCTCCGTATAAATGTTAGCGATGACAAAATAAAATAATTCAGATGTCAGTTTTCATTTTGCTTTTCATCATTGCATTCGGACATGCTAAAAGTTAACGTCGCTTTGTACAAGTTGCTGAAGTAGCAGCAGTGGTAGTTGCATGTTGTAAATATGATATTTGGATTTTTGAGCTGTTGTTCAATTTAGTTGCTCTCGTGGCATCTGCTGCTGCTATTCCTGCTGCTACTGCTGCTGGTTCTGGGCTTGTTTGTAATTTCATTTGCGTCTGGTGAAATTTTGTCGCCAACTTCATGTTGGACAACGTACGTGTGCGGCCAGAATGGCGTCGACTGTTTCCCCATGGATAAGACGCGAAAGACAGAGACATAGCAAAATAAGAGATGGCAAGAGAATATAGTATTTCTAATACCCTTGTACACGTGAAAAGGATATGGTTACGAAAGATGTATAAATGTCGTCTGCAGGCAGAAGTAGAGTTAAGGAGACTCTGCGATCCCTAATCTTGATATCTTCAATTGTTTCTATCTATATCTACATATTTTATCTACTGCAGATAAAATCTATTTAATCTGTTGTATGTATAGAAATAGTTCTAATGCACTTTTAAACAAATTATAGGACATTTGCTAGTCGATCACGAACGATGCGAGTGTTTAAATTTGTTTTGAAGTGTGTGTCTATGTCGTAGCCTTAAATGCGCCAAATGTCCAGCCAGAAGAAATTCAATTTATTATGCAGCTTCACTATTTTTTTTTTACAGATTCTTTGGGATATGTCAGTGCGCCTGGCGGTGCTCTGACAGTTGCTTCGCATCATGGCTTGGCATGAAAAAGCAGGCTGTACGCTAATTCCAACAGCTGTCCATGTTGGAGATTCCGTTTGCTGGTGCTGCAGCTGCTGCTCATTTTACTACGATTGCGACTCTAGAATGCGATGCGGCATCTGCGTTCGAATTTCGCGCTGCGATGCGCTTGAAAAGCTTTTAATATTTGAGATGTCCTTGAAAACATTGCAATGACCAGTCAGTGCAACGAATCCGCCACCATTACTCATACGCAGCGTGTGACACAGTTGCCATTTTGCTCAAACTATTTCATTGGCATGCATAATTCATTGCTGAATAAACTCGGCAAGAAATGGCCGACAGCTGCCATAAAAATATTAAATATTTAAATGGTCGTTGTAGCACATTTTAATGGAAATTGCCTTTGACTTGGCAGCAATTAATATGAATTCCAACAACTTGAAACCATCTGAGCTCATCATGTCAACTAAGTAGTAGTTGAGGCGGCACGAAATGCTAGCCTTCTATTGAAGTCCTGCTGCTGCCTGAGGAAGTTCCACTGCTGCCTACCAGCCTCGCCTGGTTGTTGCTGGCTGCTGCTAAGTTAAACATGAAGCGCTTTTAGTTAGAATCACGTTCGTCTCAATTAAACTACATTAAATTCAATTAACCAACAGCAGCAGGCAGTGGCGCAAAATGTAAGCAAAATTGTCATTACGGTTAGAGTCAAGACTATGGGGTAAAAATCTTGATACATTCAACCTAACCTACTATTACTATATACATACATAAATATATATCGTGCAATAGAGCAAGTGACTAAGTATCTAGGTTGGAACTGGGTCCTGTCTTTGTTACAATTGACTTTCATTACTGCTTACAATCATGCTGCATTATTGAGCGTTGTCATATTGGACAGGCCCAGGGAGACGACAAGTCTCCAAGTCGACGACTCGATGACTCAACGATCCCAGGACTCAACTGATGCGTGCAGCACGACGACGACAACGCGTTAGTTCGTTCGTGTAATAAAGTTAAATATTTAATTTAATTGCATGTACATATAAAACAACAACAACAGCAAATTACTCATAAAAGGACACGAGCACGCGCTGAGACAATGTGCGCCGTTCAGTTTGCTCAAAATTATAATGAAAGCCGGAAGCATAAGGGCTTTTAGACAAAGTAGCGATGGGCTGGCTACGTCTTGGCCTCAACTACTGCACCCAAAGCACCGGCGAAGGTGAAAGTTCATGAATCGCCTGTATACCTAAAACGTTCCACTTTGTAGCCAGCTGTCAGTTGTCCACCGTGTTCGTGCTTGTCTTGTCCAGCAATGGGTTCATATTTTGTTGTCGTTGTCGAGTCCCAGGTTTAGTTACTTCATTTTATGTTGACCTCTTTCGGCTGCATTATTATCATTGGAGTTGTGCCTGACCTGCTTATGGCCGCTCACTTTATGGACTTGGCATGGGATTATGGCATGTTAGCAGCCAGTTTACGTTGGGCTTTTGGGTGTGTTTACTATATTAAGCAGGTTGTTCTTTGTCATGTAATGAATTGCGTTTGCATTCTAATTTGCCCAGAAAGTTAATGATGGAATTGCGTGGGCGTGGACAGCTCATATGTTAAACTAAGCAGGTATTTCATATATGTAGGATATAGTTGATGTAAACAAATCAAAGTTTTCTAAATATTTGCAATTTTAGATGCATTTAATATTGGTCAAAATCGACATCTAATTAAAATGATTATTGTATGTTTATCTTTAGTTGCTTATTTTCATGACTGCACTCAAAATAAATCAGAAAGCTGCTAATTATAATTATACACATGTTAAACATTTAAATAGCTACGAAAATAATATACGGTAATCAAGAGGTACTTGACTAAAATATACTCTGTACATACTGGTCGTAATTAAAACTTTGTGCATCTACATGGTTAAATGAACATGGCCAAAAGCAAGTGAGTCAAAACTTTGTCAACCCATCAAAGGTATGTATATTCAACATAGGCTCAATATAGGGATCGGTTATTGATTTAGCACTGCAGTCTACTTGAGTATGCCCACTTTAAAGTTCTTTCAGGTCTTTCATTGTTCGCCACACATCGTTCATCAAAGTTGGCCTATTCACAAAGGCCAATGTCAATAGCCGGCAGTTATTAGGCGTTAAAAGTTAGGTGTTCGTTAGTTAGATATTAAGCAATATGTGTGTGTGTGTGTGTGTGTGTGTGTGTGTGTGTGTATGGACATGTGTGTTCCGCCTGGGGGTATTCAATTAATTTCATTTGTAGTGCGGCGCAACGGAATGCTGGAAGCGATTACTAAACACACACAAACAAACGTAACGTTGTACTTACAATATTTTCAATTAAGCTGCAACAATACCACAAGAATAATAACAATTTCACTAGCAGCAGCAGCAGCAGCAGCATCAGAAGCAGCAGCACGTGCATGAGAAGGTGTGTGGGTGTGCGTGTCTGTGTGTTTGTGGGTGTGTGTGTGTGGCAGCAGCTTACTGCTTTCTGCATGAAATACATACACACTCACACCCACACAATCGCACAAAAAAGCCAGGAGTAAAAGCTAAAGCGCCCACCCGCGGCTTGAATGTTTCCGATGGGATAACATGCTTGAATTAAGGGAGACATCAAGACAAAGGTGTGTGTGGGGGAAAGTGAGTGGAAATTGTGTGATTGTGTCGGGCTGCCGTCAAGGGGTCTATTGTCTTCGAGGCGCCTCATGAAGTTCTACTGATAGCAACATAAACAATTGATGGCACTGTGAGGCACGAGGGGCACCAGCAACGCTGCGGTAATACATGACAAATGAATAGTTAACAATGATTTAAATTTCTCCGAACTGGCATTGTGGCAGTGAGGAATAGCTGTGAAATCTGAGCAGCAGCCACTATTGGTGCAGTTGCTTGACTGCCGCGTTGCTCTTGATTTGACATTGTTGTCCTCAATTATCAGGACTGAGAATACCAGGGAATAGTGGCTGCCAAGGCCTTTGATTCGTGCTTATTTTGTCAAGGCCCATGAACATAATGACTTCTGTCAGAGCAAATTGCACTGATGCGATATTAGTGTGTGTCTGAGAGATAATATTATTTAATTATTTGATAATACCTATCACTGTAATTAACTGAGAAGCATCCCATTGCAGTTAGATATTTGGGAAAGAACTAGATGAAAATATGCAGTCTGCTTCTTTAAAATGTGTTATTCAGATCGGCTTCAAGTGTATACTGCGGCTTCTTACTTCTTCTCTTCTGGCTTCTTACTTGTATTCTACCTTACTCTAAACATCGTATCCATTTGAAATGAGTTTAAATCGGAATGCCTTCCGTTGAGGTCAATAACATTTGTATTAAGCTTAAACGCTTTAGTCACATAACAATTGGGCAGACACTTTTTAGGTGTGAAGTGACTCAGAGTTAGCTGTATACAAAAGGCTTGGATTCAGAGAAAGGCCAGAGGGCTCGGAAGTTGTATTCTAAGCTGCTAAGTGTTATGTACTCCGCTTTGAAAGCGCATATTAAAATCTGTCAGACAATAGAAGGGTCTCCAGCAGCTGACGCTGTGCTGAAGATTTCAAATGCCAGTCGGAAACTGCGTAATTCTGCTACAGTCAGTAAGTCAACAAAGTGCCATAAAAAGCAAGAACAAGCTGTCTACAACAGATTTCAAATTACAATGCAAATCCCTAAGTCCAAGTGTCAACAACATATGCACGTGTTAATTATTTATAAGTGTAGTTTCAGTTGAAGGTATTTTTTCTGAAACTAGGCAGCTGACCATAAGAAGCCATCGCGCTATAAATTCCTTAACTGCCGCCTTGAGTTCCACGAATAAATTATACAAATTATTATTTAGTCGGGCTGGACAAACTGTTGCGACTATGATGCGGTTGCATGCCACACTTACATTGGAGCCTGCAAGCCGGTTAAGGCATCAGAGTTATGCGCAGACAAATCGCTTATTTAGATTAGACCTGACAGCTGAAGGTGGAAGACGCAGGCGCAGATTCAACTCGCTTGCAAGCTCGATTCACTAGTCGGTTTGTTAAATAATTTGTTGACCGGCAATTGTGGTGAAGTTGTGCCAACAACTGTTAGCCAGACTCAGACTCAGAGTCAGAGCCAGAGCCAGAGCCAGAGCCAGATCCAGACCCGAAGGGCCCCTCGGTAGGCGTTGCTGTAATGCCAACTAAATGTCTACTTAAGTTAGGCGTAGCTACGAGGCATCTGGCCCAGCCTGCCTATCGTTTTTGTTTTGTGCGATCATTTTCAATTAGGCGCTCACAGTCAGCGGCATAAGTTATAGGCCTGTTTGGGTTCTGTTTGCTTTCTGTAAGATAATTACAAATTAGTGCTACCGCTCCAAGCGGACATAAAATGATGTGTAAGACGGTGGCTGACTGTGATCTCAGCGTGAAGTGAGCCTCATTTGCGTTAACGAATCAATGATTCATGACAGCACACATCACATGGGTTAAGCAGCGCTTAAAGCTTATCAAATAAGTCTCTGAATCACTTGACTTGACAGAGCAAAAAAATTCTGCAAAAACGCTGTGACAAGTTTTTTCTTTGACTTTTCGCATTTGACATAATAAAATTAGCATTTGCCTGGGTCAATGCATTACCCAGCGAGTCACAGCCGACTAGACGGGAAGACAAACAGAAGGACCCGGCAATCGCCTGGAGCTGCCAGCCATGGGCTGTAACACTTATCAGAGTGTTGACAGTCATCAGAACGAGCGCAACAACAACAATAATAAGGACCAACAACAAGCAAATGGCAAATGCCTGGCGGCAAAAGCCTCGGCAATTTTTGCAATTTCTAATTTGCTTTCACCCACTTGTTTCGTGCGAGACTGCAGATTTAATTTCATTGATTCCGGCATGCATTGGCACAGACAGACAGAGCGCTGCTGCTGCTTGTGGGCCGTCGGGGAGTTGCTTGTGTCTGCAATTGTTGTTCCACAACTGGCAAAAGCAGCAAGGATAGCAGTTGCCATCATTATTGCCGTAATAGCTAATTGAATTTTAAATTCATGTTGCTCAGCTCGGATAGCATTTACGCTGCCTGCCGTTTTGCTTTTAAATAACAAACAAACTGCTGACTTTCGGGAAAGGGTAAACTAAACGGTGCAGCTTGCAAAATTCAAATCACGTACGGTGTCCGTTGCCATTTGTATTTTTTTTTTTTTTTTTTACTTTTTTGCTGACCAATATCATGCAGCTGCAACAAATCAAACAGCACCCTGAAAGTCAAGCCGAGGCACATCGGTTTTGTGCTGAGAGACATCCACAGACAGCGCCCCAGATAAGTGCTAAATAAATTGAAAAATTCTAAATTTTAATAAAAATTGTCGCAATATGGCTATGAAATTGCCATGAGCTGCCTGGTCGCGCCGTCTGCAGCAGTAACAGCAGCAGTGGGAGCAGCAGCAACAGAACCGGGAGCAGCAGCAAGCATCCCCTAGCATATCCATGGCAATCACGTGATCCGCATTCGTTGCATCGCAATTGCAATTTTTTGTATCCCATGCTGTGCCAGCATCGAGTACTGTGTGTCATGTGAGCTTTTGTGTATGTATATGCATGATGTGTCATATATAGATTCAAGTTTTTGATAAATTTATCATAGTTATGTTGCACTCTATGCCAATGATATCGTCGCAAGAGGGTGTAATGAAACAGGAGTAGAAGTAGACATCTATCACACATAAACAATAACAGGCAACGAAGTTTTTTGATAAAGCATATTGCGCTTCATTAGTTATAATACTAAAGATATTTAAAATTTGATATATAACCTACTTCATGCAGGATATCGCAAAGCCACGTACTTAATCAATTAAAGTTTTATTTTTTTATGTTATTGTTATTGCTTTGGTTGTCGCGGTTGTGTGTCGAGACGAAGGATTCAGTTTGCCGCAATCAAAAGTCAATGTAAGCCCCGGATAAAATTCCCTTTGTGATTTTGTCACTTCTATTTCATTGGCAGGACCTAGTCAGCATTCAGTTTATTGTACTTTCCTTTTTTTATTCATGATGTATTTCAATTAAACTTCATTGATATCACATATATTTGAAATTGATTATAAATTTTAAATGGTGGAGGAAAATTGATTTACGAACTGAAAGAGTCAGTGAATGTCCAAATTGAGTTATCAGAGGGCAATTATTCACATTTCTCGTTCTACTGACAATGAGCAATAATAAAAATGGTATAAGTTTTGTGATTTTATGGAAATTGTGACTTAAGGTCGTCAAATGATATATGGAAACAATTATATGATGGTAAGAATGAGCCAAGCTTCAAGGAATTGTTTGCCCTAAAGCAAACAATCCCTTAATTGTAGTACACCAAAATTGACAATTTGATGCCACAATTTCAATATACCATATGAATCGCACAAACACCATTTGTGTTTTATACACACAAACAAGCCACTTTCAACATTTTAATTAATAATATTCGCATATATCCGCCGGAAAAATAGCACAAAAATGCACATATATCTCTGCACTTGCTTGGCAATATGATTTTGACAGATAATTAGTTTTCGCGCAATACGCCGCTGGTAACACTTTGATGTCTGTGCCAAATGAATTTTTCCCATACACTTTTGACCAACAAATGCAAAAATGTGGCTATTGTCCGCATAAATATTTGCATGTATGCTGCGTGAATTTATTTTACACAAAAATAAAATATGTATATCCATATAGTACAAAATCCGTTTATGCCATGTGGATTTTCATTTCTATAAATGCCACAAATAATGTTTGCAAAAAAACCATTTAATAAAATTATATTTAGGTTTTGAATTTTAATTAAAAATGCCAACACAAGCTTGAACTCGAAAGCTTCTTTATAAAAATGGATAAGATGTCACGGCATGAACGTGGTGTGTTTTGTTAGTCGAATTGTGAATACTCGTATGCTGAAATTCAAACTATTTTTACCTCGAGTTGTGGCGGCGCCAATGCAAACGCAGAACAGGAGCAATCGGCACAGGCAGCGTATTTCCGCTAAAGATGCGAGCGTTCTCGTCGTCGCCATTTTGTCGAGCACCGAAAATGGCGTCATCTTTGGCGCCATTGCGTTTTATGTTGCCAAAATGTCACAACAACTGCAAAGAAAAAAGGAAGTGTTGAGCAAAAAAAAAATAAATTATATATGTATACATATATATATATTATGTAATATGCAACAATAAAAATACGTTTGGTGTGGCATTTCTGTGAACAGCTGCCAGTCAAATAGAACAACTATGCAAAACATTAGTTTTCAATTAGAGAATCGGACTGATGTTGGAAAGCCAGGCTTTTTGCGCATCATAAATTCCAAATCAATTTCACTAATTAGGAAATGTCCCTGGCAATCAAGGAAGCGTTACTAAACACTTTGAAGATGTAGCAGTTAAATGAATTACACGCCACGTGGCCAAGCAACACAAAGATGTGGACAATTGTGCGGGTGTGGCATGAGGCGTGCTTATGACAGTGCTTTGGTGCTGGTGCTTCTCATGCTTTCCGCTTACAGTTCTTCACTCTTTGTTGGCCATCTTGACGCCCCAATTGCCTTCATTTTCACAATTTGCGCGCTCACTTCCTTTTGCGCTGTCGCTTCCCTTGGCCGTGCTGGCTTTGTTTTGGCCCCAAAGCCCATTTAATAAGTTAATTGTTACTGCGTTGCACTTTTACCGCTTTGGAATTTATGATTAGCCACAGCCGCGAATGACGTGGATATGGGCTTAGTTGCCCGGCCAAAGTATTTAACGCGCTTCTTAGTTGGATTTCTTTCAAGGCGGCATACTTTTGAATTTTTTTTTTTAATACTTACTCTCACAACTTGGCCATTTTGTAAGTTTAAGCTAGAGCGCGCGGATTCCATAAATGCCAACTGAGGTCCTGCTGCGTTTTATATAGTCAACTTTTATGCATTTCTACAGCTTCCTTCTGAATCGCAATCATAGCTGGGCATACCAGGGACAAGGACTCAACATCGCCCTCGTTGTCATTATTATTGTCTGCGTTTTTCCTTGTAGCTCTCTGATGCTGGCGTTGACTGACTTTGTGTCAACTTCATAATAATAATGGTTTTCTCTCTTTTTTTATTTTCTTTGTTGGCAGCACTAAAGTTTCAGTGAGCAATGTACTTACAGTGGGTTCGTCTATAAATTGACAGTCTGACAAGTTCAAACTGTTTAAAGTGATTGCCGTAAATCTATTTTAAGTTGTTTGTGATCAACGCTGTTAAATATTCAAATTACACTTGATCTTCTCAATATCTTACCTGTAATAATTATATATGAAAATATACATATATATATATATATATATATATAAACTTTTCTTTGCTGTCACACTGTAATTTCATTTTTACTCGTAGCTGCTATTCTATTAACCTAAGAAATTACGAGAAATGAAAACTTATTACGAGAAGTCATTAAGATTCAAAGAATTAAAAACTTCAAAAGTAAAACTGGAAATAAGGGAAAGTCAAGGCGACTTCGACTTCGTCTTATTCCTCTTATTTTGTCCCTGTTCCCTGTTGATGAGCATGAGGCAGCGATTGCAGTCTGGCAACAGTGCAGCCGTACAATTCTTGGCGGTTTTCAAGCAAGTGGTACTGAATGGTAGAGAGTTTGGCTCTTAAGTTTCAACTGCTTCTTGATGCCAAAAGAAAAGTTACAATTGTTGATGGTCTCTTTGCTTAAGCGAACTACGCCAAGTGAGTACAATTTTGCAACAGACTCGTGTTTTAAAATACTAAAAACTATTTATGTGTTTGTTTTTTTTTTCGTTACAAGTAATTATTTCATTAAAAATTTGCGGAGAAAGTTTGATTAAAAAAGTTTAATTTTTACTATTATTAAATGCTGTGAATTAAATCGTTTAAAAGAGCCCCAGGCGTGATGCATTTAATGGCTGGCCATTAAGCCAAGCGAATCGAATCATTATTGCCACTTTTATCAATGTTTCCTGTCAGTTTCGGTAACTTTGCGAGCCATGCCACGTTACGTTGTCAGCGACAACACCAACTCGATGGTCGCCATTCAGCCGATTTTCATATTGCCTGTGCATTTTTATCAGTCATTTGCCGACTCATTAAGTGATGCCTCCCTTAAACATCAGTCTCGCCACTATCGCTCCGCTGCGTCTGTCTACTGGCGTCTGCCGTGGCATTGATGCCTGTACTGCATTTTAAGAACGTCAAAGGCGATTGAGTTTTACATGGTTTTAATTGACGTCACCATGCAATGAAATTCAATTTATTCAGCACACCATTAACAGTAATTCATACTGATGCCCAGCATCTATAGTATGTACTGCAGAGACTTGGATATGCCCCAGTCAGACACCTGAGCTCATCAATAACCATATACAAGAGCGGGACATAATTATATATATACTGAGCGCAACAGGCAGGCAGACAGACAAGCAGACACGCAGACGGGAAATTCACATTTGACTTTGATTTTGACTTAAACGTGGCGTATGCGTAATATGTGCTCAAGCGCTGTGCATAAGCGTAAATAATGCGTTGAAATATGCGCGCTTTAGTCCGAGAGCAATTAAACCCTTGTATTAAAAGTTGGTTATCGAAGTACTTATAACCATAATACAAATATTAATAGATACAGCCATGGATTTTCTATACAAAGTAAAGACAAGACTTAAGGATGCACTTAGTTTCAACGCCGCTGATTACCTTATTCATAAATTCAATACTACAATTTCCGTTGTTTCACACCTGAATGCTGTCTCATATTTCTGTTGCTGCTTCTGTTTTCTTGTTTTATTCATTGTATTCCGGTACAGATGCTTAAGCAGCTACCTGTTAAAATAAAAACCAAACCCGTTTTTGTTCACAAGGCGAATAATAGCCACTTTATGTTGATGTTATATTTTAATGGATCATTCATTTAGCATTTATCGGCAGCATCTTGCAAATGTTTAAAATCGCGTGCTCCACTTGAGTTGAATGACTTTTCAAAAGCATAGCAAATACCAAAAGAACAATAAAAGTAATTAATAATTACATGCTTTGGGTGGTGAATGCAATTTCCATGAAAATTAAACAACACAGTATGCATTAAAATTGCGGCCAAACATTTTAATTAAATACCAAGTGTCGTCTATCGCCGTCGGCGATGATGTCAAATCAGAATTGTTCATTTTCTAAAATATTAATTGACTTTTCATGGTTGGCCCGAAACATCATTAGCACAAATAAAATTACGTGACAATTTGATGGTTCTCTTTTGCCATGGACAAATCAAAAAGCAAAATTAATTACGCTGACCCCAAAACACTGACCCACCCTAGGGATCAATCAGCAAACAGTTGGAAAGGTAAACAATAAAATGAAGTGCTGCCAAATCCCGGCGATGTTTAAACAAACACAGCCCTTACGTTACATTCATTCTCCCGGTTAAGTCTGGCCCCAGTCCAGTTCAGTACTGACATAAAAAGCAAAAAAGGGTCGCTAACGCTTTTGGTTAACTTTTGAAAAATTAAAATCCACTTGGGTCGCTGAGCCAACCAACGCCGCATTTTTCAATGGCCAAATAATAAAGCCCACAATGTCAGCTGGGAGTTATAATCTGTTTGCTGCTTTTTCATTGCCGCCATTTGGTCATTTACTTGTCCGTATCTTTTGTCCTTTTTTTCTGTTTTGTTTTTTTTAACGTCGACGATGCGACTAAATGAAACGTAAATTTGAAGCAATTACGCGGGTAAATATGAATTTAAATAAATTTACATGCAATTATATTTTGCGTTGAAATTTAATCAAATTCATAAAATTACTTCACTTAATTTTGTTATTGCTGAGCCAATGTCAAACTAAAATAATTGCAAGTTTTAGCAGACAACTTTGAAGTCCGACACCACTTTCCCTCCCATTTAATCTCTCTCCTGCCTGATGTGTTAATGTACAGCCATTATAATGGCCGCTTGTTTGGTAATAAGCCGAAATGTTTTATGCGACATCTCGTTTATCAAGTTTACCAAGCAGATATGTATATGAGCTCTCAACTCCGCTTTGCCCCAATCAGTGGCATTGTTTGGCGCGTCTGCGCTTTATGATAAATGACCCAGAAAAAGATCCATTAAATTTTGATAAGCACATTTTTTTTTTATGAACATTTATTTACTTGAACGTGCAAACTGAAAGTCAGCTTTTTTTTTATAAAACTATTAATGCTCTTATTTCGAAATCCTTCAAATTTGTTCAGTTTTACTTAATGAATTTATGTTCTTTTTTTTATAATGAAGCTTTTTATAATGTACTATGTAGAAAACGCAAAGAGATACAGCATTTTATCAAAATGATTGTAATTTGTCAGAAAAACTTCGCAAGCTTTCCGTCCTCTGCCCTCATAGTCAGTTTCTTGGCCTAATTTCGGTACTCATCTTTTAAGTCTTGTCAGCATTTGTTGGCTCTATAAATAATATTCGCATTCATACAATGTTCAGTAGAGCTTCAGCAAGCTAAACATGTGCCTAATTTTAAATAAACATTAACATTGCCTTTTTTCTCTGTTGGCTTTAGATTTTTGCCTTTTTTTTTTTGCATATTTTTTGCAGCGAATTAAAAAGCACACAGTTTTGTTGTAGATAAGCTACTCGAAGATTTACGACACAGCCTGAGAAGAGCTGCTGCTGTTATTGTTATTTTTGCTTTTGCCAGTGTTTTGTGTAAAATTCAAAAAATTCACTGGCTAAACTAAATGAATGTGTGAGAGCGACAGAGACCGAGACAGAGAGAGTGAGAGAGAGAAAGAGGAAAGAGTGTGATGAAGAAAATAGAGCGAATAAACAACGCACGCCATTTTCAACGATTTGGCGTGACAAATCCCGCACGATTTGGAGCTGTCCGTGGGTCTGGCAGACGCAACTTTGTCGCAGATTTATATGCGATGTCAGTGGAAACGGTTTATCACTTTGGCCTAGGCCTGTTCGTACCTTTTTTGATTACAGGCAGGCAGGCAGCTAGATGGCAAGCGAGCGAGAAAGATGTTGAGCACAATCCTAAGCCAATTTCAGGCAAAACTGCTCGGGCAAAGGTTGAACATTTTTGAAGAACATTTTCTGTAGATTTAGTGCAATTTCATTTACTTTTGTCTTGGCATTTAGTGAGATTTGTTCGGAAGCCGTCGCTGTCGCTTGAAATGGTTGCCACTGAGCTCTAGCTGACTTTGTCAAAAGGCTGCCATTTACATATACAGACACATTGATATACATTCTCGTTTGTCTCAAGTTTTCCTTAAAATTGTTGAGAAATATATTTTTAAATTTATTTACAATTATTTGCATTTATTTTTCAGGTTGCCGATTTTACAAACTTCAAATGAGGTTATAAGCTACTTAAGTACTTATTTTCATTTATTTAGAGAGAAAAACAATTGTTACTCAGCATGTTTCCATTGATTGTTATTGAGATTTTGTTAGAATAGCAAAAACGTGCAATTAAAAATTAGAAATACCATACAGAAAGTTACGACTCCAGTTAGCAATTTTAAATTAATTAGCAGCTGAAGTTTTTAAGTTGAGGGCCAAAACAAGAACTGTCTTGGACTTTACTTTGGTTCGTATGCTGAGATACCCACAAAATGCGCAGTCATGCAATTGTAACCTTAGCAAACAGAAATAGCAGTGGTGAGCGGTATCCTTGGCAATGATTTAAGAAAATTTGAAAAATCAGCATTAAATTGTGTTAATGATGCGTCTTTTTAATTACATCCCTAATAACAGAATAGATATATATATATATTTAATTATCTCTTTCCTTTACAATGGCTTTAGCTGCTTCAACTTGGCATTGGCAATTCTAAAGAATTGCACAAAAAAAAAAGAAAATACAAAAACCTTTTTGATGTCAATCATTCAGGCGCTTAAGGAGCTGTCAAGCCAAGTCTATGCCTAATAAGATGGCGTCAAAGAAATTTAAATTAGCCAAGCCCACAGTCGGTGTCGGTGCAATGGACTTGCTCAAAAGTTACGCACTTGGCGTGCTCTGCTAATGAATCATGACGCCATTTTTTACAGCTACGGATTTCTGTTTCATTCTTTGGGTTGCTCTGGTGTAATAAGCGTAAAACTTTTTGGCAGCGCCAATTTTTGGTTTTTCTTTTAACTTTTTGCTTTGGCGCCGCGCCGACTTTTCAGTTTTGCATTTCAACCAATTAGTTGCCTGTTTGTTGGCTTGTTTCGTTGCCGCTGATTGACAGTTTCAAATGTTTTCCTTTTTTTTTTTCGTCTTTTCGTTGATAAGGGATGACCCAACCAGCCTCCAATTCATATCCACTCCGCCAGGTCACCTTAGCCATGCTGGTATCTGTGTGGGCGTGACTTATACCTATTTTCTCGTCTACCACGTAGAAGCTTCACTTTCAAATTGGCCAATTTAATGCCATGTAACTTGTCTAGCATACTCATCGCCACCACCTCCTTTCCCACCACATAACACACACACACGCCCAGGCAATTGTCATTTAGAGTAGAGCTGTCAAACATTTCCCGCTTCAGCAATTTGTGAGTGTAATGCGTCGCATGCTTGTAAGGCATTGTATCAGTCTTACCAAATATGTTACCCGAGTAACTGAGGTAAACTTTCCGCAGTTTTTCCGACATTGCCTTGGATATAGACATTTCTCTTAAATTTTCATTCGACTGTTGCGTGTCTCGTGTGCACTTTTAGTATTTGGCGTGTGTATTTTTAGGCGCATGAATTGAAGGCAAAAAATCAATGAACTTCTTGGCCCTTTCCCTTGAATACATAACGTCTTTAAGTTCATAAAACTCAAGTGCAGTCGACTGAATCACAGGTTCTAAATTTGTTGGCAAATTTAATATTAAATTGAGTCTATTAATTATTAACATGTCTGCAAGGGTATTACATTTTCGGTATGCTAAACAATAATGTTCTCCTTCGTTGTTTATTTGAAATATTTCTTTAAAGCTTGCCTCAAAAGAATTGTTTCTTTTTGGCGGTTTCAAACAATGTATAGAAATTGAGATTCTGTTTGATTCCCATTATGTAAATTACTTCATTGTATATTTTTCTGAAATTCAATGCGAAAGCCTCTTCACGATGTAGTGATTTAAAGACCGAATGTGTTGAGCATCAGCTTCACCTATATGCCTATCCCATATTTGTGTATTTCATTTAATTTTCCACAACCACAAATTCTTTTTGTAGATCTGTCGCATGATTCGCTGGTTGATTTTCATTGTGTGCTGTACTGTTTCTGCATTGATTTGACTACAGACTTGCATTCAACTGTGCGAAAAATCGCATATAAATTGGATCTGAATGAGGCATTTTGAGATGAAAAGAAAATACGCTCTTACTGCATGTTTGTTTCAATTAATTGCGATTTATTTTTTTTTTATCACGCTTGTTACGAGAAGGACTCAAAAGTGATTTGTTCAAAGAAAGTAACTTAGGCAATAGCTAAGGAACTTCCCGTCACCTTCAATTAGGACCAATCACTCATATGCGCTGACGGCATATCAAAATGGCCATGTCCTGTCCCTTCTTTGATTTGTTTAGTTTGCCAATCTTGCACACCTTGCCGCACAGCAACCAAGTGGATTAAGCGTGCTAATGACAGCTCCGGACAAATAAACTGGTGTCGTGTTTTTATGCTCCCAGCGACAACAGCAACAACGGCAACAACGGCAACAACAGCAACAATAGCAATAAACAGCGGGCGACAGCTTTTTGTCAAAATTGACATTAGGTATGCTGAAGTCGTGCGGCAGGCAGGAAAGCGTCTCCTGACAGCCCATAAGAATATATTGACACTGCCGTGTGCTGCTGTTACAGCAGTGCGTATGATTTTTATAAATGCCGTGTCGTTGTCGAAACAGGAGAGACTCACCAAATCGAGCGACATTTGCGCTTTTTGCCCTGCGTGTTGCCACTGCGAGTGTGTGTGGCTGGGTGTATACACACATATATGAGAATCTAGGTATTGAACGCAGATTTTTGTTAAGGAATTCTTAGTGTGTGGGTGTGTTTTTTTCGTGAGTGTGTATGTGTGTCCTGCGTGGCATTATGACTGGCTGCCAAATCAATTGCTATGAATTTGTACGGCTTCTATTTTTTCAGTCGCATTTCTTCACCAAAGGAATTTTACTAAGGAATTTCATCTGGGCTCCCCTCCGCAATCAATCGACTGTTCTCGTGTGTGTGTGTGTGTTTGTTCGTGTGCGTATATGTGACACACTCACGTTTAATTTTTCATTTGGTTCACAATTTGCTGGGTTTTCGTTGCCTATTATATAAATAGAGAAAACTGATTTGTCAGGGTCATACAAAGTATTTGCTTTGTCGATTTACACAATAATAAACAGGCATTTTTATTATTACTTGATTTTTTTCCAACGTCAACGTCTCTGCATGTAGATAATTTTTTGTCATTGTTGTTGGTGTTGCTTATATGTTTATATGCTGAGTATGTGCTGAAGCATACATTTATGAATCGCGTGGCACGAAGGAAAAAGTTATGTGACGTGACAGATTTTGGTCGCCGCAATCAAATGCTCTCAATTATGTAAGTTGATTATATTTGCAGACAAAAAGTTGTCAAACTTTTGCAAGTTGTCAGAAAGGTGTTTCTCATGACTTTATGGAGAGACCGACTGGAACAGTTCATAATAATGATTACGAAATGAAACTTCTATCCTACACATTTGATAAAATTCGAAAAAAATACGAATACGAAACTTTTTCATGAACAAACCAAACTTCATTCAACAGGTGGTAATACAAGAGAAAAGTAGTTTGTTTGTGCCACATAATTCCACAACGTTTACAATCCTTGTAAGATCAATTTAAAATGCGAGCAAAGTATTAGAAATTGTTAATTAAACGAATGTTTAATATATATCATATCATATCAAAAGATATTTAATTTCTGATTAACGAGAAAAACATTGAATGGGAATGGGTAAAGAGCAACTTTAAAGTGGACAACTCGCTAAAGGGTATCCTTATTTTGATGATGATGAGTACATGTTCCATTCTCTTTTATGCAATGATGATGATAAGAATAACAGTTGCACAAAACAATGTGAAGCCAAGTGAAATTGCAATGTGTGCATGGGTGCAGAAAAAAGTGAGGAGAACAGAAAAATAACTCACACCTTACAGTTATGTTTAGAAAACTTTTCAAGCACGAATGGCCCGCAGCAACACGTTCAAGTTGCTCTGTTGAAATTTGCACGCTTGTTGTCAGTGATGAGGATTGGATGGAGGGTGTAGGAGTGTATGTGGGTCTACGATGCTTTTTGTTGCCATATTTCACCACCCTTGAGGTGTGAAATAAACTCACACCCACATACATGCATCTCCATCAACGCATACATGTACATATGTTGCTTTAAGTTGAGCCTTGGTTCAAGTTTATGTGTACAATTTTTGCTGGCTGTTGGCACTCAGGCACGCCCTATTTAATTCTAACTTGATAAAATTGTTTTCTCAAGTGTTTTCGTCATTTTTTTTTTGCTGGTGTTGTTTGTTCAATTTTAGCTATTCGTTTATTTTTGGTATTGCGGAATTAGTACAATGCTACAGACCCGACCTTGCAGGCATTTCCTTGCCAGGGAGCGTCCCAGCATGAATGTGATTTGAATAACTAATCACAGAGGCTGAATTGTTAAATAAATTAAAAAAATAACTATGACATTTTGTTGCCACTCTTTTACAAATAATTAACAATAATAAGAGATAAAGGCAATAAAACTACAAACTGCACGTCCTTTTGTATAATTTAACTGGAAGTAAACTTGTAATTCGGTCAGATGGCTAAAATGCATACATTTCTAAATTGTTTTATTCTCTATTTAATTTAGCCAAATATGTACACACATACTTCGCAAACAAGAAAGCATGCACACCCACAAAACACACACAAACTTATTGCACTCATGTTGACATTGTGTCAAATGTAATATCTGGTTTCGATTGGGCCAAAATCTTATTAGAAATTATTTCCCTTCATTAAATATTTGTTTATTTCCATGTGTGTTTTGTGTTTGAGTGTGTGTGTGCATGTGTGTATAAGTTGTTTTCATTGTGTTGAATAAAACGCAACAAACAATTTGCACAGTCGGGTCGTCCAATCCACAAATGTTTGGCTTCCTCCCATACCCGATCAAATTTTAAGCATTAAATACACGAAAATGTTGTGGGTCAATGTGTGCGAGTGTGTGTTTGGCACACATGGCGTATGCGTGCTGTTGATACAGTTGATTGGCTTAACGGCGTGACCAAAGTTACTCACAATACTTGTCTAGTTTCTTGCCACTTGTATTTACACGAGCGCATTCAATTAGACAACAAGCCACTTACCTTTTAGTCTAGTCTCTTCTCCCAATTGATTACACTGTTTAGGTGATTGCAGCTGAAATAGACAAACGAAAGGGGATAAGGGATAACAAACAATTTGTGTTAATGTTTTACTTGATTAAATTACTATTTAAAATAAATATGTCGATTGTATCTTGTCTATTAACAGCTCCATTTGTGTGTAGCAAAGAGATATAAATTTCACACCATCTGGGTTGTTCAATTTATACCTTTACATGAAATTATTTGTGGATATGTGCCATTCTCTGGGTAAATAAGTAAGGCTATATATTCAGCGCAGACTGTTTCCACATATTGCTTCCGCAAAGCTCTCGATGAATTTGTATTCATTTTTTCCTTGCATGAATTTTTCGCCATTTTGCTTATGAAGTGTCTAAAAATTCAGCGTTTGTTTGTTTGCCTTTCATGTTAGTGGACTTAACGCGTCCATGGACATGAGCCACGCTTTGCAGATGGTTGTCACAGAGGACGTTGAACAGCATATGCATGTGAATTTAAGGCACAAGCACACACCGTTTTCTCCGTCTTGTTGCTGAATATACAAAACTCCGATATCTGCATAGAGTGCCAGTCATGGGTCTGCACCTGACACACCTTTTTTTATACGATTGGAAAGCGGTTAAAAATTGTTGATCAACGTAACGCAAAAAATGCAGCTGCATATTTCAGCGCATTCAGTTTAGCAAGTGGAATGCGATGTTGTTGCCACAATTTGCAATTAGTTTGTTCTATTGGACGCCAACGCCTGTGTGACACAAATTAATAACGCTGCAGCAGATGCCAAAAATTTGCATAAAATTCAAGACTTGGCGGCAATATTTGATATATGTATATGTATGTGCAATGTGGCCATAAAGACTGAACGCAAATAATCATAAATAAAGTTCAACTCACACAAGCACAAGTCACATGCTGCACGACAATTATTTGTGTTGCTGCAACATGCCAAAAAAAAAAAACATTTTTTGCTGTCGTCGGGTGAGCGAGCAGAAGTTATCATAAAAATGAAATACAAGCCAATATGGCTTGTTAAACATGTGTGCTGGCTCTGCTCTGCTCAGCACTTGTCAGCAGTATTTTAATATATGTGCACATATATGTATGTGTATATTTATAGCTCTCATTGTGCAGCCAAATGATACATATTAAATGAGCGGCGAAAAGTAGACAACAATTTGTATTTATTTATCTTCTTTTTAATGCCAAACGCTGTGATCTGCGCACAGGTAGACTGCTCTTAACCTATATTTGTATGTATGAAATAATATTCAATAGACTACTCAGCCGGTGCATGCAATATTTAAATTGACGCTTCTCAACTAGTACATACCCTGTAGTTGGAAATTATTTTTAGTCGAGTCTGCTACAGTTCTTTCTTCATATTCTGTAACTAGAACATGTTGTAAAACTTTTTGACTCATTCGAATAAGCGGCTTAATCAAAAGCACATTTACTCTTTCAGCTCATTATGCATTATGAATTTCGTGCCAAATACACACACATAGGCACTCACACTTATACATTCACCCGTGTTTATTACGCATAAAAACTTGATACCAGATGTTTGGGGGGCTCACTGGCGCTTAACTCAAACAACTTTCCACCAAATGTGGGCTAATAAATCACACATGTGTGCAGCTACGGCTACAACTAGAGCAGCAACAAATAATAATAATAATAACACGAAACTTTTGCTATATCCTTTGCTATGCATACTCTCCCATCTATCCGGCAGCCGGCACTGTACCGCTGGCAATCAGCCGTTGATCACGCCCATCTGGCGCACTAATGAAATTCCTTTGGTTGGATAACTTTTAATATCAAGCGTAAAAAGATAGTGGCAAACAAAAACAAACATCGCTGCCACGCCCACAGTTTTTCTTTTTTAATTAAAGCCATGCAAATCGAGCTCATTAAAAACTTGCCGGGTCAGCGTTGCTTATTTTGTGAAAAATGCATAAAGCAAAAAGTGGGCAAAGTGCGCATTTTAATTGCAACAATATATGACAATATATGCAGTTGTCAGCGTTGCCCGATGTCACCTTACCATAATGTCAAACGAATCATGTAGTAGTGAGCACCAACCGACCAAATGTACATATATACGCATATGTGGCACTTTATGTGTGTGCGCACACTTGCAGTTCGTTTGAAAAATTTCCTGCGTTATTATAATGGTTATCCGGTAAACTGTGGCAATGGCTTTGCGAACTCGGCATCTACCTGCGCGCCCATTTCTGGCAACTATGTACATATGTGTATGCAATGCGAACATCATGTTGACAATACACCATACAGTCATTGCCTGTGTCGAAAACGAGCTGCGAACTGTAAACAAATAGGTAGCGAATTGAGGCACGAATTGTATGTGCTAGCATGTTAATGTATATGTGAGCATCTAACTTGGCAACCTTCCCCACGGCCAGACTTCTCCCCTGCGGCCGCAACTGTCAATGCTGTTGTTTGTATTGAAAATATTGAAAATAATGCATATCGTTGCAGTCGCCGTAGCCGTTGGAATTGCAGTAAATATAAATATGGCACATATACAAAATACAAGAGTCAATAGGAACTAAGCTGCATATTTTCACAAATTAAAACAAAAAAAAAAACATCAATATTAACATTTAATATTTTAATTAATTAATTTTTTTTATACGATAATTTTAATTGATAGCTATATTTGTTTTGAAACGAAATATTTACATTTTCCATAGAATTTTATTCATTTTTTTTTCTAATTAAAATTACAATGCATGCTATGCGAAGTGCTCGCTCGCAATATTACACAATCGACGCTTCTAAAAAAGTATTTTTATTATTAGTTAAATGTTCAGTAAACTGTTTTTTAACATTACAATCCTTGTATCTTCTTATGATCAATAAAGTTTTGTTGGTTTTGAAATTAAAATCTCACTTGTTAACGTTGACTTGAAAATGTGTAACTTATGCTTTGTCAAGAAACTTATGCCTTTCACAATAGATTGCCAAACAAAATTCCATATGACCATGCATTTGTAAATATATTTATGTTAGCGTGTCTGTTGCCAAAAATATTTACACAAATAAATAAATCTAGCTCCTCAAACTCAAACAAGAATTGGCAGCTGAAGACTGCATTTGGTATGGTGAATCCAAACAATTTGCGTTCGTTATTCCTTACCCCCCCCCCCCCCCTTTCCTGGAAGTTACGCTTCAATAAATAATAATATGGCGCCATGCATACGCTCTCTCTGTCTATCTCTAGTTACCTATCTCATTCTCCCTCAGAGAATTTTTGTGTAAATTTCAAAAAGTGTAAAATAAATGTGATTTATTTATTGTTATACTCTGTGCCCACAAATAAGTTAAAACGGTGTGTCTGGTCGTTGAAAATGTATATAAAGTACATAATATATATTTTAGATGATGCATTTAGAATTCTTACATTTTGATCGCTCTTTGAATTCCAAAAAAAATAAATACAATTGTGTTTTTGATTTTAGGCATTGATGCAGAACATCTCTTCGCCGAGCACCCTTTAAACATTTTCTTAAAATCTCATCCAGATTTTATGATTTTATACAAATGGTAATTAAATTTTCATATATGCATTTGTACATATACCTGAATTTATTCTATACCAATTCAAAAAGAAGATACAATCAGTTTTGTTACTTTAGTTTTATGTAGTTGTTGATGTTGACACAGAAAATATGCACTTATTGCTTGTTGTTTTGCTGATTGTTACCCCAAATAATGCGGTTCAGTGACTAGTTGGCAATTGCTTAATTTAATTGACATCATAATTACAGGTACATCAATTATGATTCATAAATCAAAAATAGTGCTTAAAATTGTTTAGTCCTATAAACATAAGCCTGACAGCGATGCGATGATGCATTAAACAAGTTGCCCAATAAAATTTGCATATATACAATTTTGAACCGGTTATCAAAATAAAGAGATGTTTAACGAAAAGCAGAGGTGCTTGACTAAGGAATACCTTCTAGTAACTATAATCATATATTAGCATTTATAGCTCTTCACCAACGACAACTTCTGGAGTAAGTTACTCATGAATTATTCGATATAAAGATGGAACTAAATATGAAATTTAAATCTCAATATAGGGTATAGGGTATAGAATTGAATTTAAGATTGAAAACTCTTGTAGTTATTAGAATTCCAATTTACAGATTAATTTATTTATTTTTTATTGTCATTATGTACGGCTATGCTGTCATTTGTTTACAAAATAAATTGTATTATTCGTAACGATATATTATATAAACATGGAGTTTCTTAATTTTATATTTTTATAGCTTAATTTTATTTATTTAGTAGAAATAAAATGCTAAACAAATGAATTAAAGATTTTTAAGATTTATTTCATGTAATGCACAATTTAGTGGAAAAGTATTTAATATTCCCAAACAAATATACACATGCAAAAGAGCTTATTGTGTCGACGCATTTGAAAGGACAACAACTGGGTACTTTATAAGAACTAACCGCGCGTGCTGCAACAACGACAACAAATGCAACAACAACAATAAGAGCAACCACAGACACGACCGCAAAACAAAAGGCCTGGCCGAAAGAGTAAATACATATATATCATATACCAAGTACCATTTAGTGTGTGGGTGTGTTTGTGGGTGTATATGTGCGAGAGTTTGCGCTTGTATTTGTATGAGTGTGTCCAGCGGATGCGTCAAAATGAACGGAAATTGGCTTAAAAATGGCAATAGCATTGTTACAACAACACCAATAACAACAACAACAACAGAAACCAGAAAAACACAGACGATCAAACGACACAAACTTATTACTGCCGACGAGGGCAGCTCATAGTGTCACCATTGTACACATATTTGCCTACATATGTTGTTAATATCAAAATACATAAAATACTTTTAGTTTTTCATTGAACTGGGCGCCCTAACTAGAAATGAATAATCATCAATCGAAAACCATATTTCTTTCAATATGTGAATGTAAAATTCATAACACACTTCAGTGATGATTTTATTTTTCAAATATTAAAATATTTTTACTTGATGAGAGTTCTTTTTTTTTATTTTCATTTTATTTTCTCATGCGCATAATTTTTGATTCATAATTTTGAAACATATAGATAGTGTATACATTCTGTTTAAAGTTCATAAGACGTGTTAACGTTTTTGCATTTTGGTTTGATGACATTTTCAGCTTTGAATCTATGGTGCTACGATTTTTGGCATTGCAGTTTGAACTGCAGCATTAAATTTTCCACGTTACAAGCTGGTGCCTTTAGGCCTTTTGTCTGATGGCCATTTGGGTGCGCTGTCGACGCATTTGGAGCTTTGAGCCATGTGTCTGGGTTCCGTTCTTCCGGTGGACATCATTTGCACAAAAATTGGAAAAACTCCCGCTGGATTGGCGAATGACAAAACAATACAGTCAAAATGTTAACAGACATTTTAGTTGTACCCTGCTAAGTGACCAGCATTTGGTTATTTAAATTGTCAATAGAAATTCGTTTAAAATGTATAATATTTAACTTTTCGTCATTGCTAGAAATTAAATTGTTCGTGGTTGCTGGCGTATACGTAATATTTATATTTGTAAATTGGATTTGATGTGGAATTTATTTAATTTGATTTAAGCTTGTTTTTTGTTGCCCAGTAAATATAACTGCTGTGTAACGGCTTTATGTTATTGTTTTTTTTGGCTGTCAGGAAATTAAATTTCATTCAGAAAGCTTTATTTCTGATTTTTGAATTAACTTTCCTCTAAAAGGATTAATATTGTTGCACTATAATTGAATCATGTTGCTTGTTTATACACATTTTGTAACATTGAGTAAACGGTTGAAGTCTATAATTGGATCAGTCGAACAAAAATCGATTTATTTTTCAATAAGTATTGTACATTATTATTATTTAATAGGTATTGTACATTATTCAGAGAAGAAATCTATACTCCGTTCTTCAATGATATTTAATTTTTGGTGCCTCTAAAATATCTGTTCATTCTTGATTAGTTTAACGTTTCAGACGTTTTGTCATATCAGATGAATAATTTAGGGCTTGTCCTTTTTCAGTTTAGGAACTTGCTCCTTGTCAATGAAGTCCAGTCAGTTGGTTCAGATTTCTCTTTTATAGCACACTTGTAGCGTATCTGTACATTTAAAGTGCTGCATTGCATATAAATTTCACCAGATCCAATATACGGTTGCAATTTTCTCTAGGGTTTCAGCATTTTTTATGCCACATCACATTTTGTGCTTTAACTTGGCAGAGAATCGCATCCACATAAGCGGTGCCCACACTTTCTGTCTCTTTCAGTTTCCAGTTTAGTCTGTGCACTTTAACTTCCGTTTCCGCTGCTAAACATAGTTATTTTTACACCGTTCGCAGCAGTTTCGTGTGCTTGAATAGATGCGCCTATCTGCCTGCCCCGCCCACTAGTAGCTATTGCAGTCCGTTGATGATGTTTGTATATCACACAGTGTCAACATTTTACTCTATACAGAATGAGACAGGGAACTAAGGTTTTCTGAAATATTAAAAAATTATATTCAAGAAAAATGTAAAGTTATTATTTCTATAAGCAAACACTTTTAATTGCTTGTATGTGTCTAAATTACAGTTAGAAATCCTATAAGCAAAGGTTTAGTATTCGATGCGGGGTATTTTTGAGTTCATTACATTTTCGTTAAGCATTTTTTACTATTTTTATATGCAAATGAGCACCGTATTTGGCCAGGTTTTCGATCTTTTTTTTTTTTTTAAACTTTGTCCACTGTTTGCCAATGACTTGTTGATTTTACAACTTTTCCGATTGAATAAGCTGGTGAAGCGTGCGAGTCAGTGAGTGTTTGCCAAGGGCACGCACGAATAATTTTATTTTCAATTATGCATGGAAATGCATATAATGTGCAAATCGCAGTCGTTATATTTTGATGCACGCGCCACACATAAGTATGTCAATGTGCGACTTAAGTTACAAGGCAAACAAATGCCAACGACATGTCGCTCTTTGGACTGACATGCATCAAAATATCATTGCTATTCGTATTTTTGCATACCCATTCCCCATATCTCTACATTTGATATAGATGTACGTACTTTTTTTTTTTTTTTTTTGCCAGCCAACTGGCGTGCAACTTCAAAGGATTGTAAATCAGGCGAGGCACGTACTTGAGCCGGAATTGAAAACTCCATGGGATATCGCCAGCTACAGGAGGCAACAGCCGGTGTTATCAGCCGATGGTGGGGAGGGGGTGGTTCGATTGGTTTGTGAAAATGGAAACGCAAATAAATATTGAGTATGGCGTCGATGTTGTCGTCTATGTCGTTGATGTGCAGAGCGCAGCGAATCGGTGGTCGACTGTTATTGTGTTTGCCGTAAAAATAACCAGAAATTGCTTGGCTGTAGATTTGTTTACACAAAAGGCAATGGGAAATTGGCAAAAATGGTCGCGCAGCTAACCAAAATAAATAAATAAGATGGCACAGGCGTCAGGCATTCAAAATGCTTAGGATTGCCCATTCCCATTCCCTATGACAAGCGGCGTCAGTTGTCAGCACACTTCTCTTTCGCTGTTGCTGCAATCGTTGCTTGGTGTTGTCAACAACTTTTGGCAGCGTCTGACACTTGACACTTAATGTGCATCATTGCGCAGCTGACAACTTCAAGCTACTTCCGTGGTGCCAGCCAAGCAGCCACTTTCTTACCATCGTCTTTAGCCTTTCTCTGCCTCCAAAGTCGTTGCAAAGGCAACTTCCTCTGCTGCCACTGTTGTCAGCTTGAAGCTAAAGTTTTGCATGGCCACATAAAAAAAATTAAAAAAACAAATTGCAACTGCAACTGCAACATTGGCTGAATGAGCGGGTGACGACGACAAAGTCTCTGACATTTTTATGAGCAGCTGCAGAAGAATTTTTGGCGTTTGCAACTTGTTTTCCACAAAATTTGTTGTGCGTGAAAGTTGTGTGCAGATAGATCTGTTTGATGTTGATGTGTCAGTAACAAAAAGGAAGCAAAACATTTGCTAAACTCCAAACTTTAAATTCTAAAAATTCAAAACTCGATATTTTGTTTGCTATCAAGTTGATCAATATCAATTGAATTGTGTGCAAAAACCCCAGAAAAGTTTCTCTAGCCAAATAGTCGGCACTTCTGGTAAACTCTCTTGACATTTGTTTTGTTTGTGTTTATTTTTAGACAGGATTTTTATGCTCAGGTGTGGCAATTTACTACCCGGTACTTGCAACCACTCAAAAGGGAAAACAGCTGTTGATAATTTACTTTCTAGCATAGCCAAAAAAGGCGCCTCTTTCAAAAACTTTACACTGCTGGCCATATTGCATTATAGGCAACACACTGGCTCTCAAACTTTCAATTAAGCTTAAAAGGACACAAGTTGGCGCTCGCAACGTCCTGCCAGCATATTTCAATAAGTTTTCAAACTCAGGACCGTGCAGTAAAACAACATAATTCATACTTAACTCACCAAAACAGTTTCCTGGCTCCGACAGTGCGGCAAGGGGGCAGGCAACAGAAAAGGGAGAAACTGCACGGCAAAAATAGCAAAGAGAGAAATAAAATTGCATTAGCTGAGCAAAGATTTCATTGTAAGTGTGTGAGTGCTTGCTTTGTGTGTGTGTGCGTGGGTTGTGTGTGTGCCTGTGCCAAAGATGCTGGGCCTGCTCATAAAATGAAATTAAATTAATGTATAGTTGCAAAGTTGTGCAGCTGTGAGAGTGCATCGTATTAAACTTTCGAAAACAGCCAGGATGCGGCTAAACACGAGAGCCTAGAAAGGGTCGGCTTTTTGTGAAGGTGCCTTGGGTCGAGCAGGGGCTAGGTTAGTATCCGAATGGAAGCTCGTAACTCAAAATTCGAGTGGCAGTGGCTGGCAGCGCCAAAACCAAAAAAGCAGAATACGCTCTGTGGCAACAAACGCGACTTCCGCGATGCGGTGAGCTTGCAACTGGCAGCGCCAACAGACTAACTGAGGGGAAGTCGACCAGCGATGTAGGCAATCTGTTTACGGCTGTTTTGACTCGACCCTTTGTCAGCTGCAATTTGATTTGTGCTACTCAAAAAGCCATCGACCACTTTAACCACACTTTCACACACACACACACATAGTTACTCACTCCCACAAGTTGAAGATGGTTAGAAAATGGCGAATGCGTTACCAAGTGGCGCTAAAAATAACCTTCATTTTGTCACTTGCCACAGGGTAAACTGGGCGTTCTGTCTGGGCAGCAGCTGCATTGACAGTTGTTCTTCAAGTTTGTTGTTGTTGTTGTTATTGTTGCTGTTCGTCTATCTAAGTACCTTCAACCGTTCCAAGTTTTAAACCCTTGTCGAGTACTCTAAGTGTGCCCTGGGGCTACTTCTGCACCACACAGACTCCTGAAAGCGGCTTTGATGCGTTTTTCCAATTAAGTTATTGGATTTTGTTGCCCAAGGATTTCAGCTATGGTTTTGCGGTTGGGCGCTGCCCTTCGCTGCTGCTTTAGATAAATATCACACCATTGATTTTGGTTTAACTTTGTTGTTGGCGAAGGCAATGGGAAGGGCTTGCAACAACAATAACGAAGCAACAAACGATTTTAATTGAATTTCTCCAAAAGCAGCTGGCAAATACTTTGATAGACGACCCAGATTTCTGGTTTAAGGTGCGATGCAGTCTCAAACTCCAATTTAATTATATTGCTTAACATTCACAATTCATTTGATAAATCGTGAATATCATATCACAATTAGACGAACTAATTGGAAAATTAGTTAATTATTAAATTGTTGCATACATTTTAGGCTATAAATCTTATATTGAATTCGGTTTGTTTTCCATTGACTCGCACAAAAGTTTACTAAATAGTTTCTTAATTAAAGCAATTGTCATTTTCAATAAAATTAAGTTAATAAACCACATCGTATTAAAATGCTCTTTAATTCATTCAGGTCAACTTATAATTTTTAAGTTCAATTAAGATGACAAAGCAATTGCATTAAGTGGTGTGTGAGATGAGAAACTAAAAGATAGAAATGTTATGTAAGCTTTAAAATATTCTTCACTTGAGCATTAAATTAAGCACTTAAGGCAAAGAGTTGACAGACAAAAATAAAAGAAATATATTGAAATTTGCCAACTTTTCTTATGTATTAATATGTATATATATATATAGCAGTAGCACATATTGACACACACACACATCTTGCTAGAATTGTAATTACTTTTATTGTATGTTTGGGCAGTTGGAAAAATGTTGTTATATTTGTGAATTGCCATTTGTGTTGAGCACCTTGAACGCTACTTCGAGATGCGAAAATGACCTATGCTTGAATCGACCGACTGACTGACAAACACGAACACACAGTCCCTGAGCCGAGCATATTTCTGACGTTGTCTGCATGCCAGTACGCCGAAGTATGCAACGTTCTATAATCACAGCTATGCACGAGCTGAGATTATCCTGTAAAAAGCCAAGGACAAGGCACAAGTAAACTAAAAAATCGCCATCAACCGCTACCGCAATACTCTACATTAAAACATCAAAAGAAATGTTAGCAGAGTAGAAATGTTCGGGTGCATTGAATCGAAAGATCGCTTATATATAAAATCGATATAAAGCGTAGCACAAATCTAAATATTTAATGAATTTTATTCAGCTATATTCGTAACTAATAATATTTGAACAAAATATACCAATTTTTCTAATACCTTCTAAAAAAAACTATTCGCAAATGAAGCGATCAACCAAATGCCGATAAAGATGGTCAAGAGCAAAGGCAACTTATCTTCCGCATATAACAACTTATAGAATGTTGCTGCCAGCTGCTTATAGGTAAACTTAGGAATCGTTGGATCTTTTTTTTTATTTTTTATTTTGGCATGCAGGTCGCAGAAGTATGCAAGTGGGGCAAAGTATGTTGTCGGTTATGTGACTGCTCAATGTAAGTATATATATGTATATAAGTGCGGGTGGATGTGGCTCAGAGAGTGTGCGACGATATGGATGAGATGAACAGTCCGTTTAGATAAGAGGAGCGGTGCAGAATGTGGAAACCAGACAGTCAGAGCCTCTGGGGTCAGGCTAGGTTGCTTCTTTTTCCTTTTTTACATTCATAAATATTTTATACGCAATTTCAAAAGATTGGACGTTGGCCTATGCTAATAGCAAATCAAAGTGGCCTTAAAAATTTTATGCTTTGACTGGACATAAAAATTGAAATTGATACAGATGCACACCCACGCAGCACATATATACATGTATGATTATAAAATGAAGAGCAACATTTGTGAAACTGCATTTAAAAATCATTAACTCTTGCATAAGTCTTGAACATAGTTCGTTGCTTCATGTTCGTATCATGGCAACAATATTGTGTTAATCCATACGCAGATGTGATATTTGGCCACTTATGTATGAGGATGTGGTATTTATGAAAAGCATAAACTTTGATGATGTAGTTTACACAATTATACCATGTGTGAACATGTCAAACAGTTAGTTAGCTGCATTTGATAAGCGTATTGCCACAATGTGTGTGTAAATGTTTGTATATGTGTGCTGAAGGACATTTCTGCAGCTGTTCGTTTTTTTTTTTAACGCTTTTCACTTACATACGCCACTTGCCGTTAACTGATGTTGGCTGTTTTCTTTTATTTGCTTTATTGCTGCAAGACAAAGGCACAAATATGTATGTATATATGTTTGTGTCAAGATGACATAAAGTATTGCCAAAGCATAAGTAGCCCGACAAAGAACACACGAATATACACTCCATATACACCACAAACACCACATGCTTGAGAGAAACCACATGCTGTCACATGCACTACACACATAGAACTTCTTAAAACGAATTGGAGAAGTGCGGAGAGGGATACTAGACGTGGAACCTGGTAGACTTTATTGCATGCATACAGAATTGAACTTTAAATAGGATAGCAGAGAGTTACTGATGGCAATCACAAGCATAGAATTACATGTTTGTATTGAAACATTCTTGACAGAAAATAAAAATCTTTCTATTTGAACTTTAGTTATTTATGAAAAGACCAAAAAAATTGATATGAGCACATGTATGAATATATTGAAGGTGAATTAAAGTTAATAAATTTTAACAATTTATATTTATTATTAAAAATGTTGACCAAAGTCACCACTCTGAACTCTCCAACCTATCTTATCATATATTTACCATTGGAAATTACTTTCTAAAAAGGGATGTTGTAAAAAGGTTGATGGGTTACTTTGATACGAGTACTACATCGAACTCCTGCCAGAATTCTGCAAAATTATTAAGTCATAATCAGTGTAATCTGCTTTCCTTAAAAATCTGTTATCCAATTCGGACACATTTGCATTAAGGGATCCTTATAGTTTAATAGCTTAAATTAAAGAACTACCCAATTTTCAAATAATCTCATTTATTTCTTGCTTTCATGCGTTACAAACATTTTACTTAAGCTATTATGCCATTTATTTCAATTCTGCCACACAGACAACTATTTACTAATTTTATTTATTCACTTTGCATCAACAAGGCAAAGGTATTTCTTGTCTCTAATGTCACTTTGGTAACATTTTATTGCTATTTCGGGGCATTGTTAAGGGGCATTTACAAAAATATATATCAGCCACTTAGAAAATTTGTGTAGGAAAATAAAACTTTTTGTATATGTAAATACCGGGTGAAGGGTAAAAGTTGTAAATTGTGTGAAAAGCTGAAAATTATTATTCAATGTGCCGTTGGTGTTTGTTTTACTTACAATGTATAAATTCTAAATGCAACTATTTAATAAGCACCAAAAAGATCAGCCATAAATAATCCATAAACCATTTACAACTTCTCCAATGAAATTGTGAGACCAGTTCAGGTCCAAGTTAAATCCTTTAATTGCTTTGTTTCTGGCGACAATGCTTCAAGCCAAACATGCCACATGCCCATGTATACATATATGTATGAATGTATGCCGCTTCATACCAATACTTATATACATATGTGCAGTCCAAAAATGTAAAAACAAAGCCCAAACGGAAGTGTCAGTGGCTGGTCCACTGTCTGCTCAAGTGAGCTAGCAACAAATAACAGCAACAGCAACAACAACTGCAACAACAACTGCAACAACAAGCTGTTTTGTTATGCTCTCATGCCTCAACTATGCAGCCTCTCCACCACATCCACATTTTGGATGATGTACAGTACAATGCACCAGCAAGTCGCATCCTTCTCAAGTCTACGCAGAGCTACTAGTGATGCTGGCTGCTGTAGTTGTTGTTATGAATACGATGTGGCTCGTTTTGTCTGTCTGTCTGTGTGTGTGTGTGTGTGTGTGCAAGGGGTATGTGGCATGGTCGAGAGGTTAAGCTGCTAGCGCCGGCTGAGCCATACAACTTATTTATGTTGGCAGCGTTGCGGCAAGTCCGTTCCTCTGCACAATCGTCTGTCTGTCCACTGTGGTCCGGGTGTCCTACTGATTTGCATCTTTTGTGCATGCCTACTTATATACTCACAGATGCACATACACGCACAGTGCTGCACTGCGCATGCACCCACACACACACACACACATACACACACACACATACACACACACTCGCACACCCACTAGCATACATATGAATGCGGCAATTATTGCACTTATAAAATTTTGCTGCCGTCTCTGAGTATTGTATCTGTTTGTATTTGTCCCATATTCTTTTTTGTTTGTGAGTTTTTGGCAATTCTCATTGGCCCGGCCAGACACCCACCCAGCTCTTTAGCAATTATCGTGTATTGTAGCATCGCCCCCTCCCATCATACAATTCTTCGCCCCTTCTCATTTTGCGGCTGTTGTTGCGGCTGCTCTTTGGCCTGGCCATAATTTCTGAAATGTTTTGACTTGCACTCGCCCTTTATGCTGATTTACTGGCTGTTGCGGTCTTGTGACAAATCTGTTTTGCTCACTTGATGTGATTCCCAGCAGCCCGCCTGCCCCTCTCTGCTTCTCTGGCTTAAAGTTGCTCAACACCACCCAGCTATAGTTTTATTTCAAGCAATTTAGTTTTGTATTTATTCGAGCTGCGCTTTCGCACACGATTTTGGCCCAGTCATTAGGCATAAATCAGCAAGCATCTGTTGGGATTGAGTGCAAAACTCATTAAATCAAGCGTAGGGGCGTGGCTGAGTTTAAAGGGGGAGGCATTCATAGATTAACTAATTGCGTTACGCCCTTAAGCTTACATATCTACCTAATGGGCCACAAATTTAAAAGCCCCTTAAATAAATAGTAAATCTGATAGTGGTGGACTTAAGCTGACTGAGGTGCCAGCACTTAAGTTGTGGTTCCAACATTTATGGCAACAAAAAAGAAGAATGCAGCAACTGTAATAAAAAGCGATATAATTGCCCAGCTAGGCAGTCATTTGCTAATTTATTGTCTTGGACAGTCGAATGAAGCTGATGCCCTTCAAAACTGCGCTCCAGGCTATCACGTAGTCAAGTATGGCTCAAGGTCGTTAGGCGACTAGTTGTCGAGCCAATAATAAATTGACGTATTTTTTTTTTTATATAAAATTCTTGATATTTCTCTGTTTGCAGACGGGCAAAGACGTTATAAAAGTTGACTACGCTCTTTGGCTGGGTGTTAATACATTACTGCCGGGCAATTGTCATGGCTTGTGTATAAGTGTATGTGTGTGTGTGTGTTTGTGCAGCTACGGTTGGCATTCTGTGCAGGTCCAGTGCTGCCCTCCTTTGGTTACAATGTGTCTCATTTGTGCAGCGTGCAATTTACCAGCATTGCTGTAACAGGACAAATCATAGCTCTGGGCATCATTCGTATCGATGCTGTGCAGATATCTAAGTAATTCTATGCAAATTTAAAGACTGTTCAGCGAGTCAGAGGGGAGGGGGTGGAGATTAGGCTGCCTCTGGTGCTGCTGCTGCTGCTGCTGCCAGCAGCCCACCATTAGCCTCAGTGGTTGCACCCTGTTGCCATAATTGTGGTTTTAGGTTAAAATGCACATTTTACTCCTCCAGCTGCTGCTTTTGCTTTGCTCATACACTTTAAACTACCAAGTATTTACACATCGTTAACTTTGAATTACCTTCACGTAGAGCGTATTCAATGGCTACTACTACAGATTCTGTTAAAAACATTTTGCTTCGTCCTTGAGCGCTCGTCACATTGAAGGATGGTTTAAGCAACTCGAATGGTCAATGCATGGAACTTAAGCTGATTTTGGACTCCTTTTTTTTTTGGACATTCTTGGCATGCTAGTTTTGTTATGAAAAACGCACATTTTATGAGCCATGCCCTTGCATATTCTTAGCCAATTTAAACCGCTTTTAAATCCAATAGTTTGCCATTGATGTTTTTTATATGATTTCATTTTTACTCTCCTTTTTAATATGATACTTGCCCTTTTGTCATATGTATATATTACATATATACATGGGTATAGATGTATGTATATCATTTTAATAACATTTCTCTGCGGCCCTTCGGATTCGGTGTGCATGCATTGGAATTTGCGGCATCTGTGGCTTGTTGTTCCGGCTGTTGCCATCGCTGGTTGCCATCGCTGGTTGCCATTGCCATTGCCCTGCCGCCTGTTTCGGCCGTTGATTCACTAGTTACATACTCGAATGTGCGTTTTATTATGTCAACTTTGGGCCATTGTTCATGTGATTCTGGTCGTATAATATCGTTTCTCTGCTGTTTTTATTGCTGCTTCATTTTCCTTTTCTGTTTTAACTCTTTTTGTGGATTTTAGCTTTGATATATTTATTATTGTGACCATAAGCTTGGTATAATAAATATTTACGAATTTTGAGCTGGTAATTGACATAACCGTGCTGAAACGCCTCCAATGATATTGAAATATTTCAATTGTATAAGCGTTGCTGGCAAATAAATACAAATACATATTGATAACTCCCATTTTAATTTTTTTGAAAGCTGAATTTGTATCACAGTGTCCTTTAAAAATGCTTTCAACCATATTGTGTCATATTTTTATAAAATATTCACAATTTCCTTAATCGAATCACAAACATACATCACATCTGGGATCAGCTCCTACATTTGTTTTGGGTGGGCAACTCACTTGCATTTATACTTATAACCTTTATTTAGAACCATCATGCCGGAAATGACATGAGTCCAAATCTAAGTAATGACAATGCCCAGAGTTGCTTTGCTGACTCACGTCAATTGACACAAGGCACAACGGGCTTGTGCGAATACAGTTCAACTTTATCTGTTTGCCACATGCATTGCCTATGCTACAAGTAAACAACGCCCATCTGTGCAATGGTTGCCCTTACGCCCAACTTGTCAATTGGTTGGGCCTTCAATGTCTTATGTCTTCCCTCAAAGCAACGTTGAAAAAGTAGTTGAATGTAAAGAGAAGTAAAATAACTTAAATGTCATGCTTACATTTCAGAAAACAAATCTACAACTCTTTGTACTATGTAATAGATTAAAGTCTCTTTAGATATATGAGCTGAACTGAGCAGGGCTGAGGAACTGGCCCAGACTCAAACTCGAGACTCAGAGGCTGCTGCTGCTTCTGCTGCCAGCTGGCAGACAATGTCACAGCATTGGTCGGCAATGGGCCAACAGTGGCTGCCACTATTGCTACATCCAATGTCCGCCCAAATGAAATTGAAGAAAATTGCATTTGCACGAGAGACAATTTCGAAACAATTGCAAAACTGTTTGACATGCTACCTGTGATGCTGCCAAACAGTTTAGCAGGTAATGCCTTATATCGATATCGGTATATGTTCACGTCCAGGGATACAGACAAAGACAGAGGGCAGAGGGAGGCAGTCATAGAGATAGAGTAAGAGTGGGGATAGGGTAAAGAGTCACCGGTCGTGTTTGGCAGGCAGTTGATGCAGTTAGTTGACTATTGACTGCCGGGCTAACTCCCAACTCGAGATATCGCGTCACTTGCAGGCATTCATACCGAGAGTTTTTGGCACATTTCAGCCATTTGCCTACCGTTACTAAGTCTGGATTCCAGTGCCAGAAGCACCACTACCAAACTATCGAAATTGTCATGCAATAGCAAGCGTAGCTATAATTCTGTTATAGACAAACGTTGCCAATGTCTGCAAAATGGAACATGCTGCCAATGGCCAATATTCCACTCTAGTCAATGCCATTGCACTTTTTGGCCAATGCCCGAAATTGGTGTGTGTATACACATGCTTGCACATATGACATACACATTTACATATACATGTACAGAGGACTGAGAAGAATATGTGCTGCGAAAGCGGCTTAAATAGGTCTGGGGATAACTGAGCGCTTGGGCAATTGCAAAAACGGCAAGTCAACTGCATAATTACTTAATTTGCTCCCTGAGTTGGTATTGACCATAATCATAAGTTGCCTGTTGTGCTAGTTACAGTTGAGGCATGCTTTTAACAATGAGCTGCCTACTATATCGCTTTCTCTCTCTCAAACAGTATCTCTGCCTCTCTCGCCGTCGATTCAGGGGGATTGCACAATACAAAATGGGTTGTCTTTTGAGTGTCGCATTTGGTGCGACAATTTCGTAGATTTCCCCAAACGGTCTTGACTGTGAGAAAACTGTAAATTTGCACAATGACAAGACGAGGTCCTGGCACGTAACAAACTCGTAACGAACACTCGCAAACATTGACAGACTAAACCCAGATTGGTTCATACAATAACAACAACAAATCGGACAATCGAAGACACCAGCCGACTTTTTGGGTTAGCCAAATTGTCAGGCATGTCTCGGAAGAACTTAAGACCTATTCACAGTGATAGGCACGTGTTTAGCGTGTTCAGAATACCGCTTCACACTTCACACTCCAAACTTCGTCTCTGCAATTGCCATTTTGGGCTGTCAAGTCACCGTTGTTATTAGATAAGGGACGGGTCAATGGACATCCTTCTGTGTTTTTCTTGGCTCACGATTTGCCTTACACCTGTTGCCAATTGTTAGGGATATCGGTTGATGCTGTTCATGTTTATGGCCTTGCCTTTGCCTGGCTTCCGCCTATTCCGACGACCCAACGGATCTAAGCAAGATTTAGTGTTCAGTTTTGTGGTGCAGTTTGCTTTTTTATTTGTTTTAAATAAATTTTACACGGAAGCTTTTATGTAAATTTTATGGTAATTTGCTTGCCATGTTGCTAAGCTACTTGCAACTAGCTACTAGCCACTAGCTACTTGTTGTTACCAGCACACACTCGAAGATTCTCTGGCCCTAGCAAATTGTTGCTGGCTGCTGGACAGCAGCAGCAGCCGCCGACAAGTGGCTCGAGCACCATTCACGTAAACCACAAAAGCAAACTTATGCATGTATATGTAGCAGCTGCAAATTGGAAACAAAAGCAACAAAATGCTGATTCATAGAATGAGAATTTTTTGAGAAACCGCTCACATATTACATGACCAGAGATTTTGTATTTCTTTTTATTTTGCCTCATTGTTGAACTCCAGAGGTGTGGTCGAAAAAGTCAACAACTTGACTTTCTCCAAGTGTTGCCGGAGAGCTTGGGCTAGAAGATACAAATTTAAGATACATATACAATTGGCAATGTGGCGTCAACTGCCTAATCGATTACATCATATCACAATCGCGTGCTAGCTGCTGCTTGCATTTTATGGAGTTCAAGTTGAAGTTTAATTGACTATTACGAGGGATTTGCAAATTTTTTTGTACATTGCTGCCAAGGCAAAAAACAATGGCAGCAAGTTACAGTGTTGTTTATTTGTGTTTGTACAGCAATTTGTATGTTTGCTCGTGCCCAGCATGCCTCATTACACACTTTTCCACAAGTGTAATTGAAGTTGCAGTAAGTTGCGAGTTGTGTAGATAATACAGTCAACTAGTGTGGGAGTCTTTACTTATTTGATATATATGTATATATGTATATTTATTTATATATATATATATATATGTCAAATGTTTGTGAATTACCCTCAAGTGCGAGTGCCTCGAATTTCAGATGTGGAGAAAGCCTGTCGCTCTCTTTCAGCTGGCGGGGCATGCCAAATTTGTGAAATGCTTGACACCAATATCTTGATACCGACAAACTTTATGTTTTGTTCTTGATTGATTGAGCTGAGCTGGGCTAATTAAGGCACAGCCATGATATCAAAGCATTTTCAATATTGGGTCGCCGTCGTAAACAATAACAATGAGTTGCTGCATTTTATGGAGTTTTTTTTTAATTGGATTCCCAGTGAGCATATCAATGTCTTGATACACAGCTTGATGCTTGATGTGTTTATTGTGATGAGGCAAGTTAGGCAAGAGTCAATTAATTTGCATAAAACACAAAATATGCAAATGGTAGTCTATAGGTTCAGGAAGAAGAGCTGCCCACTTGACTGGCACAAATCATGTTTACACATGAGCAGCAGCTTCTGGCCCAGTCGAGACCGAGTCCGGTGAGGGGCCCAGTAACCCAAAAAAATATATATATAGCAAGTGGTGGCCATGCCACCCCCGTTTCTTGTGCTTATTGGCAGATAATTGACATATAAAATTAGCATAATTTTTCGACCAGCTAAGTGACAAGTGAGCAGTTAAGGCTTCAGCACAACGAGCTGTTGATAGCCATCAGAATGCGTAATGACCAAAAAGCACAGAAATCATTTCACTTTTTTTTTGTTGAAGTTGTGCACATATTTTTAATGCATAATATGTGTTGTTGTTGTTGTTGTGTGGAATTTAAATTAATAAATTACGGCCTTCTTGCCTGAGCCAGAATTTCATTTCGGTTTGTATACAGACATATATATTATGCTGTTGGTGTTCTTTTTGGGTTTGCTCTCACGATGTATATCTATGCAAATGAGCTGGCAGCAAAAAAGAAAGTGCCATAATTAATGCGTGCGAATTTATACATAGTTGAAAAGTGCTTAATATATGGACACGTTGCGTATGCGTAACTTATGTACTTAAACATATTACGTACTAAATGCTTTAATTAAAGGCTTTAAATGGCTTCAGCAAATATCTCAATTCCCAGAGTACAGCTGCTTATTAAATTAATAATGCTTCAAGTAGGCGCCATCCGTGGGGAAAGGTGTCGCCGTCGTTCCCAAAACTCAAATTAAACAGATGAAGCTCATAAACATTAATCAACTGGGGCGCAGTCAGGCAGCAAGCAAGCAGCGAGGCAGCGAGGGACCAACCAGTAGCAAGGGGGAAGATGGGGAAGAGGAGTAGTTCACCTGTGTGCGCCTCATCGCCTCATCAGATTAAATTGCTGACGTGCAGAGCCAGACAAAAGGATAACGCGCACATTTGGAAATCGTTCAGTAGGGAGCGTTCAATGTACGCCCAAGGCCTTGACATGCCACGCCCATTGACTGATTTATGGGCGGCACTGAGTGAGTGCTACCTAGGCACTAGACACTAGACACTAGAGCACTGTCAAGTGCATACATAAATCGGCGCAAATGTCAAACGAGATGTCAACATTGTCGCCGCTAAGAAACTTCCATGGCTCTGTCAATGCTGTCAATGTTGTCCAGCGACAAACAATTTAATTTATGAAAATCGCTGAAAACTAAAGCAGAATGCCAAGCAAATTGGCAAAGCGGGATGGACAGAAATAAAAGGGAAGACAAAAACTGAAAAAGAATCTGAATTACAAGAAATGTCCAACAGACCAAGCGGACAGCCTGAGGAATGGGTATGGGCAAAATAAAAAAGTTTTGAGCAATGTTGGCGGCGCATGATTCCTTCGATTGAAGTGCGTATACATATATATATAGATGTATATATATATATATTTTTTTTTGTTTCTCTTCTTCTTCTTACATTTGACACTTGAGTGCGCAGTTTTGTTGTTGTAGCTGCTGCTGCTTGGCCAGTTTGCGCAACGAATCAAATTTAAATTTCTTGATTGTCTAGTCGAGTGGCAGCCCAAAGTTGGAGAGTAGGACATCGAGTTCTTCAGATCCCTTAGCGATTTGCGAATAATAATAATTTGAACGACGTGCCAGGAATTTTCGACTGGACACTGTCAGCGTTACACTAGCTGCTCCGCACTGTGCCATTGCTACAAAATTGTTGGCATCGGCAAAAGTCGCGCGGGCTAAGTGACTGATGGACTGGCCACTGACATGGGCAGTGGTGGTATTCCCCCTCTCTCAATCCCTCTTATGCACACCCTTCTGGTCGTTATCTGCGTTGCCTGTCAGCGCGCATAGCGAGCAGCAATCCATGCTGTTAAATGGAGCAAAAAGTGTTGCCCGAACAATGGTGTCAATTAAACATTACATTGTTGTTTCCACTATGATGGACTAAGGGATGCAGATGGCCATGAAACATCGGGTCGCAACGCTGGGACCTTTAACTTCAAATGCGCGCAAGTCTTTTTTTTTATATTGCCTATTTGTTTGGTTTTTTTTATTGTATTTTTTTTTGTGTTTTTTTCCTGTTACCAAATTGACTCTAAGTTGTGCGTGTCTTGAGCTGCTCAACAATAAAAGTCTATTAAAGCGCTGTAGTTTAATGGCTTTGTTTGGATCTGAGCTACATTTGGACTTTGAGGTTTCACTCTCCATCTATATCCCTCATAGCCTTTTACACCCACTATCTCTCGCTATCCCTGTCTCTGTCTCTAGCTGTTTTGATTGAGCAGCAAGCGTCGACTTGACAGCCCTTTCGGTTTTTACAACGCAACACAGTTTTCTCACTGGATCCTTTTTTATGGCGGAGCCGCGTTGATGAAGGTTTTTGAATGACATAAAATGAGATAAATGCCGATGCGAGAGGCACTCTTTTTGGCTAGACGCACAACTGGACCTTTTAGTGGCATCTAAAGGTTGCCTCGTTTTCATTTCATTTCAGTTAAGTTAATGTGCCGTGTGCTTAATTTTGTTTGTGTGCGTGTGTTTGCGTGTATATGTGTCTACTGGGTGGCACTTAAAGGACCATTTGGTTATAAATTTTAGAAAGCTCCCACACAACCAAATCAATTAAGCAATGTTTGCAATTCTTGAGTGAATCTTAAACAGCGAAGTGGGAACTTTAAAAATGTTGCTTGTAATGTTATTAAAGAATACAAATTGTTTTCAACTTTATTTTAGATTTATATGTATAGTTATTATTTCAATTTTTTAGAACCATAATTTTTAATTAAACTTTAAACTACACTCACCGTCAAAACAAAATAATATAGTTTATTCAACAAACTTGTGTTTTTCAGTTGTTTTTTTTATTATTATTTTTTTTTTTTTTTACTATTTTTACACTTTTTTTACACAATAAATTGCTGATTGCCGTTTCTCACTCTACACAAATAAATTAATCGTTATATTTTCTGAGCCATGCCAATTAGTAAGTGTTATTTTTTCTGCAATTCACTGCACAAAAGCTTTACGCATATCCTGCCGCAGGATGAGGGGAGCACAAGTTCCGAGCTTAACTGGAACGGCGCACGCGTGACCGAGACGAGAGTTTTGCTGAATGGTTGGCAGGGCCAGGTTCTTATATACCCTCGTGTCCCGCTCGCAGCGCCAAATCAGTCGGCGCAAATTTCTTTTGGCCTCTGCGGCTAATGTTAATGATAATGATGTTCTTGTTCCGAAGTCAACGGCGACTGCGACTGCGACTGCGCGGCTGCCTTGGCTAACAGCGCTGCTGCTGCTGATCTGAGACGCTAGCAAATTTTGCGGCTTTTAATTCACTTTTGCGCAACAACCGCCCTGCGTCGCTGTCAGCGTCGCGTTGACGTTGGCGTCAGCGTCAACGTCAAAGTCAACGTCGCAGCGTCTGACATAAATTGTAAGCAAACTTCTGCTTTCAAAGAGGAGATTCTCAAGACGCTGGCGTCGCTGCCGGCGTTTGGCTTTGCGAATTGTGTTTGTGGTTTTGCCGGTGACTCTCTCTTCGATTCTGGTTTCTGCCGGCTTCTTCTTTGGCCAAAAGTGGGCAAAAATGTTCTGTGCTGCTTCTTGTTGGTCAGTGGTGTCGTCTTTTTTGGCGCTGTCTTTGCGTTTGTTGATTGGTCAACCACCAGCAGCAATACCAGCAGCAACAGCGGCTCCACTTGACTACGACTCCGAGTCGCAGCTGGGGTTGCCGCTGTTCAGCTGTTTGTTTTGTTTTGCTGTGCCAGAGTTCCCAGTTACTCATTTCGCTTTGGCTTTCGTTTTGTTCTCTGTTTTTGTGTGATTTACGGCGGAAAATTATTGTTTTTTTGTTGTTGTTATTGTTTGCCGCACTCATAACTTATAGCTCAATGCTGGCTGAGCGATGTCTCGGGCAATGCAACATGTGATTCATATGCCTTTAATTAGAGGAACATAAACATCTTGGTCTTAAAATCGCTCAAGCCTAAATTTGGTTCAGTTCATTGACCCAGACCCATGCTACACCTACTGCGACTGCTGCGGGGCGATTCTCTAAGTCGCCCGAAGCTTGACGGTTAGCCAATTTTGTCATATCGGCGATGAACGTGCAGCGATTTGGGTTCGTCTTCCTTTTCGTCAAATTGAAATCCTCCCGACGAGTTTCACATAAACATAAAGATAAAAACGAATCTGTGTGAAATTAATTCCAAATGCGTTGTGGTGAAAGCTTTGACAAGTACTTTTATTTTTGCGAGTTCTCACTTTAACGAAACACTTCCTTTGGGCACATATATAAAATTTAAATTCTCTTTTATCTACGCATAGCTCAGAGATGTTCGTGTGATTTCTTTTCTACCCTGTCATAGACGTCCATGCTAAAGAGACAGAAAATTTCAATATGGCTGTCGCCATATATAGGCCGGAATGGGGGCATATTTTTAACTGTGCATCGAGCTATCTGTGTGTCTTTGTATCTCTGTATCTGTATCTTAAGCTTCAGCACATGGCACAGGTGCCGGCTGTGACCGATGCTGCCAGTTGTTGTTGCTGTTGTTGTTGCTGATTTGGCTCTTTACGCGCGAACGTGATTTGCATTCGTAAGTAGTCAGGACAGTGCGCAGAGACATGCGTGTAAACGTGGGTGCTTCTGTATGTGTGTATCTGATGTACAAATGCTAAAATAATAAATTGTTTCGAATTATTGGTACTTTGGCACTGATCAAATAAATGTGTCTTGGTAATAACAATAATAATGCGACAACGATAACAACACCACCAACAACAACATGAGCAACACTTCAACTTCGACACCGACTTGGTTCACGTCCGTCTGTCCCCGGGGGAAAAAATAAGAAAAAAATGTGCGGCCCATAAAAATATTATTATGATTTTCAATAATCACACGCATTAAATTATCATAATGCTCACATTTTCAATATTTCCACGCCTCAACGCAAAGCATTTTCCAGTTCCCTTACCCATTCTAATATTTTGCCTGACTGCGGGACGTCAGCACAGATTTTCCATTAAGGCTGTGTTGCTCCTTTTCAAATTCGAGTATGTCCCATAGTGTTGAAGATTTTTATTTTATTAATATTATTTAGCCGGACCATTTTGTGTGCCAAATAATTTGTCCAAATATTTTTGGGCTAAACAATTTGTGAAACATTTATTTAATATTTTTTTTGCGTTATAAAAATATAAATGATTGCAAAAAATTTGCATTCAGAATGTAGCATCTGTAAATGGTTGAAGTCGGTACAAAACTGATATATATTATGTATTGCATTATAGGATCAACTTGCCTGATGTGATATGTTGATATGAATGTCTTTCATTTTATCTTAACACATTTTTTTTTGTGTTAATTGCTCTCATAAATAAATGTAAAGATTCGGTTTCCTGTTTAATCGTTGCATTCATTTCGGTAATCATTATTTATGTTATGTAAGTCAGAACAGTGCCTACAGTTGAGCATCTTTTAGCAATAAATAAGCGGACTTAATACGTAAGAAAAATTCCCGAACATTAAGAAAATAAACCGCTACAATTTAACCCCATTTGCCGAACTAATAAAAATTGACTCTTTAAGAGGGTGACAATGAAATGAAATTGTGAATTTGCCTTCAGTTTCTAAGAAGACAACATTTCGTAATTTACAAGTTCCACAGCCTCCCGTGCGTCATGGATTTCGGCTTTCTTAAACGGCAAGCTGGCAACGCAGAATTGAATAATAATGAAAACAGCATGTTGAAGCATGACATATACACAGATTGCGGTTATCAAAGCGAATAAAATTACAAAATTTATTTTAGATGCAGTTAAGTAAATTGTTGTGTTTGTTTTGGCTGACTTCACTTTAAGGCTGCCAAAATAAGCATGTCAAAATAAATTCTCAAAAACACACAACATAAAAAAAAACAGACACTTATCGTTCAAAAAACACTTGAAGTCGAGTATTCTGCATAAGGTAAGCGTTGGTCCGGGGCCTTGACCAGATTCTTTACGCTGGTCATACAGAACTTTCTCCGTTGGACTCTTTAAGCGCATGCTGATGAGGACGATGACAACGTTGACGATGAAGCTAATAGAAAGTTCTACCGAAATTAATTATTATTGAGAAATTACCAAAACAACGCCAACAGAAGCGAAAACATAAGCGAAACACAATAAAACCAATCCAAGCGAAACGCTGCTTAAGTTTGCACCCAGATGGATATATATGTAGCTATAGACTTTTGTATATATATATATCGAGACAGGCTATTAAAACTAAATCCAGTGCAAAAACTTGCCCCGGCCGAGACGACCACTGAATTTTTATAAACTTGTCGGATTCCGCTCATGTTGTAATTTGTTGTTATTGTTTATTTACGGACACCCTGCCCAAATTTTGTGCTACTGACCGACAATTTGCCGGCTTCGCAGCAAGTCCGCCAACGCCGATATCTTCATCCACTGTTTCGCACGTATCTATGATATACAATTGAACCAGTGGCAGCAGTCTGCTTATTGTTTTCAGAAAGACAAAAAAAAAAAAAAAAAAATTTATATATATATAATAATACAATTATGTGTGAGTGCTGGTGTACATACTCGTTTATCGGTTTGGCTCTTGAACTTGAGCAGCATCAACGGTAAAAACCGGTTAGCTTGAAAGACAAACGGGCGTTGTAATTAAATCGAAACTGATTTAATAGCTTTGTTTTTGGACACCGGCCCAAAATGCTCTCGTAGATTGACATCACACACACAGACATTTTTAGTCTGAGCTGGGATGTAAGAAGAAAAAACTTTTATTACCCTTACGTTTGACTTACAATGCTGTAGATATTCTATAAATAAATTTATTTTATGTACTACAAGTTTCTTAATGTATGAATATAACAATTATTATGGGAAATTATTCGATTTGGCAGCCATAGGATAAAATATAAAATAAATATTTTGGAATTTTGTTAAAACGGCTTTCTTGCCACCAAAATGGATATGTAAATATTGGGATAAACGAAATGTTGTAGCAAATTTCCCTTTTGTTCTTTGTTACAAAAATATAAAAGGTTTATGGTTTGGTGACTTCTTTTATGTATTTATTGATTATTTTATCTGATTTATTTAAACCAGCAAAAAGCAGATTTAAAGAAATATAAATAAATAGTTGTGCTAATTCTTACAATTTTGAAACGTAAGCTCGAAGTTGCGGTTCACTGGCCCAACTAGACAATATTCAAATGCCTAAGTTAAGCTCTGATCTTAAGCTAATTTGAACTCTTCTGAATCAGACGTAGAAAGTCAGAGCCCACGACCTGCCCAAGTCGTGCCCAGTGCGATTCTTATCAGCCTCAGCTTAAGCACACAGCGCTGACAGCTTCCAAGAAGCGACGCTTGAAGCAGTTTAAAGCGACCTACAGCTGCTCAGCTAAACTATGCCGCACCAGATACTAGGAGATGGCTCCACAGCGATAAGGAACCGCAAACTTTGTCATGATGTGCCTGGCCAAAGGTGTGTGGTGTGTAAGGGTATGTGTGTGGGTTGATGTATGTGGCTTGTATGCTTTTAAATTTTGCATGTATTAATTTTACAAGACATTACCGGAACAACATAAATTGGAAAATTGGTGAAACACTCCTTACACGTGGTATAATTAATAAGCATAACAAATTATTAGACATTTATGCTAATTGTGCGACCAGGTGATTTCTTCATTTTGCTGAGCTCATAGCTTTTATTTTCATCAATTAATTTATGCACAGTAAAATTTGCATTTAAAGCGCTCCGGGTACTGCAGATGTTGCTCACTTTTACTTTCCGATGAGTTATTGACGGCGAATAGCGAATTGAAATGTGTGTATGTAGCTTTTTATGAGTTGTTGTGAATTATGTGGCTGCTGAAATTGAACTATGTTCGCGACTTAAAGTTATATTTTGCGAATAGGTAAGTAGGAGGCGCCCCCTTTGTATTTATTAACAGAATCACATACACTGTGTACTTAAAGTCAAATTACTGTAATTTGAGCAACATAATGAAGGCGTTTGCCCATGCTGAGTTCTATATATAGATGCAAGAGACGCTAAATTACCAATTATAATGGTTGTTGTGCCCCTTTGTTGCTATCTGCTCGAAGCCAAGTTACGGATCTCCCAAGCGCATTAGCTGTGTGCTGCAGCCTGTGACGACCGAGCGGCGACGATGATGATGAGAAGGAATGCCAAAGGACAATTAGCGTTGACCAAGCTGCTGATGGGCAGTCGGATGCACAGTCCACAGTCAGACACACAGCCAGCCTTCCAGCCAGCCAGACAGAGAGACAGACAGAAGGCCAGGAGGCTAGCAGGCCAAGCCAAGCGTTTAGTTGTAGATCAAAGACCATAAAAGGCGCAGTTGTTGCAACAGTTGTAGCTAAATTTAGACAACTCGTCCTACCGCTCCACCGGTAGGCAATTCAATGTAGACTGGCAAAAGGAAACTTCTGAAGTAGTCATAGATTGTCATACTTAGCTGCGGACTGTTGAGTTGCCACTCAGCACTGGTCTGGACTAGACTGGTTGTGAAGTGTCAAAGAGTGCGGACAAGTGTTTTGTGGCATTTCCGCACTGCCGTCTAACTGAATTAGCCAAGCTGCAGCGTCTGCTATAATTAGATGAAATCATTACGATTTCATTTGCCAGCATTTCCGATTTCATTGTATTGAATTTTACGACACGATGCCGCCGGTGCCTTAGGCTCCGTTTTATGTGCTTTATCTACAGCTTAAACATATAGCTGCGTATCAAAATAGCTTGGCGATGAATTAAATGCCTGTTAAAAGACGATGCTTAGGTGTGCATACAATTGCTTGGGGTATGCTTCTTTTTTACCATAAAATTGCGAACGCTGCACATTTAATTTTTATCTTACGTAGCTATCTCGATAAGCCTCGTAGGGTCCAGTGAGGTATGATTATTGTTGTTGTTTAAGTCATTTGATGGGTTGGTCAATGGGCTGGAGGCTTTGGGCGTGTGTTTGAAAATGTTGTTTTTAAGTGTTGCATTTATGTAATATTTTTATGTCTTAATGTCGCTTATATGGCTTAATAAAAAATTATGGCATTTGTAACAATGATTCTTAAAAATTCATTAAAAAAAAAATAATTAATTCAACCATTTTTTCCCCTGTCAAGTGAGAATGTCAAGTCCATTATAATGGTCACATTCACTTTGTCTTTAAAAGAGCAATTGTGCAATCGCAATTATCAGAACTTCATACGAACTGTGACAATGAGCTTTTAATGTACTTAATATATGAAAGCACATTAGCTCTATGAATATAATGAACTAACCTCACATATATGTGTATGCTAATTTGTGGCACTTAACCCTTTTTCACATTTCCACTGGCACATATCGCGTGAACTGACCAATTTTTGCATTGGGAAAATTGTTACTTAATTAGCCGCCCACTTTAAAATATCTACGTGGATTGCGTGTTAAGGAAACTTTTTCTAATGCTCACTGAGAGAGATTATTTTGTGTGTAATTTATTAAATTAAATCATAATAAGTGTGACGTGCCCACAATGCCTAACCATAAATAGAAATTATGACACATTTCGTGTGGACACGGAAGCCACCCAAAGTTTTGGGGCTGGCTTATTAATTAGGCCAAATGCGTGCGGTTGCAGATTGTGGTCAGATATACAGAAGCATATAAGAACTCATTTAATAATATACGTATGTATATAGCCATTTACTTGTAAGCTCGTATATCACGTGTGCTGTTATGTCCTTCAGTTTGTTTCAAATACATTTTTGATAATTATTTGCATGTCGCTGGCTCGTCATCGCCTTCCGTCGTCCTCGTCATTTCTGTCACGCATACGCAGCGTTGACTTCCTTTTGTGGGACTTCAATTTAATATTATTCATTGTCCTGACCATCCGCAAATGTACACACATAAACAAAATTAATTTCATTAAAAATCATACCGTTTGCTGTGTTTGTTGCTGTGTATTTCCTGTTTATGGTTACTTGGCTATTTTTATTGTTCTCAACTCAGGTCATTTGCCATGCTCTTTGAACTGTGAACTTTTATTCGCATTTGCGCTTTAAGGTGAATATGTAAATGCTATCTCCGAAAATAGTGTCGGTAAACTTTGTTACAGTATTTATAGATATTTTAGTTAATACATTTTAAATAATATATTTAAATATATAAATATTAGGTGCATATGCCTAATTAATCTATCTCAGAAAACAAATGATAGAGTAATTTCTTGGGAATGATTAATTTACCGTTGAGTTTCAAATGATGCTAATCTAATGATTTATTAACAAATTTATCAGGCGCAAAAAGCTGTCAGAGTATGAAAGTTTCGGTGTGTCCAATGTAAGTGTTTGTCAGTTTTATTTTAATTTAATGACATCATTTTCAACGGACATGCGACAGTTATGGAAGGAAAAAAAATACCCGCCCACCCGTTAATAATGTTGTCATTTATATTTTCCCAACTACAACAGTTTTATTATTGTTGTCATTATTCATTATCCTTAACTGTTTCTCGGTGCTCGGGGCGTTGCTCTGTAAGTGTAGTGCTGTACTGTTATTGGCTGCCCCTTGAAATGCTTGAAATACTTTTCCTGTCCCTCAAATGTTAACAGTATACGTGTGTGTAAAAGTGTGGTTGTGGAAATTAAATGATTTCCAGAGACCGGCATATTAAGTGAGCCATTACCATTAGTTATGACCATATAAGTGTGACCCACTTTCCGGGCCCTTTCCAAATGAACACTGTGATCATTTTGCAGATGATGAAATGACTCCACAATCATAGTTTTGAGTTTTGGTTTTCAGCTAGATTGTTTTTCTTTGAAGGGTTATGCTATTCAAGTGGACATTGAGTGGCTTTTTATGTTTAAATAATTTAAAAGTTGTTAGATTGTCTGACTTATAGTTCTTAGCCCAATTATTAATGCTCTTTCTTAACATCCAATCAACTTAACTTTCTCAACGTAGAGCAGATTATTATTATATTCGCAGTTAATTACCTACTTTAATTTGGTTGGGGAATACAACACTTCCACATTTTCTATTTTTGAATATTTTCACATCTAAGCGAACTGAACCGACTTTGTAGAGCATTCATTGAACACTTCACAGCAGAACTGGATGATATATTCATTGTCACAAATATTTGAACAATTTATTTGTGCAACTGAATATTCCATATTCAATATTCATAAGTATTTGTCCAAGTCATTCACTTGAACTGTATTCAGTTATGTCAGCTTATTTTGACCATGTTGACTGACTTGACCACCTGCGGCTCATTAATTGAACTTTGTATGATGTCGAAAAAGTCTGTCACAAAATAAATTGCTGCTCTGTATGGTAACAGAGTTTTCCCGAACTCTTATTATTGCATTCAATTTGCATATTCTTATCCACTTAACCGCGCTAATTGTGTTGATTATTCTTTGGACATAATTACGATGGCATTTTGACTCTAAATATGTCACGATGCTCTCGCAATCGGCAAACCAAAACAAAGGCTCATAAACCATTGAGCTGCATTTTGTGGAAGGGTTGTGCGAGCGGTGTTTTTATTTTGTACTTTTTTTTTCGGGACAGTTATGAAAATGTGCAAGCCTTGTGTTGTTTGTGCATTCGTGCTCGTTTATCAAGCGGCAAACTTGTTAAGCAGCATTTTAATTTTTTTAACGGTTTTGCCTGGGGGTGTACAAGCAATATATATGCGAGGGTGTTGTGCCAAAAAAAAAAACTGGGAACAAAAAAAACACAAAGACTAACAACAAAAGGGCTGACAAGTGGCGAGTGTATAAGCCAACAGCGGGAATGTGTATGTGTGTGTGAGTGTGTAAATGATTGTGCATTTGCGGCTTTTTGTTTGGGTTCGTTGCTCGGCGTTTAAGTGCAAAAATGAGTGTCCTACGGGAGTCCCATTTACAGTTGGTCTCTTCTCTGCTTACAAGTTGTTTTCTTTTGTGTTGTTGTGATGAATGACACTGCATTTCGTTGAGCATTTTTGCTGTGCTGGATGGAAGGAACAATTTAGAAGACACAGACACATTAGCAGCAAGCGGCGGCAACAAATACATGAAGTAACTGTTACATAAAGTGACCCTAATGGATTATGCAAGGCGGCAGGAATTAGTTGGCAATGTCTGCGACAGATGTAAACCCAGCAATGTGTCTGGTGGGAGTTGCGGAGGGGGGGGGAGGGGTTTGTGTTAGTGGAGTAATGGACCGACATTGTTATTATTGGGGCGTATAACCTTTGACTGGGGGTGCATTAATTCAAATCAAATTAAAGGAGGGAAGCTCACTAACAAATGTCGACGATTTAAATGAGCTATTGTCAGTTTAAAGTCGCATCTATCGCACACACATCTGCACTCGATTTATGTGCAACACTTTGCCGAAGACATTTAACACCTGCAGCCCTTAGTTACGCTCAGAATATAGGGGCTATCTGCTGCGTCCAATCAGATTTTTCAACGGCAGCATCAACTAAAACGCACATCAAAATAATTTATGATGCACATCAGCAGGCAGCTAGAACTATAGATGGGAGCCCCCTTGTTGCGTGTACCTGTACCAACATAATACACAACCACACTCACACACGCATACACACATACATACACATCTATATGTGCACCTGCATGCTGGTGTCCAGCGACTCTGTCCATTTTGTGGCCATAATGCTCAGCCATAAGTTTTGCTTGGCAAAAACATAAACAAGCTAAATCAAGTCAACTGCGCTAATAAATCTTGGAAGCGTCGACGTTGTGTCGTCGTCGTCAACTTGGCAGTTATGGTTGTTGTTATTTCAGTTGTTGTTGGTATGCAAATGAGAGCAGTCCTAAGTAATTTAGTCAGCCAACCAATGCTTGCTATTTTCATTTGGCACTTTGCACGCTGCGTATGCTCGATATTAAAAGGCATCACAATTTAAGTTGATTTATGTATATAGCTGCTAGGTATGAGCAAAATACCTAATTGACAATTGAGTTGATATGCCTGACCTTCTAATTGCGAAATGGGGGAGGGTGGAGTGGCTTAAGTAGCCGCAGTCGCAGAAGTCTAATTGAAATGTGCACGCATAATTAAATCTCGACTAGCAGCAACGGTGAAATTTAATTGCTGTCAGTTGTGCCACCCAGTGCGGAATCGAAATCAATTTGCCACAGCCTCACTGCAGCCAAGAGAAGCCATTTCAAAATTGCCCTCGTTGTAGGTCTAGTTGGAGAGAGAGAGAGAGAGAGAGAGAGAAATAGAAGCAATAGTTGGAGAAGGAGTCATCGTCGGCGAGCTTTGTTATTCTTGACGCTGTGGCTACGAAAGCAGCTCGTTAGCAAAAGCAGCAGCAGCAGCAGCATCAGCGACCAGAACAGCAACAATGCGACAGCAGCTTAAGTCATATTGACAATCTGAAAGTTGTGTAATCCGTCGGCATACAGATGCAGAGGGCGAGGAGACAATCCGATTTGAATGGCATGCTGCAACTCTTGGCGCATGACTTTAGTTCAGCTAAGGGCAGCGATATATTTAGCCAGTATTTGCATTTAGCCGTCTTATGTCTTTAAGTATCCGGTCATGCTCCATTTAACATGCCCCAATAACTGTAAAAATATATTTATATATATATATATATATGTATATATATATATGTATATTTATGCTATTCAGCCTTTACTCGAATGGGGCTAAGTCAACGCTGAGCGAAAGATTGTCATTCATTCTCAAAATTTGTTTGTTTGCGTTGCACAGCGTTTCCGGCTTGAATATTGTTTGCGAAGAAGAGTGCTTGTTCTTTTATGATAACTGTGCTTTATTTGCATAATTTTGCAGTTAACACTTGAGTGGAAAAAGAAGAGTGCCAGCTGAAATATCTAAAAGATGCAAGCGTTGTTTCTGACAAGGCGCCATGCCACGCCCACGCAAATCAGTAGAGAATTGCTTGTGAAATTCTTGCACGTTTCACACACGTTGAGCACTCACATAAATTCATCATTTTATTTTAAATTTCACATTCACTGACAATTTCATGGCCTACGAATTGCCAGCCCAATTCTTTTGTTCCGCTCCGAGGCTGGACTACTCTGACTCTCTGTCTGTCTGTTTTGAATGGACTGCAGCCTGTCCGTATGTCCATTGTTTTATGTGCGCATAAAAATATTTGCACAGTTGCTTGTGCTTTGTTAATGTAGAATGTACAATGCTTGATGTGACAAGTAAACCGCCCCCCTCTCTCTCTCTCTCTCTCTCTCTCTCTCTCTCCCGCCCACAGCAGTCGTGGGAGAGAGAGTTGTTGCCAGGAGCCTTGGCACTCGCACGCTGCATTCTGATGCCGTATCAGGCCAGAAGTAGGTCAGTAAAACGCGCTACGGAATTCAACTCTGAAACCGAAACTGAAACCAAAAAAAAGTGTCACACCTGCTGTGTTCCGTCTGTCAGTCTGTCTGTCCGGTTGGGTGCTCGTCGCACATTTGAAACTTTGTATAAATGGTATAAATACACACAATAAAAATGTTATTTACACGTTTTTGAAAAGAGAAAGTCCAGAACGATGCCTGCAAATATGAAACGTGATTTCATTTAAATTTAAGTAGTTCTGCATTTTTTTTGTGTTTTCATTTATTTACTTTTTTTTTACTTTTATTATATATGTCGTTTTTTTTCCTTTCGCTCCATTTATGGGCGCGACATTTATGGCCTGCCTTCTGGGTGGGTGCTTAGTTTCATGCAATTTATATGTGAGAATTTTGAGTGGATGATTTTTTCTTTTATTTGGCAAATGAGACGGGTAATAACACAAGTTTTATGCGCAATGTTCGTCTCGGTTATGCTAATTTCCTAAATGTGTGTTACATTTCGCATCTCTTTGGTTCTTTTAGGTCTTGGCAAACTTTACTATGTATATATACATACCCATATGTTAAGTTTATGTGATTGAGGTTAGATAAACGTAACGAGATAGTTTAAATGTAAATTTGAAAGATTTGGTTTTTAAAGTTTTATGCCCAAAATGTTTTCTTTTCACACCAAAAATTTTTATGATTAAACTGTGAAGTAATGAAAATAACAATTTGGTGACCATAAACATAGATAAATTAAACATTGGTAAGAATACTTAAACTCTAATGGTAAGTTGTATTCGAGAGTTCACCAACCTTTAAATGAGATGCAAGTAAATATAACCAACTAAATATAACAAGCAAATAAGAAAAGATAACAAAGAGATGAAGACCCTACGGATAAATAAAGTATTTAAGAGATATTGTTTTTGGAAAATTACTTTCTTAAATTAAACAATTTGCATAATTTTTTTTAATTTTATTAGTGAAATACCATTTGTATTGATTTTTTTAAAACAAAATTCAATGCCTTTAGCTAATTATTGAAGCAAGAATCGCATAAAGAAAAACATTTTCCCACAATTAGCTTAAGCTCATTTACATTTTCCACATAATACAATTAAGATTGATTCTGTCTTCATGTTTCTACTTGTTGTTGTTGAGTATTGTTTTCAGTTTCACTTTCAAGGCTGACTGCCATTTACATCCTGCTGCAAATAACTCGATGTGGCAACTACTGTGAAGATTTAACGTAGGCGCCTCGCGCATCCCCGCTGTGTGATCTGTGTAATTTATGCTTGGCTAGCGACCGCACATAAGCCGACAAGAGGCGGACCGTCCAGGCGATTGACAACATGACGTTTAAAATGTGACACTGGCCAGGAGCAGTTCACAGCACTTGGCATTAAAATATGACAGCAGAAGCAGCAAAACAACTAGTGCCGATTTAAGCAAATACAAAAAGTGGATCCAAAAAACAACAGAAAAAAAAAACGCTTCTACGTGCAATGCATTTTAATTGGGTTATCAAAATGCTTAGCTATGTGATACGCAGACCGTGCAGACCTATACACAAACTGGGCTTAGAGGCTTCTGTCACGGTTTGGCACGTGTTCCACAACCTGGCCAAATAGTCGTTTCTAACTAACAAATGGACAGACTGACTGATGCAGACTTCATGGCTGCATTATTGCAGCGCTATGCAAGTGGCAAACGTTTCAATCTGCCGCCAAGTGTCAAATCACGTTACGGTTATTAACTTGATGAAGCTGTAAATGAAATGAAGTTCCTCATTCAGTGGTGTGTATTGCATTTGACAGCTAACCGCATTTGGAACGAAGATGTGGGCGGGGCACAAGTTCGTGAGCTATTTCCAGAGGCCCAATTAGTTAACAACTAAAATCGCTTAACTTTTCGCTACTCACTGTGCATAAATTCTTGCCAAAATATGAGGCACGACCCAAAATTCTGGTTGCTGTTCTATTCGGTATGCCCGACTCGTCTGTAAGAACTGGAGCAAAGTAAAAAAGAGAAGCAAAGCGAAGTAATAAATGTTTTTATACCCTTAAATTGGGCATGTTCAATCTATTACTTACATAAATAAGTATTTGAAGTAGAAGGTACTCTTCAAGTTTGCAGGTAACACAAAAATTAACTTAATAAGTTTTTTCTTCTATTGCAGAATTTCACAATCTATACGAATTGAATTAAAAAAAAAAATCTCGGATTCAGGGAAAAATAATGGCAATTGTTTCGGCTGATTAGATGTTTGTCTGACAGGGTATTTAATCTTCGGCAACTCAAAAAAAGGAAAAATAATGCTCTATTGTGTATTCTTGTTGTTGTTGTTGTTGTCTTTGTGTTTTTTATTCTTGTTGGCTGTCATTTAAATGAGCGTGGTAAGCAATCTCAAACGGAGCAACACACAAAAACACAATTCCATACCCAAGTACATACTTGTACATACATTAATTTTAAACTGTTAAGGTTTCTCCAACTGTCGCGACTTAATTGGAATGCAGTCGGCATTCTGGCAGAAGTTATTATTGATAATTTATTTAATGTAAGTAAGTATGAGGGAACTTTACCATGTAAGGTGGACAACGGATTTTCATTTGTACACTGAGACTTCTTATTTATGCCTGAATACTTTAAGTGCTCAATTAAACGGACATTTCACGTTTAAACTTAATACGTATTTGTTGTTGTTGTTGTAATTGTTGGCCTGGCCTGATCTGCTGCTGACAGCTCGACTCTCGGATCACAGCTGTCAACTGTGGCACATATGCCGGCTGCCTGTTTGTCTGTCTGTCTGTCTGTCTCTCGTCTGCTGTCCATAGTGTCCATCGACCTATGTCAGTAATTACGAGAACTGATGTTTAGTGGCTGGCATAGACGCTCTGCCGCCAATGACAAAGTCCATGCTCGCTAATCCATTACCAGCGTCATTAATCTAATGAGCTGCTCTGTTTATTGTTGTTTTTGTTGCTGTTGTTGTTGTTGATGTGTGTATGTTGCTCTTCTTGCTGCTGATGCCACTGGCGAAATGTGTCGAGTTGTCGAGTGCAGTAACGCCATCCTTGCCAATTCGTGCTTCAGCTTACTTACATAAGTCAGCAGATGAGGCCAACGTCCATCACCTGATCCCGATGTGCTAAGGACAACATTGATACGCGAGTTTGTGAAGCAGCATTAGGTGTGTTTGCGCTTCAGTTTAGCCAGAAGCAATTAACTGGCGTTCAGCTATTTATCAGATTCGTAGTCATGACGTTATTATTGATTTGTGTGTTGCATTACGTATACGCAACATTCACTATACATACGTACGTTAAATGATTATGCTTAATCTACCTTGGGTACGTAGTCTACCCAAGCTATTTGGCAGCGATATTCTAAGCATTTACTACGCATAATACGTATGCGCTCTATTTGCTCGCGACTTGTTTGCTGAGTTGTTGCTGATCTGAGCATTTACTTTAAATTAATAAAGTTTCGTCTATTGAACTGAACTTGTGGCAAACTCTCTACCGCACGCCGTCTCCTCTCTCTGTTGCTATCTGGATGTGTGGTAACAAATTGCATTTCTTGCTTCGACAAACATGCTAATGTTGATTGCGAAAATTCTTCGCACACTCATGCACAACAATTTTGGCAGCAAACAAAACATTGGTGCTGCTAATCCTTTGCAATATTCCCAACGACCACGCTGAGTCGTTCAAGTTGTTTGTTTTGGTCTTCAACCAAATATTCTGTCGCCAAAAGCATTCCCTTAATTTGGGTTTGATTCACAAATTTTCTTGTCGACAAACACATGTATAGTATATTTAAATGAATACAGATCAGTATTGTTTTTTTTGCCATATTTGCTGTAATTGCAGGCTGGCTGGCTTTGTTTAAATTTTGGGAAAAGTTTTGCGTTGAAAATTGCTGGCCAGCCAGCAAAACAAAAGGCGCAAATTACAGTTCCAACTCTCTGATACTGAAAGCAAAGTTTAAAATTGGTATGCTACGTCCACTAGGAGGCTAGGAAACTGATATATATGATGATGCACATCGATTAGACCGTACATCTCACACAATACATTTTGGACCACTCCCACTCTCGCCCCTGATAAAAGCCTATATCTCTTGCAATTTAATAGCTACAGTTACAAAATTTGGAAGGCAGATTACTTGGAATTGGTCTCAGGGTATTTTGCAGTCGGTTACGCCCGACTGCAACGTTCTCTCTTGGTATTTTTTGCGGTTTCTGCTGCACAATTATGTGATATATAATATATAAATATACATCTACATATACATATCCTAAATGTATTTGTATGTAGTTTTGTGGTTATTGCTGGCAGCGCGTAGTTCCACAGTGGTGGGCAGCACGAAATTGAAGCATTTCCGGTGTGTTTACAAAAAAACACCACGAAATTTGTGAGTCGTTTCTTGTGCAACTTTGTTGTTGCTATTTGTTGTCGTTGCTAGATTGTTTTTGTTATTGTTGCGGTTGCATTCTGTGAAAACTTTCAGCTGGTTGAGACTCAAGGCTGAAGTCTCAATTTCTTTGATAAAGAACAAAAATAAAAATAAATCTGTTGCCGCAAACGGCGCCTTGTCAGCTGGCTGGACATTTCCTACGCTGTTGCAGAGCCCTTAAGAAAAGCAGCAGCATTAACAACAACAACAACAACAACAACAACAACATGAAAACAATTACAGTAACTAATAAAGAAACATTTAAAAAGCAAAAGTTTGTTTCATAACTGTGGAGTTTACCAAGAGAGGGGATGCCACATTAAGGGCTGCCTCTTCTGCCCCTTCCCGCCCCAACCACTCGACGAGTTTTCGATCCCGCTCACTTGTACATGAATAAGCAATTACAAAGTTGTTATTAAAACGATTATGCAAAATGTTTTTGGGGCACTTGAAAGGCCAAAATTGAAATGAAAGTGCAGTGTTGTGTAGCAGGCGTAGTTTAGTGTCAGAGTTGGCAAATTGTTAGATACATAGTTGCAGCCGCATTTCAATAAAATTCTTTCGGCGTATCCGTAATATCTGAATTGTTGCCCCTAAAGGACGCAGCAGTAACCTATGTGGATGCCACTGTGTCAGCAATCATGTCATTGCCGCGCCTGTATGCACATTATTGCCTTCTGACAAGGCAAATGAAACCAAAATGCAAAAACACTGCCGCCGGTCAACTAAACAGCATGGCTACCTACAGAGTCTGTCCGTCTGTACTACTGTCTGTCCATCAGTTTAACCACTGGTTTTCCGCTCCTCAATTTCAATTTGGTTGCCTTCGTCAGAGAGTGCAGGCAACCTTGTGCTATTTGCACATACATAGTGCTTACAACTGACTTTTCTCATGTCTACGCAGCGGGAGCAGTAGCAGAAGCAACATTAGCAGTGGCAGGGGTAGGAACAGTAGCTAGCAGCAAGCTGGGCGAAATGAGGAGCGTGTTGAGCGCTGCCACTTGGTTTATTTTAATTAGTGGAAAAAATATAGAGAAGGCATACGCAATGGAGTGCTCCACTTTGCTTGCTGGGGCCACACAGCCGCAGGTCGACAGCTCGACCAACTGACAAGGCTGCTTTGTTCAGGAGGGGGCGGTGGGGTGGATCGCTTGGTTTTCGGTTTTGGGTGTTGGTTGCTGTTGCAACAAAGATGTGCAGGCGAGCATGAAAGAAGGCGAATGCATGACGCTATGGTTGCCATTGAGTTTTCTAATGGGCTGACTGACTTGGCCGACTCTGGGTCCGGGTCCGGCCCCATTGTCGTAATGAGCACACCGCAATTTGTGTCGTGTGCTTTTGCCGCTGCGGGCCGTTTGCCATTCATTTAGCAAAAACAACAATTAAATGTTTTCGTAATGGCCATCATCGTTATGGTTGCCATTGCTGTCTTCCTGGCCCACAATTTACTTTTGTTTTTGGGTATGTTGTTGTTGTTATTACTGGTGCTGTTTGCTGCTGCTCTAGCTATGAAAATAATTGGTGTGCAAATATGTAGCTAAATTACAACATTTTGTATTTACTTTAGTTGGCCTGCTCAACAGACGACTCGACGAGCTGACAGACAACTGAAGTGTTCACCCAACCCATCCAAGGCTAACAAAACTAGTTGATGGCACAATTTAAGAAAATGTGCATTAAATATAAACATTTGATATATAATCGTGTAGAAATCTTTTAAGCTGCGGCTGCAGCGAATTATGATGGATACAAGTTCACTGTGTATGGTCTGCGCTCGTTTTTATAAACACTCACCAACCACTTACCGTACACACGCACACACACTCGCACAGACGAGTACACACTTGCAACATCCCCGTGCTCGACGAGCGCAATTTGGTTTATTTCCGGCGTAAAATAAACTTTCAAGGATAAGCAAACTTTTGCCTGCTGATGCTGCAGTTACCGCTGCATCCTTAAGCAAATTTCATGAAATAATATTTTAGTGGCGCCGTGGGCAATATGTGAAGTCATGATGCACACATCCGACTTCCCCATCTGACTCACTCATGCTATGCCATGCCACGCCACGCCCATCAACCCTGCACCGCATCCACATAATATTTTTGTGAATCCCTAGTATTTGTATGTATCCTTCGCTCAAAGCTGAATTTATGCAATCTCCACCTGTTTTTTTTTAGATGTTGTTCGAGCTCGTGTTCTATTAATAATAAAATATCTTTGCTGGCAATATTTTTGAAGCGTTGCTAAAATATTTGGGAAACCACTGAGTAGTTTAAGTAATTAAAGGCTGCAGTAAAAACTCATTTTTTTTCACGACCTGTGGAAAATGTTACGAGTGCTTTCCATTTTATGATTTAAAACAGTTTAAACTACCCTTCCCACAGCAATGTGGGTACGACAAGTACCATTAAGGTTAAGCTAAATAAATCATCAGCCAATTTTAAGTATTTGCTTAATTACGAATTATTTCATGCAATTTCATATACATATGAAATAATATATTCATATATATCATATATATTTAAATTAGTTCTCATTAATATTTGACATTCCATTATTTGGGTATTGTAAATACATTAGTAATACTTACCAGCTTAAATACATACATATATATGTTCATATATACATGAGCTTGTTTCACATAGCACCTCGAAATATTTGCTAGAGCATTGCTTCCACTTCAACTAGCACCATTCCAGTTTTGCACTTGTAGCATTCCATTTGCAAAATGTTTGGTTGCTGCGCCCCTTTCAGAGTTCCTGCATCCAGTTTTGACTGCTGCTCTCTGATATCTATGTGTAAATTCTTATAAAACGCAAATGCTGTGGATGTCGTCGTAGAACGCTACCCCTCATAGCAATTGGGTTGCCACCCATCCCCTCCATAGTCCTATTGAAACGTCTCTGCTAATGAAGTGTGATTGAAATTTTGTTAATTTTCTCAAGTGCTTGGCTTACCAACCACAACAAGTGTGTGTATGTCTATGTGTGTGTGTGTGAATGTGAGTATTTGTGGAATTTCGTATTTACATAATCTGAAAGATTTGCCATGCATTGCCAAAGAAGCTCTTAATTGAATGCTGAAATAATTTGTAAGAGCTCTGTAAAGTTTACGGCATCATTTTATCAATTGAAACGTCTAAAAATATCTCTAAAATTATGTGGGGTGACTTTTTGAACTAAATATATAAATTATCTATAGAAATATCCTGCAACATAAAGAGCTTACGTAAAGATCCTCATATTTTGTTTATTAAGGTTAAACTGTCGAGCAGGATGTATTGTGAAGCGAGTCTTCTCCAATTGAATACTTATATTAAGTTTTCTTTAAATCAAGGTTCTGGGAAGAAAACCTAACAAGTTTTTATTCCGGGTAAAATGCTTGACTTTAAATGATTAACCAAAATGTTATTATGTTCAACGCTGGACTTAAATCAGTATCGGCCTTGGGACGTTTGAGGCTGTCAGCTCTGCGAACCGTTTTCAGTCACAACACAGTTAGCTTTTCACATTCTTAGCAAATTCAATTTGACTCTGCTCTATTACACAATATCGCCCTGTGGCACAATTGCCTTCGGCCAGAGCTACTCTAATCGAATAAAATGCGTAAATAAAATTGTAGATATAAAGCACAGGCGGATGAACGACACAGAACAAAGTACGAAAGTGTGCAAAATACTCTAATATTTTCAACCATGTTAAATAAGTAAGCATGTTGTCAAGGAATAGCCGATGGCGGAAAAGAAATACTTTCTATTATATTTTTTCGCCCACTAAAGGTAAATAAAAAACAATTACAAGGGCCAAAATACGTTAAGAACTACAAAAAATGTATGTTGTGGCACAATAGACTCCGCAGGAAAACACAAGAAACGGAAATAAAGCAATTGTTGCTGTTGTAGTTGTTGTCACTGGTCGAGCTTTAGACCATGTCCTAACGTCTGAATTCAGTGCGGCTAACCAGCGGGAAAAGACAACTGTGTTCCGTTGAATTTGTTTTTTGTTTATTTTTTATTTTTACTATTTTGTTAGCCAGCTGCAGTTGACCAGACTTGAAATTTATAGGCAACGGAAAGAAGCGCAAATAAATTGACAATTGGAAATTTAATTTAAAACTCCTTACAGTACAATTGATTTAGAATTAGGGTTCCTTGAAAATTACGCTTATAAATGTACCACGGTGCCATTGTAATAACCTGGCCCACGCGTTCATAATAAATTGCAGTTGCATTAAGCCACTGCACACAACTGGCTCATAGACAGAACAGACCAAACCAGCCCAGACCAGACTCCAGCAGCACTGCGGAATCTGCAGTCATAGGATAGTTGTTGCAGCATTTTCATTGCCGCCAACGCGCTCAACAAACATGACCAAGTCATGATGTGCATGGTATGTGTGTGTGCCCGTGTGTGTGCCCGTGTGTGAATGCGAGTTGAATGCGGTACGGTGTGCGGCTGAAAGTCCTTGGAATGTGCCGCTAAGCAGCTACTGTTACTTTTGTGGAATGCTTAATTCATGTGTGCAAATGCGGTTCAAACGTTTATGATGTGGCTGCTGCTCTTCCTGCGGCTAATGTTGCCATCATCATCATTGTCGTCGTCGCTCTCATTGTTTGCCTCGCCGTCACGCGGCGTATGCGTAATGAGATTTTGTGCTTTCCCGGTGTTGTATGTGCTTTTGGGGCATGGGCGTTTGTGCAATAATTAGGTATTCCGGCTATGGAGTTTACGTTGACAGGCAAGATGAGCCCACTCAAATGGCCTCCCTCTCTCTCTCTCTCTCTGTCTGTTTGTCGCTTGCTTCATGCACCTTGATAAAATGAAAATGAAAATTGATTCAAATAGCTCAGCAGGACAGTCAATACACTGTTAATAATACAAAAAGATATCATCTTTTCCACTTATGTCCTTCCATTGCTATCTGCACATTCGGGCATCATGAAGTCGCTGGCATGTCCCGACAGCTGCGTAATAACTGTCAGCACTTATCCACAGTCCAATTGAAAATAAAGCTGAATGCTTTCAGCATTCAATTGGCTCAATGGTTTCCTACCTTATCCACTTAAACTTTTTAAATTGATTACCAATCAATTTTAAAAGAGTTTATACATTAGTCATCACTTTTCTGTTATCGATGATAGCACATTATCATTAACATTTAATCAGAAAGATATCTTGAAGTGTATAGATGTACTTACAGGGTATATCTTACTGATGCCTGCCTTCATACTTATTTTATATGCGATGTTCTCCGAAACTGACAGTCCATATATTCATAAAAAAAATCGCCTTGAATTTTATAAAACTTTTGGCGTCATATTTCTAAAACGGAAGGTTGCGTCTTTCATAAATTCAGGGGTTTATTTAGCTTTCCTTACTTATATTATTATTAAAAATTTTACATATACAAATATTTGATTTGACTTATAAACTTATAAAATTTAATTTGAAAAACATTCGAAACTACGGCGTTTCGAACCTTGGTTTAGTGGTTTCCACGTTGCATCTAAAGCATTTCTTCTTTTTAGAAGTACTCTGATACCGAAGTTATCATAGTATATTGGATTTATGCAATGTTCGCTAGGCTGTCTACCTGTCTGTATAAACGCATCACCCTTACATAAAGAGATATAATATTTGAAACACATAATGCCCGCGTAATACAATGTGTCAAATTTGTAGTGCTTAGTCCACTAATAGGCTTGGAAATCGATAAAATCGATAATAAGCAAATCGGTAAACCCATATATATCTCACAATTTTATGGCTACATGTACCAAATCTGTTTGATAGCTTGTTGGCGATGTCCTTCAAAGATCGGCTAATGCCACGCTAATCTCCGCTTCCTCTAGTGTCTCTGCCAATAAAATTTGTAAATGGATATGTGTTCCGAATTTTTTGAGTTAGAGCCATGGCCACTTTATATACTGTCAGTGTAAATTGTTATAACCATATTAAAAGCCTACATCTCCCTCATTGTAAGAGCTTACCAAACTTGGAAGAAAGATTACTAAGAACCTTGTTTAATATTTTTTCGACAATGTCCACGCCCTCAAATTTCTCAAAGGCATATATTTACCATAATTTAAAAGGCCCTACATCAGGCATCGGTATTTCTTGGCTACACCCACCATGCTCTGTAACACCTGTTATCGGATGGTTTGACTTATGAGTATCAGAGTATTGTGCAGTCGGTCTGCGGTCTGGAAAGTTGTATCTTGTTTATTTTTATTTGCATTACACCAATCATTTAATTTATACTGATTATATTTTAATGAAATTACCAAATTGCATTTGTGAAATTATTGCAATATTTATTATTATCTCAAATTTGCAATAAATGCAAATTAATACGCAAATATATACATAAACTTTAACTCATATGAACGCGTAAATTAGGTTTATTACTTTACATTGTTAGAGTGTTTAATATTCTAAAAGCAAAATATTACTATACATATTTATAACAAAGCATAGCTTTCTGCCAAATGTGTTTTGTGGCTGTTATTAAAAATATTTTTAAAATGAAAATCAATTTTGTGAGATAATTAGCTCGTTGGCCTTTTTGGTTTTACTTTTGTAAAGACCAATAAAATTCGATTGAAATGGGTTTTGCAATGGCCAGTTGCTTATTAACATTGTTTTGCTGAATTTAAAAAATTGATCACTTTTCAAAATGTGTTTTTGTGGCTGCTATAAAAAATTTTTATAAAAATAAAATCAATTCTGTTAGATAATTATCTTGCTGACCTTTTTGGTTGTGAAATTTTTTTGTTATATTGTAAAACAAAATAAATATCGATTGAAATGCGTTTTGCAACGGGCAGTTGCTTATGAACATTGTTTTGTGAAATTAAAATGTATCACTTATCCAAAAAAAAAAAATACAATTAAACGGCATTGATCCATAAATTGCATGAATTTGTCATGAGGTGTAAAAACGCATTCAAAAATATCAAAATCAAATTTGTTTCATAAATATGTTTATTTAATTTTCATAGCAATTTGATGGTTGTTGCACTAACGAAGTACCATTGTAGTCACATATATGTAAACCCACGCACGCACGTACACATACACACCCAGATACTCCCATACACACCAATACTCCCAAACACACACTCACTCACGGAAACTTACCTAGCCGCGATATTAATGATGATTTGTCAGCAAATTGCACATGCCTGCGCCGAACAATATGCAATATATGTAAATTTCGTGCGAAAATTTCATTTGGCAAATTCCGCAAATGCAATTACATAAAAAAAGCTTTCATTACAATGCGGAAAGTTAAAGTGCTCAATAACATCAAATATTCATAGCATGCAACATAAATTGTTCGCTCCATTTTTTCTGTTCAACAAGAAATAAGTGTGTTTTAAGCGCTAACGAAGCAATTGTGCTCCAAGCATAGCAATGAAATACCCAAACGTAGAACGGAACTTTGATGGAAATAGACTAATCCGATATACATTAAAGTATTTATAACAAAAAGATAGTATTAGATACATTTGTAAATAAAGTTAAGGTTACCGGTAAAGTATGGAGCTGCCTATCAAAATGTTCCAGATTTTGAATTGTACTTACAATGGCATATTGTTCATAACTGTGTATTATGCATAATTATATTTAATTATATTATAAGTCTATTCAATGAATAAAGTGAAGGCAGAGTATCTAACCTGTTTGTTTATATTACTTCATTTGTCATATGCCTGAAATTTTAAAGCATTTACTTAACATTGGAAGGTAAAATATATTGAACTTGTCTCAAATATAGTTTTTATGACTTCAATGTTGTTCAGGTTAATTGAAAAGTATCCGGATGCGGATGCCAAATATGGGTCGGATACCATGACCATCATCAGGTGCTTATGCATGAAATCACTGCAAAGTAGTCAGATTCTGTCTAGGCTATAGCAAATGGCGTTGTGTGATATATAGCAATATGATATAAATTCATATACCCTTTACGAATACGGCTTAATTAATATAATAAGCGGTTAATCTTACTCATGGATATAGAAATGTGAAATGTAACAAGCCTTTTCTTATTTACATTTTTTTCAAGTACTTGGGTTCTAAGATGACCACTTTACCATTGATTAATTATAGATTTGTTTTCGCCGTCTGCGTGCACATGAAAGTATGCCCCAATTTTTTGTTTTTGGTTGTGGTAAACTTAGCCAATGCAGCAACCAGATTTTTTACACTGATGAGTGCTTCTGCTTCCCACACAGTTGGAAAACATCGATAGGATGACCAAATTTCTCTGACACAAGAAAAATACCGGTTTGGGTAAAAGCAGTGCATGTCTGTCTGTAGCTTGATTTGTGTATCCTTGAACCATTTGTGTAATTGCGTAAGTACTAGACAATCAAAACGCGTCTAGGTTATTTTTTTAAGTTAAGTTACATCGAATTTATTTTCATTTGCGAAAATGATACCAGGTGGGTATTGGTAAGGCCAAAGATAAGAGACATTGAAAAGGTCGTGAGCCTTATTAGCCATCAAATCACGGCCATCACGGTAACATTATTTTACCGTGACAAAAGTGAAGAGTGAAGACCTAAACGGACAAGTGTTTTATTCTGGCTGGAGGAAGGTTTAAAAGTGCTTAAGGCAATTATTTATTGTATATCTGTTTCTAGCATTTTCTCTTAATTAATATCTAAGAAATTACACAATCGTATATTATATTCGTATATTAAGTATCGTTGTATTTTATTTAGTGTCTCTAGTGGGATGAATTTATAATTTCAACAGTTAATTGACTTTTAATTAAATAAAAATTGATTCAACATCGCGAAACCTCAAAAATGTATATAACTGCACTAAATGATTTTTTTTTTTAAATTATTTAGTTGATTTGATTTATTTTTGAGCAATACCCAGGGAATTTTGATTAGGTCAGATGCCTGAAAACTATCAAACGATATTAAAAACTAATTTTTGATGGACCTTCAAATTGGTGAGCACTTTATAGGAGATGCCTTTTCAGTGCGTTTGTAAACGCGTTTGTCAAATGAAAAAATCAAATTTTGAAAGCACTCTTTTAGGCAAAGTCAAAAAATTCACAATGAATTTATTGAAAATACTTGCTTGAAAATACTATATTTCATTAAAGCAGAGAAAGACTACTATATATATATATGTATATATGTATATATATATATATATATATATGAGGCAGCGGAATTTAGCGCTGCACTCGGCGAAAAGTCATTAAAAGATAAAATCGCAAAATCAATTAGCCAGAAACTTTAGCTGCCTGCCTCCCTGCCAGTTCTAGGTTAGATGCTAAGGGCTAAGGACAGAGCCTGGGCGCCGACCAGCCTGCCCATAAATTGCAACACTTTTATCGTCGTGCCCGGTTCGCCTGTTGTTGTCCTTGTGTCCGGGTGCCGCCTATTTCTGTTGCTGTGCTGTGCTGTGCTTCTTTTGCCGATTGCGCTGCACAGTTGCAGCTTCCGATTTCCGTTTCCGTTTTGCGGTGCTGCCTTGAAGCTGGCTCGGTGTTTGGTTTTTATTTGCCGCTCGCTCGGCTGCTTGCATAAGTGGGCAAAACTCAGTTTTTCGCCTTGGCTGGTATTTGGCAAACGCAGTTTTTCATTACTTTCAACTGGCCCACGGCCAAGTTGCTGCCCTGGCAAATGGCAAATAGCAAATGCATTTTGCGCCTCTGAGCTAACGGGCAGCATTCACAAATTTCACCCATCCACGATCCGAGAGTTCCGTTCGCTTGCTTATTTTCGCTGTCATTGGCCACGCCCTAAGCAAATGTACACTCGCACTTGTACAAGCTCCAATTTGAAATATGTTTAGGCAATTGAACCGAAAAAATTAAAATGATTTATGCAATATCATTAAATGGAAAACTTGAGCTCTTTAAATGAAAGAGTAAATGACGAATCTACTGTCAAGAATACTCTTATGCTTCAAAAATATTAACTACAACTTCAGCTTACACATAAATTTAATTACGATTTTGGTTTTTGTTAACTGATAAATGAAGGCTTATCTAATGGTTTATGGAAACTATAATTTATATATTTTATTGTTACACAGCAATTATAATTAAAACCTAATTTTGCAGATAGAAAATACTGATAGAGACAACTATGTTAATCCATAGTATTATTTATTTGTTTATGTTTAGTATTAAAAATTAATTAACTCGAAATTTACTTACTTTCATTTACACTACTATCATCATTTCGATCACCCTCAAATTAATGCAAAATTGTATTCGAATATTTATACCGTTTTTATTTTTAATGTATTTCCTTATTTTTACAATTTTTAAATTGCGTTTTGTATAGGTCTTTATTTAATTACTTACTTATATTTAAAGTTGATATTCAAAGTGCTATTGCAGTTATGGGGTTTATAATCGAATAAAATGCAGTTGAAATAATAATTTATGCAATATTTAATGCATCATTAAATAATCCATTAATTAACATGTAGCCATGCTTGCCTGCCTTTCTGTCCGCCTCTCAGTCCGTTCGTCATTTCGTCTGGCAGACTGTGTAAGTGTGTGTGTGTGGCTGTGCTTTCCATCTAATGTATGTACGTGCAAGGGCTTACATCGTAAAAAAAAATATTTACATAAATTGTATTATTTCATTTGAATGTGTACAACATATATATGAATTTAATATGTATTAAATTTAGTGGTTAGTGCGGATATTTCTGCGGTTGAGTGGCAGGATTGGAGAGGGGGAAGTGTTGCGGCTAAGCTTAATACGATTGGCCACACACATCGAAGCCATTATCTATGCTGTACACATTTCATGTTCAAGCTATACTCTCTATGTATGTAAGTAATTGTAGCTAGAATGTAATCAATTTTGAATTTAGCTGCCGCTTGTTGTTATCATCATTGAGAACATGGAGATTAGGCAGCAAATGAAAAATGGGGATACGCTGAACGGTCGGCCAGCTGCCGATGTGTAGAAATAGGTTTCCAAGAAATTCCTCAATCCTGAGCCGGATGAGAGTGTAACTGCAATGAGTGATTTAATGCGTTTAGAAAACAAGTGTGGAAGGTGTTTTCTGAGTTATGTTGTGTTTGTTGCGGCTGTGGTTGTGGCTTACCTCTCGCCGGCACTGGATCCCTTTGCGGCGTGCCCAATTCAATTTCCTTGTACTCTTGATATAAATCACCAATTTGAGCCGTGCAGCGTAACATGAGTCCTCCAGCGTGTCCGGCGCCCCCACCAGTACCAGAGCCAGAGCCTGTTCCAGTGCCCAATGCATTTGTCCGTTGCATATTAGCAACTCGGCCATGTGTGTTGACATTGCCATTTCCATTGGCATTGGTGGTGGCCGCCACAAAGTGCACCGATTGCAATTGCAATTTGATACTCAGCCTGGATGCTATTAGATTGTCAACCGTGCGAATGTATTGTGTTTCCTCTGTGGTCACCTGCGTAAGGAGGTAGTTGGTGTATGATTAGTTGAGAATTCTAAGCCAATTAAAAGCATTTAACTTTACTCCCCTTCTTATATCAACAGCCAACTAAGCAACTAACTACCATATGTATATGAAGCACATACATAAGCCTGAAAGTACGCTTTAAAATATTCATAGTCCTTTAGATATGTAGATATCTGTGTGTCTGAGTGTTTGCGTGCAGCTGAAACTGATTTTGCTTTCCGCTTCCGCTTGGCAAACTAAAAATATATTTGCCGAGTGCGAATGCCCGCAAAAGAAAAGTTTCTGTCCGATGTGTGTGGGTAACCCCATGCGAGCATATCCAACGAATATGAATGGCAATTTGTCGTCTGCGGGGGTTATTACAAGCATGTTGCACTTGCGGCAATGCCAGCCACTAGCAAGTCATGTGCCGACTTGAGTGGGTTAAAGGGGGGAGGCGAGCAAGGGAAAAGAGGCCCAGTTGCGACAACAGTGGCAACAAAAGTGCTGCAGCGAACGGCAAACATTCAACGGCAAACGGGCAACTGGCAACGGCTAACGGAATAACTTGCAACGATGCGTGGAAACGGATACTGAGAATGAACGGACATGGCATGTCATATTTTTGTTGTTGTTGTTCTTTTTTTATGTTGCCTCTGTTGGGTTTTAAAAACAGTTTTCAATGTTACACAGCAGCAGCAGCTTTACTGCGACAGAATCAACAGAAGCTGCAACAAGAGAAGCACTCATACGCCCTGTTGCCTGGTTTTTCGGCTCGGCAAATGTCCGACAGTTTGTTTGAGTGTCTGCTGTTCAAGGTTGTTCGCTTGAATGTTGTTCCTGTTGTTGGTGGAAGTGATGGTGGTTTGTGTTGCTCGCTGGTTGTTGGTTGTTAACGCTGCATGCAATGCAAACTATTTGCACTTTGCCTTTGAGTAACCGAGCCACTGCTGCTGCTACTGCTTCTGCTATTGCTACTGCTACTGCTACTGCAACAGCAACAGTGGCAACATTTTCCATGTGGCCATCCGTCTTTCAATCTCCCTGCGTGTCTCCCTGCCTCCCTGCCTGTCATACTGGTGGCATTGTGTGCATTTAAGAATTTCATTTCCGTCATGACAGCAACATCAACAGCGACAGAAAACTTCTTGGAAAATGCGCCTAAATCTGTTCGCCGTTTTCACTCATCGTCCCGCTCTCCTCCATCTTTTTCTGTCTCTACCTGTCTCGCTCTCTCTCTCTCTTGACGCTTTTCTAAGTCACGCTCAAATCGTTCTCAGGCATGTGCATGTGCATATGCATATTCATTTCGGCCTTTTACTCAGTTCTCCGCTTCATTTGCCAGAGATTTGCAGCTTGGTTGCTTGAATGGGACCCATCATTTCCGTTTGGCGCATCTTTACGCATGGGGCGAGAAGAAAAGCCGTTAACTGCATCATGCTCGGCTTTTAGTTGCAAATGGCCATTGTTGTCGATGCAGGAAGTGCAGGCGCCATTTTGCAAATGGTTGTGTTGTCATTTCCGTTTGCTGCATGTCCGTTTGTTTGTTGCTGCTCTTATTGCTGCTGCTACTGTTGTTGATTCAAATGACAATCTGAACCCTTCGCGAAACGCTGGCAATTTAAATACAATAAATACGCATTTCATTTCCACTTACAAACTCATTTGAGAGCCATTTACTTATGCATGTATTTTGCGCTGTTTAGTGCCCTAAAAAGGTGTAAGAAATTGCAGGTTGCTCGCCATCAATTTAGGTCAGCAGCAGCAATGTCGACTTTCAAACACCCTATTTGCAGCACACTAAGATATCTAACATAGAAGTTAAGGGACACTCACAATCTTGTGGTATATACCTGGTATCTTTTTACAAGGAGATCTGAATAGCTTTGTTGCTTTGGGCGTAGCCAATTCTCAAGCAGCTCGCACACCCACGACAAAACGAGGCAAAATCACTTTATTGTTGTTTGTGCTTTTGTTTGTTTCTTTGTGTTGTTCGCCCTTAACCCTTTTTACAATAACAATTCTGCTCACACACATACACACACAGCTCTACACACTCTACACACTGAACACAGACATTTATTATTCTTCTTGTGCGTTTTTTGGCTTAACTTTATATTTGAATTTTATTTTTATTTTCATGCTGGCAAAGGCGCAGCGACATAAAAAGCCATTTTTAGTTAACTCGCTTTACACTCGCTCTTTCTCCCCCTCTCTCTCCACCTTTCTCTTTCTCTCTCTTTCTTTCAGTGTATTGCGCTGGTGTCGCTCGCAAGCTTTTGTGAATTTAATGCCGCGTAATTTACGAGAAACTCTTAAGACGCCAAGCGCTTTAATTAAGCATGTGGCTGAGGCAGCGACCCAAAAGTGTAAATACCCTCATATTTCTTGTGATTTACCTTTATGGCATCGGAGCCCCCAACAGAGGGCCAAACAATACAGACAACTACCCGAAACTCTAACCACCAGTCACCAGCCCCTGCAACCTGCAACCTGCGAACCCAAAAAACACTCGGCTTGGCAATTAAATGAATGTTTGGCTTTGCTTACGTTGGCATTTAGCAGGCAAATTGTTTTTAAGCAAGATTCACATTGCTCGAATGGCCAACAAATTTTCTGTTGATTTTGCATGTTGTTTTTGTTTGTGTGGATTAATTCATTTTGATCACCTTCTATTAATATTGGCCTGTCCGCAAAACATGTTAATTTGCGTCAGCAAGGCTTATGCTAATTACGAGCAAAAAGGCTAAATAAAACACAACCCAAAGACAAAATATTGACACTCAAGGGACACTCAAAAATGCGTACTTGTCGAAATTTGCATTTGAAAATTGTGTTCACTTTCACTGCCAACTGTATCTACATCAAATGTGAGCAACAACTTCTTGTGACTACATACGTCTTAGTTTACACTTTGCTTGCACAATGCTCTCAAGTTGTGTTTCTTTAAGAAAATAACACACACAAATTGCATGGTTCTTTAACATGCTTTTTTTTTTATTGATTTCAGCTAGTATTTTTCAATTTTCTCAACATGTGCTGTCGATTCATTAATCACAGCCACTTAAAGCTGTTGCTCAGCTTTAATTATGTCTTTATGGCCCATATTGAGTAGTTCTACTTTTATGCCCCTGCACATTCCGCATTGTGTCTAAGTGATTTATCAAAAAATCGATTCCATTGTCGAATGCCACTTAGCTGGCCGCAAACTCAAAAAAAAAAAAAAAAAAAACTCTCGACAGCTCTAATCCCAACTAATTCCCATGATAACGAAAAAAAAAAAAGAATTTTCAGTTTTTTTTTCCATTAATATGAGAAAAACTTGATAACAAATTATGTGAGTCGTTACGTCGGCTGCCCCTTCCCTCTGCGTCTGGGCCAACATGTGTCTTGTTTGATTTCTTTTTTAATGCACACAGAACATAGTTCATCCCATAATTTCTAGACAATTTTGCTAAGATGTGTCATAAATATCATTACTTTTCTTAAAGAAAAAACTTTTTATTAGATTAAATATAATTCAATAATATGCAAAATAGTAAGTATTTACACATTTCTTAAATCTTTTGAGAGCCATGCCAGTTATGAGGTAAGGTTGCCACCACGTATGGTTTAATATAAAGATAGCTTTTAAGAGTAATGATTTTGGAAACTTATCAATCAACCATTGAGTGCAGACAGAAGTTGTCTATATTTTGACTGACTATTTGCTCATATCTCAACACATGTTGTTCGATATTGGCTTTAATCTGACACAACTTATTTATGTGTCGATGGATTGCAATAAGAGATGCCTCGGGCTTGCCATTTAAAGAGCTAGCAGCGAGATCATAATTCAATATCAGAAAAGCATCTACTCTGCAGGCATATGAAACTAAATTGCATGGCCAATGCCAGCAGAATGACTGGAATATCATGTTGTTTGTGCTGTTGTTGGCTGTCTACGCCAACATAAACACAGCAGACATAAAATTTTATATGGCACGCTGTGGCAGACAGACGGACAGTTAACCTCCAAACTCTCTATGCCATATACACACACACACACACACACTTACACATACTAGCAGCGCACTTTTGTCTCGGTTTTTGTCATTAGTTGGTTGACTGAAAGTGGAAGGAAGCAAGCGGCATCTAGATAAAGTGTTCAACGGCCTGCATGTGAACGTGTGCGTGTGTTCTATGCCGTTGTGTGTCGTTGTGTGTGTGTGTCTGCCCCGAAAAGTAGACAACAGCTAGCGACAGATACAAAACGGCAGGATAAGACGCACAAATGTATAGGGTGACAGAGATAGAGAGACAGAGACAGCGAGCAGCAGATCGGGAAGGATGCGAGCTGCCAGAGCACGTTATGTCTGATGATGTGGGTAGACATAATATAAAAATTTATGAAGCGTTTAATAAGTTTTCTTTTGCCTGGTAGCAGCACTGGGTCGTAGAACAGACAATAGTGTCCACACGAAGACAAACGACAGTCGACAATCGAATGCTCTCTGTGATTCTTATGGGCGTGTCAGTTGAAAAGTGTTGTCTCGTAAATTCATTTGGAGCCAGCATCGGGCTCAGCGGACAACTTGTCCGGCTCTGGTTTTTGGGGCAATTTCTGTGCACAAGTTGAGCGTAATTTATTTTATGTCGTGGCTATGATTAATAACAGCAATGCTACAAAGAAAAAAAAAAGGTTAGACATCCCTGCGGTCAAAACAGGATACAAAAATGAAAACCATTTGCTTTTTAAAAACGATGACCCCGCCCTGGTCCAACCCGATCCGACCCTAGCTGGCATTTCATTCTTGATTTATGCAACTGATTAGCGCCCAGTCGCAAAATTGATGCAAATATGAAAATGCCGCCAAATGACTAATGATCCTGGTCCTCTCTTCAGGCTGTATGCGTATGCATATGACTGTGTCTCTGTGCTTGACTCTGCGACCCAAGTGACTTATTTGTTGCCTTTTCTATTTTCCATTTCGCATTTGGCATTTGGCATTTTCCATTTGATATTTCCATTTTATGTTGCCTTCTTGCGTAATGATAAATGACAAGGGCAAATCGCACAATCAAATCAAAGCACGCAACCCTTTTCGGCGTTTGTTGATTTAACTCTGCGTGTTCAGGTCTCACCTTTTTTTGGTTTGAGAGAAAAATTTTAATTAAGTACGGGTCTCATTCGACTAACATCATATTCATAAATGAACGACAAATTTGACAGAGATAACACCCCTGCCTCTCACATGTGCACCACATGAGTTTAAGGGACTTTTCTAATTATACAGGATTTACCATCCAATTTACCAAGTCAAAGCTGTTTAATTAGGCGCTGCCACAAACTCTGTAAAGTAATGCAAATAATTCATTGCTATACTAACACAACACACAAGTCAGCATTGTTGTATTTTGGCCAACTCGTGAGGCGACTGCGCGCAGCAATTAAAACAAAAGGAGCTACAGGGAGCATCCAGTTACACTTACCGGCATCTGGTTGATGGTAAAGCGTAGCTCAGCACGTGGTCTTGACGGCAATGTACTGCAATTCGCTCGGAGCACATCGCCTGGCTCGTAACGGGTCTGCTCTGTAAATAGATGGGGTCGTTTCTCTGGAAATTCTGCAATAGATTAAAAAAGCAGAATAGCTTATTAGGCAACCCTTCATTTTGGCTCATGTCAATTGCTGGTAAATAAAGTGAAAGATTTACCGAATTAATTGTGTACTATTCAAATTTCATATTCTCAGTTTATCAAGTTGGTTGCTGACTCAGTAAGTGTATTAGGCTAACATGTGAAGCAGATATACTTAAGATTTCCTATTATGTGATTCAAGTTGAATAATGTATTTTGGGAGTGTGTATTGGTTTCGTATATTAAATAATGCTTTATGCAGATCAATCAAAATATTTGCAACTATTTTTAAGATTAATGCTTTGAATTGTTTAATGAATGTTCCACAGCTAAAGTTATTAATTAAGTTCGATTAAGTTCGATTGCTTGATTCTAGTTTTAAATTCACAAGCTAATCAACAAGTTTTCTTTTGTTTCTTTTTTTTCAGTGGACACAGAGTATTGGTAAGTCGGCAGAGTCGAGCAGCAACGTATTAAGTTTTATTCTATGTTGCGAAAATGAACTTCTAATAACTGGAGACAGTCGCCATGGCATTAAAGTTTCTCTATGAAATACATCTATCCTTTGTAAATATAGCATTTGCGCAGGTCCTTAAAATTGCAGCAGCTTGTATAAAAGGATACGGAGGGGAGTTGAGAGCGCGGCCAGCCTGCATGTTAAGTGCCGACAACGGTTAGGCGCTTGATCCTGATGAGGCTGCCATTGTTGCAGGCAGCTTGTGGACGTGGCTTGGACTGACATTATTATTATACGGTACTCACCCACAACTTGCATTTGCGCATAAGCGGTGGCTGTCGAGTAGAGTGGAGCATCAGCTGTCACTTCGCAGCTGAAATTGCCAGATAGTCCAAAGCTGACATTGCGTATGACCACCAGGGTGGCATTCGAGCTGCTTTCCTGCAAGTACATATATCAGTGATTAAGTGTAATAATCAAAAAAAAAAAAAAAAAAAAGGAATAAATAAATAAATAAAAAAGGACACTCGACTTACGTCCACTTTAATGCCGGGATACTGAAAGACCTTCGTGTGTGGATACTCGCCGGGAGTGAAGCGATAAAACTCCAACTGGCCTCGATAGAACTTAATCGAATAGAGTGGTGCACCATCCAACTGATACTCGCACCGAAGCGCCACCGACTGGCCACGTCGTACCGCCGGCGGCACCACGAGTAGGTTGACATTGCGCAGCGTTGCCTGAGCGGCATCTGAAAGTGTAGGAGATGATTGTAAAGCTATATGAGATTTATTTAAAATGATGCCGAGAGTATGCCATGAAAGCTAGGCGACAGGTAGTCGGCCCGCAGTCATCCCATCAAATTTAAAGCCCACAAATTGCCAACAGTTGCAACACATGCATTGCATTCGCCGACTCCTTCAACATTATGTGGGCATGGGTATGCTCTACGTGACGAAATTTGCATACAAAGTCAGGCGCAGGGATCGTAAAACAATATTGATACGCCGTACGATGTCCGTGGAAGGACCAATGGCATCATCCATATCAACCACAACATCGTCATCGTTTCGATTTTTATAGGCATTGGGACACATAAAGTGCTGGGCTTAAAATTTGCTGCGATTCACGAACGGTTGCTGTGCAACGTGACTGGAACTGCAACATGCAGATGCCTCGTGGCATGCAGTTTGGCGTTGCACTTAAAGTCAAACAAGCGGCTTAAAGTGCTACATTCTAGCCAACTGGCACCAACAGCAGCAACTCCACCAGGAACACCAATCGATGATGATGTCGACTGGCATGCATTGCCAACTAGACTGACTACATCAAAAAGCAATTTTCCATTTGTTGTTCAATTTTTTTTTTACTCACACACACAAACACACACACATGCATATGCATGCATATAAGATTGTGTGTAAAGTGTGTTTGGCTTTTCATAAACTCGCAAATCGCTTAAGCCGCCTTACGAGAAGTTGTAAACCTCTTTGCCTGTTTTTCCTCTCCTTCTATTATTGTGTGTTTTTTTCCTTTGCAGCTTTTTCTTTCTTTATTTGTCTTGTCATCGCTTCACCCTTTGCCTACTGTCACCAGGCACTTCTACTTTGCGTTTAGGCGACTTATACACTTACTGAGGCTATTACAAATTTGTTGCGAATGGCTAGCAAAAAGTCCCTAAATACTCTTGCGTATGTATCTTAAACATAAAACTAAGTATTCCGGATTACCCGAACTAGGTGAAGATGAAGTTGTCTAGGTGATGGCTAAAAATAAAATTTAACTATCATTTGGTAATAAAAAATTTGGTATTAACTATAATAAATTAAATAAACTTTATTAAGCCAATCTTCATCTACTTCTTATAGCTTTGAGAGGGTTTAGAGAGTTTGTTGTGCACCATTTTGTGATGTTTTGAACTCTCCAACATTCATTGCAATATTGTACATATATGCATAATTAGGTAGGGTATTTGAATTTCAACTTAATCTTTTGTCTAGTTGTTGTTTTTTTTTTGCATCTCTACTTTTTTTGTCTAACTGGAATCTTGATAGCATCGCAATAGCATCCGAGTGTTGCCCGGCTCCAGTGACTGGTTCAATTTTGTCCCAGCCTTGGCAATCCGCGAACGCCCCGACCCCGAACCTACGCAATTTTGGCCTAGGCTGTGCGCAATATCCGTTAGATTGCGTCTGGTGCTGCTGCTGCTTGTTGTGCCACATCCTGCGTCATCCTCGTGGACAATGTTCGCATGGCTGACATTATTTTGCTTTTTGTAACGCTTGGCAGTCGTTTCGTTTCGTTTCTTCTGTGCTCCTTGTGCCTATTTGGCTTTGGAAATTAGTTCGAGCTTAGCTTTATGGCCATGCAGTTTTGTAAGTGAACATCACGTGGCTTTAGCAGATGCCAATGGTACCGAGGCAAGCCAAGGCAAATCTAAGCAGTGTGATGATGAAGTTTTTTTTATGTGCCAGCACAGTTAATCTCTCTCAGCGTGAATAGAAAGCAGTAAATGTTACATAACATTGACAGTTGCTGCCTTGATGGGTTGTCATCGTGATTTGCGACATACACATCCACATCGATACATATGCATGGGTGAGTGTATAAAACTAGTTGGCTTTATTTAGTCGCATTACGGCGATTTACGCAGATAGTTTTTTTAGAGAGAGGCAAACTGAAATATTTACAGCTGTGATAATAAAACGTTTATTGACTGCACAATGCAATATATCATGCATTCAATATTATGACAATATCCACTGCTCACATGCCACAAACCGTTCAACAGCCAAGACACATACAAACACACATGTGTACATACTTTCAGGCACATAAACTTTTGTTGCCAAGCTCACAGATTTAGTTACAAATATGTGCCGGAGAAGGTACAAACATAGTTGCGGGCACAGCTCGTTGAAAAGGGTATGAAGGGTATGCAAGAGCAGCTATTGAGGAGACAACAGCCAGGCGAACTTTTGCACCTACATACAAGCGGCCACTCAATGTACCAAGTGCAAACCGTGTGATGAACTCACTTGTGATAATTTATGAGTAATATTTTTTTTTATCATGGAGCTGTAAGCAGAGAACGAGATAGCGAGAGACATGGGGCGAGAGGGAGAGGTAGAGGTAGACGGTGGCAGACAGAGGCAAGAGTATCCTTGCATAGATGCTGTGCTGCTACAGAACTAATTTAACTTATTGTCTGCCCCAAAGCTCGTGTCCCGCCTGCTGCTCCCTTGGCAGACAGAAGTAAAACTCTTGCTCATTGTGCACTCCTCCTTGGGGAAGCTTTGAGAGGCGCGAGCTAGCTGCTTATCCAGTTGCGGCTTTCGGGGCCATGATGTGTAATATTCAAAAAAAAAACATTGCTTGCATTTCTTGTAGCGAGCCTGTGGGAGAGCTGAGCGCCAAGTTTGCGGCTAAAAATTTAATCTTATTTTTAATATATTGTTCTTAAAGCATTGCTCTCACAACTTTTACAGTTTTCTCATTGTTCTCTCCAAATTGCTGTCAATTAGTTTATCGTTTGGCTGCACAGAAAATCCAATAACTGGCTAACTTTTAATTTTCAGCTAACCATAACAAATGTTCACACATGAATTCTTCACGTAGTTACGCGTGACTAACAATAAACAAAATGCACAAAATTAAATTGTTCGCTCGCACACACACACACACACACACACACACACACAGTAGACACATACACACATACCTACGCGGAGCTCACTTTGGCTAACGGCTGTAATTAATTTTGACAGTATTCTGCGATAATTAACACAACACAAATTGCAAAAATAACCAACAACTCTGTTACGCCCCTCTCATTGCAAAGAATGAGTTTCAATTATTTAGCATAATGCATAAGCATCGTAAAAATTATGTGAATTTACATATCAACTGTGAATGAGCAGTGCCAGCAAAATGTTTGCATAATTTGCGAGCAGCAAAATTTGAGTTGAATTGTCATTAAAAGTCGCATGCTGGCATTGCGAAAGGGCGAAGTACGCCAGGACATAGGATGGGACACGGTACTTTCGACAAATTGGCACTGTTACAATTTTGAAAAGTTGCTGACACATTGCGACTGACCACTGCACACAGAAAGAGACAGAGAGAGAGATAGAGAGAGAGAGAGGGATGTGATGACTAGAGAGAGATAGCGAGATATAATTATGTGTTGAATTTGGAATTGAAATGTTAAAAAGTTTTTATACGCTCTGAGAACTTGACCACCCAACTAATATTTTTGGTCAACATTTATGGCTAATGCCAACTGGCTGAGTGCCGCTGTGTCTGCTGTGTGTGCGTTTGCGTTTGGGCTTATATACTGGATAGTTTTTACGTTGTTTTAATATACTCAAATTTATTCTGCAAAGTTGGGTTCCATTCTAAGCAGTTTATGGTTTCGAAATGTGTTTGACAGTATTAACCATAACCATGATTATATCTTCGGAAAAAAATACCATTTCAGACTAAATAGTTTCTTTTGTTGGACAGCATTCATTTCATTTATGTGTGTATTAACACTTTTATGCGCTTATAAAAATTTGGTAATTTTATTATTTTATCAAGAGTATATAACAATTATGAAAAATAAAAAACTATTTAATAATAGATGTATACATTTATTTTACTATAGATTTTTATTAATATTTGCATTTCATGAATACTATATACTTTTATTTTCACATGTAAAAAATTGGATTGTTTGATTTCGTTTTCAATCTGTGCCTTTTGGAAAATTCATATATTTATTCTTTTATCTATCGTAGCTGGGTTTTTATTGAAGTCACGTGAATGCTGGCATTTTAACATTTGTCAAACAGTCATCATATTGTTTGTCAAAGCATGAACATCAGTAACAGCTGCATCTGTGCCACGTCCTCTTTTCCCATCCACATAAGAGAGCGAAGGTGTGCACGTGTGTGTGTGTGTGTGTGTGTGCGTTTGTGTGTCAATAAGCGTAAACAAGAATGAATATTGTGTGTGATGTTGCTGTGGTTGTCACTGCTGTTTGCTACATGAGGTAGGCTGATTTTTATTATTCAGTTCAATTCGATAAAAGAATTGAGCTTCTTTATAATAAATCCTTTGGCAGTTTTTTAATATTTGCTGTCAGCTTTATTTACCGTAGTTTTATCAGTATTCATCTTTCGACTTCTCAATAACGTGCTATTTCATTTATGTTCTCTTTGGACTCGAAAACATGCATTTAATTTTAATTCCATGGCCAGCAAAAGAATTGCATAATGCTTTTGCATTAAAGAGCTTGTGCTTGGGCTATATGAATATATTACCATTATTTTCTTTTCTGTTTGACTTTTCAAAAGCAATAAATTAGATTAATTCGGTGGTTTTGATATTCAAAAAAGCATCAGAATAGATAGATTGATAGATAGATAGATAGATTGTTGCTGATTGTTGTTGTTCATAAAAATTGGCCGAAAAGGTTAAAATCGACCACCAATATAATTTATAATTAATTGTTGCGAGTTTATTTACGGCCAACTCATTTCGCGTATGTTGTATGATTAATCTTTTTTTTTTTTTCAAGCGTACGTATGTACGTATATGAGATATCGTTGAATCCATCGAGCTGTGCTCTTAAATAAATTTCAACAAAATTTACGTAATTAATGCGCCAAGCTGAGCAAAAAGTATTCTATATAAATCATTTTCGTTGCGTTCTTGTGTATGTGTGTGTATATGTATACATATCTGTGCGCATTTGCGGTCAGCCTCATGTTGCACGCACAATCACTCGCCATTCGTTGCTTATCGACTGGCGCCATTGATTGCAGTTCATTAAGCACGTTCAGGCAGTCAGACAGGTTGGCAGGCCGGACCGTCAGTCAGTCAGACACGCTCACGCACATTCCTCTCCAATGGTTACTTTTACCGTACACCTGCTGCTGGGGCTGGGACTGGGACTCATTAGCTGCGTATTTGCCGCCCACAGCTGGCACTCGCTTAAGGGGACGCTTGACCCTTTTGGGATACTTTAACGCGTCTGCTTTGCTTTAACAGTGTGTTGCGCATATATTTTCTTAATTTTGCCACTTGGTTTTCACCAGGCTATCCACACTGCTCATCCTTGTCGGCCACTTGGTGTTGGCGCTAGTCATTACAGTTGATTGCTTATTCATGCGTTCATTCATTTATTCATATGCCTGCAACTACTTTGTGAGAGCGTTATCAGTACGAAGGCTGTCTTCGACAGCTTTGTCGATTAGTTTAACATTGCGTATACGTAACGCCAAATAGTATGGGGTAGAAAATCTGTCTATTGCTGCGGCTGTTGCTGCTGGCGGAAATTAATTGCGGCCGCGTTGTGTTTCGTTGTGTTTATATTTTAAATTAATTGTAAATATTTATTTATCTTGATTAGCTGCGTGGCCGAGCGGTGGCTTGCTGGGTTTTGCTGCTCGGTTGAGTGGCTGATTGAGCTTAACTAAATTGATTTCAGTTTATTTTAGCATAGCACAGCGATTTCGCCTTTGGTTTGCTTTGCAAATCGATAACAAAGTCTTGGCTTTAAAAATGGCTGCGCTGCCAGCGGCGGCAAGATTTCAATTGTTGGTTTGGCCATTATTCTTGGCACTCTATCTGCTCTGGCTGCTGTGGTTCGCAACCGAATTCGATTCTCTGTCTTCTCTCTTCGCATTGTGGTGCTCTATAATTGATTGCAGCATCCATTTCCAAACGAAATAATCAAACAACTTTTACACATACCGAGCACGTATATAAATATTGCCTGATTTGGCATGTTCGTTTTTCATTGCACACTTTCGTGTGCTGAAGTTAATTTCAGTTTTAAGTGGCAAGAAGCACAAACCGCAACAGCAATAGCAAAAAAAAAAGCCACCAGCTACTACAGCTGCAAAATCAAGCAAAATTATTGAAAGTAGCAAAGCAAATGGTGAGAACAACACCACACCACACCACACCACACACTCACACACAGACACACACACATACACACACACACAGAAATGAAAAACACGAGTCAATTTGTATTATTGCTGCCTCAGCTATGCAACCATCACCTCCTTGCCTTCTCACGGTCTCCTTGCCGTTATTGTAGTGTTCTCTGCCATTTAATCTTCTTCTATTTCTTGGCAATACTTTCAAATGTTTTTCCCCTCACATGTATAGCCAGTTAGCAATACCCTGCTTATATGCTTATATGTACAGCACGAGTTGCAACAGATAATATATTTTGAAGAAAATTTGATTTGAATATGTAAGTGGGTTATTTTTAATTTATAATATTCTTAATTTGAGAAATATATTTTTTGATTTTTTTTTTTTTCCATTGATTAAGCAATGAAAATAAAAAATTTGACAAAACAAATGGCAAAAAATAAATTAAAAATAACAATGCGACATAAGAAATGCTTTATTGTGTTATTTCTTTTTAAAGGGTATTATGTTGTTGTTCATTATAAAATCCTGTTTTTGCTTTCTTGCCGTGGCATTTGAGACTTGGTCTAAAAACCACAACCAGACAAGCGTTTTGGGTATGTCGCTTGTGAAAGCGTTCTTTTCATGTCAGTCGTACATAAATACATATACACTGCATGTATATATAGCGTCCTTTTTTACTATTAAAGCCCCACACAAATCTGCACAAAAATGCACGGAAATTCATCTTGATTTCTGCTGCGAGATTTATTTTTTTTTTTTTTTGTTTTCGTTAGCTATTGCAGGACTAATGCTACAACTATTTTTTTTTATTTTCTTGCGTTGCTCTTACGTTGTTTTATTTTCATTTCTTCCCGATTTCTATATCACTTGACTGTGTGGCTGTGGAAATGTTTGGGTGTTTTGTGCGGTGCACTAAATCAGAGACACTTAAGCGAATTTTGCTAAAAGTCACTTACGGCCTTTGGCCATAGCTCATCGGTTGACTTTTTGGTTGTTAGTTGGCTGCCTTAGCTCGTACTTACCACAAAAGATGCACAGGAGCAGAAGCCAGTGCAGGATGCTGGCTGCAACGTTGCTGTTTCTGTGCCTGGAGCAGTGACACCTACGCGCGATTTTTACCACTACTCCTGTCGCTGTCATCGTCATCGCTGTTGTTGTCGCTGTTGCCGATGTTGTTGTTGTTGTTGTTTTTGTTCTCGTTCTTGTTGTCGTCGCAATGTCTGCTGATGTTGATGGCAACATGTTGGCCGCATTGCTGCCGCTGCTCTGGTAGTGACTTTGCATTTCCGTGTTGTTGCCACTAATGTTGGGGCGTTGCTTTGACCTGATGCGATGCCCGAGCTCACACTTACAGCCAACAGTGGCATGAGTGAGTAACGTGGGGAGCAGTGTGAGTGATGTGGATAGCGTTGATAGCGTCTGCCACATTGTCAGCGTGTCGCGCTGTTTGGACACTTTGCGAGCGTTTGCCACTGGCCCACTTGCTGCGCACTCGACGTTTGACATTAATAAAGTGTGAAATTAATGGAACTGCGGAGTTGTGCAGCGGGTTGAGCAGCTGACGAGCGAGTTAATTAATTTGGCGCACTCTTTGCCAGATTTAGCTTAATTTGGCGCGTTGCTGTCACTGGGAGTCTGGTGTCAGGAGTCTGGTCTCTAATCTGCATTGGGGGCCATTATTATAAATCATTGGCTACATATGTAGTTTTTGGCAGGGTTCATTCATTACGACAACGCTTAAACTCTTATCTTGTTTATTAATGCTTATAAGAGAGAAGTCTCTTCTCATTTTTCATCTTTTGTTAATATTTGTAGTTCCATGTAATTATTATTGTAATATATATATTTACGTATAATATATCCGTTAGATTGGCTCTCAAAATGTTTAAATTTGCATTCTTTGAGTATTTATTTTTGCTTTTTTCACTTAAGGTATTTCATTTAATTAATAATTATTTATTTTATCTGATATATGTTTGTCGATTTTTCAGCACGTTTGTATTTTGATTTATTGTTTACGTATTTTCAGTTTTGATGTCAGGTGCACGCACGACTGCATTTTGTATTACACCGTTCCTCGTATCCGCAAACGTGTATTCGTCCCTCTGCTTTGTTTATCTGATATTAATACGTCATTCTGCTTTGTCGCTGCCGCTGTGTGAAGTCACAACGAATGCGTCACACAACCGAGAGAGACACAAACGTAGCCGACAGAGATACGAATGCGACTAAACACACACGAAGTGGTTGAGGGTATGTTGTTGTTGCCATCGCCGCTTAGCAACAATTTTGAAATGTTGCTGCTGCTTGGGGGCATGTTGCCAAGTGTTGAGTGGAAATTGTCTCTTGTTGCTTGCTTGGTTTTACCGCTGTATCGACTGCTTTTCCGCGAAAATATTTGTCCGTTGACATTTATAGCCGATTTTACTGTTGCCTCTAATTGTTTCATGTGGCAGACACACTTGTCCACACTCACACACACACACACACATACAAACTCACTCTGGTGAGCGAACAATGTTTCCTAATGGTCTGCCCTGCAATTAGCTGGAAAGAGACAGAAGATAATGTTTCAATTAGTTGTTGACAAAGCAGCGCAGACCAGAAAGAAAAAAATATTAATTTTATTGCATGCCGTTAAACGCAGCAAAGTTCTAAATAGTTAATTTATGACCAGGCAAGTGCACCACCCTCCTCTCTAAACTCCCCCACACCCCGTGAGTCAAATAATTGCAGCAGGGGCAATCACGTGCCACCGTTTCGCGCTTGATTTATGGGCCTCCATGGGGCACTCTGATAAGCATTTGCTTTGACCTTTCGGCGGTCAATCGCTTTTTGCTCCATTCAGCTGCTCAGACCTACATATGCATCTTAAACGTATACATATATGTGTGTGTCTAGCTAATTGGCCAACAATCATACGATATTTGCTTGAGCCCAAAGGCAGATACCCCAATTGATGCTGCCAATGGATTTTGGAATATACTCGTTTCATTATTTATGGCATCCCGCGACTGCTTAATTATGCGCTTCAATTCCGGACATGCACATTTCCAAATCCTTTAAGCTCTTCATCTACCACCACTGCCTGTTGGCGCACCCCGGTTCCACAAATTGTTATTGTCGTCAACTCGTTGCCTGCCACCAAATAGGTTTCGAATTTGCTGCTATGCACGCACAATTACGATTGACAAAAGATTAACTGTTTATCAAATGGAGATAGGGTATGCTTAACGCTTAACGCTTAAAAAATAACGCTTTATAGCAAATAAAACTAAATTTTCTTCGACTTTTTTAAATCCTTCTCTCTGTTTTGTTAGTTTCAAATTTGATTTTGAGCACTGCATATGTACTTCAAAATATTATGTCTTCAAGTCATTGAATTATTTAAGCGGAAAACTTTTAATGCTAACAAAATTTAGCCGTTAAAGAAAACTATTTTTTTATTACTACAGATTGTAATTATGTGTTAAAATAAAACTGCAATTTTCCTGATATTAACACAGAAGAATTTAATGCAATTTTCTTATTACAGGATAAAAAGAGCATTCTGTAATAATAGAAGAAAATAATAATTATGTTATCGCTATTTTGTTTCAACTTTTTAATAGAGTATACCATAGCTGACGCTGTAAACTATCCAGTCTTTGTGTACTTGGCTTATCAATTTGGTAATTGTTGTAGTTCTGCTCATTGCTGCAGCAACAGCAGCTGCAGAGATTCGCATTATGCCTCGTAATAGGCCGAAGTCTGGCTAGTCCGCGATTGACTACTGCATTGCGAGTCGTGCAATAAAACCAGAAATCACTTCCGCCAACTGTCAAAGGGTTGGGGGATGCTGAAGAGAGGAGGGGGTTGAGAATTCGACATATCAGCTGCACTTCACACATCGTTTCCTACGCTCAACATTTATTATGCCATTTGTGTGGGACCAAATTGTCACAATTACTCGACAATGACTGTGGGCGACGGTGCGCGGGGTGTGTGGGCAGCTATATTTAGCTCCGGGTGCTCCCTTCGTCGGATCCGCTCCTGTTCTCAGTTGTCTCCCATTGTCATTCACAGGCCGACACACAGCTTCATTTATTACATTTTGTTATTGTGCTCCCCGTCTTTTTTATTCGAAACTTTGTTTCAAATCGTTTGTATTGTTGCATTTATTAATTTGTTTGTCATATTTTTACGTTTGTTTATTGATTAAATCGGGCATCCTCGGGCGGGGGCAGTGTCTGCTGGCAGCAGCTGCTGCTGCCTCTGGTTGTGCGGTTGAATCGCATTGCCTCTGTGAACATGTGTTTGCAGTAGCCACGTTATTATTGCTTCTCCCCGATATTACTTTTACTGTCTGCATGGGTTGGTTCCTTAATATGGATACAGTTGCTCTTGTCTGGCGTTTTTAATAAAACATTGTTTTTATAATTGTTGCTGCTCCTTCTCTCTATTACATCTGATTTATTTATACCTTTGTTCGCATAGACAATCAGTCAGTCCCATTTCCTGCTCGTTTCCCACCTCTTCCTCCCAACTCCCTCGTTTTTGTTTGTACAAATTATTATGAAAGACTATTTTGTCAGTCGCATTTTTCATACATTTTTCTCCTTTTTTTTTATATATTTTTTTTTATTTTTTTTTATTGTGTTTGTGCTATTGTTGTTTTGGTTGTTTTTGTGGGCGTTTGGCTTTGCTTTCTGAATTTCATAATTAATTATCTTTGACATATTTACCAGGGCTATAGATTTTTTGCCAGAGGCGAACTTGTTCCATAGCTTGATTGATTTTCAATAATATCTAGTCATCAATCATTTATGCGGTGAGTTTAACGGAATTATATATTTAAAGAAAATGAATTCGAATTGTTGGCATATTTTTTTGCACCTATGTTTGAAGTTTGTTTTTACATATCAATAAAGAGATGAATTACTCATTTGCTAGTTTAGGGTGCTGGACCAAATGCCCTACAACTCTACACTCTTTAGCCATCAAAAATTATATTTCTATCTTTCATTTTTGAGATATATATTTCCAAAGGGAAACTATGAATCTAGTTATTTGATTTAAGTTATTCGTTATTTGATATAAGTTACTCAATTAAACACCTCGTCAATCATGACTAGATATGCATAACAGGTGCGGCTTTGTAAGTACATAAGTTTATGTATTTACATGGATTTGGTTTTTGAATAAACATATGTGGTTGTAAAATACATTTAATTTAATCTGGCCTCAAAACAAGTAAATGTGATTCTTGATATGATTGCCGCTGGGATTGAAGCACGGGTACATTTAGAAACGTGGACAGATGTTCAAAGCAATGACAAAAATAATAATAATGTATAAATATAAAGTACACACTTACACAACACTTTACATGTTTTTATTTACATTGTTGTTGCATAATGCTAGTGCTATTTTAAATAAACATTTGCATTATTTAACCAAATTTATTGTTCTGCAATTGTCCCCAGGGTATTTTCCTGTTAATTATCATCATGTGGTGTTCGCCTACTTTGTTTTTGCACCTCAGCCCCCCGAGCACATCCTAATATATATATATATATATATACATGTGTATATACATCTATGCTACTTGTCATTCATTTGGAGTCGTTGTCAGTGAAAACATTTGTATTGTAATTGCCATCGCACCCCGTCCATGGTCCACAGCCATGATGCTTTCAGCGCATGTCTTGTCTGTAACATATTTGGCCAAAAACAAATGCCTTTTATGCGAGTGCAGTGCCAGATACAATAAAACAGGCCAAGTCAACAAATGGCAATTAGTCGGCTCGGCTGAACTCGTGTCGGGTTGTGTTGAGTCGAGTCAAGTTCTTGGGTTCTGTTGAGTCAAGTTGGAACAGGCTCCAGTTGGGGCACATAAAAGCTGCTTAGAGTCTTGTGTTTCTGGCTTTTAATTAAAAGCAGATTAGCATTGCGCGTGTAATGTATTTGGTTGGATGGTTGGGTGGGTTGCCAAACCCAAAAAAAGACAGGTCCATAAACAAATTATTACCAAGCTTTGTTCTGAAGACATTGACAGTGACAGTTGCTATAGCGGAATGGGTGGAGTTAACTGGCTCAGACAGTTGCCACAATGAAGGCAACGCCTTTTTAAGTGGTCCGCACGCCGCCGTGCTTGTTCTGCACTTAAGTCGTTTGTTGTCTTTCAATGCAAGGTTTTTATTATTATTGTTATTATTTTTCTTTTTTTATATATGCAAGTGCAGCTTATTACGCTCCGCTGTGCATCTTCACAATGCTGAGGGCGCTGCTGTCGAAGTGTGTGGTGCTTGTTACTCGCCACATCAGTCACCGCTCACTTGACACATTTCGCCTGCCATGCAATTGGCACGAAGATGTTCCCGTCACATGGCCATAAAGTCAGCGAATGAGGGGCCAGCTGTCGGGGCGAATCGGCAGCAGGCGGCATCTAAAAATATCTACAAGTTTTTCACACCAAATTGCCACAAGCAGCAGTGGCAGCAACAGCAGTAGCAACGGTGGCAACAAATTGAAATGTTTATTTCAAAGTATTTGGCTTGCACGTTTACGACCAGCATCAGTTGTCAGGTGAGTTGTCTCCATGCTCCTGCCCTTCGCACCGCGGACCCGCAACGGTTGCTTAGCGCGGTTCTCATAAATCTGTCGCGGCAGAACGCTCCCAAAATTGTGGGTTAAGCTGTCTATCTGTCTCTGCCGAGCATCAATTTAATTGCCTGCTGCTGGCAATGTTCGCACCACGTCAAAGTCTTTCACATCAGCTTAATTACATCACGTGCCTGCTGTGAACCAACCGCCCTTGAAGGTGGGATAGAACGCAGTCGGGCGACATGTGTTTAAATGTGGCAGTAGAGCTTCGTTTGGTCGACATTCAGTGCATTAAATTGCCGCAAAATGCGCATAAATGCATTTTTATTAAATTCACTTTAAAATTGATTACGCCCCCAAAGCTGTGAGCAGCATGTGGTTGCCCTAACGAGCCACAGCCACCACATTCACATTCATATCCACATGCAATCCAGGGCCACACTTGTGGTCGGGTTTCGGGCGACTTTTCATGAATGGATTTTATTCATCACATTTAATGTTTTTATTCCGTGCATTCGCAGCTGCAGGCGACTTGACTTTGAATCTTTGACTCCAGTCGCGGCTTTTGCTTTCTACTTTGGCATTTGCTCGACTGCTAAGAATTAATTAAAAGCATTACACAGAACTCGATAGAATGGGTAGCATTGTTGTTTGGGACATGCCTCGTTGACCCTTTGCACGCCTCTTGGCTTTTAATATTTAAAAAAAAAAAACATCTATATATATTGCTGACTGTTTAGAACTCTCTAAAAGCGCAGCGGAAGCAAACTTTTAATCTTTGATGAACATTTGGCAAAAAACTCAATGAAATATTTATATGATTTAAGTAGCATTTTAATCAATAGCTATTACTTAATTATATGTTAGTCAACGCATTAAACATCGTTGTGAATTATTTATTTTGACAAAAAATTAGGTCCAATTGAACAACAAGTTGGACACTCAGCAGAGAATATTAGAAAAACTGATATAAATAATTTATCAGCAGCTTAGAATGTGTTGTGCAAAACTCTTTTCCACATGACATGTCTAAATCTGTTGTAAAATAGATTGATTGATTGTGTGCCAATATAAGCTGATAAAAGAAAACAATATTTTGCTTACTGTGTCAATATTGTTTAAATTGTAATGGATTCTTATAGCATTTTCTTGGCTTAAGAGATTTTCTGTTAAGATCCTCAAGGGCATTAAGTCTTTCGAGACTCCATTTTTTTTGTTGTTTCTTGTTTATATAATTAATGCAGTGCGGAAGAAAGTTTAAATGGCATCAGCACTGGCCGCAGCTAATTGGATTTGCTTGGCTTTCATACTCGTTTCAGGCAAATCTCGCCCATTATCCAATTACGCAAAGAGCCGAACTGAGTTAGTGGTGTTAAGGTCAAAGTTGAGCTAGACCGCGGGCAGGGGGCACACTTGAAATCCAATTTTGATAATAAGTGCAAAAAGAGAAAAAAAATACATTTAAAAAAGCTCCCGAAATGCGGATGCCCATTTCATAATAATACAATTTTCGCACAATTATCTCAACAAATTAAGCTTTAACCACAGTGCACTTCAAATGTTGGGTGCTATTTTTGGCCCTTGTTGTTATTTGTATTGTTGTTGTTGCCCAACTGCTCATTTTGTTGGCAACTGCCGAGGAGCCTGAAGGGCCCTTGCTCAGCTCAATGCATGTAATTAAATTGAAATTTCAATATTGCCCATGGCCGAGAGCTGGGCTGGCCTGGCTGGCCCGGCTATCCTGCCCTGCCTGACAGTGAGGACACAGGCAGCGGCATCTGTCGCTTCATGGCGGCACTTGCTCATATTTTTTAGTTGGTTGTTGTTTTTGTTGGTTTGCTTTGGTTGCTGCTCCTGTTGGTGGCCGTATACGCTGTTGATTTATTAGCCGTGGCCAAAAATGCTGTAAAATTAAAGTGTAATTTATGTGCTTGGTTTTGCGTCGCGTATCCGGTAAATTGGAGTCCAGCTTATCCGCCTCATGTCTCACTTGGCAAGCGTAATGCGGGGCGACCTTGTGGCCCCAGTGACCCAGGCAAAAAAAAAAAAAACACGCCGAACTTAATGTGGCCTGGCCAACTTTGACACCGCGCGCTCTCTGCACCTGCACGCCACACACAAAGTGTTAATGTGTTTATGTGAATGGCGCTGACTCGACGCTGCCAGTTGGCCTTACTGCCAGCCCTGTTTGGCTGCCTACTGATGCTCGTATGTATTCGCCTGCGTCGAGTGTCCTTGCCATGTGCCGTTTGCCACTTGAGTTATTTAAATTGCGTAAGTGTGTATGGGGGGGATGGGGAGGGGTGTAGGGGATTGTGGATGGGGGCAACGTGAAAAGATTGATAAAATATGTTAATTGCGCTTGTCGTGGCTGAACCATACTGAACTTTGTGACCACTCCAGCCATTTGGCCCACAATTGCCTGTTACTGCTCCTGCATGAAATTGTCGCCAACAATGCTGAAAAGTTAATTTTGTTGCCTCTTGGCAAGCGTAAATTAAAAACATTTTAATTATGTTTATGGCATACTTACGGGCCGTCTTCTTTTGATAAAGTGAATTGCTAAGCAAGTCTATTGTTGTCGTTCACACAAATACCCATGTTAATTGTCCCACTAAGCGTGAGGTTCATCATTTTCATTTAATCAACACAATTATGCAATTGCATTCCAGTTGCGCATTTCAATAAGGCATTCATTTCACAAGCCTCGAGCTATATGTTGTACTTAGAGATTTCAAACTAAAACATCTTTATCTAGTATGGAAAATCTGCAAGCACCACAAAATTTTACTCACTTTTGCTGATGCATTGCAAAAGTTTCACAAAAAACCAACACTGCGCATAATAGTAGTAATAACAAATAATTAATGCAAATTTGCGAGAGGCCAGAGCTAAGTATGAAGTTGCAAAACAAACTTAGAATACGCAAACCTAAATGGCAGTCACTGAGAATTTCCGTACATCTTCTGTGCGGAAAATCTTGCTGTATTTGCAAAAATGCTTTCAGTTGGGTTGGGCTGGGTGTGCGTAGGTAGTATTCCACTTCAGTTGGGCGTTTGTAAACACTAATTATCTACTAAAGAGCTCACTTTAAAAGTTTCCTTTGAGTCACGAGGATAAGATCTATCCCAGTGATGAGCTTCTAAATTTGTTCTTGGTTGTCAGGTGGAAAAGTCTCTACTGGGCAATTGCGTACCGTATCCAGGACACAAAGCGCTCATAAAGAGAGTCAGGTGACTGCTGCTGTATTCAAAACAAACCGAATAAAAATTTCTATTGATTTGTGAAAAAAAAAACAAAACCAAAAATAAAAAAAAAATAGGATAACACAAAGAAATTTAAATATGTGAATACGAAATACGTTTTGCATTTTAAACTTGACCGACAGTCGATACAGACGTATGGTCTCCGCATCCAATTGGGTAACCTTTGACTCAGAAGTACACACACATATATTCATTGTTGCTGTTATGGGATGTGCATGAAAGCGTTTCCCTGTTATTGGCAGCCAATCGAATGAGGAAGAAATCTGCCACTGTTGCTCTTTTCTCTGCCACCAATTACTTTGTTTAGCATGTGTGTGTGTGTGTGTGTGTGCATGCTGTGTGTATTTGCTCGCCGCTGCTAAAGGTTACATAATCAAAGCCATGGTAATAGCCCAAAAAAAAAAAATAAATAAAAAGAAAAGCCAGCAAGCAACCATATCGAGGAATCTTTTCAGTCGCCGCAAAAATGCTGCACAGTTGTTTTGTATTGTGTTAGTGTATAAGCTTGTCGTGTGTATGTAAATATGTAGTTGTGTGAGTGTGTGTAAGTTTGTTTGTGTATTTGTGGCCTGTGTACATACTTCCTGCTGGGTGTTTTGGCTTTTGTTGACTCAATTTCCGTATTTAATGACCCGTTACCAAATATGCCTGAAATTTTCCAGCAATTCCAGCAACTGGCTGCCAAGTTGTTTGCCTCTGGTTGAGTTTTTGAGTGCAAATGAGCGGTTTCATTATTGGAATCACGCTGCTACCCTGTGGCTTGGTTGTTGTCTGCTTGAGATTGCCCTTGACCAAATACAACTCATACGCAGCGTATATCAAAGGGTCTGAGATTATAAAACGCATCAATTTGAGGGACTTATCGGCTTTGAAGCTCATCACAAAATATTGCAGCATTTATTACTTCGCCCCCTGCTTAACGCTTAGTAAATGAAACGGTAGTAAAGGACATTATAAGCGCAGCTAATGGCAACATTTTGGAGTCGACATGCCATAGGCGATGCGAGTAGAATGTGAAATGAAAACAAATAACGAAATGCGATACACAATTATAGCCTAATCCTAGGCAATAATCAAATGCCATAACCTTGCCAAGAACGGAACTCAACTGTGTGAACTCGCAACTATAGCAACAGCAACAGCAACAGCATCAGCAACGGCATTGGCTATAACAATAGCAACATGTGTGGGTGTCGCATTGCTTTTGATTATGGCGCATAAATGTTTTTTAACAACAGCAAACAAAAGCAATAGAAAATCGAAAGCCGAAAAGCGAAATACCCCGAACACGAAAAGAGGACGAGATGTGAAAATCAAAGGCGTTTGTGGGTTTCGTTGTGGACAATGGTGGTTGGGTTGCGCCGCCTGCAAGGCATCCAGATCAGGGCACATACATAAACAACAATAAATACGGTTGTGCCCACCATTGAGCATATTATTGGGGCTGCGATTTGGCATGCAGGGTACGTCCATGACCGTTTCTGATCCTTTGGCATGTCCTGTTTGCCGTTGTTTTCAATCCTTTGCGCCAATAAACTTTTTATGTCAGTTATTTGTAACCTTTTTGGATTTACCCCCCGCCCATCGCCCATCGCCCACTGCCCAGTAACCCCCACCGCAGCACAATGTGGCCTAATAGCGGTTTGCTTTCTTTCACTTTGATTTAAAAATATGTTTTACCCTCGCATCACACTTTAGAGACATTGTCGCTTCCTGCGACTGCATGTTAAGTAGATATAGATTGAGAGGGATATGTGTGTTGTCCCTTCATTGTTGTCCATCTGTTTGCCTCTGACTTTGTAACGCATAATTTCAACATAATTGCGCTCCATCGTCTTTGTCATCCTTTGTCCTTTGTATTGTATCTTGTGTCTCAGTCCAAATTAAGATGTTTGTGAATTTGGGCATCATCCTTTTACCCATTCCACGTTTTCTCATTTTTTAATATTCAGTGTTTATTGTTTGCTTTTCATTGCGATTACCGCTGATTGAGTGCATTATTAATTTTATGGGCTTATCTATTAAAGCGTTAGCTCGAAAAATTTATTACTGTTTTATACAATTCATTAATATTCATACATATATATAGACTACGCTTTAAAGGACAAACTCATGAAAAAGCATGATGAAATATTTATCAAATGGATTTTTTCATCTGCCGATCTGTAGCTCGCTTTATTTTTTAAGTTCTTTAAGTTTTTAAGTACTCACAAGTAAAAATATTGCAAATAAATAAATTTTTTTTTATTTAGCAAAAAATACTTTTGAATGGATAAATACTCTTTTTAAGAAAATGAGTAAGTGTCACAAAATATTTCAATTTTCTTTCTTCTGCCTACACATGACTGCTTGTGGATGCTATTACTTTACTCAAGTTTAGTATGATGTACTTTACATTAAACTTGGATATAACTCTTTTACAAGCATGGAAGGGGCAGTTAATATGATTTTATAGCCATGGTTCCAACTTAATTCAGTTGTTAAGGAAAGTTTTTATTTTCACTTCAACCTAATACTATTTATATTAGCGTGTTCCAGGGTCAAAGATGTTTATTTCTTGGCACAAAGCAAGTGGATTTTTATGCGATAAATTTTTTATGTAATACGCAAAGTTTTTGCGAACAATTTGTAGCATAACATAAAACAAACAAGTTGCTCGCCACACAAAAAAAAAAGGAAGAACATTACACAAAGTATATCAACTACTAAAAAGTCAGAACGCATGCCGGCCCGAACTAACAATAAGAACACTAATAGGACACAAACAACATCAGAGTCAATGAATGAATTGTTAACAGTCATATCAAAATGCGTCAATAAAAAATCATAAAAATATGATTCAGGCACTCGTGCATGATGAGCAAAGATCATCACCCACTCGCTCACAGTCATAATTCCAATTCCCCACTCTTGTTTTTCATCAGTGTCATCAGCGTTATTATCAGTCGTTTGTTCATCATATATATGTACATATACATGCGCATATAGAAGTGTTTATATCGTATATATGTATATGTTCATTTATACTCACATATACACACGCATGAGTCCCAGCTTGTTTGTTACACATATCCAATAAATTTACATTTTTATCGAAAAAGTTTCACAGTATTCGCTGTTCTCTGATGATGTTGCTCATGTTGTTTCTCGTTCTGTTGTTGCCCCACTAGGGCGGAAATATCAAAAATAAATCTCTTAGCTTATTTCCGTTGCTAGAATGCCAAATACAGAAACTAACATTTATAATTGGCCCACACACACATAAGCTCAAACACACACATGTATGAAACAAAAACATCAATTTGCGTCTCTTAATGCTATCATCATTGAGTCAATCAGTTTTGAAGCTTTCATTTCATGAAACGCTCTCAATGAACAGGAAAGCCAGACGTTGTCGACAGCTTTTGCATTTCATAGTTTTTACTATTTTTTGTGATTTCTGATTAGCATAAAGCCGCGATTTCCATTTCATTAGTAAAGTGCTGTGACAACAGAAGGATTATAATTAGAGCCAGAACGCAAGCTGTTAACAACTGACTGAATTTACATTAATGCTTTGTGAATGACGTTTCAGATCTTTTACCACTTTTGCAGCAACGTTCAATATACAGTTATTTATATTTGTATGTGTATGATCGACTTTTGCAGAACGCAGCAGACTTCACACCAGCAGCATAGCCATATTTTCCCAAGCTGATTGGCAAATTGAATGATTTGTGACTTCAGTAACTTTCAGCTTACTTCGTAGGCTGCTCCACTAACAAATACTTTACGACTCCCCAGTGAATATGGTGCCAGACAAAGTGAGCACTGCGTATTCAGTATGTCACAGCGCCACAAAGTATGCAATCTGATTTTTACCTATCACGTTCTCATATCCTTTGTCGAATTTTCTCTTTTGTATTGTATCTGCTCGAATTTTGTATGTAAAATGTAAACTAGCGGCGGATTAGACCAATTGAAATGAATCATAAAACCAAGAGTGATGGTGACAGACAGAGTGAACAATTCATATATCTACAACTTGATTTGGTTTAGAATTCTCACTTCATTTGGAATGATTATGATGCTAAGCATTTATATTTAAGCATATTCCCTCCATTCTCTAATCTGCAACGTATAAGCAAAAGAATGTATATTACTTTCTATTATATGAAGCGAAGCTTTATAAGTACATCTTAGAGTAAAGACGTGTGTCAGGGTTATTTATGGGTATCCAATGGGAATACCCTTGTAAATAGCATTCTTACTCTTTTTTCTTGCTTTTCCTGATGCTGCTGCTGCTGTTGCTGCTTGTGTTGCCGTTGTGGCTTATTGACATGCGACGCGCACAGTGCGTATACTCGTTCGTATGCGTTCTCATTAGTCAAAGAACGCAGAGTCCCCAGTGATTATTTCATGTGACCCATCAGTTAGGTAGTCTGCCACCAGTCAGTCATTCATTGTGTTCCTTGTTCAGTCACTCATTTTTGTGACCAAGCACCGTATCATACCGACTACATAGGATAATGGCGTTCGTGAGTGGAAAGTGAAGAGCATGAGGGAAAAATTCAAAACACATGCGAGCTGGTAAGTTTGTCATTTCCTAAAGTTCAAATTTGCGTTGCTTGTCTTTAAGTATTTAAGAAGCTTAGTGATGCTAATATCAATGACAATCGATAATTGAATTAAACACTTTAATGCAAACAGTTAAGGCCTCAATATTGCTGTGTGCAGAAACTGCCTGCAGACTCTATCTAAGAAACCGATGCATATATTACCACTTCTTCAACAAAACTTGACAACGCTAGAGCGCTTCCGCAAATGCGACAAAGTTCTTACTTTCTCTCTCACTACATTGACGTCAGCTTAAAGAGCTGGTTGCAAAGTATTAACTTGCCACCAAGCATCTTTAGATATGTGTTTATGTGTTCTAGTGTGCATCCATGTATCCATTTGTCTTTCATCTTCTTGACGTTGTTTTAGCTTGTGATCCCAGCTTCGGGATTTGGTGCTAACACGCTAGCCACCACTGGCACACATTGCGTCTGAGTTATGCACATAACTACCGTGGTTACTCGACGGACTCTAAAAGCGTGTTACTCAGAAGCATCGTAATTTTTCAGGATTCTCTGCGCTCTGATTCTCTGCGTCTCTGCGATGATCCATTGAATACAATGATAAAGTGTTAGCCAGAGTTGTCTATCTGGCTGTAATTTTCTGGGAGTAATTGTGGAAACTACAAATTATAAAATATGTAACTAAAATAAGTAATTTAAGGAACTATAAATTTTAACACGTTATTTTAAAAATAAAAGAATAGTATTTCTAAAAATATATGGCGTCCTTAATTCAAAGGAATGCTGAACATATTTTGTCAGAGAGTGTAAGCGATAACAGTTTTGATACACATTTTTCTAGTTGTGGCTCACATTTTTATGCACATCAAAATATATGTTTTCTTGAACCTGTGTCAAGCTTGTTAAAGCGCATAACTTTTTTTAAGTTGTGTTTCTGTATTTATATATATATATATATATACAATATATTTTCCAATTATTATTATTGCTATTGTGGTTGTTTTAGTGCAGTGCTGGCAAATTTAAATTAAAACTTCGGCACTTTGCATTTCGCCCTTGACTTTATGACTTTGGTTAACATGGCAATGAAAGCGAGCTCCTCGCATGTTTTAGCTGGGGTGCGTGTGAAACTTTGTGTCGACATTTTGCGGTTATAAAGCGTCAAACGCTTAAAACTTAAATCGGTTTTGATTTTTTTTCATCAGCAATTGCAGCAAGCCACGCATCTAAATGCTTGTACCGTTATCGTTTAATTTTGGGGACTTTGCTTAGGATTATTTGAAAATTGGCTAACTGCTCAACCATTTCCACTTAAGAGTGTTTCCATGCCATAATTGCAACGCTTTTTAGCATACGCAATAATCGTTTAAAAAATTAGTTAAGTTATTTTTTGTGCTGCCAGTGGTTTGGAGCCCCAAATTGTAATTTTTTTGCCCTATCGCTGATATGTAAAATGCTTCTTTGAATATTTTATACATTTTTCATTCGCGCGTTATATCGCAAAATAATTTTCCACACATTCCCGGCGCAACTTTGACATTGAAGCGAATTTCAATGTGAGCACAAGTACTTGTGTGTGTGCGAATATGCGTGTGTTGGTGTATGTGTGGGTGTGTGTGTGTGTTTGCATGGACAAAACATCTAGAGCACGTCTGGCAAAAGGCGCCACCGACATCATGCCATGGCGCTGGACCCGCTGCGGGCGCCTGCAATTGCATGCCTTGGCCTTAGCACCCACCCGTCAGTGAATTTGCATGTGTTTGCGCGTGGGAGGGTGTTGAAATTTATGCAATGGCTTAAATAAGCGCAAAAATGGCATTTTACCCTCGGCAAGTGACAAAAATGTGTGTGCGTTTAGTAAAAATAATTATGCAACAATTTTCGTATGGCTTTCATTTTTTCTCTTTTTGCGTCTGCTTTAGAAAGGTGATAGACCTCAGGGGTATATGTGGGGGGGCAGAATTTTAAGTATTTTATGTCAAGTGAAAGTTTGTGCACCGCAAAGTGCTTTTATAAACATTTGCAGATGGCCCTTCTGGTCTGTTGAAAGTTGACTGTGTTTATGTGCATGCTTGCATTGAGCTGCTCTCAGCCTAGTTCTGGTTACAAGCAAAGGTAAGTTGTAGATGTTTGGACCACATTCAGTTTGTTGACAGAGTGTTTGAGCACAACTTGAATACTCGGCACGAATAGTTGGTCTGCAATGGTGCGTATACTTTATATGGCATATACAAAGTAAGTCTTACTAAACATGCCATTCTATATTTGAGTTACAATTTATACACATACACACTTTTGCTTGGGGTTCTCAGCTCTCCGCTCCATCTGCTTATGCAAAATCAATAAAAAGCTTGCGAAATGTGTCAAAAGGGAACTGACAGAAAATATTTTCGCATGTCAGAGAGGTTAACACCTAGCAACAAGATGATGATACGCTTCCAGGAAGAGCTCAGGCAAAAAACCCTTGGAAAAATATTGCCAAAGTTAAGCATTGAAGGGTTCAAAGCTCAGAGTGAGAGTGAGCAACGATAAAAGAGAGCAACACATCAAAAATCAATTTCCTGCAGGAACAAATGAAAAGCGAAAACTTTGGTATTAGTTTGGCAAAGTGAAAGTCAAGTTGGGTAAACGGGAAAAGCTTGGAACTTGCTTACAACTTTCACCTGTCGCTGCTGCGTTAGCAATAAAAACGATCACAGTCAAACTCAAATCCGCTGCCACAATCAGCCAAACAATCAATAGTTTGATTAGCTTTGAGCGCCACGTGTTGACGCCAAACCAACAACGACATCAACTAAAACTACAGCAACAACAACAATATGACAACTCTAAGACACAAAGTTTTGACAGCAACGAAAAACTTTTAACTGTTGCTTATCTTTAGGCGCGTACAACTTGCTGCAGTAGCAGAAACGCCAACAACCACAGCATCAGTTGCCCGCAGCTCTTCTGGTATTCTTTTGAGTATATATATATATTTAGTTGCTAGATTATTTATATTTGTAAAACAACTGAAAGTCAAATGGCAAAAATATGCACATAAATTGTATAGCTTTAAGTCGCTAGAGTAAAAAATATAAAATGTAGAAAAACAACAGTAGGGGGAACCTGTAAATGTGCATAGATAAGCGCATAGCCAGCCAAACAACTGCAAACCAACAAATGCAGCAGCAGCAGCAGCAACAGCAGCAACAACAATTACAAGAAATACACAAACAGCAACATGATCATCAACAACAGCAACAGCAGCAGCAGTGAGATATAATGAAATTAAACAAATTGCAGTGCGCTACCTTGCTACTGGCTACTGGCTGCTGCTGCTGCTGCTGCTGCTTTTGTTGATGTGGCTGCTGCTGAGCAGAACTCTTGCCGAGTCTTTGAATTATTGTCAACGAGCAAAAAAGTTATTTTTCTTTTCGTATTTTTTTTTTCTTGTTTTTTTTTTTTTAACAAATCCCTCGACAGCCACGCCTCCTGCTTGTTGCCATATACAAATGAGTTGTCTGGGGTGTACAGCAAACGACAATTCATGTAAATTGCTTAATTTATTAGACTTTTTTGCTGGGGCGGGACAGAGCAAAAGTGGAGGGCACTACTCTACTCCATTCTCATTCCGCGTACCATATCCCTACCGGCTGTAGCCCAAATGGGCGCCTCGCACATCCGGCTGAGCCGTGCGGCTTCCTGACTTTGACTGCGTCGCGACTTTGGCTTAAGTATTTCAATGCTTGTTGTTCTTGTTGTTGGTACGGGCTGGCTGGGCTTTCCTATTTTGTGCGCTGTAACAATTTTGTGCTCGGGCTTTGACGGGCTTTTGTTTTATTTGCCGGTACAAAAGTTTTGCCAGCATTTTCTTGATGCTGCTTTTCTTTGTTTTTCTTGACTTCTCTTTCTCTGTTTTCTACACCGTTCTCCTTCACGTTTGTTATGTGAATTTGTTATCTTAATTCTTGTCATTTAAAAAATCTGCTACCATTTGTTTTTAAATAAAACTCAAAGCAATTGAATTCGTTAGCGCAAAACTTTTTTGGCAAAGTTTTATCGTGACATTTTTGTTAGCCAGAATATGCATACAAATGTATATGTAGATGTACATTAATGTATATAAACATATATATATATATATATACATATATGTATGTATGTATGTAATCTGCCAGGAGCCAAGTGAAAGTCTCATGTTACGCATACGCCCGGCTGTCATTAGAAATTTGTGCAAAATGGGCAACTGGCACGTAATGAAAGCAAACGAAAGTTAAGGAAACCAATTCTCAAAACACTCCTCCCTGCCTCCGTTCAGTAGACGTTGGTTTAATGGTGGCATTCATACAAATCACAGCTGCCTGCCCCGGATTCTGGATCCTTCCATTGCACTTTTCAATGCTGTTATAACTCCTGCTGCTTCTGCTGCTGTAGCTATTTTAGCTCTTGCTGTTTCTGTTTCTTTTACTTTTTTTTTTGGGTAGTGCCATGAATAAATATGTATGCCGAGAAATTTGATAAAATGCACGTAAAAAAACGGAAAAAGAACGAGCGTAAAGTGCAAGTAATGCGCGGCAAGTTATACATACACACACAAATACACTTACAACAAAATCAAGCAACCAGTAACAGCAATAAACACAGAGTGCAACATTCCCCGTGTGGCAAGGCACGAGTACCAAAAAACTAGGTTACAAGTTGAAACTTCAAACTTCAAACTTTATGGCGTTACTTGTGCTGCGACTATTACTACTGCTGTTGCAGAGTCTCGCAGGTTTAAGCAAAAAAAAAATAAATATTTATATAACATCAAATTGAACAACATACCCAAATTCAGTCAGATGTGCTCGCTGCTTTCGTTTAGTTTTTGAATATGCATTTCTTTAATGTACACACAAAAATGCCCACACACTGACTTAATATATGTGGCATGCCACAATACCGGCTTACACTGGGCAAGTATCGAGTCGCGCGTTTTTTTGGCACTCGGGCTTGGCTGATGAGCCGGCTAACTGCACAACCAGAAACTGGCGCGAACTGCTCCACTTTGTTGGCTGCTGGCAACTGGCAACTGCCAGCCAGCCGTCGTTGCAAACCCGATGCGGCGAAATGTGAAACGAACGGTTCACTTACGAATTCGCCAGCTTTCGCTATGTGAGTCTTCGAAAACGAGAGGACTTGACGATTTTCCTCTCGGCATGAGCAGAGTGGAAGAGAAAATACGCATCCGCCGTGTTGAGCGCTCTTTGATATTGTATAACAGTTTCCTCAACTTGCACTGCTCCATTTCACTGATGTGTTCCTCTTTGTCTGTCGCTGTGTTTGTGTGTGATTATGTGGGTGTGTGAAAATTGTGTCATTAGGTGCATTTGTTTTCGTTGTGCTTTCCCAGCTGGACTAGTCGCATTTGCCGCCACTTGTATTCTTGTTGTTGGTGTTGCTGCTGCTGCTGCTGCTGCTGCTGCTGTTTGTGATGCTTCTTTTTCATGCCGTGTCACTGTTAGCTCAACTTTATTTGCGTGTGTAAGTGTTTGCCTGCTTTGCCTGTCATCGTGGCGCCACCCATTCTCCGCTAACTAAATGCCAACAATTATGTTTCGTAGTCTCATTAGTTGCAACTTAAAGTCACCAACAGCGTCAGCTTGTGAATGCTCCTCCTTCCCCCCATGAAGCTAGGTCTGCACTATGAAAATGATGCCGTTAATGATGTAAGTGCATACGAGACAAGCACCTTGTTTTGAGGTCGAGTTCGTGTGACAGCCCTATGGGGCTGTTAATTGGTATTAGCCAGCAACACTTTAATACATGCAAACTAAATATATACATGTTTAAATATTTATATGTACATATATATATATATATATTTATATATATATATATTTATCGTTCGGCTCGTGTGCTCAAAACCCAAATGGTTTTGACAAAGCACTCAGGCAGAGACAACAATAACAAAGCACAGCCACAAAAATGGAACAACTAATTACGCTGACGTTGGCAGAAAAGCACCGATGCCAACAAACAAACAAATACGAAAAAAGGCACAAGCAAAAAGTCGAAAAAGCACAACAAGAACCAGCCACAACAAACAACTAACGTCAACAATGGGCCTGACTATAAAAATCTCATGCGAGCGTGTTAAATGAATGCCCAGTACCGAAACGGATCCAGCGCATCAGATTCGGATGTAGACCCATGCTCCCGACCAGGTCCGGAGCCCCGCAGGTCAGTAGCTGAGTTGGGGTTGATGCCGCACCCACTGACAACTAATTTAAGCAACGCCCGTTAAAATTACATCGTATGCAGCGAGGGGTCCTGGAGGTGAGCAAAAGTGCTGGAAAATGATGTGCACGTGACATCCGGCAACGCAATGGACGGGTGGATTGTCGTCCAAAGGGTTGAGTGAAAGTCAAAAGACACAAAGGGAAAAAAAATCAGAGAGCACCCTGATATTAGCCGGATCAGGACAGAAACAGCAGCTACCAGATAGAACAAAGGCCAACAAACGAGACACACGCGCCAAAAACAAACAAAAGCCAAGTAACCAACTGCACTGCAGTGCTTCCCCACCTAGTACTATCCTTAGTTTAACTCGGATTTTTCTTCTATTTTTTTTGTTGAAAATTATGCGTCAGTGGCATGGCGCACGCTGCTCATTTTCTTTTGGATAGCGCAAGGGACTAACCGATATTTAAATGCGCTACCAAAATGCGAATCAAGTTCTTCAGGAAATTAAAATAATTTCGTTAAGGTTTCAGCTGTTTTCGGAGTAGCAAGTGCTTTGATGAAACTATCACTGTCGAGACATTTAAATCGGACCTAACACTTATATAAGAATATGAAAGAGTTTCCACTCGATCATAAGAAACTAAACTATAATAGAAGTCACATTAATTAAATGCATAATTTAGGGTATATCCATTCCGTTTTGAATTCTCGTTATTTTCACTGCTTTTGTTGTTTTTTGTCTTGTCGGATCAGTTATGCAGCGGAAGGAAGCCTTGGTATGAGACGGGAATGAAAGCCTGACCAGTCGCTTAAGAAAATTAGTCGCGCTTTTGCGCGCTCGTCGGAAAATAATAAAAACTGAAGTGTAAATTTACTTCCGCTGCAAAAATGTGGGCAGGCGGTGACAGCTGGGTTGGGATGGGTGTGGGCGTGGGCATGAATGTGGGCGTTGCCATGGCCCAAAGCGTCGAGGTGGACGTTGCAACTTTTTCTAATTAAGCGTACGTGCAACTGTCAGCAACATCAGCAATGAGCCAGAGACTCTGGCAGGCTGGGGACAAGGAGGAAAGCAAGTTGCCTTCTTTGTTTTTTTTTTTGAGCAACTTATTGTCGCTGACAATTGTTTTAATTGCAAAGTGCCAGAGCTTGTAGTACCTAGCTATAGATGTAGGTGTATGTATATGCAGTTGGGCAATTGAATATGGCGGCTTAAGTCCAACTTTAAGGCGACTCGTGGCCAATAACAATAACAATTCAATCAACGGCAGCAGCCCGACTAACAAATGCTGACTCTTTTATATTCTAAAAGATGCCAGAAAGATGAACGCACATCCTGCAGATACTTGGCTTAGCGAACCGTTGGCAACATTTGTAAGCATTTGTCTAACGCCCAGTGAACATACATAGACGCTGTAGGAGCAGGAGCAGGACCTTCTCTGAGCCAGGGCCTATACTTGACTTTGCACGCGCTTTGCTACCACTTGGCTGACCGACTCGAACTAACAACCGCTCGAGAGAAACTTATAGACTTAATTTAAGTCCTCGCTGTTGATGTTGCAGTTGCAACATCCTTGCTGTGGCACGGAGTATGGCACGCTTCGATTAGTGCTGGTCGCATAACTCAAGACACGGCGACACAAGACTCAGAATCCATTTCCTGCCGCACCGTATTGCAACGTTGCACATTTATCAAAGCCGTGGCGACACACGTCCACACGCACACACATACACCGCTTACCCATGCATCATAAATAAGCCTACACGTTTGCAGGGCAGGGCTGCTGTAACTTTCTTAATTTTCGTCTGCCGTAAATTTACTCAGCGCTCCAACGCCAGCATATCGCTCATGCGACTTAGTTTAAGATATTGCCGCCATATTGTTGTGCCGTTCAGTGTAGCGAAAAATCGCATAAGATGCCTCTTCACGGGCTTCGCGAAAGTTTACCCTTTCCTTCGAGCATCTGGTTTCACCTTCAAAAGCAAATGCCGCCTGTGCGTTAGTGTTAGTTTTACCCGTGACTACGCCTCAGTCATCAGTTTGAAGTTTTGCCAACGTTTGCGTGTTTTCAATGTGATTTCCTTTGCCCCTCCTCCACTGCACTCAGTCACTTCCATTGAGATTTCCATTTTCATTCGAAGTCGCGTCTCTCCACCGACATCGACGTCGTTTACTTTTCGATTCGTTTCGCTCCGCAATCTGTAATTACGAACTGGGTCTTTTGATGCTTACGGTTTAACTTTCAACAGTCGTAACTCCCACTTTTGACATTCAGGTTGTCGATTGCCGGTTGCCTAAGTTTCCCAATTGCCAGTTGCTAAAGAACCAGACCTAAAACTTAAACATTCAGGTGTTTGTACATCTACCACTATACTCATACATTCGTAGATATAATCGACATTGTCGATTGCCGCGTGTTTTTGGTATCTGCGCCACAGCTTTGAGTGTTAGTTGTGTTTTGTTGGCATTTCTAAGGCTTTGCAAGTTTCAGTTTCAGTTAGTTTTTGATTGCGTTGCATTTGCAAAAGTGAACTGATTTCACATTTTATTTGGGCTAAATTTGCCTATACCGTGTACTCAACGTCTAGGCAACGCCATTGCCTAGTAACTCGTTATACAAGTACTCAGTTTGATATGCATAAAGAAGTAGCAGCAGCAACAGGCACTGGTTTGACTCTTAAGCCAGAATAAATTCTCAGCGCATGTAAAAATCCCCATCTCTCATCCGCTCTTTAACTGATCCTAATTAGAAAAGTTGTCTCATCCCCGCATTAAGCCAATGAGGAATAGAGGGACTTCGGCAGCCCTTTTTTATTTCGACCTCCGAGCGTCTATAAAAGCAACATTGGCGCTAATAGAGTTGCAGCATTATTGAGAGTTTTGCCAATGAGTTTTCAAGCAAGTTTCAAATTGTCAGCAAAATAAAAAAGGGTTAAAAAAATCAAGGCGAAAAATTCGGTTCACTTAATTTGCATTTAATTACAAAGCTATCAACAAAAAAAAGGGCAAAGCAACGCACATTAAATTGAGGCGCCACCTGCCACGCCCACATGACGGACAGACAGATAAGCAGTCTGACAGCTGCTCGATGGCAGTTCAATAACTGCGCAAATATTTATATAAGCTGACTGAGAACTGAATGCTTAAAAAGTGTAAGCCCTTTTTTTTTAAATAAAATCCCATAAATACTTGCAAATCCATTTTATATTTAAATATTTTTGTTGGACAGATGCAAAAGCACATGCATTGAAACACGTTATTAGCAGGATTTCGACAGAAGGATACTTTTAACCCACAACTTTATTTAGTGTATCTCTTATCTTCAAATATAAAAGACACTTTTAAGCGAGCCAATTCGACAATAGGATTATTTACTTGTCTAAATGCTGCAAAAAGCTTATAGTTTTTTCGCATCCATTTGTGCTTTTATCATCAACAACAAATTATTAAATATGTGAATGAAAAACTATTTTAAATGGGCTCAATCTGCTAAACGATTGCATATTGATGATAATGTTAGTAAAGTCAGTTATTGTTCATTTTCACGTTTCCCTTGGAATCGTTCCTCTATGTCGCATAAGGTATATGCAAAATACTCGTCTGATGACTGACATTCAAATAACACATAGAAAAGTTTGATAAACAGCTCAAGCGATTTGCAACGCCAGCTTATAACAAAACAAAAATCACAATGAAAATCTACGAGTCAGCATGAAAAATGCCAAGTGAAAACATAAAATCCGCTTGAATGTATATTTAGAAAGTTTTCTTACAGTACGTATTTCTGGTTGGGCTTCTTATAAGAATTTAAGGCGCTTGCAAGGGAGAAGTTGCGGGCTGCTCTGATGGCTTGTTAATGAAATGAATGATGCAACAACAACAACAGTAATAATATGAACCAAAACACATTTCACAAATTAGCCTTAGCACGCATCCCAATTCCATTCCCAATACCGAATCCCAGTCGGCCCCATATACCCCCATACACCCATATTTGACCCGCATTCCCTGCCGTGTGGCTCCGGAGCAAATTCAAGTGACGTGCGTGAACTTTCGCATTTCGTGCACGTTCTGTCGTCGTGGTCCTATGTCCGCGAGATTTTCTGAATTGCTTTGGCAAAATGAAAGCTATTAAATAGCAGCAGCTGCCCCATTCCCAAAGATGGCTAGCTCGCGCTGTCGTATAAAATGAATATTTTTATGCTGCAACTTACGCAAAAGTTCTCCATTGAAGTTTTGATTGATAAATGTATTTTTATCGCGCTCGCTTTTGGCTTTTTTATGACGTGCCTGGGACGTGAGCAGCGTCACAGAAGCGTCAAAGCGATGTCTTACATTAACTTACTTACTTTTCAAATTATCTGGCCAACATGAGTGCTTTTTAATTACAAATACCATGAAATGACTTGGCTTCTAGGATATCAAGCTTCATGCTCACAGCCCTATACGCCTCAGTCGTCCTGCGCCGCAGAGGCAGTGAGTGCATGATTAAATAAATTGCCATAAATTAAAAGAACATGTCGCCATGCCAACAATTAAATCAAAATTGTGGCAGCCAAAACAGCCTGCTTTATAAAAGAGACAGATACTCTGTGGTCTTTGTTTGATGGTGTAGTCGTTTGCTGTCTGTTTTAGTTATATTGAGATTGAGAATATATGGAATACAAGAATACCTAACTTTCAGAATATTGAAAAAGAAAACGTGGGGAATATAACAGAATCTTAATTAATAATGAGAAAAAAAAAATATATTAAACAGTTAATTATAATACGAGAATTTCATCTTCAAATTACATCTATTGATTTGAGTAATCAAAAAAATTTAATTTTATAATTTGCACAAATATTCTACGCTTTCTATTTATATACATAAAGCGTTGTTGCTTTATAAGTGAGAGCCTTATGCAGCCTTGAACAACCACAAAGATATTGCTATTAAGACTAAGCACATCATACACTCTGCACCTGTCCAAATGGGTATTAGCTTGCTAATTATGCCAGTGTTGAAATAAGGCTCTGCATACGGACATAAAGGGGTTGTGCTGTCTGTCGGAGAGTAGCTTTGAAGTGTTTACGCTGGAGCGAGTTTTCAGTGTAAGTAGGAGACTAATACAGAAATACTCTTCATGCATACATATGTCTAAAGTGAATGTCGTCCGTCAATTTCCCACAAACAAAAAACGAAAGATGAAATGGAAAATAAAATATTTAACAACTAGAAATTTGATTGCGATTTTTGTGTATGCATATATATACATATGCCTTCCAATTCCGAATATCGCATTCATATTTATTGAATTTGTAGGTATACACACGTTCAGGAATGCGTGAGAAATAATCGACAAGGCACCATGCGTGGTCCAAATCGACTCACTCGTGAAATACAATAAAAGTAAAGTCTACTTTTTGGCTTCAGCTAGTGGGGAAAAGTTTTTAATTGGCAGTGCACTGAAATTGAAGTCAAGTTAAGCGTTCAGAAAACATTAAAACAACTTTTTAGCAGCACATTCGTTTGGTTAAAAAAAAAAACCAACAACATTAATGTACAAAATGCAATAAGACAGTAAACAAAATAACATGATTTTTAAATACCCTTGCAGCAACAAAATACGGTCTGGGAAGCGTCTGAAAGCTTTTGATGGAAAATGTTTTCAAATGAAATATGCTGTCATTAATCTTCTTCGATGATTAACACATTTCTGAACTGATTAATAATAACCTTTTCATTGGCTCGATATGAATGAAATGAGTCCAGTTCATGTAGAAATATACACACGGCGTTTTTATTTAGCATTTATACAATTCAATTTGCTGGAAGACAAATACAATTTGCCGCTGAATCCCGTAATGAAGTAAAAGCCAAGCAAATTGAATAAAAATATGCATTAGAAGTGAAAGCAAAAAGTTTGCTTCAGCTAAGAACTCTGTATAGAATGTGTGGCTAATATTGCGTTTGTATGTTCATTGTGTATTATTTGTTATGCGAGCCACACAACAACTCCCCACATTTGCGTTTCCCAAATCGGGGGAATGGTGGGTGATGCGTCCCCCCATCAGTCGAATGGCAAAGAGAAGAACCTCTATCGCACAGCCAGTACATAATTAAATGTGCACAAATTAGTTTTCCACAGACTAGACATCGAGTCTGACACTCAGCCATACCCTCAGCCCTCTAACACTACCACAGCCCAGCTCCCAGCAGTTATATAAAAATTTGTGTCGCCAAAGCTGGAATTTTTCGCTCATTCGCCAAAAGGCATTGAGATGAATTGCGTTTCCCGCTTGTTAATTTAAATTTGCTGCATAACCCTTCATTTCAACTAGTTGTGGCTTCGTTGCATATCTGCTCTTGACTGTATCGATTAAATTTTTGGGGCATCACTTCGGTATTTGCTTATTGAAAATGCACCATGCCAGCATAGTGCGTTTTATTTCATGTTATGGGTGTATTGGTCTAGGTCATGGCCTGGGTGTTTGTTATGGTGCAGCACAAAGAATGTCAGATGTATTGTTGGATTCATTGTTATGCTGGTGGCGTTTTGCTTGCCGTGCTCATGCTGACAAATTATGCTGTTTTATGCGTTTTTCTTCACTCCAGCACGCACACCCACACACACACACACACACACATACATACATACATCTAGTCTACCGTTGAGTCGGTTGGGACAACATCAAGATAAACGCACGCATGAGAGACACCGACGACAACGCAACGACGCCTTCTGTCGCACTCAAAGTCGACCTGAGATGAGCTACTTGTTTTTGTGGCCTAGCTGGAGTTCGCCTTCCCATTCCATTTACCGTTGGCCCAGTTCCCAGGAGCATTATCTGTGTGCGTTGCCTGGCGCTGGCGAAAATACTAAATGCGCCTGCAAAGTGTTTGCCACAAGTGCGACAAGCAAGATTAGCAAATGGGAGTCGGGAGTCGCACATGTGAACCAAGTCATGGCGCATCATAAGAGCTGTTAATATTTCAGCTGCGGCGCCGACAAAGTCAATGGCAGCTCCTCCAGCATTTGAGTTGTTGTTGTTGCTGGAGCAGCAGCGACAACGACAACGCTGACGTGTAAACAAATTGACAGCTTATAAAAACCTTAACGTCATGTGCACGCCTGAGAAGCGTTTTATTATGCAATCCAAGTTATTTGTGACACGTTTCTACCTAGCGGCGCAACAAATTCTGCGAAAATTAATAATTAACAACAGAAACGTGTCTATCATTTGTAATAACAGCATGCGAAAGACGATATTATTTCTGCTCAAAGCTGATTTAATAATCCATCTTGTTCGAGTATAAACATCAGTCGTTAAACGTATCACCAATATTTCTATAAATATACATAAAATTGTTTCTACTGCCGAACGAAATGTCTAATAAAGCCAAGCAAAGCTTACGAGGAAGCCTTTCTCTCATGCTTTGAGTGGTATTGATCAAAATTTTTCACCAATAACATTTAAACATTGAAATTGGTCGGATTTTTAAAATGCAAAAGATTCGAAAACATCAATTTGCCTCTCTAGTTCGAGTTTAAAGTGCACTTAAGCCTAAATCGCTTATGTACATTATATACAGTGATAAGCAATGAGCAATCAAATGCGGTTGTATGTATAATTGATGATTAAGTCAAAGAGCAAATAATTAATTTACAAGAGTAATGTTTCCTTTAATTGCAATCACTTCAAATATTAATTAACCCATTAACTCTATGCTGGTATTAAATGAATAGAAAACACTAAACTACTAAGATATTTCTAGAAAATATATTTCTAGTCGCTATACTCAGTTGATAATGATAGTATGAATAGTTTATTAATTGAGAATTGTATTAGCATGGTAATCCAGACATTTGTATACATAATGAACTCACAAAGTGTTTTTGTGCTTGCTGGCAATTAAATGATTAATTCTGATTACAAGTTTCTGGGTATTTATAGTTTTTGTCTGTTGTTTTGTGCAAAGTTATATTCCAAGTTGTCATGTTGTAATGTTGTTTGATCTGTCGCATTGCTTTCTAACCTGAAGCGTTGCATATCAAATCAAACGTCTGTCTTTGTAAGCAATATGCTTCATATCTTATGCAAAGCTGATGCTATCCAATGCGTTGCTGCTTGGGCTCATGCATTTTAAATGAGCATTTTGCCGCTTCATCAAGTTGTGGTAACGGCTGCTTTAGCACGCGACACCTGCTCCCAGGGCAATCAAGTAGTTTTCGGCTGGCTTTGATCTTGGCAACTATTGACAAAGGTTGCGGCTGGCCTAAGCAAATATTCTGCGTCGTGGGAAAGATAAACAATCCCCTAAAGTGAAGTCCTGGCAAAAGCATCAGCGCGAACAACGCGTTCAACTAGCTGACTACCCCTCACGGACCCTTTTTATGTATGTATTCCATGTGTCTCATTAAATTATATTTCTATTTTGGCGTGCAGCCATAAAGCACTTGGTGCTTGTTGTTGTTGTTGTTGTTGTCATTGTTTTTCGGTTGTTTGCTAAACAAACTGAATGTAATGTTTATTGTGCAATTTAATACGTTTTGCTAATAGCTTTTGATGGGAAACATTTTGACAGTTCGTCGGTTGCTTTGGGCCTACCAACGTTCAACGTGCAACGTGTTGTTGCACCAATAAAAAACTATGTATAATTGCTGTTTTAAATTTTAATTCGGTGTCCGTGTCCAAAATCCCTATAATTACATTAAAAAGCAATTTATAATATGCAAGAGCTAAACATTGTAATCTGTGTGTGTGTGTGTGTGTGTGTTTGTGTTTTTTTAACTGATGAAATAAATACATAATGCGATTTAGTTATTGTCTGACCGTATACAAAGACTAATTAAAGCCGTCACTGATGCAGCAACATCTCAGCTTAAAAGGATTTATGTGTGTCTGAAATTTCAAATTAACCCAATTTGAAGAAATATATTATAGGTGGTTTAATGTTTCAATTGCTGCAACTGTCAACTAAACAAGAGATACTGTCAATATCCGATTAACATCGACTATGTGTTGTGAGATTGCCATTGTTCACTGTATGTCTAGACACATATATCAATCACTCCATATACATATACATATACATATACATATACATATACATATACATATACATATACATATACATATACATATACATATACATATACATATACATATACATATACATATACATATACATATACATATACATATACATATACATATACATATACATATACATATACATATACATATACATATACATATACATAATAATTATTAATGAGTGAAGAATTATTTAAAGTTGATCTTAAATTGAAAATGAATTTCTAGTTAAGCAGTTGTACAGTTGACTGCACAGATTTTGCCACCCCCACTGAGCTACTATAGCTATGTATATCTGTTTTGAACCAGAACCGATACTCATTTGTTTTTTTTTTTCCATCTGCTGACTGACTCAGCATGCTGAGAGTATTTGCCGAGTAACTAAATCACTCCCCAAATTTAAAGACCTTACTTCGCCCTGACCATTTGTCTTTCTTGAACGCTGTATGTGGCCCCATACACATATGTTTTGCTTCCACATTCACTTTTGTTTATTTCGCATTGGTTCTTTGCGCTCATTGAACGTCCTGAATAGCAGAGAAGGAAAAGTAATGCTCGTCTATTTGTTAAATAGGCTTGCAAATGTGCGTTTATTTGTTATTTCTTTTTTTTTTTTTTTTTTTTGTTTGCCGCCAAGGCAAGTAGTCTTAGTTACTTATCAGGCGTTCGCTTTGATTTGTTGGGCCCAGAAATGAATTGGCCGCAATGAAATGAAGCTGGCCTCGAGTTGGTCAGGCTGAACGCCGCAAGCTGTTAACCCAAATAATTATGGCTTCATTAAGTTGATTGTGTGTGTAAGTGGTTTTTTGATAAAGCCACTGAGTTATAGCCAGTGCTGTAACCTATTCCTTTTTCCACTGGCGGTGCCAGTTCGCTTTCTGCAAATTAATCGTTACAAATTTGTACCAAACAAAAATATCGTTGCCGCAAATGACACGAATTAAGCAAAGATTAAAGTGCTAATTTCTGTGGTGTTGCCGAATGTTGCCAAAGGGTTTCAGGCAATTTAATACTGCAACATTCACTCACTCACACTCGTCCCTGCGCCAACATAAGCTCACTTCCTGCACACTACACTGACTGAATCGAATCTTGTGGCTTTCGAATTGCGCGTTGCCAGTCGGACTCCTCAACAGAAAAGAAGAAGTGTACACATATCATTCCTTATTTCTTGTTTACTTATTAATATACAATTTCTGGAATTTCATAGATGCGAAATTGATCAATACTTAGGCACGATATACCTTTCAAATATGTCTGCTGAGCACAGGGTATAAAATGAAAAAAAATATATATCAAGGTAGTATGTAACCCAAAACTCGCCGGCCATGTAAAACAACAGCAACAACGACAAAATCAACAACAACACAATACATATAACAAAGCAACAACAACCACACTATTATTTTTAATGGCCAAACATAACAAGCTACTAGGACATCAGTGGGTTGATGGGGAGGAGTACAGAGAATAGAGAAGGAGCGGTGAGGCATGGCAAATGAAAGCAAACATAAAAATAAATAACAACAAATTGGCAGGGAAATGTTTAGTTTGCGGTAGCATGATACACACCCTGCTCCCCGCGCAGCCGGACTGTTCCCTCCAGCAGTCGCAGCAGAAGCTTTAAATTTTCTCTCACTCTAACATTTTTCAATGTCGTTCTCCCACGTGCCGGCCCCTACTTGGGCAGCCTCTGAGATGCCTTTGAGCTATTTTATAATTAGTCCCAGGCATGACAAAAACTTTTGGCAGAACAGCTTAAGCGCCAGCCGATTTAGCTAACCAACCGCATGTGGCGCACGTAGACAACAACAACAACAATGACAACAATAGATTCAGAAAAAAAAAATATATATATTTAAAAAACAACAAGAACGACAATATACAACACACAGACACACACACACATATGATAAGCTGGCGGCATGTGCTGCGTAGGTGCGGCAGCTGCCTCATGTTAAATTTTATGGCAAATAATGGGCGACATATGCCAAAAAAGTTTGCCACATGCTCCACTGCGCTGAAATTAGTTAGGGGTATAGCCAAAGCTGCAGGCAGTCCTGGGCCAGTTTTATTCTGGCCCTTTTCCCTCTACTCGGCTCAGTTCGAGACTATTTCACTGGAGCGTAACCTGAAAAATTTCAAAACTGTTAATTGGCCGCTGAGGCTGTTACGAAGGTCTGCCCAGCCTCTGTGCAATGTAAACGAGTTTAGTTTTGCGATTGGCTATTTGGGCTTTGCTAATTGGCAGTGGCAGCTGCTGCTGCTGCTGCTGCTGCTGCTGCTTTTACTTGGCCGAGGTATAGCCAAAGTTAACATATATATACATAAGTATATTAAATCTTTCAACCAGATTGCAAATGTTGTCAAAACCGCAATCAGCTAAAGTCTGTCAGTCAGCTACAGTTTGTAATTTCAATAAAATAATTTAAAAGATGCATTTGTCCGGAGTCTCTGTGTGCACTCGCAGCATTCGACTCTTACAATCTTTTGTCAAATGGTTAGGGAGCATGGCGGTCGGGGCGTAAGGTTTCACTTAAGTGAACAAAATTCATCAGGTGTGTCAAAATTGCAGTAGAAGCTCAGCGAGCACTGAGCACAGCTCAAAATAATGTACAAATAGCAACCAAGCAATCTGCCACGCTGCCACGCTGCCACTGCATGGATAATGCTACACGTACACATACACACACGCGCACACACACACACTCACATAAACACACACGCATGCAGAAAATATATATGTTGGGGCTTACGGAGAGAGGAAAGCCACCTTTGGCAGTTGCTGCTGCTGTGGGTTTGTCTTATAAATTGCAACATTTCATCAAGTTTTGGCGATTACGCTGACATTGCCAGTGTCTAAAGGGGTGTGGAGAGAGGAGGGGGCATGGCTAGGACTGGGACAGTGCTGAGCACTTCGAATGTGATTACGTAACGGGTGAGATTGAAAGGTTTTGAAGGTGCAAAATAGCATTAAATTGAAATTTTTCCATTGCTCTGCTCGTTTGCAGTCAGCGCTTTTGCCACACAATTCTAATCTGTGCAAGTTCGAGTTTGAAAAGATATATTCATTTTGTTACTGTGATAAGAGGTAGAATAAGTTGCTTAAGCTGCTCTTAAAGTTCTCATTTTCTTAAGCAATTTTGCATTTCATTAAGGAAATTTTCGATTTTCTTGTCAATTAGGCAGCTGCAAACTTTGGCTATTTATCTTCGTTATCCAGTTGCTGCTTGATGCTCGCAAATATTCTAGTATTGCTCGAGCGTATGTGTGTGGGTGTGTGCATGTTTGTATGTTGAAGAATGTTTTCTCAACATAAATTTGTAACACACTCCCAAACACACACACACACACACAGTCCAATGCGTAAAGTATTTGACAAAAGTTTTTTTTGTTGAAGTTTTTGTCATTTGCGTGCTCCAATCGAATAAAAATATCCCAATTGAACTTGTGGAATTCACAAGGAGGTGGCTGCGAGAACGGTCTCAAGTAAACTGGAAATTATTTTGACTGCTAAACTTTTAGCGCTTTGACTGTTGCAAATATATCACATATATCACATAAATTGCTAATTTGCTAAGTAAATAATTAATCAGAGTAAACTTCTAACTGGCTTTAAGTTTCTCCAACTTTCGAATAAATACAGTACAATCCAAAACTTAACTTTATAGTCATTAAAATAAATATATTTATGTATACATATCTTTAGAACATTATTTTCTTCTATTTTGCAACTGCTTTTGCATTCTTCCTGTTCGAGTGCTGTTTACTTTTGCATATTTTCAGTTTCTCTGGTAGATTTTTTTACTTTCTTTACCCAAAATAAAATTGCAATATCCTTTAAGCCATTTCCGCAAGTTGCTCAATGCCCTCTTTGTATAATGCGGAAATAACAATGCACCAAGAGGATTTACAAGTACACCGCACACACACACACACACACACACACACACACACACACACACACACATACAGCAACTAACAAATACGAAATCCAAAACATCTCCTTGGGATTGTTGCTTTGCCAACACATTTGTGAATTGCAGAGCAGTATGTTGTGCCGTATCTCTTGTTGAAAATCGTACTTTTACTTTTCGACAGATAGTTGCCAAGGCCAATGGCAATATATGATTGCAATAAGTGTCCACAAGCGTCTGCGATGAAAAACAAAATGCATTAATAATGTTTGCTGGCCAGCACCTTGAAACTTTTATTATCGGTTACAGTACAGAAAACAGCAATTAATGGGGGAATCATAACTGGGGGTCGCTTTCATGCTGTCACCATTTCTTGTCTCACCCAGCTGGGATGCTATCTCTGTCAGCAGTGCAGCAGTAACTAATTTGGACGCGTATCAAAAAACTGCGCAATGACTAAGTAACTTTGGACAAGCGGATGAAGCTCGGCATCTGAAACTGGAGCTGTGGCTGAAGCCGTCCTGCTTGTGTCGCATCTGGCGGCTGTTGGCGCCAGTGAACCATTTAGCTAATTGTCTGCATTAGTCAAGCACAGAGCATGCCACCAAAAAAAGGCGCATTAAATTTATAACAATTGTTTTACAATTTTATAAAATAAAAAGAAAAGAATCGAAAACAAAAGGCGCAAAAAAAGAATTCAAAAAGAAAAAGCACTTCACTCCTCGATGTGAATTGTCTCCGAATTACTTTTCTTTTCACACGCGGCGCCACTATTATTTAATATTGTGGAAATTAGAACGCAGACAGAGGCAGAGATGAAAGTATTTAGCCAATTGGCAACATTATTTAACAATTGGCCAGCAGCATAGTCTTGATTTATGCTGCTGCTGGTGTTTTTATACATTATTTTTTATTTTTTACTGCACTAAATTTGGCACACACATGTGTTGTCAATTGTAAATGTGTGTGTGTGTTTGCAATTCCGCACTAATTTGCAGTTAGTTTAATAAATTTCACAATGCGCCACATGCGTGTGCAAAAAGTTTATGTGTGCCGGTCACAAACTTTTAATTTCTTGTTTGGCAAGCGGATTCGTGTTATAAATTTCGACCACTTTACCAAGCAACCAGCCAGGGCGTAGGCGTGTGGTGGGTGAACGTGTGTGTGTGTTGGCGGGTATGGTGTTTTATTGGTATTTATATTTTCCAAAGGACCGACTGCAAAGCTGCGGTCATAAATCACCTAAGGCCTGCACAGAGTGGCAATTAATGCAAAGCAGCCAAGGAAACAGTTGCTGCTCGGTAAGAAGGGCCAAAGTTGACGCATTTCTTTTCTTGCCACTACTTCTTTTCCATAAACAGTTTGCAATAAAAATGCAGGCCAACTGTTAAGGCAGCAGCAATAACAATGGCTAAGAAAGAAATAATAAGAAAACTATGAAGCTTGAATTAGCCTGAAAGTATGCAACAAAAAGGCAACAGGAAACGGACGCAATAAAATATGCACAAACTGCCAGTTGGCAGCGCCGACAGGCGGCGTATCGGAGCAGGACAATAACGATAACAATAAACTGGATTCAGGGTGAGCACGTGCGTTTGTAAAACAAAAACAAAAATAACCTGGGAGCTGCGTAAATGCACTGCATGCGTAAGCATTGAAAGCTTAAGAACAATATTGGCGACTTTAACTAGGATTATAAATTCCGCATGAATTGACTTCTATAACTTAAAAATGTTTAAAACCCTTACAATATTAGCATGTTATTTACGTAACTATTTACGCATATTATAACTTAGCATCTTTAAATACTATATGTAGCTAAATGTAAGAAATTCTCTACTTAATAGTCATGTGCTTTTGGAACTGTCAACTGTGTCGCCAGAATCGTTCTCTGCTCGAGGTGGCCTTATGCTGCACTCGGGGGTCAGAGTTCATGGTTCATCTGAATGTTGCACGTTTTACGAAACATTCCAGAACTGTCGCCTTTTAATGTCGAATATTGTGTGGGCGTGGTGCATGGGGTGTGCTGAGTCGGATGTTGTGGGCGAGAGTGTTGTGTGTCGCATTCGGTATTCGTCAGAAGGCATGTAAATGATATGCGACACTTGCTAGTTGTTTGACAAACACAAGGTTTATGCAAATGAAGTAAGTAACGTTAGAAATTCATTCAACATTAAATATTTCATGAGCACTCATGAACATTTATGCTGCACTGGCTCTTTCCATTGCAAAAACATTTAACAACTCTGTTGTGTGTGTGCTATTATTGCGTTGCTTGTTGCTGTGTTACGTTGTCTTTGAGAACGTGTGCCTGTACATGTCTGTGTCTATGTGTCTGTGTGTGTGTGTGTGTGTGTGTGTTTGTGTGTGTTTGTGTGTACTGCTTGTGTTAGTTGTTTGTTTTATTGGTTGTTTGGGCGAAATAAGTTGCCCGTACATGACGCTTTGGCAGGCAAGCACACAACTTGTTGTAGTCGACTACTTGCAAATGAATTTCAAAGTGTTTTGCATAAAGTTTGGTCGTCCCAAAGGCTGCCCTCCGAACTAAGGTTGCGGAGAAATAAATGCCATTGACTTCAGTTTGCAGTTTAGTTGCAGTTAATGTGCCTAATTCAATCTGCTGAAAGCAGCAGTCAAGCTAGAAAGCTGCTATTCTCGCAATTAAGTAACTTGGCCCAAATGACACTAAAGCTTTTATCTGATTATCCTCGCAAAAGACCCGGGGCTCTGACAAACAAACAAACTAACAGTTCAAGCAGGACAGATGGCAAATAGTCAAAGCGAAACACAAAAATAGAAAAAAGAATGCCAAGAAAACAATGCGCAAAAATAAGAAAGCCAAAAGCCAAAGCCAAAGCGAAAGCCAAAAGCCCAGGCAAAGGCCGCAGGAACAATGCCCGACCAGCTGGTCACCTTTGTGGACTTGGTAGCTAGGTGACGGTGACAGTATTGAAAAAAATGCCAAGCGAAAGTCCAGCCAGCAAAAGCGCATTATGTCCTTGTCTCGCTCAGCTCCATGTGCTTAAATTTTGTTGTTGTTTTTTTTTTTCCTCTTTTGTGTCGTTTTCTCTGTGGACCTCTCAGCACAATCTTTTTGCCGTGGCTGCTTTGTTATTTCGATTTTATTTTCCAACGCTGCTCTCCGTCTTTGATTGCGCACCTTTTTCTAACTGCTGCTGCTACTGCTGTCCTATCAAGGGGGTTATAAATATGAGCAAGCATTTCACAAGATATCCTTAATTAAAGTCATTTCCTCTCTGGGATGGTTTGGCTTTCGCGTTTGAGCGTGTGCACAAGATGAAATTAAATTTGCAAAGGACAGCAAAAGGAAATAAGCTACCTACCATAAAGGTGTGACCGAAATATGGAAGCACAATGACCCCGTTACGCACATATAAGCACATACACACAGAGATTGCTCTGAGTGTGGCAACCACACATGTGCGCGACTCCCTGGCAAAGGGTTAAGAATGATGCTTCGTGTGGCCATTAACGTGAAATTTTTAACAACAGGCCAGGTAGGAGTTCGGCGGTCCACGTGGACGACATCCCTGTTGGCATTTTTGCTATGTTGGTTGTTGTTGTTGCTGTGATTCCTGTGATTGTGGTGGGTGAACTCAAACGACACCAGCCGCGTCGTGGTGCTGCAACAGCAGATGCTTTTGTCTTTGCTTTCAATAGATTTCTGCCAGTGCTGCTACTTCTCAACTCATGCTCTGCTCACTTTGTATTGTTTGTTTTTTTCGGACTACGGCACTTTGTTTTTTAAGCTCTGCACCCGTAGTTTCTCCGCTTCACCACATTTTCTCGTTCAGGTTGCGCGATTTAAGTCACCGCGTATGTCCTTGGAGAACATCCTTTCCATTGTTGGTGCTATAAACACTCAAAGCTATAGGTGCACCATGCAACAACAACTCTGACAACACTATCAGCAACACAAACAGCAGCAGCCGTATTGGAACCTACCCTAAAACGCCTTGTTTTCTACGGTGCTCTACTCTCTGGACATCTTATTGTCGCACAGGATGCGTCGCTTATTTATCGCAATTTTATGTGAAATAAACGATTCGGAATTGGCTACGTAAAACATTCATTTAAATTGTGGGTGAAATTGAGATAGCAAAATGAAAAAGCTTCAACAAGACCAAAATAAGGACTCTGCATTCTAAATAAGCCGTAGGAAGCCGATGCAACTTAATTATTTTTAGCCAAATTGCCTTGGATATGCCCAGCTTCTCAATAAACTGCCTTTTGCAACTATATTATTATTATTGTCAATAACTTTGACAAAACATGGAAAACAGAAATTGGCTATGCATTCTAAGATTCTAATCTAAGAATAAACAAATAAACATTCCATAAAATAAGACTCAATGTCTCTTTGTAAGCAAGTAAACTTATAATCAAAGTTGTGTCACATTTACTTGCCGTATAACATTGCATGCTGCTTGAGTAGTCGCCCAGCTAAATAATTTAATCAGCCACTTGAAATTTTGGTTTGAGCCCGACAATTTTGTTTAACGGTCACCAATTTCCTAGCTTCCCTTAATGGCATTGACAGCAAATTGGTTTTTTACCCAAAGCCATTGACGAAACAAATTCTAATAGATACGTGCGGGTATTCTTCGGGCTAGAAGTGATGTTCTTGTAAATAAGTTCGTCTATTTTATAATATGTGTAAAGCTTATAAATGTAAGAGCATAATTAAACAGGATTTACGCCTTAAGCCATTCATGTGGGCACAGCCTTCGGGGCGAGAGAGTTTGAAGAAGGGTTGTCGCTACAAGTCGGTTTGTATGTTGTATGATTGCGCTGCGGATTACTGGGTAGATGTATAAAATGGATGGCTTTGACATGCTAATTAGTTAACCTCTCGCATAGTTCCCTGGCAGCCATTGCCGAGTTTTGTATACAACAAAAGCGCATAAATACCAACTGCGTTATGTTACGTAGAGGCGGACAGCAGTTTCGGCATTACGCATACTCCACGTTTGACAGGCATCTGGCGATGCGAAGCGTTTAAGTGCCAGCGACCCGACACCAAACATGATGAATAGTTCTGCAATAATTACATTACTTGGCAGTTTCATGCTCTCCGACCAAAAGAAAGTCACACGTGGCTGCGCTTGTGGGTACCGTTACACACAAACTATTCATGTATGTATATAGACCGACTATTATATAAGTGCTTGTGTAATTTAGTGTGTGTGTAACTGTTTGTGTGTTTGTGTGCACTATGTGTGTGACTGTGTGTGTCTGTGTGTGTCTGCTAGTAACTGTGCAAATAGCTAGCCATCAATATAAGCAGCTGCTTGCTCCCATTCCAGCCTGTGAAACATTAATCATATTCAGCGTTAATTAATCAATTAATTATATTTTCGAAACTGTAAATTTGTCGCCGGCTGCTTAGATAATATTCAACTCCAACAACCGCACGGTAAATGACTGATAAATCTTTATCTACTTATCTATTTATCTTAATATGTATCTATATTTTTTTCTCAAAATCAAAAGTAATATAAATGATGCCTTTTATTTTCATTACCACTATACATAGTAATTTATTACTTACAGACAAATTAAGTAGTATTATAATTACAATTACGACAATATATTAAATACATTACATTATATTATCATATTATGCTTGGTTGTTAAGTATGATGCTAAATACGTTTATTTTGTCTGCTTTAAGCAACTTTATGTGATTCGAGCTTTGTGATTTCGTTGATTATAAACTTTAGTTAAATAATCGGCAATTTGACGGCAGAGTGATATATGGCAGCGCAATTATTTCGTTTCAAAAAGAAATCTCATTGCAGCTTGTCAGTGCAAAATCTAAATGTATAATATTTAAGTTCAATGTCAAAATGTAAAAAACGATTTGCCAGTTGGAACGTCACCAGCTGACGTACTTGACTGACAATAAATTGTAAAAGTGTTGGATTCAGCTTGCAATATTCTGACTTCATTTCCCAGCGCCAACTGATATAAGCGAGATGATTTTTTACTCTTGCAGAGGGTATTATAATTTTATCAAGAAATTTGTAATCTTTTGATTGAACGATATACCCATAAACGTCTGATCGTCTCTTCTGATTTCGATAGAAATTTCTGATAAATCAAATATATATAATAATATAATAATATTTCCAACAGTAGTCATAAATTTAGATGACGCTTACTCAAAAGATTCAGGCACATTCTTCATATGCTATAAGTGGATGTAAACCTACACCTTGCTGTGCTATATTTGTGATAATTTAAAACATATATAAATATTTAACAAAGCTTCCATATATTACCCCTGTCAGAATGATTACTTTTATCAGTTAGATAAGGAGTAGTATTTAATATTCGAGTTTGCGACTATTGGATTAATGTAAAACTCGGTCACTTCCGGCCAATGTGCTTTTGCGTTTTATTAAGTAGTTGATGCGTGAAATTGCTTACTAATTGTCGGGCGAGAGGAGTGGGAAGGGAACTTCCAAGAACCACTCCGCTGACTTATCGAAATTAGTTCGATACAGTTGAGCTAAGTTGATTTGTGTGTGCGAGTGTGTGTAAGCCAATCGCATAAATTTGTACTCGAAATTAGCCTTGGTTTTCGAACTTGTGGCTGCGGAGACGGCATTATTAAATTTTCTCATAAATTTTACAACCAATCTTAATAAATCAGTATGAAGGCGACGTCTTAACCTGTGACGACAAGTGGCTGACACATTGCTAAGTATTTGAGAGCTGGCTGTATATATATATATACATATATATGTGTGTGTATGCGTCCTGCAAGTGCCATATATTTGTTGAATTGCAGCTCCAACATACAAACAGCAACTTCATGCATTGAGAGTCTGGCATGGCATTTATGCGTCATTGCACCTGCCGAAAAGTTTTACAGTGCAACACTCGAAGCGCTTGATGCATCACTCGAATGCCAGGCAACATCATTTAAAAAAAAATAAATAGAGTGCGCATGACACTCATTTGATTTACATAGCCGCTTGACATTTAAAGTGGCAATTACAAAAATCAGCTGGTTGCAAAGTACCTGCACTTGTGCTTCAGCTTTGGACTGTGCATTTCGCAGACTGGATTACGATACATCAGTGTCAAGAGGCATTAAAATGTTGCGCGTCACTGTGGATCTATATATACGACATATTTGGCTTTAAATACTAACTACACGGCGCATACTGGGTACATTAATTATTCTAGCTAATTTTCAGCAATAGTTTTTTAATGAACAGATTACATTTTGTTCTACTTATTAATATAATTTTTTTAAGTTAATAATTTTAAAGTAAAGAAAGTAAATCGTCTGTAACAAAAAAACAAAATTTCAATTTTGCAGTTTTTTTTTTTAATTGAATTTTCAATTATGTATCTGGCACATATAAATTAAAACGTTTTTGCAGCAAAGAATGAAAAAATAACTAAATGTTTTATCTGTTATTTTATATATTTTTTTTAATTGCAATCTGATGATTAATCTAAATATGATTAAAGTAATTTAATAATATAATAATTGTATAAGTTGAAAGTAGATATTGGCTAAGATAGAAAAAGGGTATATTAATAAAATAAATGATATTTGATATTTGCATTGATTTATGATATTGATCTGCAGCTTATTGAGTAATAAGCTGTGTTAATCGAATTACTATTTTGATATGCTTTAAAGTCTTTGCAGCATATGCACGATATATTTGCATTTCATTGTTTGCTCTGGTAATTAAGTTACCAACTTATTAAACGTGTTGATCATGAATATAATGTAATTTATTTACCATAATATTTGTCAGCGCTTAAGCCCACTTTCCGTTTATGTTGTTGTTGTGGGCGTTCTGCTAATATTATTATAGCTCAGATTCCAGCGTGGCTTATACTCTGTGGCGATTAAAGTTGTGTATTATACATATATGCATATATATATTTATATATATATGTAGAAAAAAAACCCACAGCAAAAACAAAAAAAAAAAATATATACACTTGCAACACAATAAAACAATCAATTAGATGCAGTGTGCTGCGGCTGTTCGAATAATTATATAAAACGGTTAATTTATTTTTCAGTGTTTCGTCTGAATTCTGTGATTATGCTTGTGCGGTTGAAAGGTTAATTTGCGCACTCGCTGTTGTGCTCAGCGTTAAATTAAATGTTTGCCCTTTGATTATGTCAATTGTTATAAGAGCAAACTCATAAAAGTTATACATACGCCATGTAAGCCCAACACTGATGCCACTGGTCAATGGAAGGACGAAGCACGTAGCAACGACGACTAGTTAAGATGGCATCATTCCGAGCTTATACAAACATGGCCAAACACGACCCATGAAATACCTCTCTCATTGGCCCAGTTGCACGAGAAGTGCTTAGTCATAGACACACACATGCAGGGGGAGAGCAGCCCCTATTTTGTAGTAGTATCTGGTGGCCATTTAAGAGGCTGTCACTTAATAGATGCAGACACATTTTGACCGTGTCCAGACCATGGCTGGGGCATCGTATACGGACCACAGCGAGACAGATCGTGTTGTTGCTTGTGGAATGTTGATGATTTTGATGTTCCTAACATTTGAAAGCGTTATGCGTGACGAAACGGATGCTCTTAAAAGGCACAATAAGTAAACGCTTGAAATGAGGCCAAAAGACCGGCGGTCGCCGGGCATCGGATTCGGTCGTACGCAGCCCAAAAGAGGCGTCGCATCGACATAGTCGTGTACTCATAGCGTCGACTCGGACGGTGTCTGGTGTCGTCCTGGTTGGCAGCGTGTGCAGCGGTCGCCATGGCACATTAAGAAGGACTCTTTCTGGTTGTAAATTCGACTGTTTTATGCGCTTCTTGTTACGCATTGCTAGAGTTGTTGCCGTGTTGCTGCCCAGGACCATGATGACCTAATGGTACGCCCCACAAATACTTCCTTCGACAGCGGCAACAGCAATATGCGTTCATTATTTTAATTAGATGCGAGATCCGGGAGTCTAATCATCATGCCAGTTACCAAAAATTTGTCAGAAATGTGACAGCTGCATAGCATTTAATTAAATTAAGTAAATATCATTTGTTATATCAGTTATTATTTTAGAAACAATTTAATGCATTTTTAATATGTTTGCATGCATTAATTGGAGGATTTGAAGTGGGCTCAATATTGGCATAATTTATATATGCATTTTAGGCCATAATTCATATCACAGTGACAATATGATGTTTGCCTAATTTGCCCATGCCCAGCAGCCCATTCAAATATCAATGGCTAATCCACTGGGAAGTCAGATATGGTAGCTGAACACTCAGTCACATTCAGTCCGCACGGCACGTAGCCTGCGGCCGACTGAGACATATTGTGGTCGACCACAAGCGCGTTTGGGTCCCACATAAAAAACGTAGTTTGGAGGCAAAGGACGAATGTACAGTCTATATCTCAAATACATCAAATCTTGTCCTGGCCCGGCAGCTCCGCAAACATTTGCAAAGTCCCTTCAAGAACTGAGGCCAACACACTGGCAGTCTGGAATGTGTATATCATTTGGATTGATTGCCGGGGCAGACAAGTCGGGCCATGAAGAGCTTTTGTTTGTTTGTAGCTGTCGCTTGTGTGAGTGTTTGTGTTTCGAATATGAGTTTTGTGTGTGTGACAAACGGAAGGTGGAACATCGAGCAGGCGACACCATCAGATGACATCGTTGTCACACTTGGATTGTTGACACGTGCAGAGACGTAAATGAGTTATGAAATACCCTTTTGTCTTTACGGGATTTGCGACTTTCAGTGAAATAGTTAATAAATCAAAATCAAAAAACTTTAGACTTTAGTATTTGGCTCATGAAAAGAATTTTTGATTAGCATTACAAAATTAAAACAAATCATTCACGTACCGAAGTCAAGAGAATGAAAAATTAGAAATTTGAGATATCCTTTTCGATTATTTTAAAACAAGAGGAAGTCTAGTATATAATAAAAGAAAGCCCAATGAAATGTTTGGTTCCAAGCAATTTAAATGCTAGACCAATTTAAAGTATGTATCTATATAAAAAAATGTGAAGTCCTAAAATTCACAGTGGCATTTGGACAATAGTGCAAAACATTGCAAAATACAGACGAACAATGACACATAACTAGGAGCAAACTATTTCTCTTCCACACGCATACACAGACACATGTGTCAAAACAAGATACTCATTGTGGCAAGCACTTGAAGGCACCATATAAAGCCAGCGGAAAGATGTCGACGAAGTGCAAAGCGCTGCAAACGATTTTCCGCAAAGTTGACTGCCTCTTGCAGTGGAAGGTGCTTGAGTGTGCCTCTGTGCTTGTGAGCGTGTATTAGTGTGTTTCTGTGTGCATGTTTATGGCCACAACAACAGAAGCAACCGAAGAGCAGCAGCCGCAGCAGCAGTAACAGCAAAAGCAGTAGCAGCAGCAACAGCAGCAACAGCAGAGCCTGAAATAAAATTGTGCCCAAAAGCCGTTAGGTATTTCACGCCAGCAAAATATGCGAGCATGTTAGACGGGTATGTGGGCGAAAAAGATCGTTGAGGTCGTATGCTGCCAACTTCACACCCAATGGCGGCAAATTTTTGGCAACAAAACTTCTGTGGAGGCAGCAGCAACAGCAGCAGTGCTAACCAAGAAACAACAAGAACAAGATGAGCCTGAGCATGTTTATGTGTATGCGAAGATACTGCCAAGGGCCAACCACCTAGTGCTGTTCTATAGGTGGTTTCTCAGTGTATCTAAGTCAACGTATGTGTATGGATGTGCGTGTGTGTGTGTGTGTGTGAGTTTGTGTGGCAGTCTGCGAATTTATTGCCCAGGGTGCCATATCTTTAGCAGTGCGCTGTTTTTTGCGTCTTCTCCACTGGCGGGCGCTGCAACATGTCGCAAAGTTGTCGAAGCGTGGGCAGCTCAGCTGACGCTGCAGCGGGACTTGAGTCTAGCAAGTTTAGTAATAGCAAACAGCAATAATAAAAAGAAAATGAAGGCGAGAGCCAAATATGTTTTAGTGGAGGAACTGTGCTGACAGTTGTGAAAAATATACGCGTTCTCATAATTTATATCAGTTTTGTTAACTGAACGTGACTGCGTAGCGGGAGCTACTTGTTAAACAACCAGCTGCTAACCTAGCCTGCCTTCTCCTTGCCCCTTTGCGACACCAGAGCTGACCTGCTGTTGGGTCATGTCCTGACATCGGCGTGTCGTCGATGTCTGCACGTTCTTGTAATTAGCCAAATGGCTCCACGATCTGACTTCTGTCTCTTGTTCGGCATTGACGACGCGACTTCATGTAAATTCATGAGCATTTCTGATGCAAATATTTGCGCTGCTTGAAGTTTTTTTGTTTTGTTTTTTTTTTTGTTTTATAGGCATACCTCATTACCTGCTTACCTTTGATTTGATAGACAGCCTGGTGTAAGGGTAATAATACATAACATTTCGTCAGCAGAAAACCTCAGAATACGTAAAGCCAATGGCAAATCCCATGAGCTCTATAATTAGTGGTTGGGGCAGGCATATCCAGCAACCTCAACAACCGTAGTTTTGTTTAATTAACTAATCTACCAGAAGTTGATGGCAAAAACGGGGAGGGTGTCTAATCAGTACAAAGTGTTATGCAACATACACGTATACGTGTATGCGTATGTATAAATATATAGTCACACATGCGTACACACATGGTTGTTATTAATCCAATTTGAAAACTTGAATGGATTAATTTGAAAATGTGCACCGACTGCAGAAACCACAGATTACTCGAACGTAATTTGTTGCCTGCCCCCTGCATAGATAATTTATACTTCCGTTTTAGGCTTTTGATTTCATTTTATTGTCAATTTTCTTTGGGCGGGCCATTAAAATAAGACCAGTCCCTTCACTTTGGCCAGTGGTCATATGTATGCTCGTTTGGCCGTTTGTCAGTTACAACCACAAAGCAAATTACTTAAACTAGCCCAGTTGGAGTACTGCTTGGAAAATGGTACATTTTTCTGGAGGTTGCCTGATCTGGGCCAAGAGCACACAACAGCAATCAGTCGAGAGACTCAATCAACAGTCACACTTTCATCAACAGCTCGACAAGTTTTGATGCAATGAAAGGAATTGTAATTAAGACTGGGAAATGCAATCGAATATACTTGAAATAATGAAAAAACAAAAGTAGAGAAACAAAATAAAGAAATACAGAGAAAATGAAATGGGAATCATAACACGGCAGAATATGACCAACAACAATAACTGTAAATCTCATTATTCTTCATTTAATTTCGAATCGAAGATAAGGGGTTCGAGAATGAGTCGCAGCGTCAAGCTGGCAATGTTCTCTTCCATCTCTTATTGTTGTGATAAATTTCAATTAAATAAGAATCAAATAAAATTATATGATGGTCGAGGGCGCATTGATTTCACATTCTGGTTCCAGATAGCAGAGACCATAATTGAAATCCTCAATGTGCTGATTTTTATGGCTGTCCGCCATCATCGCTGCTGTCCGGCAATCATTCAGTCGACAGATTTATTTGTTGCCTCCTTTGATTTATAATTGCGAAGAGCATTACAACTGTGCAGCATTGCGTCGATGAGTGCCAAGTTAATTACGCTGCTTTAAGCAATGAATGGATGTGTAGGTAAGTATATCGTTATGCTCATATATATATATGTATATACATATATACAATACCTGCACCCGAGAAGCATACAACCATTAATAAAGAACTTTATATCGATTGTTCGCATATCTGGACTTAACTTTATTTCGATTTGCAATCAGCTGAAGAGCTGTCTAGTTTTTTTCTGGGGACAAGCACTATTTGTGATGTTTTCATTTTCATTTTCGTCTTCGTTTTCATTTTGCGTTTGCATTTACATTTCTAGTTGTGCAACTCAATTCGCATTTGATTTGATTGCAAACATTTCTATATCCCCATCGTACAGAAAGATGCTTTGTCAGTTGCAACAATTTAGTGCATTTAACATTGTTTGTAATATCATTCAGTTTGCTCTCCTTTATTGTTGGCACTGATGATGATGTTGCTGCTGCCGTTGCTGATGTTATTGCTACTGCTCTTGGGTCACATAATTTAACCCCATCGATTTCCGTTGCCCGCCTTTTGCCAAGCTAAGCAAACAAAGTTGATTTTATCCAAAGAGCAATTAATAATACCCTTTGCCCATGCAAAGGCCCTCTAAGGTATAACAAGTGCGTGGTAAATTGGTGCAAATGTTAAAAGATGATTGTAGTTGACTTCTCAGCTTCCATGAGGTATGTTCTTTCTTTTGTGATTGGTATCAGGTGTTTCTAACTATTAATAAATAATTGAGTGCAGAGCATCTCCCAGTCTCACATCATTTAAATTTACAAATTATTACTTGGTTTCAGCAAAGCTTTCAACAACAGATTTTTAATATTATTATTGTTATAACTTTGATATTATAACTGAGCGACTGCCAGAATTTTTGGCCAACAACTTTTCTTCGCAACATTACTGCCCCATTGCCGGAAATTAATTTGTTGCACAAAGTCGCATGTCCTCGCTCCACATAAGTCAGCCATTAGGAGGCGTATTTAATGGAATAGTTTCTGGTCAGCTGCAAAATAAATTTAAGTTTATGTAAAGTTGAAGCCATTGTTCCAAAAAGTGACATAGACTATAACAATTCCCCAACACTAGAACAAAATGTTAAACAATAACATAAAATGCAACTACAGCCAACACCACATCCACAAAATCTGGACTGCTGTGGAACTGTGGTTGCTGTGTGCAAATGTGGAAATGTGTATTTGCCTGTGGTCGGTGTCTAGTCCGGCAAGTATTCGCAAGTGCGCCATTTGCAAAATTAGATGTTTTAGTGTGGTGCCGCTTCTTAAGCCATTCTGGTACATTATACAGTACATGGAACATGCTAGAGTGTGCTTAAAAATACTTAGTTATTAACAAAAGGCATAACGTACAACTGCATGAAGAAACATAGAGCAATTTTATTAAAATGTTAAATGAGTTCGTCTATTGTAAAGCTCTGGGATAAACAAGCAATATATCATTGTTCCTTTTCCTGTCTTACTAAAAATGTCTTCCTATTCACCTGATGTAAGCTGACAGTCGAAGACTGAAATTAAACCTATCCCCATCTCACTCTTCTTTGTTCTGCAAAGTCTCTTATAAGCTATTCAAAGTACATCAGTGAGAAATTAAAGCTACATCAGCACTGACGTTACACGGAGCGAATGATTCATAAATGCACAGAGCAAACTTTTCAGACAGTAGTCGTGGCATTCTTAAATGCATTTCCTGTACAATAGTTTGTATGTATATGTACGTACTCTGGTTGCTATAGTAATACCTTTTTGCTAAAAGCAGTACATTCAAATTAAAATAAATAGATTTGCCGCTCGCGCCAGAAATAAGACGACATTGAGCATTGTGTACTGCAGAAATTGGTTATTAACATTTATAATTCGGTACTCTATTGTATGCAACTTATTTCTGCTGCATCCAATCATGGACCTGTGCGAAAATTCATTGAAGACGTCGTTCTCTTTCAGTCAGAGCGATCTTTTTTTGTCCGATCAACTTATGTACGTGCTTCACAAATGTATTAATCTTTTAGCAAGTTACAAATTTAACTGGTAAGAATCGTGCCAGAAACACGCTGCTTGCCACATACGCGGATGACACTGTATTCCTTGCTAACTCCACATCTGCCTGGAGAGCAGCTGCGGCTACCCAGAGGTTCTTGGATGGATTTAGTTCTTGGGCCAATCGGTGGAACATCTGCGTAAATGGGACCAAGTCTCAGCACTGCACTTTTGCGCTCAAGAATGGTAACTGTCCAGCTGTCCGACTAAACAACATGGTCATTCCTCATGAGAACCATGTTCGCTACCTGGGTTTGTACCTGGACAGGAAACTTACATGGCGCAAACACATTCAGATCACGGCGGCAGTATGTAGATCCAAAAGGGCAAAACTCAACTGGTTGCTGAAGCCATCTAGCAAACTCAGCATGAGCAACAAGCTGCTCGTGTATAGGAGCATCATTGTGCCCACATGGACATACAGAATTCCATTTTGGGGCACAGCTGCAAAATCTTGGATTAAGCAAATTCAAGTTTTGCAAAACAAGATGCTCAGAGACATCTCTGGGGCTCCACCTTATGTCAGAAATAGGACGCTGCACAATGACTTCGGCCTTCCAACCATTATGGAAGAAATCAATCGGCATACGAGTCGTTACAATGACCGGTTGCATAACCACTTCAACCCCTTGGCTTGCACACTTGGGTCAAATACAACACGCAGAAGGTTGAAGCGCCTCCACACCAGCGACCTTTGGACTGTTGGGCGTTAAATTAATGAGCCATAAATGTTATATTTAATTTTATGTATTATCTGCTAAAACCAGTTCTAGATTTTAAATTCACTGCTATTATTCGTACCTTTACAAATCAATGTTTTATAGCCTTTTAGTAGGTTGATTAATGTTTAAAATATAAAAGACATATAGAAAAAAAAAAAAAACGTATTTATTATTTTTATACTTTTCCCATGCAAATTTTAAATTCTCTAGCTCAACGCTCATTTTTGAAATGTTTACTGTTTAGTTTGTTCTTACAACTAGTTAGGAATGTTTCCGCTCTATGCCCAAGTTTTAAAGTGGCCGAGATGTGTGTGAAAATGGGATATTTAAATATTCGCTCGGCACTCTGAAATCCGTTTATATTTCTGTGCGATGTTTGACAATACGCTTGGGCATTAATGCTCTTAAATTGCTAAAGAAAAACAAGCAAGTTAACAAAATCAAATTGTTGGCCTGCGAGTCATTCATTGTGCACTGTCGGAGTAACTTCGACAGCAGATGCAACAACGACAACACTGGCAGACAGACAACTCTGACCGAAAATAGTTTTGCTGTCTTAAAATTTGGATGCTGGATGCTGCAACAAAACGAAATAATTTGGCTTAACGAAACGGCAACAAAGGCACAGCTCGAGGGGAGGGCGTTGGAAAGGTGGAAATGCAAAAATTGTTAAATGGAAACAAACATTTAATCCCGTTGGTTGTGCGAGAGGAGAGAGGAGACTGTCACGGTTCGGACAGTCGAAAGAGATGCGCCAAAGTGTTCGAGCGCTGCTGCCGCTGTCGACAAAAGCATCCGCTGCGGCTTGGCAGCCGTTATGCTTTAACTAAATTGCGGTGCTTGTGGTGAGTGGCGAGGGTTTGACTATGAGTTGCCCGTCCGCGATTCTCTCTGTTTCTGTGTGGGTGTCCGCTGACACAAACACTCAAGCAATTAAAAGTAAAAATTGTGCAAACTTTTCGCATTAGTTTTGTGTTGATGATGCACGCGAAGTTGCTGGTTGCAGCGACGGAAATTAGCAGCAGCAGCTAATGCACAACTCTGATTTTATGTGCGTGTGTGTGTGTGTGTGTGTGTGTGTGTGAGTGCGTATATGCAACCAAAATGTATTCGCTTTGGTTTAATACGGCGCGTCAGTGCTAAGTGTCGCGGTTTCAAAAAGGCGCTCGACTTGCCTCAACTCAAAGTGAATGCGAATGTGAAAATAAATATGAACGGCGGCTGCGCTGCCAACCACAGTTTTTTTTTACAATTTGCTGCTGCTTGGCTTTAAAGCGCTTGGGTGTGCTTGACACAGGTGTAGATTGGTGTGTTTATTATTCAATGGTTTCTGTTCGCTTCTATTCTGCGATGACTTAGCCGACCTGAGAGTAGACATGTGCACATATTTATATATCGTATTAGAAACTTGTGAACGTGTGGGTGTGTGTGTGTGCCTCAACTTGCGTGAGTTGCATACACAATTATAGAAACTATATACGCACACCGGAACAAAGCACAGCCAGAATCACAGCCAGTGCCAGAGCCATAGTCAGAGCCAGAGCCAGTGGCTGTTTGGCTGTCAGTTGTTGCCATTGCTAGTGAAAGGAGGAGCTGCTCCTTGTTCTGTTTCAATTAAACTAATTAGATGTAGGTAAACATAATTGCCGAGACTAATTTACGATTCGATGTGTCTTCCTATGATGGTATGTCTGGCATGCGGTTGTCGTATGAAATTCAATCAGCACAAAGGCAACTCCAAGGACCAGGCCATTGGGGCGCACATTGACTATCCGGCCGGACAAATGTTGTCGATGCTGATGGCAAATTTAAAGATTAGCCCCCTCCATCCCTCAAATATATATCAGGCGGCAAACTTCATTAATTTAATGACAAGAACAAATTGAGTTTGCCCCAAGTTTGCCTCTTACGTTGCATATTTATGGATGAATCAGGTGGCATTGGGATTTTGGGATGTGAAATGTGGAATGTGTGCTGCGAATAACGAGTTCATTGTCGGCAATTATGCTAATCGATTATCTGTTGAAAAGGCCAATCGGCAGTCACTAATTACGCATATTGATGAGTCGCTCAAATACTCGACTGTCGTTTAATAGCCAAGCAATTGGGTTAACTGCAATGGGAAATCGGGATGCAGGCTGGCAAAGTAGTCGGTTGCGCAACAATGTGAAATTAGTTAACGAAATAGCTCGGAATCGCCAAAGTTTTTAATGAATTTTCGCGATTTGTACAATAAGTTGTGCTGAGAAATGCCATATTTGAAAAATACACGCAAAGTTTTATTGCGATTTGCAGCTTTGATTTCCTTGGCGGAAATTTGCTTTGGATTGCCAACAACGGTAGAACGGTGCAAACATAGGACCGAATGAGGAACACACACCAATACCGAAGAAGCTATTCTTATGTCGAATTGCAGTGATACGCTATGGCAATGTGGCAGGAGCTGTAGGAAATGTAGGAAATGTACGTACGTAAGGACGTGTCCGTGCCAGGCAGCCGTAAATGCAGTTAACGAAGCGTTCAAGGTTAGGCCCATGTAAGCAGCAGCAGCAGCAGCAGGAGCAGGAGCAGAAGAAACAATCGACACAAAGCACAAGAAATACGAAGCAGCGAACATGAGTTGCAATTTCATGAAATTTATTTCGCACGAATTGTGTGAAGACATTCGCACAATGCGCTACAAAATGGCCAAAGTATCCGCCTAGCTCACAACGGCTATCATCTGCAACCGAGTGTGATGCAAGTGTAAAGTGTTGCCTACTTTGGGGCAACGTTTCGTTCATGGGCAATGTGAAAAGCAATGGTTAAAATCACAACCAACGCACAACCAACCATCAACAGTTTCACTCTCTGCACAAAAAGAGCATTGATATTTCGGCCAAGTGCAAACTGCTCAGTATGATGGCAGCTCACTTTTCGGGACTGGTGTCATGGCTATATTTACGTTATCATTTTTCCAGCATTCATTTTGCAAGTCACGTTGCCACTGCCAACATGCCGCATGCACACAAATAACAAAGTGCTCTGCCAAACGGAATCTTATTCCTTATCCTCCTCAACAATCAGCGCTCTCTCATATGCTGTGCGCCGCTTTGTATATTAAATTGCATTCACATTGCTCAGCCTAAATGTGCTACGTATAATAACGCAATTGGTTTAACTAAGTCAGGTATCATTGATTTCACACATTAATTGCGGCCTACTCATTTGCAGCTAATAGAGATTCGATGCGTCCACAATCGGGTCGATTTTCAATTTGTATTTGCGGCTTAATCATTAATTGCATTTGGGTCTGGGGACGCATACAACTTTAAAGTAAACGCTGTTTTCTGCGCCGCGTTGCAAACTAATTTAAAAGTGTAATGGAATTTGCAAGTATTTCGACACGTTTTTTTACTTCTTTTTATTTCAAACGCTCTCCAGTGGCTTGTTGCTGGCCAGCGCTAACGGAAGACAGAGTGCGAGAGTGAGAGAAAGAGAAAGAGAACGAGAAAGAGAGGGAGACTAATAGAGTGTGAGAGTAGAAGTGAGGGAAAGGCAATATGCAAAAATGCCAGTGAGTTGAGTTCGCTAGATACACTAACTGGCAGACAGTTAGCATGGCGTGTCGTGAGTTGCTGCTGCCCTTTTAAATTGGCTTTTAAGCTGAAATTGATTCATTGGGACATTCGATGCGCCGGCAAACCTTTAGCCTTCGCCAAACGTCTCAATCTGAACTACTTATATGGCGCGCTGTGATAATTTAATTTATTTTCAAACTCAATTTCAGGAATTTTTTTTAGCGCTCTCCCCAACTTGATTTTGTGCATTTCTCTTTTGTTGAAGTACAGACTGAACAGAACTGGACTGGAGTGAACTGAACTCAAGCAAACTTAATGGCACTGGATGAGATTGGACTTCATTATATCCATCCGGCTGTCGGTCTGGATTGTCTGCCTTGACTGGGAATACGTTGTGGAGGCAGGCGGCCGCCACATACCAGCGAAAAATGGAATTTTCGGTATTTTCACTAAAACAGTAAAAAATGCATTGTTTCTTCTTTTTTTTTTTTTGTTCCCAGCTGGCTGGCGTTTATAATGAATTTGGTTTTGCTGTGTTGTGTTTTGACTTGCATGAATTGGTATTCGCTGGGAAGTTTCACAAAGCTGAAAACAGAAACAAGCAAGCCAAATGCATATTGCTCAGATCTGGCGATGACCCAGCTGGGACTCCATTTCGAAGTATTATTTTGCTTTGATTTTTTTCACCACTCTTCACCTGGCAATTAGTTGAGTGAACCTCTCATTGCCTTTGGGTCGATCAAATGCACTACAAATATAAGTATATGAAGAGGATATTTTTTTAATTTTTTTTTTTTGCTTGTTTGAGTATTCAGTCTCAAAATGCAGTTGACTGTTGCATGGGCACTTCGAATAGTAGAATACTAAACTTGAATTTTAGCTGGATTTTTGTTTGATTGACTATTACAAGCGCTGCGCAAATATTTGTTAAAAAATATGAATTCGTGTAAAGGTGTGCTAAAAAATACTGTCTAAATCCGATGTTGCAACTATGTAAATTATGTAAGTCGTGTTGAATTCGTTAGCCAGATTATTGAACATAATTAAAGGAAATATGGCTAAGGTCCATTAAATGAAAGCCTATTTGAACATTTGTTATTTAACACACGCTGCGCTGACCAAGATTGACAGTAAAATTCTTTAACTCATTAATTGTTTTGAAGTACATTACTACATTAATAAATGCAACAATAACTAATTACAATATGCAAGTAATAAATAATTGGCAAAATTAATTGTGGTCCATTTGCTATGCCTTCAAAAAGCATGCGCATTTCTGACAATTGTAGAAATTGAAATTGATAAGCGATTCCACGAATATGTTTGGAAGAAAACGGCAGTTTGGATGGATTGATATAAAAGAGTCAGTGTATGTAAAAGTATAAATTAAAAAAATGTAGATCTTCTGGATTTGGGTCAAATTGTTAAGCAAACAACCCCTTAGCATGTCTTAACTTTCACATATTATTTGTCCTATATAATTAAGCATACATATCCAAATATACAATCAAGCACTTTGACGAAGAACTTTCAAGTCCACAAAAGTTGAAGCAAATAGTTCACCCAGCGTCTTGTTGTTGTTGTTGTTTTTGTCCAGAGGCCAAGCATGGTATATTAATAGCATTTTCCATTGATTCTGTTGTCGTTGTTTTTGTGGAACATTTCTCAGAAAATTAGATTTGGCAACTTCAACTTTTCTATAACTTTCTTCATGTCGAACTTAAGCCTTTTTCGTGCAGTTTTGCGAGAATTTCTTATTAAATTAGCTACTTTCTTGCATTGAAACGCAAACACCACAAAAAGTCTTCGCAAGCTGCTGTAAGTTTTCTTCTTTGACTCACAGTTCATAAGCAAACTATCGTTGCAATCATAGGACAGTCTATGTCTGTGACTATGGCCATGAATGAATGACGTCATCTTAATTTTGCAAAAAGTTGACTCTACACGATGTTGGACACAAGCAGAACTTAGGTTTGCCGAAAAGACAAATTATCAGAAGCATTGGAATTGAGCTGGAGAACAAAAACTTTGAACAAATTGAATAGCTAATTAATGTTGTACCCGATGCCAGGCAGTAATTCAAAAAGATGACTGCGATGAGCTTTAAACAGCTATGTTTAGCTGCAGCATTGTCTGCACTATCGGATACATTCTGGCAGTAGGCCAAGCCGAAAGTGTCCTGTTTTGTGGTGATCTTATCGCATTGACTGCACACAACATTTCGTTGGGCCATATTGTGTTGTCACTTGCGCTGGCATTGGCTCTTGTGCGGTGGGCCTGGCCCTGGTTTCTTGACTGTCGGCCAGAGAATGGCTCTTGTGCGCCTTTGGGCACCGCCCTGCTCAATTTGGTTGGCAACTGCTTGGAAAATGGCATGAAAACCAGATTCTATTCTGTTTGTCAGTCTGACTGCGGTGCGGCTTTAAGTTCTCCTACAACACAGCAGCTTAGCTCGCTCAGCGCACTTAAGGCGCATAATGATAGCCCTTGACTTTCACATAAGCAGCAGCAATGGCAATGGGTTGAGGTATAAGAGAAGTGGCCACCAAACAAGTGCAGCCTAACGAGTCAGTTGGATATTGTGCGTTAAACTCAACAAGCCGCAACTGGCAAATGATGTCAACGAGCATGCATACAACAGCGAGGAGAAAAAAGTCCATGGCAAGGCAGAGAGCAGCAGTTGCTGGCGCAGGAAAATATTCGAGCTCGTAAATAACGGCACACATTCGAACAAATACGTCATCATGGCGGGCCGACTTAAAGTTACAAGGCAGTGCCTTTGTAAGCGGCGCTAATACGGGTGACAGCAACAATTGCTTTACTTTTAATGGCAGTTGTGAAAAAAAAATCAGAACAACAACGTCATAAAATGTCCACCTGGTGCAATAACATTTTCGGCTTAAATTTTAAATTTTAAAAGGGCGCAAATTGGTTAAAAAATGTGAGAATGAATGGTAATGGTGAGGGAGTGGTGGTAACCGAAAGGGAGATGAAAATATGAGCCAACTCAATGGCATGTCATATCATATTTTATGCTGATAAATTGGCTTTTTTATTGCGTTTGCTTTTTGAGTGAAATCATTTTCTTCCCGACGCTGGCCAGGTCAACGGACCTGCCAAGAATTCCCAAGAAAAAGGCCAAACCCAGACAAACACACAGACACAAGACACGAACACAATCACACAAGCATGTACGTGAAGTGTAAAGTATGGCAACTGATGTACACCCACCAGGGGGTGATGGGGGAAAGTAGCTCTGATTCGGTTTCGTTGTGTGACTACATGGGAATGGAACTGGAACTGGGGCTGGGACCGGGGTGTGACTGAGACTGGGGTGAGGGATGGGCAGCCACATTTCGGGTTGCCAGGATCGTTTGTTATGTTGCTGATGTTTGATTATTATGTTTGATGGCATTTGGGAGCTGACAGTGGGAGCTGCTGTGAGCGCTTTGATGAATGATCTACCACTTTGCTGCAGGCAGCAAGTGAAACTTGAAACCGTCTGTAACATCAATTGCGAAAAACTCCAAAACAGTAGCAGCAGCAACAAGAACAACAAAATCATCAGCTCGTTGAGCATTAAATGTGTTTGAGAATCGCAGCCGCAACTGTTATTTTGAATTTATACCCTCTACACACAGAATGTAATGAAAAGTATATACATAATTTTAATTAACTGACATTCTAAGACAAACAACAGTTTGCAAATCACTCTAAATAATAAAGAATTAAGATCAGATGCCAATAGAATATATGAATCACTTAGGCACTCAACGCGGAATTAATTTAAATACAGCCTTTCCAAACTGCCATCCAATTAAAAATGGTTCAGTTGTTATACACATTAGGCAAATCAAGTTTACTTTAAAATTTAAACATTGTATGTAAAGAAAAAACAGGGTAATTTTTAATCAAGCACTGTTGACGCACATTCTAAATGCGAAGCCAAAAACGCTTAATTTAATTCTAGTTCGCAGTTCACTTTACCGAACGCATAGAGTGTAGTACAGCAAACCGAAATGAAATAAAACAAAGCATAACAAAACCCAAATACAATCGTAGAAATATCCACTTTCAATTCAATTTACATGCCAAACGCCACAAAAAGCACAAAGCAAATGAGCAGCGCCAGTTGCAAAAATAACAATGTCAGAATATGTCCCTCCCAGCAACTGCTTTCCAGCGTTTCTCTTCCAACTCCACTCCGCACCGCCCCACAACCCACCCCCTGTGTTGTCGGTTGGAGCTACTTAAAACTAGCTTTTCAACAATTCCAACAAAAATATGCGATTTGAAGCTGCGCTGCAACCTCTGACAATGTTGCGCTGAATGCATAGTACCACAAGTGGAAGGGCGAACGGACTTAAAGCCGAAGCAAGCCAAGCGCTTCAAAATCATTCACACTTATACAAAGTTCATATTGTAAATGGCCTTTTTGGTGCATTATATTTGGGCAACTGTTCAAAAATGCGAGTAGAATGATTTGTATATTATTTCTTAAACTAACTTTACAATATAGTTTAATTTTCAATCATACGCCACGTAGTTCGAAAAGTAATTACGAATTAATCATAGTATCTGTAGAACTTCTCGCAATAAGTTAGCCGTCTTATTGCAACTCGTACCATTAAGTCCAATTTACTTGTTAAATTCAGAGTTTGATTTAATTGTGAAGGATGGCAGCCAGCAAGGTAGTTTTCAAGCTGAGCGCAATGCCAATGTACATTCAAGTGTCCTTTTTTTACGCCTGGTTAGACACAGAAATTTAAATGGTAATGGCGTTTACTTTGCCATTGCTGCTATTATTGTTGCTTGTTTCACGAACCCCGCCATTACAAGTGACCACTAGCAAAGACGCCGACCCCGCACACTCTCCTTCCCTCTTTATCCGTCCTTACCATAGGTTGCTTGAAGTTGGCATTTACGTTGGTTTTATTCGCTTTTTTTTTGGATTGGTTACACCAAATAAAGGCCAATGGTTGTGGCATGAAATATGCACAGTTAATTTTCAATTTATACCAGTAAACCGATCGCCTAAAAAAGGAAGAAATGATCTGAAATTGATACGCCTGTCGGCTGAGCTGACATTTTAATTGCTGCGGCGTGTGACAATCAATTACAGGGTCAGTTGTAGGGCCGATTCGCCATCAGTTGCGGTGCTTTTAAAACCCACTCAAATATGTACCGCCGTGAGTGGTGCAATTGGCAGCCCCACCAATGCCCCAGAGTCCAATTGACAACAGCTGCAACTGCATTTAATCATTGTGTCCATCGCCCCTATCCCCATGGGTTAACTTCAAGGAATTGAGCACCCTTCTTGTCTTCTCAGTTAACTGCAACAATAGCAATTTCAATAAATTTGTGATTTACATTGCCTCCGTTCGTGGTAAAATATTGTGCTTTTCTACTATTGGCCGAGCATCTGCTTATGACCCAAAAAGGCATCATAATCTTTTTACTCAGGATTGTGTACCAACTCGAGACGAAGCAAAAATAAGTTAAATAAAAATAAATTGGTTTTGTAAAGCAGACCATCGAAAAGTCCATGATAAAAATACATACACATTTATCATTTTCTGTTCGAATCAATCGATTTTTAAGTTTTGCGTCGTTTGTGCTAGAGTCGAGCTGTTTGTCTAGTCAGGCAATATGATAAATAAACATATCACATGACAAAGTAAACAAACAGCAACTGAACAATACGCAACTGCTGGCATATTTTGATACCTCTTAAGTCCATTTATACTCACACACATATCGAGTAAAGAAGAACTTAATAATAACATTAATATACATATATGTATATATGCATAATACAAGGACGAACTAATTTTGTATTCTACAATAAATACATACATATAATGATTTTCTGATTAAATCATTTATCCATCTACGGAAAAATATCTTATTTTGTAATTATTTAAAAAAAAAAAAGAATATAACTTAATGAGCAATAGTGGGATGGTCTGCATATATAAAACTAATCAGAGAGAAAATAAAAAAATGTATGAAAACCAATCATGTATAATATTTACGATAAATAATTAAATGGTATGTCGGCTAATTTTATTATTCTATTTTTGGTATTGTAATTTATAAAAGGATTTGTATTATAATTAAAGAAGTGTTATTTTTATATTCTAAATTATTGACTTAATTGACAAACATGGAAATGCTCAAAACCAAACACATTTGAACTATAATTATGATCAAAGCAGCTGGATTTCAAACAAAGTACATATCATATATATTTTATAAAGCTGCTGCAAAACGTGACTCGAATGTTAATTTCCAAACTTCTCGTTGACAGCTGCAAAACATATTTAAGCACGGTGCAGTCAAAATTATTACACATACGCAATGATGCCACCTGTTTGTCACGCAGTTACACAATGATATCAAGCTATCATTACGCCCATGAAAATATTCACAAAGGCACTCAAAACGCTCATTATTATTTATATATGCAAAGTTCACTTATAATCTAAGCCCCTAAGCTAACTTAGCTCAAAGTTCAACAGCAGCTAAGGACTTCAGCTCGTTAGGTGGTCGCTTTTGTTTAAGTTTATTATATTATTATACTCAAAAGAATGATACACAAAATTACAAATATGAGGCATCATCTAGTACAATTTTATTATTATTACAATTTAAGGCTGGTGCCTTTTGGAGATGCTGATTTGCATAGAAAACTAAATCAAAAGGGGCTTACAATATCCATAACTTAATCTCCTCAGCTGTTGTATTATTAACTATGTTTATGTTAACGTATGTTAATAACATGCACATCTCAGATTTCTGAATTATTAGCAAAAGCTTGCCTTTTAATACTTCTAAACAGTCATTTCCAATTTCATCAATACCTACATGCATCTCTTACTTAAGTCTTAATAAGACCGTGAAAACCGGAAACTGTCAGTTATCTGGAATCCATGGGCAACTATAGCTTGATGTTAGTGTATTCGGAACATTCAACCAGCTGCTGTTTCCTTCCTGCGCAGCCACTGGGTAATTTCTTATCGTAATATGCAAATATGCCATAAATTATGAGTATATAATAAATATAATGCTTATAGTAATGAAAAGCAAAGCTTCAAGTGGTGCGAAATATGCGTATAACAAGTGCCATTTTTTTTATGCAAATCACTGCATTTCATAAGCAGCAAATGAGGCAAGCAGGTGGTGACACAAAGTGCTCGTTTCCATTTTCCGCCCATCTGCATTTGAATGCGAAGCACGACTGCAAAAAATTCATTCATGTACTTACTCAATGAGTGGCATTCGTTCAGAAATGCAAAGAAGTGTGAGCGAATCGTTCTCAGAGTTGGTCAACTCGCGAATATTTATCATAATATTATAATATTTTACTCGAGCAAATAGAAGATACGAGTGATTGCCACAATATTTATTTAGTATTTGCAGCATCAGGCGTTATAAAAGCGGAAGTAATACTTAAAACTGCGAAAATCTCTTGCTAGTGGCGAGTCGTGTTCTATCAGTGCAGCAGTGACAGCATCTGTTTAGCCCATATACAAATCGGAGATAACAAACTTCTTCTGCGAAGGCTTGAGCCCCGTACACGTCCACGAACTGTTGAGAAGAAGTGGATTATAAGTTATAAATAGAATGGGATAGGGGTTAATGAGCCCTGCGCAGGTCAGAGCAGGTTATGAGACACAATTTGAATATACAAACTCTAATCAATAATATAACTACCACATGACTCAGCTAAAAGGATATTATGTTGTGTATAGCCTACATTTTGAATTCCGACCCGAATGACAAAGTAAACTGCCAAAGGGGCGTGCACTAAAGGACAGACAACTGCACTCAAAGAGCTTAAATTTAGCCTGCAGCTATTTTCAGCTCAAGCACACAAATTTACATTTATAATTCAACGCGTACCAACACCTTGTATGTTAAGAGAAAAAAGAAAATGGAAAATTTTACAAAACGTACTGCAGAAGATGCATAGCAAACAGACAGGGCAACAATGAAGAAGACCAAGTTTTTGAAAGAGAGCAATATATGTATGTACATGAGGCAGCTGAACTGCAAAGTCGTGCTTGACTATCTTGAGCCTTTAGTGGACCCCAAAGCGCTTGCATATTAACCGATGCCCGACACTTGACTTAGGAGCTGGCTGTTGTTTTTTTTTTTTTTAAATTGCATTTTTGCTTTTTTTCGCACTTTTCATTTTGAGAACGAGGCATGTGAAAAGTGTCCAACACACAGCTCAAAAATAATGCTTTATCGAATCAACTTGTTTGGATATCACGTTCATTTACATTGACTATTTACTCAAAGTGATATCCGGCATAGCTTACCTAAATTTCCGTTGATTGTTCCGTCTAAATCAGGCAGTAATTTCCGTTGCAGCACACACTTCCAATTTGTAAGGGAACTCCGAAAACTTTAATGCGTTTAAATGAACGCAACTTTTCGCTTAAGGCATATACATATTTAATGAGGTTTTGGTGCGGAACAACAACAACGATTGGCAAGAAGCTTCAGAGATGGTATGCTCAATGAGTCGAGATCGCAAAATCAAGTATCGACAATGCAAACCATGAAAGTTATATAAGGAAATGCTCACTGGCGAACTTAACTAAAGTTGACATCCCTCAATAAATTATGGGAAGTGTTGTCCACAGTTCGCAAACCTCAGGGCGTGTCGCTCCATGGCTTGAAGGCAAGTACTCGAGTTTATGAATGAGTCACATTTTTAACTGAATCTGATGACGATGATTGTAATGGATAAAATGAAAATGGCAAAATAGATACAATAATCTCAAAGAGCCATTGCCATTGCGCAAGAGGCAGCGAGCGAAATCGAATTATGGCAAACAGATTGAGAGTGGCAATCTAAATTTCTTGTGGCATAACTCAATGGAACGAACTTGATTAAAGCGGCAGCTAGTTTGAGTATGCTGAATATTAAAAATGGAAAAATTTAAGCTGTTGCAGCTGCTGCTCAGAATAATTTAAAACTATTCTGAAGTTGAGTATCAAATTGCACAGGTAAAGCGTTTTAATTAATTTTTTGCAATAGTAGGTGCCACACAATTATACTAGCAATGTTTTTTGTATAGAAGAAATGCAAGTCCTGACAAAATGAAAATTTATGAAAAGTGTCGCCTTATCAAATAAAAATGCATTTTTCCCAGCATATGAAATGAATGCAGCATGGAATTAATGGAAACCCTCTACATTAAGATGGAAGTGCAATACCAAAAGTTTATCTTCAATAAATATAACTGTCACACCAATGATAAACTGTGACCAACAATTTTAAGCTTCAAATAGATGGGCGATTATCTGGAGTAGGCACTTCTACTTTTCACACATATGAGCCCTGCAGTCTATGTGTATGGCAGCAACAGCAGCATTTTAGGATGCCAGAGAGGCACAAAATCCACAGCAATAGAGTTCAAAGCTTGTCACAACAACAGAATACATCGGATAAGATTGATTGCCGAGGAGACACTATGATACAGACAATTGTTTCTTCAATTTTCACAAAGTTCAAATGTTTGTTAAGTAATTTTGTTTTTATCGTGCGATATGTTGTATTCACAAACAACCACATACTGAATATCATTACAGTTTGTGTGTATTTTTGAAAATTTGTTAGGAAAGTGCAAAAAATATGTATTTATGTATTTTGGATTTAAGCTGTTCCCCATTTAAATTTCTACAGGGTATAACCAAGGGCAGCTACACTAGGAACCGCGAAGAGCCGTTAGTACCGCTACCAGAACACAGCTCAAATTGCCGTGCAACAGCAGACGCTTCTTTGACGTTGTGCATGTATGTGTGTGTGTGGGTTTTGTGCATGGTATGAGTGGTGCTGTATGTGACGAGTGGTTTGTGTATGCGATCATAATTCGAATAACGGTGTAAAAATTCCGAAAACACTTCATGTGTGAAGCACTTTTCACTTGTGATTTGTGTTGAAAGGCATCCGGGGACATTATTTCAAGGTGACAGGTGACACGGGATCTCCACACTATAGCCACACTATAGCCACACACACCACACACACACACACACACACTGCTCGGGCAACTACACTTCGAGCATGATGACTTGACTTGCCTTGGCCTGGCTTGCCTTGTCTTGTTTTGTCGTGCTCTGTAGCTCTGCTCTGCCTGAGTGGTAAGTGATGGCATAGCTGGGTCAGGTAGTGCATTCTAGAGCTAGGGCAAAGGTCACTTAGTCTGCAGGCAACTGTCAAGGCAATGTGGGCGGCCGGACAGAAAGCGGACTAATGCATCTGCATCTGGAGGCCTGCGTTACTCGTCAACTTGAGTGTAGAGTGCGCCTTGGCTGTGGCAAGCAAGTCTGGCTGTTAAAAGCCCAACTGCTTCTGGTCGTTGTTGCTGACCAAAAACGCAAGTTTCTCGGTTTATTTTTAAAGCCTTGCGTTTAACTTGCTTATGCAGATGCAGCAGTCACTTTGCGGTGGCTCGATGCAGCAGTTGGATTTGCATTTGTTTGCTCATTTGAAGCAGCTGCAGGCAACTGAATTAAAGCACAAGCAGCTGGCTTTCTTGCTTAAGGCAAAGACAAAGTTTTTGTTGTGTTCCATCAGCCGGCTGTTATTAATATTTGCCTAGGTTGTGCTGGCTTTTATCACCTTGTCCTTAACAGAACTTGTGCAAATATTTGACAGTCAAACGGTAGTGACAAGGCCAAGACTGAGAATTAAAATCAACCTCCAAATACGATCTAAGTTACATGAGAATATCTGTAATTACTGCTGCCAACAGATAAAACAGACAAGACAGAGCCAAATCAGTACATACAAATCTATCTCAGATATGAAATATGTAATGGTTTATTTAACTGACAGCTGCTATGTCTTTTCACTTCCGTTCTTTACATGTATGTACATTTTAGAAAGTAACATGGTCTAGCTGCAATCAAAAGCCTTTGGGTTTATTAATACTTATGATGCCATTCAAAGTCATCAAGTTGTTGTTTTGTATATTTACCCAAATCAATGTCTAGTGGAGTTGCGTACATGGGCCAGGATTTAAGGACTGTGGAATCGTGTTAACACGTTCCAACTAATAAAATGTTTATGTGCTCGTCCCGAGAAAAAGGATTGAAAACCAATAAAACGTCGGAGGCACGCACCGAGGTCGTAAGTCGACGGCTGACCCACTGATATTAACCCTTTTGATATTTGTTTGAAATGTAATTTATGTGCAAAATTTACGATATTTGCTGAATTAAAATCAACACACACACTAACACTCACTCGCACTCAATCACAGGCACACACACAAACTGCCCTGGCTTGCCTCATTTGGTGCAATTTAAAAAACATACAAAGTTTAGCAATCACAGAACTTTGGTTCAACATTTGCCAAACTCGGTAAACTAATGTGATATTTCTTGATAATAGAGCTGATTGTTGGGCGACTTTGATTGCATCTCTCTTGCTCGGTTTCTTAGTTACTCAATTTTCTCAGCTGTTTGCGAATTCCGAGCTCGCATCGCCAGCCATAAAATGCGATTAATGAACGCAATTTGAACTTCCGTTTCCGCCCGCTGGATCTAACTCATATATTAGCAAAGACATTTTCATTGCGGATTTTGAAAAATGCTGCAAACTTTACATAAACATTAACTCAAAATTGAAATATAATTCCTTTTGTATGCGTATTGTTTATTAAAACAACTAAACCATAGCTTAGAAACACTTTGTCCCTGACCCAGTCAACTAAGCACAAATTTGTTACAATAATTCGCTTGAACGCAACACTAACCATGCCAACGGACAAAAACGAAACGTGGTCAGAAAGTTCAAACTAATTATGTTAAAAGCTTTGTGTCGAGCCAGCCACGTTACAACATTACAAATAACTTAGTGTAGTGCTGCGAGGCGGATGGACACAGGACATTTTCCGCATCTAACAAAACATGAAGCCAAGCATAATATGTATGCCAAATTAAATGAAAACACGCGGCAGCTGCTAAACGCAGCCAAAACCGGGAAGCCCCACGGCAAAAGAGCAGCGGGGCAAGTGGCCGTCGGCAAGGGCATAACCACCAAGGAGCGACGCCAACTGTCAAAGGCAAAGCTAAAACCATCGCCATCGCCATCGCCATCAAACATCAGCCAGGACCATGACAGGCTCGTCATCAGCTGCCATTTGGTACCAGAGCAATGTGTCGAGCTTTAATGTGCCGCTTCTAGAATGGGGGTTGGGTTGTGGGCTCCTGGTCTGGTTTATGATATTCATAAATTTAATTTAAGTCGCCCTCCCAAAATATACTGAGGAGTGTACAATTCCTTTACGGCAATTTGCGTTTTAATTATACAAATTGAAGTTAATGAGGTCAATGGGAAAGTAAAGGAGATTTTCAACAAATAGCATAGCCTGCATAAATAAAGGAAAAAACTCAAATCTGTGAGTTTATAATTGAATTAATATATTATATTTTTAGTAAACCTCGTAAGTAAAACAAAATATTAATGATGGCATAGACTGCAATGAAATTTGTCAAAAGCAACTGAATACTTTTACCAATGGTTTCCAATATGCTTGATTTAGAATATCGATTAAGTCTGTGTTTACTCAGTTGTTTAGTTGAAAGTTTTGCTTGAAAGCAAAATGTCACAATTGTATTAGTCTGGTTACCTCGACTTGGGCATCAAAGTTAAATTGAGAGAGAGTCAGACGTTTCAATGCCGAATTGCAAACAAAAGAATTCATTTTATGGCACAAAAGAAATTCAATTGCAGTGCATACAAATTACATTGAGTAAACTTTGTGCAACTTGCTTGTAGCCATGCTGGTGATTGCTGCCTGATGCCCAGTCCTTCTGCCACTGACCCAACTGCTGGGTCCCATCGAATCCGCTAGCGTAGCTGGGTAATACGCACTTCAAATGCCTCTATGCGGTTTGTGCCGCAAACATGTTGTAGGTGTCGCAGCGACTGGTGGCGAGCTCATAAATTATTGCTTCATTGTGCAAATATTATCAAATGCTTGAGTCAAATTATAACAGGGTGAATCTGTCAGCCCGAAGCTGTAGCACAAGAGAAAACAAGCATACGCCTAGAAATCTGTATGAACTACAACGCATATGCTCACACGCAGCCAAGTAGGATGCATAAATCATTTATTTCCAAATTTGCTTATTAAATGTTCTATAAATTTATGTCCGGTCGGCACATGAAACGAAACCGAACAAAGCCTAGTTAAGCAAAACAATGCATTACCTAACACATGACACATGTACACCCTTTCTCTTTCACACGCTCCCTCTGTCTTTCTCTCTCTCTCTCTCTCCTCTCCTCTCTCTGAAACAGACTCTCCCTGAACAACTAAAACATGTGTGTGGTCTGTGCATGTGTGTGTTATTGTTACATAACACACTTCGGACATTTATTTTAAACTTCTTGCAGTAACAGTAGTTTCGTTAAACGCACTAAGCTTCTTGCCTTTAGTATATTTATATATATTTACACAACTAAATATCTTAATTTGTACATATATTTATACATATATTTATGTTTGGAACTGCAACTATTACATAATTCAAGGCTGCAGGCGTCAAAGTTTGCAACAAATTAAAGTTTCAAGTTTTTGCAGCGATTTTATTTTGTCCGGAAATTGCCTTAAACGTCCACTTTACTCTCATTCAATTAACTTTAACTGCAACTTTGCCAACTGCAGCTAACAACAACAAGTGCAACAAACAAAGGAATACTTGTAGTACAGTTCAACGACTTTAGCTAGTTACATTTTCAGCCAAAAGCCTTTGATGAAATATTTTCCATTTTACCATTTTCAAATTTTCCACAAGCTAGGTCTGAAAGTTTCTTTAACATAATAAAGAAGAAGTAGCAATCCATATTATAGGCAGCTATACTGTATAACTGTTGCTATAACAAAATAATACTTAACGATTATCAAATGATTAAAAAAATGTATATTAGTATTGGCAATCTAATGTTAAAAATGTAGACAAGGCATCGCCTAGTCGAAAGCTGTCGCCTTGAGCATTCATACTTGCTGTACTTGGGTTTATCAACGCATACTCGAATCGAAAACAAGCTAACATTTACTTATTAAATATAGAAGGATAAGCACAGAACTTTAGCTCATAAAATGACTAAACAATGTTGTAGCCATTTAATGAAAATAATGAAGAACGTGAGACATTTCTGGGGTCTGCTGTTTGCATAGTTCGCATACTACTACATGTATAAGAAAAGAGGCTCTGATGGCTGCAGATGGGGATGGGGAGGCAGGGACATAAAAACAAATTTTATGACAAAACTTTTATATTGTTGTTGCTGTTGTCGTTATCGTTGTCGTTGTTAGTGTTGTTTGTGATATTGTTGTTGCAGAGAGCAAATGAAAAACCAAACTGAAGTGTAAATAAATGCAAAATAAATTTTGACAAAAATTGTGTGGAAAAGTTCATTTAATATGGATTAAAAGTTTAATGCTTGGGATTTGACAGACTCCCTGAAGTCGTTGCTGCTTCACGGCTTAATTCGATTTAAATTGATGCTTTTGCGGCATGTGACGAATTTAAAATGCGCTCAGGAGGATCTCAAAATGATTGGCAGGGGCGTGGCAAAACAATTCGAATTTGAAATAGGCAAATTCAATGATGATAAGCAAGCCGATAAGCCGGAAATTCCACTTGAATCTTTGGTGAATACTTATGAATATTCTCACTTGTCCGTTACACATGTTCATTTGCAGACAAATTAAATTATGCGAAAACTTTCCGGCAGCTGAGTTGAAGCTTCTCTGCTTTTTACTGCATAATTCATTATGTCTTTCTTGCACAAGCAACATCAAACAACACGAACAACACGAACAAGAGGAATAAGAGGAACAACGGCATTTCGATAGCTCACAAGTTGGAAATTTGTGCTCAAATTAAATTAAGCTGTCACTGGCCCCAAGCCCTTCCTCATTTTATTTCACCACCCCCGGCACCGCAGAAAGTCTTGGGCGATGCACAACTCAAAAGTACAACACTCTAGCCACAGAAAGTTTCTTTGCAAAGTGTCAAGTTTTTAGTTGTCGTAGACGATGGCGAAATTATTTTTTGAAGTTTATTACAAGAAGGCGTAATGGCACACGCCAGGATATGTTAAGGACTTGTGTGTGTGTATCTATGAGTGTGTGTGTGTGTGTTTTTCAACACACACGGATCACTGACCAGGCCCAGCATGGAGGCAATCCTTTGGTGCAATTTAAAATAACGTCATCACACAGTGGGGCAGGCGGCACTCATTTGAAGCACTTGTCCTGGACTGGACAGAGCATTACAAAACTTCCAAAGTGTAAATTCAATAAGGCAACAATTTGCATAAGCGGCGCTGGGACAACAAAGTTTATGTGACCGAAATTTCAAATGTTAATTTAATGAACCCTTTTTTATTGCTAGTCCGTTAAAGAAACTTTAATTTTATTTACGTTCATGCCATTTCGTTGTATTCCATTTACTACATGGGGCACGAGCAACATAACTCACAGTCGTGAGTGCTCAACTAAGACATTAAATGATAAATTGAATCAATATTAGGAATATCTCGTAGTTGATCCTAACTACGATAGACTACCATCTCCCAAAATGTTAGTTCCTTGCCTTGCAGACAATTCATTTCCACTCAGTTCACATTTTTTAAAAACACATAAACAAATTTCAAAACAATATTTATTTTAAGCATTTTAAAAATAATTCACATAAAGCATTTAACTATTTGATTGTTTGCTTATTTAATCCGGTTCTCCAAAAACAGCAATATACACAAAAGAGGGTTTTCCTCTTATCAATTTTTTGTCGCCAGTAAAATCATCAACATATTTCGTCGAAACACTATAAAAACAATTAAACTCTTTAATATTGTGAAAAATGTATTTGGTATTTGTACATCAGAAAACCAGTCAATATTTAGTGCGCTCTCTCTCACGCACCCCCTATTTATACCCTTAACCCATTAAAAATGGGTAAAAAGGGTATAATGGTTTTGTGCAAATGTATGTAACAGGCAGAAGGAAGCATCTCCGACCCCACAGGGTATATATATTCTTGATCAGGATCAATAGTCGAGTCGATATAGCCATGTCCGTCTGTCCGTCCGTCCGTCCGTCTGTATGAACACGCAGATCTCAGGAACTGTAAGAGCTAGAGACTTCAAATTTGGAATATAGGTTCTCGTATACCAGGCGCAGTACAAGTTTGCCTTCGTTTGTCAGTTATCGATGATCAAGATCGGATAAGAAACATCCAAGTTATAGTCGAAAATGTATTCTCATAATGATCTCATTTCTATCAGCAGCCGCAAGCATTTTCTGTATGCATAAATAGGCGAGCGCATGTGTGAGAAAGGGATGGCATGAGCTCCGCTACCTACGATTGCGTGTTTCACGTGTTAGTTTAAATCTTTTTAAAGGGGAATTTGCCAATAATAATAGAATATATTTAATAACTGGGTTAAGGGTATATCGTAGTCGAGTTTACTCGACTACAGCACTCTTACTTGTTTTTGATAAACTTGTGCTTTTCAAAATGTTGTTTTACAAATTTTCTTACAAGAATTTCAACCGGAAATCACAATTCCAAATTCAAATGTATTATTATAATATTGGATCAGTGTTTATAAAACTAGGCATTGATTCGATTGCACCCCTCCATAATGCAAAATGTATATATGGGTGAAAATCGTATTTTCAAACCTAAATATATGAAGCTTTATAGTAGATACATATCTCTGTATATGTGTGTACATTTAATATCTGACTGACGATTCGAGCAATACAAGTTGACAACTGAGTTTTCATTTCTTTACCTTCAACCAGTTCAATATGACGGATTTCTTTCCATGCACTTTTTGTTCATAAGCCAGATATACTTACTTTAGTCGTTTCATTTTTTATATAATTGCGTACATCCGTTGGGCAACCGAAGTGTCCACTTGCGTCCATTTGCAGCACACGTTCTGTGCCCACGGCCACACCAACGAGCATGACCAGTTATGACACAACGCTGTAAGGCACAGATGTTCAGGCATTGGGTTGGTCAACAGTTTGACAAAAGTTCGGCAAGCCCAGCGACAGAGTCCCTTTACATGCCCCTTGCAATTTTCCGCTCACAATTTACTTTTATTTATTTGCATTGTGCACTTAACTTAAATGAAAGTCTGAGCGATAACCGTGGGGTAAATTTATATGTGTCCAAGTATCAGATGAGTTGAGTCCTGTTCCAATTCCAATGAACATCTGGACAACTGGTTAACGGGAAGCAGAATTTCATTATAATTATTTATAAAGCACTCGGTACTGCTCAATTGCGTTTTACTTTACTTTCAACAAATGCAAGTTGGTTTGGCGACAGCTTTAATGTAGTCTCTTCACTGGTTCTTCATGTCCTTGCCGCATTAACCAATGCAATCATGCACAATTAATGCACATTTTCGTTAATAACGCTTCAATTGGTTGATATCTCTCATCCGTTCCATTAAAGATAACAAGATATTTAAATAAAGGCATATGAGCTTCAGCAAGTTCAATAGCGCTTACTTACAGCAACTCAAAAATTCAAAGGAGAGCAATAAAATAAGTCAATTGATACAAAAATCTTTAGTATAAAAATCTTTAGATTTCTTACCAGCTAATTTGACAACCGTTCTTACAAAATGAGGAAAACAACTAGTCGCATTTATGATATGTGTGCTGTGGACATGAAAAACACAGCGTACCATCATAGTATAGAAACTCAATGAACACTACAAGTGTACGCTTTCAAGTAAACCAACAACATAAACGCTTCATGGCGTGTCGAGGATGTCGCCTCGAGGGCTGCGCTTGCCATAAATGCGATATGAATCGAGAGAATCAATTTACGGTGTTGCTGTTGGATAGCAGAGTCCTGACAGAAGCGTTGCGACATCACAGCTATAGTGTGTGTGAAACCTCTTGTCTCACATTGTTTAAGAACACTGTGAGAAAAACAAGTAAGTGCGATGCTTGGTGCAGCGTAGAGGATGCTCCTGTCAATCTGCACTACATGTATATAATAGCCAAGACCACGGGTTGCGGGCGCTAAAACCTCATAAGCTAAGCAATTAGTAATTTGATGCGCGTAGCTAATTGATTTCAGCACAGCGGACAGTGGCCAGTGAAAACTAAATACCAATACTAGCAAACAAAATTACCATTCACCAACGGCGAAAACAACACGTTCACTGCGCTAATTTTACATAAATAAATTAGCTGCTGCCCACATGGCCACTCCACACACATGTCCAGAACAACATGCCTTTTGCATGTTGCCAACTGGGCACTGGCTACTGCCAACTGGCTTGCAACATACGACTGTAAAATGACATGAAAATGCAAATAAGCTGACTTCAATTAGAAGCACTGCATCATTCTGTTGACCTGACCGCCAGTAGTAGCAGTTCCACCTCTGCTCGCACTACTTTTATGGTGGCAGGTGAGGTGGCTAGTGTCGCATATCAAACTCTTGTCGTCACTATTTGCCTGAAACCGAAAACTAATTAGGGATAATGAAGTTTTACAGCACACAGAGAGACAAACCTGCCTTTCATGCATATCTGTCATGGGTGGAATGATAATTTGGTCAGCCAAACATGAGTGGCAAATGTTAAAAATTATTATCGAAATATTTGGTTACAACATTCGCTGTAGTCACAACAGACATATCTTTTTCATTGAAATTCCCAATTTACGAATATGGACACACCTCCAGGCAGTAGAAATATGTTATTAAGCCTTATTAAGCCACCCTTTGCATCCATCAATTTGTTGGATAGTAGAAGATTGGATAATGGAAAATATGTTGTGGTGTTGTGGTGGGTGGGATTGTCAGGGTATGATGTTTGGTTATTGTCTCTATATGTAATTGTGTTACTTACTAAAGAAGATTTTCCTACCATAAATCCAATTGTAGTATTCCTACGGATGTCTTAAACATATCATTGCCCTTTTTCACGTCACATCAATTTTTGTTTTCTAAGAAGTTCATTTGTAAACATGCCTAACATTAAAAGAGTATCTGCTAGTCGAGCACACCTGTGGTAGGCATTCTCGCTAATATGTCTGCAATTAGTGCAGCATATGATTGAGCACGCATAGTGTTGATTTTCAACTTTACAGGACCAAACGTAATACATTAATTATATTTCGACGGAGATCACAGTAGGCATTATTCTGTGCTGATACGTTGATAGCAAAATATAAAAGCATGTATATTTATTTTCATTCTTTTAAGAAATTTTATATTTAAAAGTAAAATGTAAAACCTTTATTCATACTTTAACACTAAACATTTCAAAACAAAAAGACTTACCAGTACCAACCATTAATAAAATTTATATAGCCAACAAAATTTTAAAACAAAGGAATACATTTTTCCAAAAACAAATCGTATTTTGAGTCATAATCAATATTTTAAACACAGCTATGAGGATACCTTTAAATGTATAGACATTTAAAATTTCATGATGGTTATTTACAGTTTTCACAAATAAAAATGAAATATTTTCCATTTTATACGCCATTCTGCATACATGCAATGCAATTCTTGATTGACACCTACATTTGGCAACTTTATGCTGGACAAGCCAAATACCAAATAAATACAAATGCACAATGAATTCATTTCGAATAACAAACAACTCTTGACATCAGATCAAGTCTGAGGAGCAAACGATACCAAGTATAGTATTTCAGCAGCAGTAATGTATTCTTTAGAATCTATGCAATGAATTATTGCTACACTTGTGCAATGTTTTCTATGCAATTATTCCAAATATTAATGCAATTGTCGTAGAAACAGACACAATAACTAACCTGAGAGTCTGTTGTCTTGTTAGCATTTCACATTGTGTACATATATACACGTTCATATTGCAAGTATTGTGTACATGATTGTAATTACTTCGGTAGTAAAACAGATCGAGTCAAGGACCCCCCTAACAATAACACCATTTTGTTTCAGGCTGAAGTTTGGATAGGGAGGAACTCTAGGAACTGTTGGCTGCCAGAAATAACTGAAACGAAATAGCTGTTCGCTCTTCAATAATTTTGCAAAGAAACTGAACACAATAATAAGTATAAAATGCACATGCAGAATGGAACGGAAACGGCAACTAAAAAGGATTCCGCAGACAATGCACTGAACTAGATTCCTTATATTATTTTACATTTCTTTCTGCTCTTTCGCTGCGTAAATTCAACTTTTTTCACACTTTCGCATGCAATGCCGAATGCAGACAATAAGCAGCACCAGTCGCTGTGAAGTTGCCAGCCTTTGTTGCAGGAATGTTGTGAAGGATTTCTTAGCGCCAAAAATCAACAGCACAAAAATTGTTGAATTGAAAAATGCCGCTTTGGTTGTCGGTTGAATGAGTTGCAGTTGTTCTTTGCCAACTAGCAGCAGAATATTCTATCTTAGCAGGAGAAATATTTTCAGTTTCCTGTAAGCCACATTCAAATGAATTAAAGACAATAAGTACGTGTATTTTTAAAATTAACACTGTTTTTTTATTTTTATTCAATTTCACCACCATTTACAATATGCCCTCACAAGGCAATCATTTTACGAGTAGACTTCATTAATATTCAATTAATGCATTTGTTAAATATATTTTACACAGTTTTTCTTTTTGTTTTTCCATTTGTAATTATATTATTTTCAACACATACCTTTTGTTTTTTTTGTTAGTTTTTTCACATTAATTAAGTAGTTTTAGTTTTACATTAATTTTTGTTGTAAACATTTATTTAATGGATGCATGGATTTATCTGGCTTCTGGGTTTCTCCGATATTCTCTGTGTTTACTTTGCTAAATTCAAATGGTTGCTTAAAATTACTTTGGTTTTTTAGCTCGCTAGTTTAGACACCACATTGAAAATGTCGAGTTCATTAAAAGCTATCAAATAAAAATTACAAACCAATACAAACAAAAAAAAAAAACAAAAATTATAAAAATATTCAAAGCAGTAATTAAACGATGATCAAATGATGGTTGACTACACATACGCACTTAGTTAATGTAATTTGCATACAAAAGATGTTTAAACTTAATTACTTAACAATTAAACTAATTTGTAACACATACAGAGAGCTCCTCCAAATGCCACTGCTGTTGTTGCTGCTGCCCACAGCTCGCCCCCAAGCTAATTATCTCCGAGCTGGCCTTGCCAGCCGCTGCAGTGGCGCCTTGGAGGCAGGACAGCGTGGACAGACGACTCTTAGTGGACTTGGAATGCGCAATAGAAGCGATAGCTGGGCGGGCTTCAATGGGAATGAACTGCGTAACGAGCTCGCGGACCATGTGGCTGAGCAGGGCGCCGCCACTGACAAGCAGGGCTGCCAGCGCCATTGTGATGGGCGCCAAGTGGACGCCGCCGACGCGTCGAGATGCCGCCGATGTGGAGAAATACGTGCTAAAGAAGTTTTTCATGCTCGAACCGGATGAGAGCGTAACTGCAGCCGGAAGCAGGATCCAGCATGCAAAGAAGAAATAGAAATGCCACAAACGGAAGCGGAAGTCAAATATATATTATTGCGTAATTAGTTTAGAATGGCAGCGCGCACAGATTTAAAATATTTGCACTTACCACGTGCCGGCACCGGATCTTTTTGCGGTGTGCCCAATTCGACCTCCTTATACTCCTGATACAGGTCGCCAATCTGTGCGGTGCAGCGCAGTACCAAACCGCCCGGATTAGGCGCATACATGGGGCCGCCGTGGCCATATACCGTATTCAAGCCGTATCCGTTGTTATAAATAGCCGGATTGACGCTGGAGAAGTGGACGCCCTGAAGCTGCAGTTTCAGTGAGATGCGTGAGGCTATCAGATTATCAATTGTGCGAATAAACTGTGTCTCGGCATTTGTGATCTGCAAAGAGAGAGAAAGGGAGCGAGATATATGGAGAGGAAGAGAGTAAGACAAAGGGATAAAGAGATATTTATTCAGCGCTCGCAAATGCATTAGCATATTTTAAAGCGATAACAAAATCAACGAAAACAACAAAAACAAGAAGAGCGACGACAACGACAACGACAAGATTTGGCAACGTTTAGTCCCAGTGCTCGTAATACTTTTGCTTGCTTTCGGACAAGCAAAAAGTTTTGCCAGCTAGCATCTTGTCGCCATTTGCTAGTTGGCACAGCGTGCGAGGGGAGGTGTAGACTAAAGAGAGGCCACATGTGCAGCCAGCTCGGCTCAGCTCAGCACAGCATCTCAGCCTGGCGGCTATTTGTGTATGCATGGAAATTATGTATCAACTTTATCTGTGTTAATGTAATGCAGCAAAAAGCAGCGGCAGTCGGCGTCTGGAGTACAACACAAACAAAAATTCGCTAGAAGAAAGCGTCTTACAATTGCGCACATTAGTGGCACTGGCTGTGGCAAGAGGATAAAAGACGGTGGGGATATGTATGCGGGGAGTATATGTATATGCTGGCAGGACATGCAGCTCAAATGCGCCAGACGACACATTGATGAAAGTTTTTGCCATTTTTTCAGTTGCCTTTCTTGCCATATGCGCGCCACTTTTAGCCTTTTATTTGCAAATGCGTTTGTATTAGTGTCTCTTACAGCAATTGCTCACTGCGCGTGTGTGTATGTGTGCGTATGTGTGTGTCCAAGTGCATGTCCGAGTGTTTGTGTGCTTCTATTTGTATCCTTACTGCGTAAGTCCACTTTATTTGCGCCAGCTCCAACATGCTTAAACTTGCATTTAGCTTAAATGCTGCCAGCAGCTCCTTCATGCGAGAACAGCTTTTATGCTTAATGGCAGTTATTTAGTGCAATTCACTGTAAAATTGTTGCCAGGGCTGAATTTTTGCCGCTGTCCCCGGTCTAGCCTGCTATCTTTCCTTGTCTCCCTCTCTCCCTATTTTTTATGTATCCCTATTTCTAAGTGTGTGTGGGGAACGAGCGTGTCCGTGTGAAAATGTGGATAAGGATTTGCGCTTATATAAATAATTTTTATTTATGCGCATGCCAAAAAGCACACATACTCACAGCTTTTGCATTCTGCAAAAGCATACGTGAAATTATATATTCTTAATAGTTTTGTGCATTTGCTATGAGGAACAGCACTTTTAAGACCCCAAAAACAAAAAAATGAGACTAACACAATGTGCTTAGAGGGAATTGCACAAAGCGGCACAAAGCAGTAAAATTGTGTGGAACATATTGTCGCAAAGTGTTTTTGCAAGAGCTTGAAAGAAAAAAAACACATGCAAATGCAAAGCTGCTTAGAAGCAGCCCGAAAACTGCATTTCACAAGAACAACTATGTGAAATTATTATTAAAGAATTCCCGTTGCACATAAAACAATAATTCTATTCTGTTTATACAAACATAGTTATTATTATTGGTGAGCAATAACTTCAATAACTTACATTTTTATCAAATTAAAATACCATTGTGTTTTATAGACTAATCCATTATGCTCTTTTCTAAAGTTTATGATAATGGTCTAAATGGAAATTTCTTTTTTTCAATTTAATAAAAAATTCGAAAGAGTCACCACACTTTCAAATAAATAAGAGCCATTCAAATACTTTGCTTAGATTCTGTGAGGACAAATACAATAACTATATTTTATAGTATGTCCTGGTCGCATTGTGTACAATTTGCCGTTCTACAGTCTGTCTGTATGCAATGCATTGGGAGCATATCGATAACATATAAATTGTGGATGGCACTGCAATATCTTGGGGCTGCTGCCAAGAACTTTGGCGCATGAAAGTTGGTAGTTGGAAATACTCCCCGACCTGCTCAGAGAAGCTTTTTTCAATTTTCCGCTAAATTTGGCAGGGCTAAAGTGCTATTTGTCTTCATTAAGGGCTCCATGCGAATGCGCCTAGCAGTTGGCAAATGTTTACAAAAGTTCGTTGGCCCCAGCATCTTCAACTCAACCTTAACGCCAATCCGTTCCGTGTGCCTGCCTGCCGGCAAATTTGCGTAATATTTTGAAGCGGAATGCCAAATGACATGCAGCAGTTATTAATTGGCAATTTACATGCCAAATGATTAATGCCTGGCCCGGCGGAAGCAGCCAGTCGAAAACGAAGCCACAGCATCCCCTAAAACCAGGCCACATATGTCATGGCTAGGGGTGTATATGTGTACAAGTATGTATGTGTGCTTATGTGTGTGCATGCTCTGCAAATTACTGATGTGGCTTTTTACCGCAAAAAACTTTGTCAACATAAAGTTCAGCAACGGCTCCAGATGCCTCTGGCATTGCTCCTGTGGCAGGTTACCTTCAAACGTAAACTTTGTTGCTGTGAAGCTGCTACAGAAATGGCATGTGAAATATGCTACTGTGTATATGTGTGCGTGTGTTTCTGTGCTTACCTTCCCTTGCCTCTTGTTGATTTGCACAGCATGAAATATTCATTTGTTTCCTGTGATCGGCAATTGCAATATATCTTCCTCCTACTGCGGTATCGTTTTCTACTCAATTTTAGTCAACGTCTGCCACGTTTGCTTACGGTTTGTTGCCTTCCTACGAATTGGCAACACCAAAGGCAATGGCAATGGCAATGGCAATGGCACTTGCCCAAAAAGTGTACGCTACCCAACTTTCCGATAAGCTATCATTTCATTTCCAAGCAACAACGGCGCTTTGATATCATTGCTGTTATTGTAACTGTATCTCTCTCTCTCCCTCTCTCTCTCTCGTCCTATCCAGCACTATTGGCTGGCAGTCGAAGCAGTTTGGCTCATGCTGCGTTCCAGTTATTGCGGTGCAAATGATTTGAATTCATTTATCATGTTTAATGTGAGCATGGTAAAGCTGATGGAATGTGGCAACCATTTTTCAATGGCATGACAACACTTTGAAAACGCCCAAAGGCAACGCCAAGAAGCCAAGCCCTTAGATAATATGGACCCATTCCCTTAATCATTGCAAATGTTTTCTTGTCAATATGAAAATATACTGAACTAAATTGGGATTTCCTGATCAATATTGCGTAATTGAATTAAAAGGAGAAAGAAAAAAAAAATTGAACGCCTTTGGAAAACAGTTTGCCATCAATCATACTTAAAGAATTTTTATCACTTGAGTTTTTTGTGCAACCACACTACATAATTTTAACGTAAATCTAAGTGATGTAACATTTTACACTTCACACCATCATCTTCATCATTATTGAAAGTCAGACTGTCACTACGCAAGAGCTTAATTGCGTGGCATTTATGGACTCCAACGCCGGCTTTTTGTAACAATTTTATGGTAACCATTTAATTGCTCTTTATAACTTGGTCTGAAGCACACTAAGCCACAAAGTTAAAGGTGTGTTGGAGCCGCAACAGCAGCGAATACATTATGAAGCGTGAGGCATGCATTTTCATGAGAATGTAGAGCAAAAATCCTTCTCGCAATGACAGCTGTCCAGAGCTGGCATTGGCGATAGGGGAAGGCAAAGCTAAAGTGAGAATTCACCAAAAATGACAGCCAGTCCAAACGAGCATCTGTGAGCCCCAAATGTAATGAGGGGCTAGGAGATAAGGTCTGGCACAACTGGAACGCACGAAGGAGCTGGTGCTTGTAATGTTTGCTGCGGCCACATAGAAATCCGTTTTCACCAGTGTAACCAAACGACAAGAAGGCGGCCACAGCTGCGCTGCATGCATTGTTAATACACATGACAATGTGTATGCTAGCTGGCTGGCTGGCAGAGTGTAAAATTGCGCATACGACATGTTGGCGTACGTACAAAGGCAAGCAGGGGGGGCTGTGGCAAAGCAATAATACGGCCTTCTTTACCAACCCACCCCTTCCCAATCACCGTTGGCAGATTTTCATTTCCATTTCTCATCGGAATAGACCACAACTTCAAAGGATTCAACAGCTTTGAACATTAATAATCGCTGACCCGCTGTCAGATTTTTTTCTCCGTCTCCCCATTCTCTTTCTCTTTTGATTTTCTATATAACTTTCATACTTTTCGTTGCTGGTACATAAAAATAAAGTGGATTTCTATGCCAGCTGCGTCTCTCGCCACTTGTTCTAAATCGCAATCATATGAATAGATAAATTTAAATAGTTGTTTCTCCAATAACTGTACTTACCACCATGTTATTGATGGTAAACTTGAGCTCGACTCGTGGACGAGATGGCGGCGTGCTGCAATTGGCCCGCAGAACATCGCCCGGCTCATAGCGTGTGTGCTCCGTATAAAGTGTGGGCCGTTTGTCGGGGAGTTCTGCAACAATATAAAAAATAAAGTATAAATTTACCTTTGAAGTTAACATTTTAAATACAAATTACAAGATATTTGGAGATATTAAAATCGGAAATAATTCAGAATTTGCTGCAAGAAATGGGAAAACCAGAAACATCCTAATCAGAATAAAAAGGATATAGCCATCTAGTTTGAAGTTTGCTTGGATTCAATTAGATTGCTGACCAGACCAGAACCCTAACCTTCGGGCACTTTACAAAATATTAATAGGCGTATAAGTGGCACAGCAGTACCGACCAAAAGCCCAATCCTTTCGGTACCACACACCACAGCAGCGGGCGGGGCAATACTCAACTTTTTAATTAAGTCAGCTGAAAGCAAAGTCAAAGTCACAAGCAAAGTAACTAATGAAGAAAGTAATTTCCATGACAAAGGGGACAACGGCAATGCCAAAGGCAACAGGATCGGTAACGGTAACTTTGTGCCTTGTGCCACCACCGTGCCCCACATAGCTTAAGGCAGCTCGCCTTCTAATCCTGACACACAGACAGACTGAATACCATCCCCTAAACTATTCCTTTGGTGGCTGCGGCTTTTTTCTACCCAGATTTTGACCTTTTCCTTTGGCTTCTGCGATGTCAAAAAAGGCTCCTAATGAGGGTCAGCTGGAGCGGGGTCGGCTTCAAGTTTAATTTGGCAGCTGACCAGCCTACTTTACACTTGGCCAACAGCACCTCTCGCTGTGCTCAATCCCCGCTTGACTTATGTCATTAAGTTATTAAAGTTTAAGCCCAGCAAATGTTTGCGAACTATCTACAAACTTGCACGACCATGTGCCATGGCATTTTGGGTCGCATGCTGAGTCCAGAAGCCGTGGTGTTCCATTGTGACTTAATGAAAGCGTGAATTAGCATAACTTTGCAGAGACTTGCCTTGGCATTCAAATGCCAGCAACGACGTAGACGTCGACGACGTTTTGTTTAGGCCCTGCGCTGCGAGGTTATGTGCCACCAACAACCAAAATGCGGCAGTTGCCGCCATTGCTGTTGTTTACCATAAAGAACGCAAGGACAAAGTGTTTATTTTATGTGTAAGGCAACACGAGACGCACTCCCATTTAAGTTTAGCCTTCGCTTTTGTCCTGGCGTCTTAGCGTGGCCCGCAATCGGATTGCCACTTGAGCTCATTAACACACGATTAAACCTCAGAATCATTTGCACCAAGGACACAGCTACATGAATAAGGGAGATGCTGCTGCTGCATTAATGAATGAAAGAGCCTCAGTAAGCGGAAACGGAAATGCATAAAACATAAGTGACCACAAATGTCAGAAAGAAAGTCGAAGCGCAAATACATTGAATAGCCAGCAAATCAATAAAGTTAAAGTGAACTGAAGGATCTAATATACTAAAAGTAGATAAATAAACAGACATTTTTGTGACCGCATGTATAAGCTAATTAAATTTGTATCGTTGTCTATCTATTTCATTATGTACGTGAAGTCTTCTTTATCAAATATATATTAGTTATTTCAGATTTCAACGTGAAGTTTGCTTGTACCATATGCTATGGATCTTGACCTGAACAAGAGGAATTCAGATAAAAATTATCCGTTTTTATATTCTTGCAGGGAGTAGTATTTTATCGTCCTTACATAAAGTATATATATTAGAGTATATATATTCTTGATCAGCGTCACACGCCGAGTCGATATAGCCATGACCGTTTGTTTATCTGTGATTTAAAGCTGTCTTTTATAGAAGCTTGAAAGGTGTCCGTTTTTTTGCTTTACGCAAAGTAGAGCTGAGCTTTAAGTTGAAATCTACAAATGAAGTTTTCTTTATTATTGCACATATTATTAATAAAATGAAATAATTTATTAAAGGCATTTATTTTTCAGGTATGTTCATCTGATTGAATCATCTTTTATGCTTAAAGTATCCAACTCTCGATACACAAAATATGCTAAGAATATCCATACATATATCTTAAATATATTAACATACTTTTTCTATTGCATATGAAAGCTTCAGTATAGCAAATTTAGTTGAATTCTAGACGTATACGCAATATGCTTACAGTGTGTGTTTGGGTTGCCGCTGCAGTAATTTATTGTTTAGCCCGCAAGTTATTGGGGTCTTAGTGTCGACGACATTATAAGCCTCAAATGCTTAGCTACACAATGCACGGATACAGCGGCAAACACACGCCCATACACACCGTACACACCATACACAGACACACAGCGATACACACAGATGAGCTAACACTCGCTTGACTTTTCAGGCCCAGACAACGTCCTGTCAGTGTGTCAGGCGAGCTGGCTTATCTCATATTGATGTATGTATGTGGAGGCACAACAACATCATCGAACACACCAACAACAACAACAGCAAGAACGAAGACAGTAACAAACACACACAACCAATTAAAATCCTCGACGTTTAATGAAACTTGAATAAGTAAACCAACAGACCGTAACTGGCGTCCTTGAAGGACCCAAACGGTTGCCAACCTCATGAATTTAAAGCAAATGCTTGATCAAAGCTTTAATCCCTTGATGCCAGTTAAGCAAAAGCGGCCAATTAAGCGAGCTAAATGCGGCGTTAAATATATTGAGCTTACACAGCTAACGGAGCAGCCAGTCAGGGCTACTGGCCGACTTGGCGAACAGACTCGGCAAGGCGTTGAGGTAATGGCAATCTAATAAAGGCATCCAGTTACGCGCCAGACGCGCACAACTAAATGTTTAATGCCGGGCAATAAGCAAGCAGGCAACATCGCACAGCTAACAGCCACGCAGCAGCCACACGGCCAAGCAGACAAACATCCTCAGCTAACCATCGGAGGCAAGTGCTCAATCATACAAACACAAGTAACTCAAGAGGGTCGTGTGTGGTAGCAGGGAGAAAATTGCGCGGCAAGTGGCATAAAAATCAGCGACTGAGGCAGAATTGAGCTGTCAGTGCGAATTTCTCGAATATTTAATGGGAAGCGAATATAAAGATTAACTGCGAGCCGGTGGCTGCTGCCCTGGCTGCTGCTCGGGGTGGACCACACCCTACGCCTAGTCGCGATTACGCATACGCACTGTGTGCCATTTATGAGCTATCGACCCAGTTACCGTAGTAGTAAACGAATGCAGAGACAATTGTTGCTGGCATTTATTAGCGATGCTTGCGGCCCTCGACTGTGCATACTTAAAGTCGTGATTACTATTTTTATTATGCTACTCAATGAAAAACTAAACAATTGTATTGCTCGCATTTTTTTTTTATTACCAACCATGAATCTGGCATACTGATTAAACTTTCCAATTCTAAGCGCGCCTTCGCATGCTCATTTAAAACGCATAAGGCCGTGAAATCCTTGGCGCGACTACAGGACTACCAAATAGCCCCAGACAAGCTTTGAGCATCACCTCCACACCATGTATAACTTGCTCGAGGAATAGCCTGTTAATGACGCAATTTTCAACACAAGTTACTTGGCCCACAAAACTTTTAAATCAGCAGCAGCTGCTGCCCCAGCCTTGAACCCCAACAAATTGCCTTGCCGCTTTGCGAAAGCTTTTTTTTAACCACTTAAGCCACCACAGCTACAGGTACTTAATGCAAACTTAAGGCAAGCGTGCTTAGATTGTTCAAATGTCACATTATTTGATTGGCTGATCACTCTTATCTAATATCCAGATTTTGACTTACCTACAACCTGCATTATTCCCAAAGCCGTAGCTGTTGAGAAAAGTGGTGCATCGGCGGTTACCTCACATGAAAAGTTGCCGGAAAGACCAAAGCCAACATTGCGTATGAGTACTTGGGTTGCATTTGAGTTGGATACCTAAAAAAGCACAATAAGAGCATAAGTAGGAGTAGTCAAACATTGTGTTAAGGTAAAGGTATATTTATCCAAGCCAATGTCTTGCCAACGTGCCAATTTGTATTTAATGTTTTCTGGTAATAAAGTGCACTTAAATATATTAAAACAGTTAAAAAAAAAAACATAGCACATCGCAAATAAAAATAAAAGAAAAATACAGAAAAGAAATTGAACATAAACCCGCAACTAAATAAAAGTTTTGGGACGACAAAAACTAAAGATAAACTCGCTGGCACAAACTCAATAGCCTGATGAAATATTTGGACAGATTCAGTGGAACTTTGTCTGCGCAACAAAATTGACGTCCCTGTCCCAGCCTCCAGATATCAACCTCCAGCTGAATGGAAACTTTTTCAATAATCTAGCCAAAGCAAAATTATCCGACTGGGTACTCGAGACACCGTTGGAGGGGGAGCCAGCTGCAGGTGGAGAACCAAATTTCTCGACACTGCACACACAAAAATTTAAATGAAAATATTTTGCCGATAGCCTCACCGATAGCTACATGGCATTCAGGCTGACAGGTGCCCGTGCAGGTGTCTTGGCATGAACTGGCTTTTTTGAATACCCGCCAATAACAATAAAACTGCCAAACTGAATATGCATGAGCGAAAAGTTATAAAATATACAATATAAATAAAAGCAGTATGCGCGCAATTAAGGTCGTCGAAGTGACGCCACAGCCACTGCCAAAGCCAAAGCCAAGACCATAGCTTCTCCAGGACCAGTCCCGACCACACTTTCAGCTCCAGAGCGCCGTGAGACTCCTTGATGGTCATCCTGGGCTCGAACGACAACAAGGTAGTTAGTTGTTCGACGGATGGGCAGATGCATTTGCATTCAACGTTAACAAGCTGCAAAAGTTGCGGATGCTTTAAAAAGCCTTTTGTACAGAGCGCCCAAGTTTCCGATTTTTTCTTTCATACATTGGCGCCCCAACAATCCCACCCACAAACTGTTCACCCAAAATGTATGTGTGTGTGTGTGTTTTTTTTTGTTTTGTTTTGCAATACTTACATCAACGTGGATGCCGGGAAAAGGAAACACTTTTGTGTTGGGAAACTCGCCGGGTGTATAACGGTAAAACTCCAATTGACCGCGATAGAACTTGGCCGAATAAAGCGGTGCCCCATCCAGATCATACATGCATCGCAGCACAACATGCTGACCCTGTCGCACTGCCGGCGGTTCAATGATTAAATTGACATTGCGCAGCGCGCACTCAACCAACTCTGAAATGATTAAAATAAAAAAAGACACAGATTCATATATATTATGTGTGTGCATACAAAACTTGCAACTATCAGAAAAATAACAAAATTATTGAAATATTGGCAAACAGAATATTAAAAAGTTGTTTAAGTATAATTTTTTTTTATTTTTTTTTATTTATTATTTTTAAAGTGTTGTTGCTGAGCTGAGCAAAGTTCATGGCTCTCATATAATTAATCATATTAAAAAAAATCCTATCAATAAGGTTGCATAACATCTTAGCTAAGAGATAGCTTTGCATTCACTTTGAATCTGAGTTTTATTAATTGCCAAACAATCAACGCCAATTTCCGGCAGCTTTATGGCCGCCCATTTGAAAGTCGTTTGTCAACAAATACGTAGCATAATTCAGAACGCAAAAGGAAGTCGCTTGGCTGTTTACAAGCGCTGGGACATAGCCTAACAAGACCTTAAAAAAAATTTTTTTTATATCTTATTTGGGTCACATTTCATGTGGCTGTACCCTTAAGAATAATGGCACATCATTTGCGGCTTTGCCGAGGTCCCTTCGAGAACTCTTCTTTCATCCTGAAACGGTATCTGTGTATGTGTGCGTGAACCTCTCGCGTGGTAAATAAAAAATAAAATTATTTTCATTTTTTAGTGGTGTTGCTGTCGTTGCTTTATATACCAGCTGCGTATTATAAATTGCCATTGGGAATTGTTTGCATAACGGGACGAGGGAAACGCCTGCATCTGCTTATTATGGCATGCATGGGATGGTTATGGTATGGTATGGTTTTCATTATGGTTTCTGTAGCTTTTCTTTCTCGTACATCGTCTCGTTTGCAGCCTGCCAAATACATTGCAACTCTTTGACCCTAATGAGCTACGAGTTCATATAATTGGCCAACAAAGACAATGATGACCTGTTTGCGTGTTGCCCCTAAAGTTTGCCTTAAAGCTCTGTGCCATAAATATTTGCAATCGAAAATCGAAATTGAAAATGTAGTTTGCTTGATAAATGAAATGGAAATTGCAAAAAGCAGTCGAATCTCGCAAACAACACTAAGTTTACAAAGGAGTGCTGAACAAGGAGCAACCGCAAATTCTTGCTTAATGCTGCAAAAAGTTTTGCTTGTTAGTGTTTGGTTGAAAAGTGCTCCATGATATCATCCCACACATACCGGCGCAATGTACAAAAAGCCAAACAATGTCTATAAATACGCACACACACATGGGCACAGTGGTGTGCAGTGCATATAAGTATGTGCTCTCCCAGGTGCATGGCAAGAAAAGTTTCCGCACAGCTTACATATTTACTCGATTCGACTAAGTGCTCGCTTCCAAGTGCATTGCCCTTATCCTTTTGAGATTTGTTTACAAGTATAGCACAACAAGATACCCGCACCGTGCTCCTTGGTCAGAGGACCTTAGTTTCTAGTTCGTAACTCCAGGATCCGCTGGACCGCGAACCTCTTCTTTAGTCCATCCAGCCACTGTTTTCAATATCAATGCAGTTCGCTTTTGTTATTGTGGTTGCCACTGCAGCTGCTGCTGTTGCCCCTGGCTTTGGGGCTATTCTCTGGACGCACTCATCGTCTGCACAGGGGCAAACAGTTTTCACGCCATTTTCACCACAGTTTCTTTTTATGCAGCTGGTTAGCATCTAGGCAGTTCATTCTTTTTTTGTCTTGTTTATTGTTTTTCAATCATGCTGGAGTGCATTCGTTTTGGAAGCAATGTTGCCAGCATCAGGTTCCTTAAAACCGCAACTAATACTAAATTGAAAAGTTAGATATCAACATTTTTTTGTTTTCCTTTTTTTGATTTTTAGTCTTTACGCACGATTGTTTGTTTGTTTTTTTTTTATTATAGTACTATTTGATGAAGTGCTTTCGATTTTTTTTTTTTTTTTTTTGTGTGGTTGGCGAGGCTAAAACTGGCTATTATTTTTGAGTGCTTGCTGTGAGCAATAAAATTTAGAAGAGAAAAAAATCAACACAAATGGACAGACGTCTGAATGCTTTAGGTACCTTTGTAAACATTTAAGCCCAATTGGATACAAGGACTCCTAATATTGCCACTTCGAGATACCAGGTGCTTACCACAAAGCTAATAGTGAATGTGAAATGTGAAATGTAGCTTAGTAATTTAGGCACCCAATTAATTTTAAGCAACAAATAAATAATTAATAATTTTCATTGCATTGTGTTCAGACATAAAATGCACATCGATGGTATCTGTTTAGTACATATTGCACATAAATGAAACCAAACATTCTATTTGAATTTAAAAATACTGTGGTTCTATATAAAATCTGAACAGATTCCCCCTTACAATCAACAGCTCGTGTTGTTGCAGGTACAGAGAAATAAAACCTAATATTTGTGTACAAAAAACATTCAATGGGAATATTCTTGAACCTGGATCAAGCAACAGGCAAACACTGCCACCATACGCTCCAACCACGCTTAACCAGCCCCTGCCAAGCAGCGCAAATAAAAACAGATGCCGATTGAGAAGAGGGGAGCCAGAGGAATTGAAGGGAACAAGTGAAATGTGGGCATATTTATCACTGAATAATAATTTGTGGACTCGTTCGCGTACAGGAGTCATAACCAAACAGACGACAGGGCCCAATATAATGTATGTCTAGAGACTCTGTGTGTGTGTTCGTGTGTGTGTGTGTGTGTGTCTGCATGTATGGGGGTGTGTCTGATGGAGTATTGTTTTGGTATTTAATAGGCTTTTGTTGAAAATTCAAATGGATATTGTTGCTGCTGCTACTTGACATGCTTGCCCGGCAACGTAGCTCCTATTATGCTGGCTAGGCAGCATTCGGAAAGATTTATCATGCACAATGCTGCCAACAGGAGTCGTAGCTAAATGAACCAACGGGAACCATATGTGTCGTTCGAGCGCACATTGCCATTGAGGCGTGCACAAAGACAACACCTGCCTCGTTGCCAGCTTGTGTTGACACAAGAAGCATGCGGACGCACATAAGTATACTACATATAATGGAATTTCTAATAAGCATTGCATCGTACTGCTCCCGCTGGCTGCTGCTCGGCTGGGTCAATAGCATTTAAGGCTCAGACCAGCCAGCTTTAATCACTATAAACAACGCTGCAGTTCATTTGTTTGCACTACGTGGCCGGAACGTTGCTTAGAGCTTTGTTCAGTGGCCGGTTGCTTCTCACATGTGTCCATGTAAGTATGACCATGTCGGCAAACACTTCAAACTAGAGTGTACATCCATGTAAAGAGTTGAATCAGCCGGCACTCGAACTGACCGTACTCACCGCAAGCCGACACAATTTAATTAACATAAAAAACTTAACATGCAACATTTCAAACCATAAATCAAAAGCCACGCACACGCCCAGAACTAGACCAATACTATGCTGGAAAAAAAAATGTTGCACTGCGGTTTCCCTTCTATGCGTGTAAGGGACAAAGTAAACCAAAAGGGGATAAAATAAAAAAAGATAGCGCTGATAGCTTGTAGCCGAAACTAAGCATACTCTAATGCATGCGCTAAGCATACTCCTTGACAAATAAATAAATTAGATATAAAGAAAAATAAATGTAGAATTTTGAGAGACGTTAAACTATTCATTTAAGGTTAGTAAGCTGAGATTACTTAGATAATTAAGAATTAATCATTTATCAAACAAAAATCTTGACTAATCAAAAATATTTATAGTGTCTTTAGTTAGAAATACACATTCGTCAATATACAATTTTGTAACTATCTATTATTCATTCTGGAGACAAACATTTTGTAACACGTATCGAGCAAAAGGCCTTATTGCAATTTCTACTTAATCTAAGTTAGCTTCACATAAATAAATCATTATTGTATAAGGTAACTATCCTATTCGGCTTGTCAATTTTTTCAAAATGTTGAGCAAAGGGCGCACTCGCGAAAAAATGCTTTCAATGAAACCTTAATGGATAGCTAAAGGGTTATTGTTGTAAAAAGTATGCTTCAGTAGAAGTGGAAGTTAATAGCGAGATTTCTGACTGCAATTTCATCCACTCCTCCAGTGGCTCAGTGGCCAAGCCCTACCACCTAATCTCATGTCTACAGCACATCAGCATAAACACAACCGCAGCTCACGCCAACATAATTTGTTGCTGTTTTTAGCTTTAGCTTTTTTAAGGGCTTGTCAGGCAACTCACACACCTCAAAATGGTGGTTGTATGAAAGCTCTGGTTATGAAATGACAATAAATAATTACTTATTTGATGTTTACAAAAATGTGTATGTGTTTGCTTGTGTGACAGATAAATGAGTTGTTAAAGTTTTTACATAGTATTGACCAGGTCAATAATTCTCATTATTTTGCATAAACTAAAATAAGAATTCTTGAAAAATTGAAAATATACATTTGCAGCCAAACGGAGTACGATAATAATACAAAAAACGGACATGCCCAATAAATGATTTCATATTTAAGTAATCATATTCAAGTGTAATATAAAGAAATATTAAGAGTATATTATTCAAGTGAAGCTAAAAATAGCAGCATAATATAAATTAATAAATCACTTACGCAGTAAATTATTTCATACCAAATTTTATGTATACCACATGACAGAAATAAATACATAAATATAGCGTTTTGACCACGCTGTTCGGATTTCGAAAGGAAAATCCTGACACACTCGAGTGTTGGCAAATAAACTTGAAGTATCTCTCCAACGCGACACCCGCACAAAGTAAATAGCAACGAAAGTAAATGCGCTAAATGAAAAATAATATATAACACAGTTTAATCTGAGTGTTACATATATACTGGAGTGGCTGGCAAGTGGATGATGATCATCATAATGATGATGATGATGATGTGCCATAACTGTGTCCACAACATGAAACTCTCTCTCTCTCTCTCTCTCTCTCAGAATACTTGTGTATCATCGTGATAGTCCTTCTTTGCACAGAAGCGCTAAGCAAATAAAACAAAAAGGATAACAGCGTATATATATTATGAAGCCGACAAGGAATCTGCACCCAGATATGCACACCCTGGTGCACACATAAAAATATTTATGTATTTAAAATGCTGGTGACATTCTACTGCATACAAGTCGCTAGCTTATTTTCATATTATTATCTTATTTTTTATTTGTTTTCCGTTTTTCTTGTTTTGTTTTTGCTCTTTCATTGCTGTGTGCCCTGACCCGACTTTTCTCATTTATACCTTTGCGCTTATGTATGTGTTGAAGTAGTCGTATGTGTGTGTGTGTATGTGTGTGCTTATGCAAGAGAGAGCAGCTTGTATACACGCTCGTATTTACTTAGTTTCGTTTTTCCTCAACTGCCGCCGCTTGTCGCCATTCTTTTGTACACTTGTCGTATACGCAATGTGCACGAGGCTGACAACGACCTCGACGACTCAATTGAAGCTGGATAGCAAAATATTTTGTTATCTCAACACCAGCATCGATGGCGATATTCAGTTTCAGCTCCGCTTTTGATGCTAACTGTGTGCTCTGACTATTTGCAATTTTTTGGTTTTATTTCTGTATTTTTTCCATTTTGCCCCATTGGGACTCTTATCTCAAATGCTGCATCGCGAGCTGCTTGTAAATAGCAGTCATGGTCTGATACTAATGGAACTTTTGACCATTTGCGATGCCGGTAATACCCGCTGCTGCACGCTGCAAACAGCAATTTGATGCACAACGCTAAAAACCAAAACCAAACTGAGCCAAACCTGGTCGCATCCATATCACGACATTCGTGTTGGTGGTTTTTGAAAACGCTCTTTTGAATTTTACCTTTGTTCTGACCGCACCAATACACTTGTACCCGGAAGTTCATTTGTGCACTTGTTTTTGATAGGTTTTCAGACATCAGTTTTGAAAACCCACAGCTCGTTCACCCACACAGCTATCAATTTTCATGCACTCGTTTGGATTTGAAAATGGATCTTTCTTTGATTTGCAACATTTTTAACCAACTGCACTTTCTCATGACTTATGTCAAATGTGGTTAGTTCTTTCTTAACAAAAATTGGCTTATTTGCAATCAGGAAAACCATATGTCGAAGTTATCGACGATACAGACAAATAATAAAGTCATTTGCCTACACGAACAAAACAGTTTATGAGGCCAGCCGCAGTTGAATCTAACAATTAAAAACTGATTCTACGATCGAATGTAGTATCAATGTTAGACAATACTGTGATTAAGATTGAGATAGCCGGCAATAATTTTTAGAAATTTCATTTTGATTAACACACTGCTATTTGTTCAGTGGATGTAATTTTGAGTGGACTTGTGCTGTTGGCCAGGGGAAGCATCCATTTCCTGCTTTTATAAAATTTTATGAATAAATTGAAGTTGTTGTTGGTTTGCTTATCTACTTGTTTATTAACAACATTGCAAAAAGCGAACTTGAGCTGGCATCGATTCAGCCAGCTGCAATTTACAAGCAAAAAAAAATCATCATTTTAATTAGGTTATAGAAATCAAAGACACACACACAGAGATACAAAATGCAATGAGCAATTATTGCATTTGCTGGCTGGTCCATTTTTTTCCAGCTCGCAGCTCACTTTGCTGTTGAACTTTGCAATTTTGTGTTTTTGTTTGTTGCTCTTCCTAAATTACGCTCGAATTTATCCTAGAACCTTATTAGTTATTTAGGCAGCAGGCGCATCCATTTGTTTCTATATGTATGTTTTCCAGTGTGTATGTGTGAGCATGTGTGTGTGTGTGTGTGTGTGTAAACGTGTTTATGCAAACACTCTGGCAACATTTGCGCTACATTTGTGTTTTGTAGCTGTAGCTGTTTGTTGGCATTGTTATTGTTATTGTTATTATCATTGTTGTTGTTGCTGCCAGTTGCTTCGTTCCGCCACCCGTTGCAGATTTATTGCCCGCAGTAGTTTTTAGTGTTTTGCCTTTGTTTCCCTTTTATTTGTTGTGTGTATGTGTTTTTGCTATTGTTAAAAGTTTACGGCGTTTTGCTGCGGCTGCTGCATTTCGCACACAGTTTGCACCATTGCTGCTGTATTTTTGTTGCATATTTATTTGGCTGGCTCACTGGGAGTGGCAGCCGAAACATTTTTGTGTGGAAGTTGCGATTTTGTCGTTGTGATTTAATTCTTTTGAGTTTATTTTATTGTTTTTTTCTGTTTTTTTTTTTTTTGTTCATAGCTGTTGCAGCTTAATTAAACGTGAAATATTGAATTTCCAGATGGTTGCGTATACGACAATGCGAGTGCGTATAAATATCGGACGAGGTCCAGTAAATCAGGGTGGATATTAGATATGCTTGCATATATGTTTGCATATGAGCATGACAAACAGAAATTGCTGAATGCAACAAAAAAAGCTAAACGGTTGTTATTGTTATTTAATCATGCTGAAAGTTTTTAAAGTACAGAACCGTTTGACGTCGGACGGAACCAATTAATGAAATTCTTATTTATTTTATGTGATTGAGTTTCTTTGAAATAATTCTTAATTTAAAATCGAATTCGCTTTTTATCATCTCAAATTGTACATCAACTTGGCTGTGGCATCCCACACAATTGCACTAATTGGCCAAATTATTTCAACTATTTAGCCAAACTCGTTGATGTTTCTGCCAGCATCTTGTGTAGGAAACTCACCCAAACATAAATACGCACAGCATTCCGACATTCCCGAATTGCGCTAATGATAAATACATTATGCGATGCCAGCAACACACAAACGCATTCACCCCGCCCACCCTCTCCAGCTGCTGAACAAACCACAAACAGAAAATAAATAAACTCGCTGGCAATGCCAAAAGATAAGTATGCGCCCCGTTGGCCCTGCGCACATTAAAGCACTTGTATCGGGACCTGAATGGCGAGAATGAGAATGAGCATGAGAATGAGGATAAGGACGAGTATGAGGATGGGTATTTCACTGTGGGCTGTGAGCTGTGAGCATTACTGGAAGCAAACGCACACACGCGTTAATAAACAAAATCTGTTGCTAATGTACAAAATAAGTTAATTATGGGAACACAAAATGCGAAAATGCTCTCTTGATGGCGACAACTTTTGCAGCTTTTGAAAATCAAGCTGACATTTCGACTCGTCTGTGGGTGTGTGCGTATAGTTGTTTTTTTCGGTAACATAAATGTGCTTATGATGCGCTTGTTTGTGCGAGATAATTGCGTTTTATGGCAAAGACAAACACACAAACAAAAGCAACAGACGAACAATCTAATAAATACAAAAAAAAAAAAAATTAGACCCAGACAAATTAGACAAACCCATAACGAAAAAATTAGACAAATCTATAACGCAGCTTATGCTGAGGGTCAATCCGGCAACTGGAACAACAACAGCAACAGCAATAGATTGCAAAATGCATGAATTATAAACAAACACTGACACGGACAGCAAAAACCGCAGCAAGCCCCCCCCCCCCCCCCCCCCCCTTCCCGATTCAATTGACCAATGCAATTTATGAGTGCAGTGCATAATTGTAACCAAAAAATATTTAGACGCTTGTAATTTGAAATTCATGCCTAGGCATTTTCGAGTGCACATCACCGTGAATTTGGCATATTTTATTTGTAATTTGTTAGCCGCCTGTCAATATTATTTTCCAATTAAAATTTAATAATATCTGCCAAGAGCATTTTGAAACGCCATTTTAGTATTTGTGTTTTTCTGGACGGATACACACACTCATATACACATAGACATATATACATATCTCGTATATATTTGCATTTTCCGCATATACAATCCAGCTGACAATATCAGAGAGCAATTTGTATTTTTGGTTTGAATCGTTCAACTGAATAAAATGATATGTCAAATTATAATTGATTGTTTCGTTGTCGATGGTATATAGCAAAAATGGATTAAAAATACTTAGGTATAAATCGCTTAGTATACAACAATCAATTTCGCATACAATTATTCCCCTCAAAATGTAGAAATTAGTGCAACATACATATGATGTAGAATTTCTAAAAATATATGAAACTAGACTGTCACAGCTGAACTTAAACTTTGGGTTAATTAATAGCACTTAATTATCTCATCAATTTCTCTTAAATAATGAACAACATTTGTAATCCCATTAACCCCTTAAGTTAGGAACTCTATTTAATCAGCTGCCACCTTGCATACCTTCTTAACTTAGGTCTAATCATATATATTGTTGAAAATGTGAGTAATGTTCAAGCCGAAAAAGCCACACCAACCTACATAATAAGAGTCAACAATAGTGCACTTCACAGTTGAGTTCTTAATCGGCTTACTGTTCATAGTGCACCGCAGTGGATGTGTCAGTCATAAGCATAGTTAAACCACGCCAAATGAGCAGCTTGATGGGAGAAGCAGCACTGATTTTATTGCAGCGACACCATTAAAATTTTCTTACAAGCATTTGGCATCAGCATTAGCGCAACAGCAACAGCAGCAACAACAAAATCATTCACTGAGAGCACCCAAATAGAGCTCTGATTTCGACATCTATTTCGATTCGCTCTCCGCTGACGGAATGCCATCGTCAGTTGCCCGTAATCTAATCCCCATCTATGTCTATCTATCACTCGATCAGTCTGTCCGTCCATTCGTCTGTTCGACCGTCGATTGTCAGGCAATCACACAGCCTGGCGCGGCTTCGTCATCAACATCGACGCCAGTCGCTCTGTCATTGGCACCTCCTCTGCTTACTCTACTTATGCTGCTGGCTGTCAATCCTTTTAATGGTTTGCCGCTTTTAATGTCACCCTACTCTCAAGTGGATTTCGACTACTTCGTCAATGGTGTGGTCCATTTGCCACTATCAAGTGGCCTGGCTTCTTCGACTTCTACTACTTTTTCGGCTTCGTCTTGGTTTATTTGTGTTCTATTATGGCAAAAGTGTTTGTTTCAAATGACATTTGCTGCATTCGCCCACTTCACTATTTTCACTGTTGTTGTTGTGTTTGTTGTTCTTTTTAATGTTGTCACTTAAGAGTGTGACATTCTTTTAATTTCATCCCGTCTGTCTGTCTGTCTGTCTGTATGTCTACAGAATTGCGAAGCTGTAGAAGTTCCAAAAGATTGCCTTGGCTGCGTGTTGTTGAAAAGTAAAAGCAATTGAATGAACTGTCCTCAAACAACTAAAATGGGATTCCATTTGTGGTTGCTCTCGTTATTCGACTATATTTTTTAATTAATTACTTGTAGATATTTTACTTCAGTTCAAATAGTAACAAAAGTAAAAAGTTTGACCCCAATAAATCATCTTATAATGTCTCTTACTGCAACTCATTCAACTCGATGTTTCAACAGCAAAATTAATATCAATTATGAGGAACAGCTTAAAAAATAATGCCAACTCACCCATTGTCGAGAACATGAGCATCAGCAAAACCGCAAGCAAGATCCAACCGCCTGTCGCCTGGTTGCTGTTGCGGGTCTGGCGTCGCTTTCGCGACTGTTTAAGTCCATGTCCTATGATTACTGGCACTGCTGGGTGCTGTGTCATTTTGCAAGAGTTGGCTGACAAGCCACTGGGCGATTGTGGCACCAACAGCATGATCGGGGTCGAACAATATCTCTCACTCGCAGACAGGCAACATTTGCGGCACATTCAATAAACACTTCAACTTCACACGCTTCACCGTCTGTTGGGGCCGCGCACAGAGACTGTTTACAGTTGCCGATTGGGGAATATGCAAATTATTAATGTTCACTGTTGTGCTCTCGGACTGCTGCTTTGAATGTTTGGCGTAGTTTCTCATCGGCCAAATCGGCTGACGCTTTAAATTGCCGCCACTCGAAGAGTTGTGTCTAATAAGCGACCAGATGAAATCAAATATGAATATGTTTTACGCTTAGCTTCGATTGCTTTCACAGAAATTTGCTTTTGATTTACACTTTTTGGATTTGCACATTTTTGTTGTTGTTGTTGCTGTTGTTGAGTTTCGCTTTCGATCGCTTTTAGTTTACAAACTCAATTTCCGGCTTTTAATTGTTGTTTGTTTGGATGGCTTCCATTTGGCCACAGTCTTTCACTTTACACTGATTACAATCCACAGAATTGAATTTTAAATTGTTTTTGTATTGCCTTTTCAGCTAATTGCCTGGCTCTGTTTGTTGGTGTGCATCCAGCTGTTGTTGCCGGAAGTGTGCTGCAAGTGCAAGAATAAACACTGAAGCTTAGTTATTGCTCTATTTTTTTTTTATATTCTTTTTTTTTTTATTATTTTATTGTATCTGATGTCGAGTATAAACTAATTTAACAATAAGCTGCACAGAATTTACCGGTCGCAAACGTGCCTAGGACAAGTTGACAAACGACTGAAAATTGTTTGCTGCCTGCCGCCTCTGCTCGGAAGACTGTCGCAAAACACACCCCAAAAATAATGGTGTGACGTAGGCGAACCAGCGAATCTAAAATTAGCGCGCTGAAAATGTTGCGCAACATGTGTGCTTCAACGCAGCAATGTTGCCGAACATGTTGCTGTCGCCGCAGCAGCTGACAGGAAACAGTCCAATGCAAATATTCCAAACAATAATAAATAAAATGTAATATGCTGGCAACATCAAAAAGAGAAAATTAAAAAGAAAAAACGCAAGAACAAGAACGACAGTCTCTTATTTTTATGCAATGCCAACAACAGCAGCATGTTGTGTTCTGTTTTTGTTTACACTAATGAGACTGTGGACAAGTGGCTACTGCTGCACTTGAGCCTCAGCGGCAAGGATGAGTGAGTGTGCGTGTGTGCAATGCTTTTCAGGCTCATTCACAAGCTGCCTCCGTTCTGCGCATCAAGCGCAATTTTAGCTGCCACTCAAGATTGTTGTTGCTGCTGTCGCTGCCACTACCCGCCCTGATCGTTACTGTTGCCACATGCCACTCACTGCGGATGGACTGTTGCAGCAGCTTTGTTTATTTAAGTTTCAATTACTCAGCTACCCTCAGATTGACATGCGTTAAAGCAACAAATTTGGCTTTGTTTTCGTTGAATGCTCGCCTTTGTGCAACACTGCTGTATGGAAGGTTATCGCTGCATTAACTCTGCCACATAAGTGGCTTTAATGTGCGGCTCGGTGGAATTGGATAAGGTCTGCACGCCTTCAAGGTTGCACAGCATAAATAAAATGACACTTTTGACAGGGTGGCCCCAACTGCCGGCCTGTGAAGTGCACTGACTCCAATTGGCAAAGGCAGCACGCCAAACATTCATAACGCTCATTAGCTAGCAGCCCTTAGCTGCCACAAGACCCACCACCCAACCCACACACAAACACACTCCGAAAAATACTGTACTCTACAGTTTTAGAAATCGCACTAAAATTGAAATCATAAGAAACATTAAATTTATATTTTATTTTATGTCCTGAACTTACGTAATTTACTTATCAAGTAAATTAAGTTAGAAGACATTCATTGTATCTTATATGTTTGTTTCAGTGCACACACACTCGCCTTGGTGGCTATGTTAAATTGTCTATCTTTATGTGGCATAGACGCTGCAGTATTGCAACAACAGCAGCAGCAGCAGCGGCAGCTTATCGAAAGTCGCAACTGCAACTGCTGGAGAGCTGCTTGGCTTCTCGCCGTCGTCGCCCGCACACCTTAATACACAACATACAAACCGAAAACATAAATAACTCACACATATATAAATACATTTCTTAATATGTATGTGTAAGCCACACTGTATGAGCTTTTACATATGTATGTATGATTGTGTGGCAGAACATGGCGATGCACTTAGCTATTTTATTGTGCAACACGCAACCCCTTGACAAGCGCAACACGTGCGATTTGAGAATTTTATAAAAGTGTTTATTAGCCCGCTTGGCTGTCGGTTTGCTCGCCGCTGTTCCTGTGTTATGATGTTATAATGTTGCTCAGCAGCAAAGAGGCAGTCAAAGGCAGGGGGTTGGGTGGGATCTACCCCATGTGTGCACGTCACGGCACTGACATTGACGACGCTGACGATGTTGTTGTGAAGCGACAAATTTTAGTACTCAAATGAAAATTGAAACACATAAAAACGCGTGAAAAACCGCACAATTAAATGCCTGAAGTGGCATATGGCAGACAACCGGAGGCAGCGGGGGGATTCTTGCCACACGAGCCGGAATACATTGTCAAAGACACGCGTACCCAGACTAAGTATGTGTGTAAGTGTGTATGTATGTGGTGTCTGTTGGGAATATTTTAATTACACTTTTGTTATGTGTTTCCGCCTTCAAGGCCATGTGACAAGGCAAGTTGTATTAAGCCATTAGATAGTTTATATGATAAAAGTAATAAATGGAAATAAAAAATAATCTTTTAATGCCTTTGAAAGCGTATTAGCTGTGCTTAAAAACCAACTTAATTGCTCAATTAAATATTTATTAAGAATCATTTTTAATCTTTTTCATATATGGATATTGCTTATATAATTATATCGATCTCCTTCACTTGAATGCTTACATTTCGTTGGCTCTACTTTAATCCTTTGACATATGATTTTAATATATCTTTTGGTGTCATTGATTTAAATAACTAAGTTTGTAACCAATGCTTTCAATTACTGGCGTACAACAGAAATAAAACCCCAACACTCTGCACATTGTTGTCCCATTAAAATGTAAAGTGTAGCACACATATGCCAGCACCTAGCATCATATTGTATGTGCCACACAATTGGTAGCAAGCAACATGCAATGACAACGCCCTACAGAGAGACCCGTCATCTGCTATCGAACGCTTCGCCCTTTGTCAGACCTAGAGATGCAAATTGTCTTTGACATGGGCAAGTACAAGATAATAATTCTCTCATCTACATACATATGCACATCACACCAACACATGTGTGTGCACACACAGCCATCCCTCAAGGCTGTTGCTTACAATTTCCGGTTACAAGCCGGTCCGTCGCAGGGTGTGACTGTCTGTTCGTCTGTCTGTCTACCTAGCCGTCTGTCAAATGTATCGTTTCTAGCTGTATTACAGATGGAGCTCCTTGTGAAAATGTATGTCTTACCTTGGCTTTAATTATAATCATTTCAAATGCAATTAAATTTCTACACACAACATGTAGCATTCTTGTCTGACTAGACTCTTTCCAATTAAATAGAGCAAGAAAAAGTAATAACGTTGAGTAAATACACAAAATATGTATCAAATGCTTAAGAACAATATTGTATCTGGTTTTCAGTCTATATTCTTTTATTATTACCCGATTTTATAAGGTCATATATATTGAACTTTTCTGAGTTAGATTGAGCTATATGAAATAGAGAAAAAATTTTAATAATTAGAAATTCAAGACAGTTAAACAATCGATACGCTGGGTTTGCTCCCAATTGGCCAATCCTTGGGCCTTAAGAACATTCTCATATTTGGGTATGTACGTCTTAACGCTCGGATGCATGTCATCAAATTTACATTGTTGTTTGGCAAAATTCTTAAGTGTTTTGCTTTTTTTGATTTAGTCTTCTTTTTTGGCTTAGTATCCTCTTTGAAATGCGCATATTTATGAGTTGGTATCTATTTGTTTATTCATAGGAATTGTCGCAAAACGCTGTTCTGATTTGTAAATCAGCATTCCATCCAAATAACGTACTTTAGTCATAATAATGAAAGCTAGCCATCGCATCCGACCCAACCCCGGCCCACCAAAAATATTTTCCACACAGATACTCAAACAATGTATTGGATCCATTTAATTGTTATGACCTCAAGCCGAGTGTAAATTCAAACGGCTTCTTTGATTGGAGTTTAAAATTGAACGCACTAATTAGCATTGTGCGGCGTACCAAAGAGAAATATATGCACAGACATTCTAGTATCACAAATGATAAATCATGTGGCAAGCATAATGCGGCATTATGCATGCCACGCTCACAGACACGTACATATGTTATTTGAATGTGTATATATATACACATATACAAGTGCTTATAGTAGATGCTTGCATAAGTTGCTATGCTGCCACTGCCAACATTTTCATCACGCTGTTTCGCCGTCGGCTAATGTTGATATGCACACACATACACTCACACACACACGCACACACACATTAATAATTCTTTATTTGCACACATATCACATAGCAAGCAAACAAAGAAATTATCCTTTAATTGTGTTTGCAGTGCAATGGTATTAAATATTTTTATAGAATACGAAAGGTGGGTGGCGAAGAGTACAGGCTAATAAGCACATACACATATGTATGTATGTATTTTTGTGTGTATACATATACACATGTTAATATGATAATGTGTCATAGCGCGCGATGAATTTTAATTATGCGCGCATTTAAGACCTTTAATTATGACTCTGAAACAATGAACACAGAACAAAACGGTCATAATTCGTAATTCATTTAACATTTGCTGTAATAATATTTTAAATTAAAAACTTCAATTTATAATTCTTTATGTCTTTAAAAAAGAATGCTTGTCAAAATTTCGCAGTTATCGCAATTATTATTATTATTTTATACTATATAATAAATATACCTGGGGACATATAGTCTTATAAATATTATTGAATTTAATGTTCCTTTCTGTGGCATGCTCATGCCAAGGTCTATTAAATTACCCGCTTGGTCTCGCAGTCCGCACGGCTGCCTATTAAATTGACAACAAAAAAGAAATTCTATTGAAACATCACAAAAACCGTCTCCAAATGGGGGCGAGCCCGGCTATGGCAACCACTTCAAAACAGCCTCATCGAAATCTAAGCAAATTTTCCACGATTTTACTATAGCTGTTTGGGCTGCGTTCAATATTTACATTGGTCAATGGCTGTGGATGGGAGCGGCGAATTTGCATTTGAAACATAATAATCATTGACCTTTTTATGGCAACGGTACGCGCTTTTTAATAAATTGTTTACTTCCTGGCCTTGTGGGGTCCAAATGCGGAAAAAAAATCAATGCCCAATAAATTGCTGCAATAACCATTGAAAATATCGTCAACATTTGGAAAGTTCTCATTTTTAGAGGGGAGCGGGTGTGGGGGAAGGCTTTTTGGGCTTTGGTCTGTCTGACGCATTGACAAGTTTGGAGAGTGCGGCCAAGGGAAGATACAATTGAATTTCAGTGTTGGCAATTTAATTTCTTTTGTTGTCAGCGGCATAAACATAAAGAGAGTGCTGCCACGCCCCATTTTGGGTAGGCTCCCCTCACATTTTGGCCAAGTGCTTTACAGCTGCGATTGCTGCTGGCATTTTGTTGACAGCAGGACAATGGCAAAACACGCTGGGGTATCCGGTATACAAAATTAAACAAACAATGACAAGACAAGAACCGAACGGAACGCCACCGTACCAAAACCAAACCTCTGCTTAAGATTCAGCAGTGCCAACAACAAGCAAAATATTACAACGATGTGACCCCAAAAAGTGATTCATCAAAACACTGAACTGTTGATAGCATGAAATGGGGCATCGCCAAGGGGGTAGAACGGGCGTGTCTACAGCTGCGTTAACGGAAGTGTAAGACACAGCAGGCGCTGCTGCAACAATGTGTATGACACATAATAACAATACGGACTCCAACTTGCCGAGCTTCAAATAATTTAAGAAAAATTATCTTAGCCATACTCAAAACAGAACTGGCTAACGGCAGCTCAAAGTCGCCATTGACTCTGAAAGCCCTGCATATCAAATCCTAGTTCCCAATTCATTTCACACACGGCACAGTTGCCAGTCAGTCAGTCAGACAGTCAGTCAATCATGCCAGCAGAGTCGGGTTGAGCTTTGAGGCAGACTGCAAACAACTGAACTTGATTTTATGCCATAGCTTACTCTAGTTTGACCGAAATTGAAATAGCCTGTGTAACGTGGTAGCAACGCAAAGGCCAAACCAATTTCAATATGAACAGGTGTATCGCTCTCGGCGGTGGGCGTGGAGGCTTTCGCCTTAAACAATTGTTGTCGGTTTGTTACACTTTTATGAACAGATGCTTGACCCTATAGGCAAGGAAGTAGGTCGAGAAATTTTAAAGAGATGAAAGAGGCAAAAGAAGAAGGAGCGTAGAATAAACCACTTAATGGACAACAGAACAGAAAGAAACAGCAACAAAAAAAATGCAGGAAAATTTAAGAAATCAAAAGTTGATTCTTTGTTACACTCATCATAAAATGGATCAGGGTAAAATACCTTCAAAATCTCCGAAGCTCAATCTAATTAAATAAGAAATAACCATAAAGCATTAAATCTTCTGTCTTTTTATCTCCTTTTATTCATTTTTAAAAAAAGTCTCCGAAAACTATAGATTTTTATTAATCTTAATAGTAACTACTAATAAAAACGAGCAGCTTCATTTGCCGCAGCTGATCGCTGCGATTGATATCTTAGAATTGCAGAAAAGATCAGTCAAGGGGGCAAAAGCACCGGCCAAAACTGCAAAAGCTATTCAGATTTAGGCAAGTTTATGAGTACAAATTAATAATATTACATTATATAGACCCTTAATTAAGATCCATTTTTATTAAGAGTGCAAATTAATAATTTTGATTTTTTTTGATTTCGAAATACTTTGAACATAAGACAGTTAAGAGCTATTAAATTACATATATGCAGGTAATGTGGTAGCTTAATTTTTGTTCGATAGATCTGAAAGACAGCTAGTTATAAATTAACGCACACAGTCTAGGGGTATACCTTTCCACTGATTTATCAAGTTGGAACATAGTTAAAGAAAGTTCATTCTAATTGTTGTGAGAAAGGAGAATCCTTTAATGGTCCAGACCAGTTAACAAATATTTATTGATTACTGTGTTGCAAACAATTATTGACTACTTAGTGCTCAACTAAACAGAGGCTATGCAATCGGAAAGTAATTAATAAGGGGCTTCCTAAAACATCGCTAAAATTAAATTTAATAACTAACAAAATAAGTTCAGATTTCTGAAATCTAAAATCAATATTCATCTTTGTTTCGCAGTCCATTGTAGTTTATTTTTTTTTTTTATAATAAAGCCACTTTAAAGCATTGAAAGCGTAAATACGTATAAGCCATATCGTCGCGACTTGATGAGCATAATGCCGCCAATCGTATAATGTTGTTGCTGTACTTTTCTTGACACGCCCATACACATTAGCATCGTCTGCGTTGTCAAATACAAACCCCAGAAGCATACCAAAATGTCAACGCAAAGCTTCCTTTGGGCGGATGTAACGTTTCCTGAAAATTGTCGAAAATAGCATTTTGAAGACAAACATTTTTGCTGCTTGCTTTTTTTGGTTGTGTTGACAATGCCTACATTTATGTTATTATTGGTGGCAGCCAGATGTCGTGACTTGGGCAGCTGTTGTTTATATAATTTGTGGCTCAGGTAACAAAAAATAACGACAATGACAACAATAACACCAACATCAATTGTATTGGGGATAAGAACAAAAATGTCCTTAAGTCACCCGGAAATTGTTGCAATCATGCGTAAGAGGCTTTAGAGAGAGGCCTCATCTAGTGAACTTGGAACAGGACATTCGTCTAATGCAATCACTGTCAATGCCAATGCATTTGAAGATAAGTTAAAGGGCCAAAACACTTACTTAATGGAAATTACTTGAGAGCCGCACTCGACAAGCCACTTGTACACACAGACAACGATAGGCACAGCAGGCCAAGAGCTGAGCAATCACGTGCCGAGAGTGGAATACCAACAATACGTTAAAGTGAGGGGATGGAAGGGTGTGGATGGGACTGTAGATGGGAAAGGGAAGGAGTGCTCATGGAGCTACTTGAGTGTGTCATGTCCGCTCGATTTTTGCTAAAAATCATTTAACGGCAATGTGCTTGAAATGTGAGCAACTTCCCCAATGCAGACAAACATGAAAAAAAAACACACACACACACACAGACACACAAAAATACATACACACGCACGTACATACAGACTGGCATGCGAAATGCTGTCAATTGATTGAGTCGGCGCCAAGGCACAGAACTGTTTAAATTTTTACTTACTGGCTGTCAGCAGCAATGTCACAGCACGTAATACGTACGTGGGACTCTTTCTGCATGTGAGCAAGTATGCGTGTGTTTGCGACTGTGCCAGTGTGCGACTGTGCAAGAATGTGTATGTGTGTGTGTGTGTATACTTCTATGTGTATAGCAATTGCAAAATTGTTGTGTTCAATCAGAATCGTTACGAATGCCCAGGCAAACTTGTGCACCATCAAGGATACCGAGATCAACATCATCAGCATCATTATCATCAGCAATGCCAGCTTGAGTCCACAGTGCTGGGCTGAAGCAACTTGCTGCTCTGCTATTTGCAAAGATGGAAGGAAGTATCAACAATCGCTGGCTATGTTTTTCTTAAGCAAGACGACAGAGGCCTGTACAAGTCAGTTGGTCATTGAAGGACCTTTGACAACTTAATCGTCAGACATCTTAGGCGCGCATATGTTTAGGGATTATGCTTAAATTTAAGCAGCAATCAATCGTTTGAATCGCTCATGATATTCAGTAAACGGCATGAGCATAAAAGTTGAGGGATTTCTGATAACACTTAAGTAATCGTAAAGCACATACATATATTCATTTAATTGTTGTCTCAGCTAGCAATACAAAGGCGCCTCACACACACACACACACACATATGGAAAAGAATCTGTGTGTAACCCACTGACCCCAATGCAAAATTATAAAACACAATCGCCAAATGCATAACAAAAGGCCAAAAACTTTACGCATAAATAATAAGAAACGGCAGACGCAACTCCTTGGTCGAGGTCAAAGATAATAATAATAAAAAACCGCTCAAAGATGCTGCCAACAGCAGAAAAAAACAAAAAGAACACAAACCCAAACCAAAAACAAAAACAAAAGCAAAGAAGAAAAATTTGAAATCTTTTTCCCAACATTTTTATTTCATATTACGTGGAGTTGAGTGAGTTAACGTTGGCATTTGTCAGATGCTGGCTGTCAGCGCGCACTTCCTCCACTTGCTGTATCTATGTACATATGTATGTATGTATATATATATATATTGTATAAATATGTATATATGTACGGGTGTGATACAAGAGCACAGAATACAAGTTGCCGCAACTTTTAATAAACTTGCCAACTAGTTTTCATTTTTTGCCATTTATTCTTAGTCTTATACCCTGTGCCATTATTATAGGGGTAGGGGGTAGGCTTAGGGAAAACATATTTGTACATTTATAAAGTTTATTAGATTTTCATATTTAAGCTTGATGTATAGGCTATATACGACTAGTCTGTTTCAGTCGATTATGTATACATAAATTAACATTATCTCTTTATGTGCAAAATATTTACAACAGATCTAAAACTAAATATGTATTCAAAAGCAACAATATTTTCTGTACTTGGGTTTTTTTCCATTTCTAGCAAAACTTAAAAAAATGGTTATATTATTAACTTTGGACCACGATACATACACAGAAGTATCCCCTAGACACAGCGTGTCTCCTAGTCATGTCCCTCCAGTCTACAGCAACTGTACTTACTTTATTTTATGTTGTTGTCAGTGCTGAGACGTTTGCGAGAAAAGTTATATAAAACAGAAAAAATAGTAAATCTGACAAAAGTTTTACATCCAGACTCAAATTGAAGCTGTTATAAATGGCGTATTGTTTTACAAAATACTTGACCACCCACAGCTGTCGAGGAGACAGTGGGACAGTGAACGAATGCCAGAACTTTCTTAAGGGCGACAAATTGTTAAGTTTTATGCATTTGTAGACTTTGCTTTTACGAGCCAGCCAATTGATGCGAATTTGATGGTCTTTTAAGCGGCTTGTTCAAAAATCATGGCAATGCCATCCAGCGCCTCCATTTGATAGCTTCATGGCATTATTATTGCTGCCACAGTTGGGCGCTAATTAGAGGCACACAAACCAGAGAGAATCTGGAGAGCGTGGTGCTGTAGCAATAATTGTATCACGATACGGTTTGCCTCAACTAAAATATTTGCTCAATTTTGCGAGGAAGCCGCCAAAATATTATACATATCCTGTAACGTAGAGTGATGTGTGTGTGTGTGTGTGTGTGCTTATAAGTGTGTGAGTGTACTTAGTAACTGCTGTGGCATTAGCTCTGCTGCGGTTGGCAAGGAAGAATTTCAAATGAGCTGGGTGCTGCTGAAATTATGCTGAAAATAGCATTACAAGCTAAATTCAAACATACATCAACACGAACAGAGCGCGGAGTGTAATATAGCAACAACATGGAGTGTAGTCCTAGAAGTGTCCCATTTTCCTGCCCCTTACCTCAGCAGCTTTGCCACAGCGCTTGTAAATTCGGTCTGTGCCCGCCGGTTTTCTAGCTTGTTGCATACATTTCGGCGCACTAATTAAAGAAAATTTGCAAGACAAACAACACAAGCGAGGGGGGAGGATGAGCGCGAGCAGCAATTGCTTTGCAATTTGTTCAGTTACATTTACCTTTCTCGAAAATTTGCATAAATTGAAATGCAAACAATTTAAGAAATTGCTTTGGCAATTTTTAAATGGTAGTTGCCTGAGGATAGCAAACAATACTTGAGAACAAACTGTAAATAATTGTCTAAGATAAATAATAAATAAATGGGTATTTGCAAACTTGAATATATTTTATTGGGCAAAACAAACACATAAAGTTTAAACGTTTCTGCTCTATACCAGTTCGGTGTAAGTAAGGTTTGTGTATGTGTATGTGGTTGGAATTGAAATTCATTTGCTTAATTATTTTAGATTTATTTCTTCATACCATTATAAATATATTAAATAAGAAATATTTACTTGTTGTAAAAAAATATTTTATCAGAGTTTGCTGGGCGTATTTAATTGAATTATTTAACGTGAACTTTGTCGTACTTTGTCTAACTTGCCACTTAAATGAAATTTTCTGCTATAGTTTTGTTTCACTCATGAAAAAATAAGCTTGTTGCATCAAACTGATAATTTACAAAGTTGCTAACTGCAGTGAAGATTTAAGAAAATCAGCTTAATTATTTATGTTATTAGAGCGCATTATAATATTTTTGAGTTGCACTTTAAATGAAATTATACTGAATGGCAGATATTGCACGTTGGGATGAGTCATTTGAATGGAAATCATGGAGACTGCACATAAAATATGAGCGTTTGGGATAAGCATTTGGTTAACTAGGTGTCAGGTACCCACTGACTACTTAAAAGGATGTCGTGACCAGAAAAAGGAGTCAGAACACATTAAAAGCTGGTTCTTTTCCAAATATGAAATTCACTTTCATTTCACAAAATCTAAGTTGAAAGTGAACAAGAATAAAGCTGCATAACCGCAACTTAATGAGTGCCCAAAAACGTGGCTATGCCCACGAGTTGGCCCACAACGCACCACCACGCCCCGCCTCGCTCATTAAAAGTAACCAAGTTGGCGGGGCCACAAACCAGAAACACAACAACAACAAACGGCGACCGCAACACATGAAAAGCGGACACAAAGGCAACGCTCCGGGTGACTCAGCCCACATCAGTACCATCAACGCTAATGACAAAGCGCGCAAAGTTTGCATTCGCTTGTGGAGGGACTCAGCGGGATGTTCAACAGGGGAGCAGGCCGACACTAAACATGGCCACGGGGTGTGTCCGGCAGTCGAGCACAAAAATCACAAAAGAGCATAAAATTAGCGAGCGATGTCGCTTCGGCTCCTAAAGCTATCTAACCATCCTTCGCTCACTCTCACTCTCGCCATCTCGCCATCTTCCTCTCTCTATCTCTCTGTCCACTTCTCTGTCGTCCTGGGCCTGGTCGACTTTGTATCGTTACTTTATTTTAAATTTTTCCCACAAAGGCTGAAGAGCAACGGCGGAGCAGCAGGGGGTTGAACTGGGTGAGGTACGACAGTCAGCCAGCCAGGCAGCACAAGCCCACCCATGATGAATTCATGCCCATCATTTTACCAGTAACAAAACTTGTGATTGTTGTTGTTGTGGCTTTGGCTGAGGATGGGACTGAAGCTGCTGTTGCTGCTTCTGTTTGCCGGTTGCCAGTTGATGTCCTGATTTTTCACTGGCGTCGTCATCGTCGTTGCTATTGTCGTTGTCCTCGTACTTACACAAGCTGGTCATTAGCTGCGCCTGGCAGCAAATTATTTGGCTGGGTGTGGCACCAGTAACCATATTGTTCTTGTTGTTGTTGTTATTTTTGTTTTCGACACGATGTTGTTCCTCTTCTTGTAGGCGGTTATGATAAACATCAGAGGGCAGTGCTGCAGCAACAGCAACAGCAACAGCAACAGTAACAACAACAACAACGAAAAAGGCCAGGCCTTGTTGGTCATTGGAGCACAAATTTTCGCGTGCGTTGCGCCATAAGTTTAATTTTCCAGATGGGCATTGCCGACGTCCCTGCGCTTATTATTTTTGTTGTTGTTGCTGCTGGAGTAGCATTTCATTGAGAGTGTTGCTGAAATGTTCATGTCAAGTACTTAAAACTGCTGTTGTTGTCGTTGTCGAAATCATAAGGGAGCACCGGCGCAATGCATAAAAAAAAAATGTATATACAATTCCGTTGAAAAATGTTTTCCACGAAACATGCTAAAAAATTAACGCAATTTGTATATTTCATAAAGTGAAGGCTGAGTTTTTGGGGGCAGCGCCAGCAGTCGTTGGTCTTGAGTGAAAATTATATGAATTATGCTGTTGAGGTTGGTCTGACAATTAATGTGGGTGGATTTAATTAAAAAGATTACATTAAAGTATATCTATTGTTAGATTGGGCTAAGTGTTATTGGGCGACGCTCTCAGAATAGAAGGTTCCCAATTAATCTTATGAGTTATTATAAATTTAAGGGATTTACCAAAATAAACTTGAATTATTTAATTTACTGAAGTGAATAACAATGAGATCACTTATTAATCCAGTTGATGAACAATCACAAAAATTGTACTACTTACGAAAATCAAAATCAGTATCGAAAATCATAGGCAAAACATGTCTAAATTAATATCAATCATTATTTGGAGAAGTTTAATCAAAGGTTTTAATGTAAATTTTTCAAAAACAAACATTCATAATAGACTTAAAACATTCTACAATTTCTCCAATTTTATTTCATCTAACTTTGATCTTTAATAAGGCATGGAAACATGTCTAGGACTAGCTCTATCCTGCTCTATTTACATGATAAATATAATGTAAGTAAAACTATATGAAAATGTCAAATGTATTCCAATTTTTGATAGAATTTATTGAGGTTTATTCGAGTGATTCAATTATGGACATGCATCATAAAATAACATTGTCTGTCAATTTATGTTCATTCATATTTTTTTTCAGGACCTGCTTATCTTCCAATTTGTGTTGGCCACAGCGGCGTATTAGTAATAAATAACATACATAAAATGGATGAATAAAATCTATTAGCATTCTAATGATTTATTTACATGCACTTATATTCCTTTTATGCGTCCAGTCATAGACAAATATTTCCATTACTTAATTTTATATTAATGGGCGCTCAAATGTATGCAATGCAATCTCGCATGGATAGATAAAAAGCACATTACGCATACGCAAGGTATACGCTTAGCCAGCGAACATTAAATTATTGTGGGCGAACATTGATTGCATTGCTCAAACTTTTTTTTACCACCATAAAAATGTAAATTTTTATTGTTTCAAGATTTATTATTCGAAATTCGTGTATCCCAAAAGCAAAACTGCTGATTTGCAGGGATTATATCGATGCAGAGGCTGCCACATAGCAAATAGAGCGCGACGACTCTTATTTTGTCTGCATGTATTTGTATTTATATATATATATATATAGATGTACATTTATTTGTATGCATAAACAGTAAGGTGAATCAATCGATGGCAATTTTATGTCGCACTCGTCTGCCACGTGGCTTCGCTTTTATGTTTCTGTTCGAAATTTATTATCGTTTCTAACTGTTTTTATGATTCTATTTGATGATTGTTTTGGTTTTGAGGCTTAGCTTTGGCTCGACTCCCATTTTTAGGGCATTCTCTGTCAAAATCATAAATAAAACTCCCCCGTCTGCTAGTGGCGGATTTGGGTATTAATTTATTTCTGTTTTTTTTTACGTTTTTCGTCTGATCAGGATTATCGCTCCAAAGCGTGGCTCAAAATATTAAACTCTGAACTTTGAATATGTTTAGAATAAAAGACGTCTCTTTAAAGCTAGAGACAATGTAGCCTTGAAATGTTAACAACGGCACGTCCTAATAAAAGCCAAAACCTCGAGTTCAATCAATGCCACAATGCCTGTCTACCAGCAGTAAACAAGCACAACAGGGCGCCAAATTGACGGAAGTACGCAGACAGCTCTAATTTTGAGTCCTACTTGGGCATGCCAAAAATGTGTGTGCTGAAAGTTGCGTGAAAGCATGATTTAATGAATTTCCCAAGCTTTCCGGCAATAAAATAATTTAATTTCAGCCTAGTCAAGCAGTCAACGTGCTGTGCTGGCTCATCATTAAAACGTCAAGAGGCTCAGAAAAAAAAAATAGATATGAATAAAAAAAAAATTGCGCAAATCTCCGCATAATTTAATAACGTCAAAGTTGTGCGTTGGGGGCCATGGCATTGCTATAGGTATCTAAAAGTGGTTGCGTGTCGCATAATAAAAAGTCTCGCTAAGAGCTAATCTACGGGATGTGCGGCATCTAAGCCGCCAGCTTGAATATTTCAACATTAACTCCATTAAAGTCAACATTATGAATTTTAATTTTGTGCCTGCGACATAAGCTGTATGTCACTCAAGCAAAATACGTGCCAAAACTTGCAGCTTATCAAAGGGAAGGAAGAAGTTGCTGCTGCTGATGCTGCTGCTGCTGCAAACATTAAACTACAGCAAGCAGCCAAAGATAGCTGAAATGTTGATAGAGAAAACAAAGCCACAGATTTTCAGTTAAAATGCACAGCGCCCGGGCCAGACGAGGGGCTGGGTGGTGATGCTCTCAAGTGATGGGGTATGTCTCGCCAATCGTCTTACAAGTGCAATGTCAATTTGTGCACAAAGGATGATAAGGATTTATGTCAAATGCTTGCGCTGTTTGGCATTTTGTGAGTTTTGCCAATATTTTTACAGTTGACTGCACTTTGCTCAAGTGAAAATAAAATGCGGCTTAAAATTTGGTTCGCGGGGCAAGGAGGCACGCTCAAAATTTGCTCTTAAAATATGTGGCAATGGCTTCCTCTGAAACGAAGTGTGGCAATAGTCTGTATGCTTGATTGCTCTGACTTTAGCAATTATGCTTTAAAACTTGGCAACTTCTTCAATCGATCCAACTAACTTTGCACTCTGCCAACTAACGACTACTTAACTTATTAATTTCCCGTATTAACAACAATTTACAAGCACTGCTCATTAAAATTGTATGAACTTCTACAGGCGAAGGATATCAGAAAGCAATTTGATGAAAGCCCGCTACTCCCTTCAAAGCAACAGCCCTACGAAATTCACTTGAAAGTTTTTGTATGCCAAAAAAAAAAAAAGAAAACACTTCGGGTTTGTTATGGCATAGAATTGTAAATAGAACCTGACTATCGGATTCCCAGTGAAGTCTTAAAATAGGTGCAAAGGCATCCCTATGATAGAGCTTCCTGAAAACTTTAAGAAGATCAATGAGGCAAAAATAATTGCTGAAGTTCTTAAATTAGTTGAGCAGAGAAAAACAGTAGAATTTTAAATAACCATTTCCCAAATCCATGGTACAAATGAATCTTCAATCCATTTTTTTTTTTTGTTTTTCTTACAGCTTAAATAACTGAGTAGTGTATACTTTTTCTAAGTTTAGCTTTTATGTGCGCTCAAGCAAACCCATTAAGCACACAATTTGTTTTGGGTACAGGGTATAAAATGAGCTCTTTCTCTTATAGAAAAAATGTTGTCCAACTTTCGTGAAGCGCTCGATGAGTGCGCTTTGATGCTTTGCAAGTTTTCAGTGATTGTTTTTATAATTTGTTTCATATATGTTATTTTGTAGCTTATTTTTGTGTAACACCCTCACTGACGCTTAGATATAAGCACAGGCAGTGCAAAACATACAAACACAGAAGCAAACAGACATGCAGACATACAGACACTCGAGGGACACTGGGAAAAGCAAAAGTAATCAGTTTGCGGTATATGATGTGGGCAGAAACAGTCTGGGATTGGGTTACCGAAGCGGCTCTACTTTGATAGGAATCATGCTGAGTTGTGAAACGTAAAATTGAATTTATATTGTCGGCCCTGCAATCCCCTTCCCTTTTTGGTCCTAGCAACTCGACGCTGCTCGGCACGGCTCAGTTCGGTTCGGCTCATGTAGCAGGGTTTTTTTTTTTAGCGCATTTCAACAGTCGGTGAGTGGGGCAGCAACTTGCTGACTGGTCGCAGTCATAAATCATTAGGCATTTGCCTTGCCATATGCAAACGGCTGGACGAGTGAACCTACTGGCTTCATCTTCATGCCTATCACTGTTATCGCTAATCCCAGCATTAAATTTGGCTTTAACTTTCATTACACTACGATATCATACCAATTTGTGGCTATGCCTAAATGTGTGCGCCGCCTGCTCACAAAATTGAGCTGTATCCGGACACCAAGCTCAAACCACTGGACAGCACACCCACCACCCAATATGGCCCACCACCCAGTGTCGAACGCTGTTGGCTGCCACAACAAAGTGAAATTCTCTGTTCATGTACATTCATTGGTTTTGCAGCAAAGTTAATGATTTTGTTTTGGTGGCAAATTCATTGAAATTTATAACCCATGTTGTATGTGTTTGTTATGCTTGTTTGTGTTTGTTGTGCTTGTGTGTGAGTGTGTATGTGTCTTTCATTATAAGCGGCTTAAAGTAGCCTTCAGTTCGTAAGCAATATTGAATTAAGTTTGCTTGTATTTGGTTTTGGTTGACTATTGTTGTTGGTATGGGTTATGCTTGAGCTGATGCTGATTTTGATGTTGATGCTGACGCTTCTATTGTTGCCGCTTGCGGCTTGGTCATGTTTGTTGCCTTCCATTCGTGTTTATTTAAATGTAATTAATTTGTGCAAAGCTCAGGCAATTAGTTGCTAAAACAATTGTGCTTAGCCAAATGCTTTTGGTGTATACAATTTCAGCAGACAGATTCAAAAATGCTTAGATGGGTGGGGGCACCAAGCTCAAATGTAAATACATAATGCTAATTGTACTATTCCAAATATAATTAAAAACTATATATTACCATACTAATGATGATACAATTTATGAATAAATTGACTGTAGGTAAGACAGAGATATCGTATTAATTTTAATATTTCTAGCAACGAGAATAAAATATTGTTAAAATGGAGATCATGTAAATTAAGAAAATATTTGAAATTTCTTAAACAGCTTTAATTTAATTGAATCAATTTTATTTACTTTTCAAATTCTCTATTTGCTTTTCGCTTCGACTTAGACAACAACAGAAGATATCATTTAACTCCCATCGCTTAATAGCTTAATGGAAGCATCAAGCTAAGCGCCATCGGGTATAATTAATCCAATCCAATTTCATTCTTCAATTTTTCACACTTAAAAATCAAACTCGCGTAATTTGTTAAACTCACACGCAACAAAACCAGAGCTCAATGATACACGTGAGACGCAATGGGGTGAGAGGGTGGTGCGGGGTAGCGGGATTCTGCGGGTTGGTTTCTGTTGACTGGATGGCGTGGTACGTGATCCTCGCTAAAAGTTGTGCAAATAAATAGCACAGAAATTTTATAGCACACTTGATAATTTGCGCAATAATTCAGCGCAGCTAATCACCACATAAATAATCTTAAGGACAGCCCCGCAAAAACCCTAACACCAATGCCAGCGCACAAATACATGCACAAAAACCTATAACCCTATACGCATACATACATACACTTATATATATATATATATATATGTATAGTAAGAAAACGCTAAGGCACTATCCAGAGCATGAGCAAAGAACGATAACCAGATACAGCTTGAAGAAACTTCAAATAGTAGAAATGGAAATATAACAGAAGTATTAGTGTTGGTATTAAAGAAAGTGATGTAGACAGCCAGAAGTATGCGGAGGAACAAATAAATGCGGACAGCATCAAAAGTCATGAAATTGAGAACCCGGTCGAATGGAACGTGAGCGAAATTTCAGCTAACGAATGTTGACTTTGCCAAAGTACTAAAATCAAATAAAAACAAGAGCAACAGCGATGAAATCAACAACACAACTCAGATCAAACAAAATCAACAATCATTCTCCTAAAAGTTAGCAAGTTGATGACGGCAAGGCAAGCCAGGGCAACCAATGGCCAAGTTTTAGTCGGAGACTAAGCCAACAATTTCGTAGATAAGTAATAAAAATTAATAAAAATTGTTGTGCTTTTGGGCGTAAACTTGTAGCGCTTGTAGCAGTCTTTGCATTTAAGCAAAGTAAACAAACAAATAAACTAGCAAAGCGCTCGATGAGCAAGCAACAAACAATCAAACAAGAAACCAATAAAATTAACTCACCAGCTGGCGCACACAGCAACTACAACAATCCAAATAAGCGCACAGCATAGTCAGATTGCGTATACGCCGCTTCTGCCGGCCACAGCCGAAACCCACAAACACAAAATATGTTGTTTAATGCGAGCGCAGTGTGTGTATTGTATATATTTATATATATATATATATATATATATATATGTGTGCGAAATGTTTAAATTGCCGCACAACGCAATAACTTATACTATTTTATAGTGTAGAAAATTTAAAGCAAACATTTACCAGCTGCTTGAAGACTGTGTGACGCCGTTGAAAATGGTTTTTCTCAACATTAAAGTTGCTTATATGTTTTACATATGTATTAAGTTTTTATTTATTTTTTTTGCAATTGAGCTATCACTTTGGTAGTTGCTTGAACGTTAACAATAGAATGTTACCACTTTTGATTTGATGCATTCACATTTACTTTAACGCACTGAACAACGTTCCTCCGTGCTGTGCAACACTGGGACACTACGAGGCTGCCACTTTCACTGCCAAACCGACCGTTAAATTCAACGTTCGCCACGCATCTACCAACTGACTCGCCTGGTTCGCATCAGATAGGCGTGGAGGCTGCACGCACACAGCCAGCTTCGTGTCTCGCCGCAAAACGAGGCACCATTCGCCTCGTCTGCCACACACTCGTGCGCAGCTGTACCACAAAATAACGCACGAAGCCTGCGTTTCGTTAGCTGGCTAACAGAAAGAGAGAGAAAGAGAGAGAGTGAGAGGGCTCTTCGAAAATACGGCAAAACAAAACGAAGTTAGCTGTGGTCATGGCTAAGAGAGAAGTGCACTAACAGCTGAGCGTAGCACAGTTTGCACAGTTGAGAGATGCTGTCTTGCCGATAAGGCCAGGTATCGCGACTACCAAATAGCAAGACTAGCAAGAAGAAGCATATAACAGAGCCAAACAATCTCGGAGTTGCTGAAAGCTAAATACCTATACTCGTTATATATGAAATATTGCGGAATAATAACAACCTATTCTGATTATCTTTACTGCGCAAGCGTAATGGCAATGTGAGTAAAATACAGGCAAATACTGGGAACAGTTATGAATAAAATTGATAACATTCTTTAAGTGCATTTAAATAAATAAAGTAAAGTACAAGATACAAATTGTTAAAAATTCAATCTCTTCATATATTTGATATATGTATGTATGTATATATGTAGAAAACTGAAAAATTGTATTGATGCTTGAAACACATTTTTATCAAACGCAAATAATCATCATGATTTCATGTTTAAGTGACAAGTTTCAAATATCATTATAAATTTAATATTAAATTATTAGACATGCTAAAAATAAATTAAATAGATTAAAATTTTATATTAAAAAGTTGAATACAAAATAATAATAAATAAATAAATAAAAATATTAACCTAACCTAACTAATTGACATTTTTCTTATATTTGATTGATAGGCTAACAAAATATTATAATTGTCTGTGTACATACATGGTTGTAACAGTAGGTATTGTCCTTTAAAGATAGAAAATTTTATATTTTAGCCCCATGCCAAGCAAGTTGCTTAATACCACAGATTTATAATCCCACAGCAGCTCATGGGTCTGCCTAAAAGCAACCACGACACGAAACCACGGTATGCCCAAATAAAAATGAGCTTGCAATATTTTTGAGATACATATGTATATGTATCTTTATCTACATCTATATAATGAGCTAAAAATGTAATCTAAAAGCCAAAGCAAATTGCCAGAGCCTTAGCAGCTGCTCATGCGGATTTGGAATTAAGGCTCAACACTCCTACACTTATCGCGCAATTGACATTGCTATAGAGTTGAGTAAATACTCACAAATACATTCACACACACACGCGCACACCTACAAGCAAGGGATGAGAAGGATAGTTCTATATATATATATGATTATGGAATATGGTCAAGTCATATGCGGCATTTCAATGAGATAAAAGTTGTTTACAATATAGAAACGATACATATACTTATACGTTCATATATATATATATTTGTATAGATGTATATATGATATAGTGATTGTGTGTTCGTATATCATAGCGAAGTGCACATCATGATTTTATTAAATGGAGTCTGATGTATTTATTGTCCGGCAGCAACGTGACTTGTGAATTGATTTCATTAAACGTAAAAACTTAACAAAGTACCGCCATCGCTCCAGCAGCATTTTTGGCAGCGACTTGCTATATATAAATATATATATCGCCGTATAGATAAATATTTTCCTATGCCACTATCCACAACAGCTTGCATTCATCTGTGTATGTGTGTTTGTGTTGGCTTTAGGACATCTATCGTTAGTAGCAAGCAAAATCATTGACCAATAGCAACAGCGTTGGACATCAAGCATAGAATATCAATGCGGTCAAGTGGATGACTGCCCAGCTAACTGTGCAGCCAGCCGAGGAGGGCTGTGGTCCAACTGACCAACTGACTAACTGATTGAAGGACTAAAGGACTGACTGGGCAGGCAGGCTGTGGCTTTCGGCCATTTCGCTATCCACAAATCGTCAAATTGTGTGCGGGAATTTAGCTGGTTATATTTTGTACAAATAACGCTGATAGGGTTGGCCGACTTAACGCACATAACGCAGATTAGCAACAGGCCAGACATGTTGCCACAATCAAGCAGTCGGCGACGTCAATTCCAAATATACATTTGCCTTGGCACCAGCTGCTTAATTAAAGCCGCTCAACTTACAGCTGAATGTCCTTCGGCCAAGCATTCGTATTCATTCGTCTGGCATTGAAGACATTTCCCGTCCCCATTCGCCATCGCCACTTTATACCTTGTTTTGTGTGTGTCCTTGCAGTGCAGCACGCAGCGCTTCCAAACAATTTATATTAAATGTGCTTTTAATTGCCGCCGAGTGTGTGGAGGAGGGGAGAACAACAAAGAGGACGGGTGTGAATCAGCGCAACGAACGGAGTTTCAAGGCGTTTCAACGCCATACGTTGACTTGAAAAATGTTCGACACAAGTTCTCTCTCTCCCTTGTTTTCTCTCTCTTTCTCTCTCTATCTCTCTCTCTCTCTCTCTCTCTCTCTTTTCTCTGTCGCTCTCTATCTTTTTCTTGAGCCCACTCCAGTTGCAGAGCTAACGAGGCGAATGCGCGATGCCTGAATGCCAGCTAATTTCTGCACAAAATGATAAATTTCTAAGTTAAATACAACTTACAGTAGTCCTTCCACACACACACACACACACACACGCACACACACACCAACAAAAATGTATAAGCAAACGCAGACTTAAGGCTTTATTATTTTGCCCATAAGTGAGCTGAATGGGGTGAGCCACGCCCACTCGTTGCTATTGCTGCTGCATTGTAAGTTGTCCTTCTTTTAAAAATGTTAGCGGCAAGAACCACTTACATGAGCCATTTGCATCATATTTCTGTTGTCATTTGTTGACATTTTACATGCTTTGTGTTAGGGCGGCGGCTCTCGACAATTGTGTATGTGTGTTGATGTGCGTGTGTGAGTGCGTATGTCATGTTTGACGTATACTTAATGTGCAGTCATTATTTTCGAAGAAACAAGCACACAAGCAAACCAGCCAGCCAGTCTGCCATCCAGCCAGGCAACATCAAAAACATGAAAAAGCATGCAATGGCAAAAGGCAAAAGGCAGCAAGGCAAATAAAAACGTTTTACTACATAACGAAAACCCACCACGCCCACTTAATGTGGAGCCAACAGAAAGTTGTGGACTGGCCTGTCCGGTTGACCAAATAAAAATCAAGCAAACGTTGCACAGGCTGCTTCATCATTGCTTGCCATTGTGCTGCCTAGCCAGTCTCGGGGCTTTGCTAATTGTTTTGGACCCAGTCCATCGTTTCTTACCAATCAGTCGGGCGAGCACTAATTAATTATCTGGGCATATGCCACACCATATTGAAAGCTGATTTTTCGCTGATTTTTGTTTAACTTTGCCTTGCTAATTAGCGGCAATTTAATGGTCGACTCCCAACCACAAAAACTATTTGACTGCCAGACAAATATAAAACTTAACTATACAAAAAGTTTTGCACACAGCTTACATAAACTATTATTTCAATTTATTTTAATATATTAAAGTTGACATATGCAGGCAAAATACTTTAGTTACTTGCCCCAAAGAACTCCTGTATTGCAAAGTCATTTTCAGTATTCCACAAAATCTGTTTGCTCTTTGAATCTTAGCACACAGTTTTCTAATACGCTAATAAATTAGCAAAGTGATAGGTGCAAATATTAATTGCCATAGCTGTCATTTTCAACAATTTGACGGCACAATTTTGCAGTCTAATGTTTTTCGAGGAAAACTTATCAACTATTAGAGCCCAGAACTTTGTTACAAGTTTTAATATATTAATGCGGTAAACTTAAAGTGCTGTGGAACTTTTAGCTATAATTATTCTAGCTGGAATTGAACAGTAATAATGCTTACACAAACTCGATATCAGATTTCTACAAAATTAGCTCCATTGTTGTGCACTTTTGGCAATTAAGCAATTATTTAAGCTTAATAGTTGTTTGAAATGCTGAAATGTATTTGTTTAATATAAATACTAATGTTTGAAAATAAAGATTCTGCGATTCTTGCTTTTGAAACTTTATTACTGAGTATTTTCGATGTAAAATTAATTATTATTATAATTATATATTTAGGTTATTTACTTTTCGTCGTTGCTTAATGCCTTAGATGCTTATAAGGCGAATACAAAAAGAACACACTCCACTTCAAGTAGACCTTTTTTATAATCTATATTACAGAGCATTTAAAATTAAATTCCGTGCTTGTTTGGCAATGCGCAGAAAAAGTAAGCCCAATAGTTTTTTTTTTGTTTTTTTTTTATCGCATTACATAGTGATATTTATGTTTTCAATTTAAAATGGAGCTGTGATTTAGTAAGTTTTCCAAGTCGACGCGACATTTTTGTGCGGCAATTAACTAAATGACTGTCTCGACATTTAGCTAATTTGGCATGGCGTCAAGCAGCCAAAGGCAGCGCTCTCCCAAGCGCTGCCAATTGGCGTCAACGCAACAACGCATCGCCGCCATTTTGTTTTATCTCACACGGTTAGCGATGGCGCCAAAAAGCCGTTTGTAACATTTAGCCCGGAGATATTTTTATATTGTTTTTTTTATTTTTTATTTATTTTTTTTTTTTGCTTGCACCGGAAAAAAAGTGCAGCGTTTTAGTGGCGCCCACGATATGATTCTTTTAATTTTTTTTTTTATTTTTTTTATCTATTACGTGGCAGGCAAGCGAGGCAAGTCGATTTATGATTATAGGTTTTAGCAACGCGTCGGTTATTAAGGTCCATGTCGCTTATCTCAGTAGTCGCACATAACGCTAAATATTCGTTGGGTCTTACACATTACGCAGCGCTGCACTCAAATTTCACACTTAAATAAACAACTTCCAAGCTGGCTGCTGGTTGCTGGTAGCTGGCTGCAAGTTCCATCCGTCCAAAATGGGAATCCCAGTCCAAGCACGGAGTGGTCCCACGGACCACGGCTCCCATCTCCCAACTCCCGTCTCCTTGGGTGCTTGGCCTACTTTCATGTCCGCAAACTACTAACTGGCAAACACAATACCCAGCAACACATACAATAACAAAGGCTCGTGAGCTGTTGGCATACACGCATAAATTGAACAATGCCTCGCTCCTTGTGCTACTGCTCTTGTGCCACGGGCTGTGACACGGCACAAACTGTGCCACATGTTATGAATGTGATGCGGTTGTGGGGTATGTGGGGGGGGAGGTGTTGTGGCTGAGGCGTGGCTATTGGGCATTAGAGTGTTTGGATGGCTTTGGGGTTAACTTGCTTAAAGTGCTTTTACTACGCTTAATTCGCATAATTAATTTTGTTAGTAAACTTTGGGCTAATACATATTTTTCCACTGCTGATGCGAATGTTGTTCCTGTTCATATTGTTGTTGTTATTGTTTTAGCTGTTGTTACTTTTGCACCCCACATACACAGTCACACACGCACACACAGGCAAATTGGTGCTGTTTATGTGTTTGCCATTTTATGTTTATTCATTGAATTTATGCCATTATCGTTGCCTATTTTGCGGCGCAGATCCTGCCAACCTGCTGCCATAAATGCAGGTCCAAGTGTGTTTGTGTGTGTGTGTGTGTGTGTGTGCGTGTTTGTGTATGTGTGACTCAGTTTACCCGGCAGGGCAGGTAATTGCAGTCCTGTTTTGCAATCACAGCCATGCATAGTTTGCCAGGCACTTCATGTTCAATACACAGTAAACTCACGTGTAAGTGTCTGTGTGTGGTCTTAATGCTGCCAGCGGAGTAATGGTGGGTGGCATGCATTATTTACATTATTATTGAGTATTTGCATGCAGGCCGAAATGTGCGTGGTTTATTTATGTCATTCTGTATGTGTGTGTGTGTGCATTTAAAGGTTTATGCGTAGCCTGCCTGCTGCTTGGCAGCTGGAAATTGTCTGCAAATTGCGAGCTGCCATTGCTCAGCAAGGCAGGTTGACCAACACTTAACTAAGCTCTCCACAGTGTCTTTGCCATTTGATGTCGATTTCAAATGCTAACCCTTTATCCATGGCCAGCCGCTCTTATGTAAGCGCGTTAGGTAATTGACAATAAACTAATAAAGCATCATTTCCATATCAATTACAAATTGTTAAGACGTTTCCAAACTGTGACTTATAGCTTACATATGTAAATTTAAAAAATTTCCAAATATTAACAATAATTTGCAATAATACTAATACTTAGATGTTTAATGATAAATAGTTGATTTATTATTACAATTAATAATATACATTTACGTTATTTTAACCATCCTCTTCTGCCCAGTCTGGAATTTGAGCCTAGCTTCTGATTGCTCAGTGCCCCTAAAGACCTTGCCACTTATATAACTTGATCATCAATTACAGCAAAAAAGTGAGTATAAAATAATAATATTTGTAACTGAAACAAACTAAAGCTCAGAATTCATTAAAATGTGACCCAATTTTTTTTGATGATGAACCTATATTTGGTATCCTTTCAATGAAATACCACAATGTGTGTATAGAAACAAATTACTAAACAAATCATTTAGTAACCAAATTAATTGGCAAGTAGCTGTGTAAAAAGCATTTAAATTATGCATACCACCGACACTACGAAACAACATGCATAATTAGCGCATAAATTAGATACACTCAATTTGTATGTACATATATACATATATATAAATCAAGTTTAACAAAATTTAAGTGCCGCATACTGTGGAAAACACACACATACACATACCCGCTTCAAAATGTATAGAAAATCGCGTGCAAATAATCTGATTTTGGTGCGGAAATGAAAATATAATTTTAGGCATGATTATCTTACTCATGGGATCAATGGATTCTCGATGCTCCAATTAAAAAGCGGTTTGAGTTTATAGTTGAGTGTGGAATGCAATTCTATAGAGTTTTTGTCTGCATTGTTATTCGAAAATCTGTAATGATTTGATCAAACTCGAGTGTTATGTCGGATAAATTGGTTATAACCAAGGCTACCAATAAGCCAAAGAATATCCTTTGTTCGATCTACTAGTGACATTTTTAAAAGTGCTAGGAATCAAAGATGAGTCTATAATCCTTGAAAGCATTCCAGTAGTGTTGGTCCTTGTGATTGTAGTACAGCATGTCCTTTGAAAATCAGTAATCTCAAGGGAAAGTGAAAAAGGGGCCAACTTTTGCAAAGGGGAGTCGAATTATAATTTTCTCAGAAATCTTAATCTAAGCCACTTTGTGTCTATGCTAAGTTGAGAGGCCTCCATGTTGACCAGGGATATGGCCAGGTTTAGTCCTTTTTTAACTTAATGGAAATATAGTCAGGAATCGAATTCGCCTAAATGCTATCGGAAACAGCAGGCCGCAAGCAAAACGACGTAGAAAAATTATATTTCCCATTCGACAAAAGAAAAATTTCGTTTTTTGATACACAAAGAGTGTGTATATTTATAACTTGGTTTGGTCTATAACTTGATTTGTTTGGCATTATGTTGCTTCGCGCAATAGTTACTTTTGATTAACAAAAATGTATTGACCACCTACGTAGCTTTTCAGAAAATATAATCGGAAATGTCATCCAGGTGGGTATTGCTAGGTCGCAGGCTAATAGCTTTTAAAATGTTTTCTGCTACTGACTGCCATGTCCCAACGCCATTGGCCACAAATAAAAATCCGCTAATCCATAGACAATGTGTAAAGTAAGGTAAACAAAAAAAAAAATAACCAACTGACTGAAAAAGCAATAAAAATGGCTTCAGCTTGGCAATTTTTTTAATTAAACTGCATTAAAATACATATATAATTGGTCAGCGTTAAAACTACATGCACGTAGGTAAGCATATATATATATATATATATATATATATTAAATGTATATAAAATGTATACGTAAATGTGGTAAAGAATTTTTTAATTACAGGACCGCAGCTGACAGTTAACAAAGGCGCATAATGGCGCGTTGTTCATGACAGAAAATGTTTAAAGATTAATAGCTTTAATGATTAATGAACGGATTATGCCGAAATTATGCACATCAAAAAAGCTACTTAAACTGCACTCAATGCCCAATTCGAAAAACTTTTTTCTTTCATTCTATTAATTGCTCTATCTCTATCTCCATCTCTGTTGCTTGCTCTTTTGCATAAATTTGAGGCAATGCTTGGTTTATTTTAGCCGCCTAGAAGCCAGAAAACTTTCAAGTATCTGGATAGCGGTGAGTCGGCAGAGTTGTCTCTCTAATTGCCATTTGGCTGTCACATTTAGGCTGGATTTACATGTGCATACATTTGACGTTATTATATAATGTTGGCCGCTTGCAGCTAATACAGTGCCACGCCCACTGGCACCCACAACTGTAACTGCACTCCAAGTAATCCAAGTGGACGTGTGCGTTTTATTAATCATTTGCTTTAAGCTCGAAGCTTATGCAAATTTGCGGACAGGCATTAAATGCACGCAAATTTGCTACAGTCCTTTACCCGTTACTAATATTTACGACCTGAACCTCTACGGCATGCAAAACAAAGTCGTTTATCAGCCCAGCTGCAGGAGACCCGGCAAACAACATTACCGTACTGGAGAACAAGCCCTACCCATTCTATATACATACCCGATTCTCTAACAAAACACCAAGCCATTCCAGATTAATTAGTATTTCGATTTGTGTAGTTTAAAATTACAAAAGATTCTGAATAGATTCTGCAATTGACTTACTGAAAGCGAATCTCTTACATAACATTTCAGTCAATACTTTTCATGGGTTTTATATTAAAATTTAAATCTGGCAACACAGTCGTATTAGAATTTGTTGCTTTAAGTATTAAAGAATTTTGGAAATCATGAAAATGATTATAAAGATTAGATTCCAATGATATGCAAGAATCTACAAATACTTACCACAAGATGCAGCAGCTGGCTTCTTTCATACAAATAGCTTAAGTTCCTTGAAATGGTATTCTATTTAGCTTTGTATTCATGATTTAAATGCAACTTAAAGTAAAAGCTACGAACTAAGAACTAAGAACGAAGATACTAAACCAAAAATGTGTATTGTGCTACAGCCCAAAAGTATGAAACACTTTGTGAATTTCTTAATTTAGTTCGGCTGCCGTGCGCAAGCAACTAAATTAACACTAATTACAACGTTATAACTATAAAATCGCAAAGACAAGTGCTTCAAGGACTCAACAGCTCATTGCCAGGCACTTGGCACTCAACAGTCCTGGCCAGACCGTGGAGCCCCCCCCTCCAGTCGAGCAGGCAAGTCAAGTTCTTGGCTACCGACATCTCTGACCGGCTGCATGGCTGGCTGGCTGGCTTGCTGGCTGGTCGACTTGCCGCCTGGGGCGCAACAGCAAGTACAGCAACAAGAAGCAAGCTCACAACACAGTGAGTGCAAAACATGATTAAGGGTGAAATATTTATTTGCAGCACTTGGAGGCGCGCCACGGCAGCGCCAACAATTAGAAGCAAACTAACAACAAAGAGGCAGCAACAGACCCCAACATTCCAGCAACACCCTCCACTCGACTTCACTACACTTGAGGCCTGGAGGCAACGGCAACACGGCTTAAACATGTAAATGGCTGCGTTAAGGCCGCCGGGCAGAAGGAAGCGATGATTTAATGGCTGCTAACGCGCAAAAACAGACGGGAAAACTGCAACAAGTGCAGCTAGTGGCAAGTGGCAAGAAAAGCAACACAAAGACCGAGTAAAAAACAGAATATAGTCGAACAAGGTGGATAAAAAATTGTATGCTTAATTTAATTATAATATGAGTTGTCGCTGATTATGGTATAAAAATAATCATGCAGAATGTGCGCCAATGCTAAATGCAGTTGGTTAGTTTAATATTCCTCCTCTTCATCGAAACCATAGCCGTATTCGTCGTCCTCATCGCCAGCGCCCTGGTTTAGCATGTCCTGCAGCGTGGCCTCTGGCTCCGGTTCAGGATCAACATCGACATCGACATCGGCATCTGCCTCATCTGCCTCGGCCTCCTCGTCCAACTCATCTGAAAGTGCAGCGATTTAAATACAAACTATGCCAAGAAGCGAACAAAGCTCAACTCACCAGGTTCAACGGAAATCTCTGGCTTTGCCTCCAGCTGTTCTTCGGGCTGAGTGACGGGCAGTGCCGCCTCCACTTTGACGCGCTTTCGACTGGGTCCTGGCAAATCGTAGTTGGGTTTGACTCGGCTGTTTTTGCTCGAGATGGGTCCCTCCTCCACAATGACAGGCGTCTGCTCCAGTTCCTCCAGTGTCTTGGGTTTCATGGGCTCCGCTGCTGACTCACTGTCGCCAGTTAATGTGCCCATTCCTTCGGTGAGGGTCTTCAAAATGTCATAGTTAATTTTACTGGAGATCTTCTTCTCCTGCAGCATTTTTTCGATGGCCTCGCCAGCTGTCGACGATGGTCCGATGACCTTTTTGCGCGGCTTACGCTTCTTCTTCTCCGGCTTGCCTTCCTCACGCTCCTTGGCCAGGCGTTCCTCGCGCTCCTGCTGCTCGCGAAGGAATTCGGCATTTAGATTTTTCCACATGTCCAACTTAGTGCCCGCCTCCTGCTCCGTCAGCACATATTGATCCAGCTCCTCATCGTTCAGATCATCTATGAACAGTTCCGTCTCTGCTGGCTGTTTGGCGCGCTCCACATCCGCCAGTTCGCTTTCGGTCACACGGCAAATGGCCTCGATATCCGGACGGAGACCCTCGATGACGGCGCTGGTCATGACTGCTTGCGGCTTTGAGTCCTCCGTGTTGCTTGTGATAAACTCTTTAATCACCTCGGCATTCGATGCCTCAATAAACTGTATGGACTCCTCCATTTCCAGTTCCATTTCCGAGATCGGTTTTGATCTACTGGACTCAGCAGACTCCTCCTTCTTGCGTTTTGAAGCCTTTCGCAGCAGACTGTCCGTGTATTTGCCAATATCCTTCTCCAAATGCGCATCGATTTCCTTCTGCAGCTCCGTTAATTCATGCACGCCCATCTAAATGATAGAATGAGTTTAGATCATAGTCAAGCATTAACTATTGGCCAACAAAAAAAAAAAACGAAATCCAATTAGATTAGAGTTACATACTCACATTTTGGATGAGCTCACGATCTTTAATGCGTGCCGCTTTAAACGAGGGCGGGTCCTGTTCACGCTCCAAATCGACGGTCATGAACTCCTCGAGGGTCAATCCACCCGAGGGCGTTTCAGCGAACTCGGACAAACGCTTGCGCAGCGTGGACTCGTGTATTTTAACCACACCTATGACATCGGCCAGGGTGCGACTGAACTCGTGCATGCGAGCGGCAATCAGCAGTGCTAAAAAATCCCAAGGAAACCGCATTAAAAATGGTTGTCAACTAAACAGCTTGAAAGCCACAACTCACCAGCGCCGCAGAGTCCTGTGGGCCGACGACCCGAGTGCATGCAATCCTTCTTCATGCGCTGCACAATGCGCAGCGCCGTCATGGACACCTCGTGTGTCTTGGCGCCCAGCTGCAGTCGATTCGCGAAGCGCATTATGTACAGGCAGGGATCTGCAGATAAGAAACTTGTAAATTAAATGAACCATACAAAAAAAAAAAAATAAAGGGAAAAAGAAATAGAAATAGAAATAGAAAAGGGAGCAACACGTTTGCTGCTCTTTATTCAAACTTCAGGGCCAACGCATTTGGATAACGAGCCAAAGTCGAAGCAGCAGCAGCAGCAGCAGCAGAAGAACTTGTTCAGCGACCTTCAATGCGGCTCTAAGCATTGAAATCGAAAATAGTCAATAACCGGCCACAGCCGAAATACAAACTTGAACCCCAGCGCTAAGCTGATATATATATATATATATATTTTTTTTTTAATTCATTCAACTTTTACAAGATGCTGACATTGGGTGCCGTCACGAAAGACATGCAACGAGAGCGAGCCATAGATTGGGTAAGAGAGAGCGAAAGAGAGAACAGTCAGAGAGAGAGAGAGAGAGAAAGAGCGATAGTTGAAAAGTGGGCTTTTTTTTGTTTGTAGCATGCGATAATTTTTTGTTAAAGCTGAAAATTCAAAGTAATATTTCGCATACGTCGCGTTGCGCATTGCACGATATATCGATATATATATATATATATATATATATATATATTTTTTGCCACTTTTGGTGTGTTTGCCCATCAAACCAGAAATTGGTTCTACTTGGACTGGGAAAAAGGTGAGACCCATCAGCGTGTTGCAATCAGTAATTGACCAATAGCAAACATCAGCAATAACGATAAACAAACAACGACGACAAACACGCAACAGCCAATCTTGGCAATCTTGGAAATTGTGCGAAAAAGTGTGTGAAGAGCAACAACAACAACCACAACAAGAACGAAGGCTATATGAGGCACGCCGAAGTTTAAACACCCTGGATATTGTGTAAAATTAACTATAAATTTTAAATCCTATTTATTATGCTTATTGCAGCTATATAATATATATTAGTCCGCAGTTAATAATATCAAACACAACTGATGAGTTTGATCAGGATAAATTGGTAAGGAAACCAATTGTTAATAATGTGATATTAATGATTTTATTTTGCCAAGTTTCTTCAAGCTTAGCTTTACAGCCGAGCGACTAGTTTGCATAGATAGGTTATTAAGTCCACAAATATACATGCTGATCAGAAATATATATATATTTTTTGACGCCTGAGACGTCTACTGCAGTGCGTTGCATATATCACGACAAAATTATTATAGCTTTTACAAGGGCATAAAAACAATACAAGCATGAAATCCAAATACTAAATTCCCAATACAAATGACTAAGTCCACAATCTGAGGTAACCTTGTATTGCGATCTGTGCTAAGCGAGACGATGCTAATATTTGGCACACGTGTGAGTTGAGACACAAGGGGAGGGAAGAAGGAAGTGAAGTAGCAAGCGTTACAAACACTTAAGTTTATGCACAAATGAGTTGACCGTCAATCGGCAGACTTAAATTTGCATTCAACGCGACAAATCTACAGACATACAAAACTAAATTATTAAATTGAAGTAAAGAAATTGTGCGCACATTGTTGCAGTGCGCTGTATGTGTGTGTATGTGTGTGTATGTGGGGGGGTGTGTGCCAGACCGCATATTAGCCCACTGGGGCGACCCTTAAGCGTTGTTTATGCAACAACTTGACACACTGAGGCTGCTGTTAAGCGTCGACAGCAATTACAACCACAGCGCTTATCGCAAAATCCGGCAACAGTGCTTGAAAAAATATTTATTAAACCCTAATGAATGCGCATATTTGAGGCAGCCGGGTCCTGCCTAACTTCAACCCACCACACTCATCACACCCATCACACCCACCTCACCCACTCATTCTCGACTGCCGAGTCAAGTGGCTCCACTTGAAAAATGATGCCGTTGTCGCTGCCGTTGCTGCATTGACCCTTCTCTGCAGCAGACAGTCATCCACAGCAGCTGTTGCAGTTGCTAGCTGGTTGCAAAACGTTCATCTACTGTTTGACAGTTGCCCGGTCGAGGCCATGTGGGTGGTGGATTGTGAGGGGAGCGGGAGTGGAGAGGTGTTGCGTTCACGGTGTCCGCTGCTGCTAATGGTTTCTTAATGTTTCCATGTCCGCCAAATGGCGTTCATTGCAGGCGAGAAGAGCCAGTTAAATTATTATTATTTAAACTTTATTTTTGCGTTTGTCATGACAGCAATTATCGTTTTGGGCGTTATTCCATTACACCCCCAACCCCCCTTCCAGCACCACCCCTCCTTCTCTTGCTGGAAAATTCACGTTGTCCCTTGCAAAACGCCAGCAATTTGGTTAAACGCTTTCCTTGCCGCAATTAACTGTGCTCTTTGGCTTAATTGCTATTTAATTTAGCCACGATTAATTATTAACTAGCATTGTGTAAGTGGCTTGCACAAATATTTGGCAATAACGAAATCAACAAACCTTCATTAGTCGCATTCTGCCTCAATCAATTAACAAATAATTAAGCACAAGCCCAAGCTGAAATGAATGCATATATCAACAAATACATAAACATTTACGCTATAAATCTCTTTTAAGCACACAAAATTAGTTATTTTGGATTTTTACCAGAAATAATTATAATCGTCAAATTTGATGGCTTCAAAATTAGTCGAATCTTGTTGAAGCTGGCATACATCCGTATTTTGCTGCAGGCAGTAAATATGTGGTAGCCGGTCGGATCGAATCACTATATCATATAGATATGACAGCTAGTATAACACGCTTCTTATTTAACAAGTTACTCCAACTCAATATGCATACCAAGATCAGACTACTTTTTTTTATAGTTTCCAATCGAAAGATGACTTTTTTATACAATAAGCTTTTTTGTTGATTAAGTTGCCAACTAAATCTTTGACTACCCCTTAAAATAGTGTGCAAATAAAAAAAATGTAATTTTCGATCAATTTAAGCGATCTTGAACTTGAATATTTATGGCATGTCTATTAAATTGCATACTTCTTAAGCTATATTCACTGTACTCCGTTGGCAACTTAATTTCACGCTGTAAGACCTTATGCAAAAGGGTAAAAAAATAAAAATTAACGCTTGTCAAAAGATGGTCATAAAAATCAAATTGAATTTGTAAACAAAACTTTGTTCACACATACCTGCAAATAATCAGTGAACCAAAAAACAAATATAAAATAATATAAAGTTACCCACACGAATCAAGCTCAATTCTCGCATGCGATAAATATATATATATATATATAAATATATATATATGTAATCTATCTCAGGTGTCTCTCAAGGCAGCAACAAAAAAAAAAACAAAAATGAATCGCTGCCGGCGCTCAGCGATTGTCAAGCAGCTGCTTCGTGGCTGTCGTCGTGTCATTACGAATTCGTTCGTTGGTTTGCCAACAACAGTCGAAGCGGTCAGCAAGCAGAAGAGGCGATCGACGCGCATGCGCAAAACAAAAACAAAAAAAAAACAGATGATATAAAGTAAACATATGTAAAATATATCGGTAAAAATTGAATGCTCAAATTTCTCGGTCTGTGTTTGACTATCTCCGTTTGGAACTGTTTGAATAATTTGAATTGTGTTGATGTTTCAATCAATGTGCAATTAAGCTGAGAACCGGCAAAGTGCGTGCAACAACAATAACAATAACAGCGCCAAAAGTCTGAAAACAAACAACAACAAAAACAAAGGTTCACATCAAGTGAAGTGCAATGCAATTAACAAAATGAAAACTCAACAACTAAATAGAATAAAATCACACTGCTCCATAATAATTTCGCCGGGTTACTTATTGTTTTCATAATTATTTTCTCTTCATATCACACTCTCTCCCTCTCTCTCTCTCTCTCTCTCTCTGCCACTGTCTCTTTCTCTCTTAGCAGTCGAACAATGCTTGTTTTCTTGTCTTACTCGTTGACACGGTTTATTTAGAAGAAATGTGTAAAGATTTAACGACCCCAATGTGAAAGACATTGTTAACTAAATATAAACATATATATCAGTGGCAGTTTAAAAAAAATTATTACACTATTTTCATAATATATTAAGCCTGCCCTAAACCAAAAGGTCTACGAAAGAAAGTGAAAAAATATTATATAAGCAAAAAAAAGATGATGCGTAAACTAAAATTAGTTATTAGCAGCAAGTCAAACAAAGTAAAGTTCAAATATGGCCGCAAGTCATACGATATTATTGGAATGTTAGTTGAAAATACTGAATAACTAACTACCTAAAGTAAACAATTGGTAGGCAGTGTTCTCAACTCAATGCGCCATAAAGTGTGCCAAATGATTTGGCACAATTTTGACAGCTCACTGATTGGTCATTGTGAGTCGCCACCACTGTTGAATAGCACTCGAGTCTAATGAGTGTAATGAGTTCTCAATAGTGCTCAACAACACTGCATTACCCAATAGCATGTAAAATTCTACTACTACGCATAGTAATTAAAAAAAATGAAAGAAATTCATTTAATTAATATTTGCACAGTGTATTGTATATGCGACAGTGTTCACTTCAGGTATAATCTAAACTTATTATCATTACTTCCTTTGCACCTCGAAAAATAATTAATATATTTACTATATAATTTGCCCAAAGCTGTTATTTACATTATTTAATAATCAGTTGTTTGCCAAGTTGAGGTTTGAGGTCCAGCAACAATGATCAGGCCCTGCATTTATTTACAGAGATATTTAGATTCCATTTAGTCTACGCCAGCCAAAAACCAATAGCAACAAAAATACAATTTCGCCCCACCCATTGCTAAAACTACAACAAATAAGCAGTCTTTATGTATTCTCATTGAAATTCCGCTTGAGAAGCGTGAGCGACTGAATATTTAAATATTAAATAATACAAAAATAGGAGGAGGGGGGAATACAAAAGCAAACATTTTTTGGAGAGCCCAAAAACCTGATGACAATTCAATGCCGCTTTAGAATATCGTCGAGCTTAAGAAATTGTGCAAATAAAGCGTACAAATCTACAAAACTGGTTCTTTTTTTGGCGCAAAGGGGAAAATAAGAAAGACCAACAATTCAATCAAAATATATTAAATATGGATATATATATATATATACATAAATATATGTATATACATATTGAGAATGTCACAAGAAGTCAAACCAAAACCAAATAATGCGAATCACTCTAAGCTCGATAAAGAACACAACTTTGGGTGTGCGTATGTGTGTGTGTATATGTGTGTGCTTGATTATGGGGGGATTTTTAAACTCATTGTGAAACACTTTGTAAACACTTCAAAAGCCATTCAAAAGAGAAAAATAATGTGAAGTCGGCAAGTCATTAGACTAAATGCAGCATGACATTCCAAAAAAAAAAAAATTAAAAAATAAATCACAGAAAAATTAGATTTATACATGCAATGTGTATATGCATGTATTTTCACAAAAAGAAATATTGAAAACGTGTTTAAAAAAAACTGCACACTAATGTCTATAAAATTATCTGCAAATCAAAGCGTCTAAACCGCATGGCCGAACCGACTGACTGACTAACTGAGTGACTGACTGACAACCCCCAACCGACACCTGACTAGCTGACTACCTGGCTGGTTGAGTACATGATTGCGAAACCACCTAAGGGCACTCGAAACGAAGCATATAGTAATTTGACAACACCTAGCACAACTAACACTCACTACACAACACAACAGATCCCAGGCGTCAACATAAACAATATTAACTGAAAGATGAGTTCAGATCATAATGACGATCAGCAGATACTGTCAGATGTCAAATGAACGAGTTTCAGTTCTTAGAAGCAACTGTGTAGAATTAATTGCAAAAGGGCAATCTTATTTGACCCACTGCAGTAATAGATATATATAAATCTGAACTCAAGATTATATCTGCATTTATCAACAACCGTTTTTAACAATACTTTGTTATGGATAATTTTTAAATAATTGCCATAAGCATATGCTAACAGTCATTAACAATTTGTAAAGGCACTTTTTTGGGTATCAGGAATAATAAACAAATTTCATATACCTAGTTGTAGCCTATATTAAATGTTAAGCAGACCGAAATGCATAATTCCATTCAGCATGTGATGCTGATCAAGATTATATATACTTAATGCCTATTAGATACTTTTGCACAACTTTATTATAACCTTCTTCGAATTTTGAATGGTATCAGGGTATTAAAATAAGCTATACTATATATATTTAACATGTAAGAAAGCTGTACTAGAATAAGCTCGACTACGATATACCCTGAATCCTGCTGCTTAATTTATTTTATTTCACATGTATTGCAAAATTTCCCTTTGAATAACGTATTTCTTATCTGAACTTTTTGAAATTTTTGCAATTGGTTTGTTCATACAGATCGACCAATATGGCTAAATTAACTCAGCTTTTGATGCATATCAAGAACATTTATACTTTCTATATAATATTTGTAATTCCTTCTGCTTGTTACATACTTTGGACAGTATGCAAAATACCCTTTCTATCTATTTTTAATGGATTTAGGGTACATAAATAAAAATTTGTGCTACATTTACTTGCAATCTCCAGCTTAACAGCTTTGCTGTAATGCCCTTTTTATTGAGCTAAACGATCAGACAAGGTCTTGTAATTAAAGCGCTAAATCGACAAATCAACAGCTACGTTAGCGAATGGCTGCTCAGACAGCGATGGCTTAGATTCAAAAGCCAAGCATGTTTTGGCAATCTAGTCTGCTTTTTTTTTATTTGGGGGGGTCATATTTTGGTAATCAGCGCAAATGCGTTGCTATTGCACAATCGGCTTGAAAATATAAGAAAATGCAACAAAATATGTATAATATACATATATGTTATGTATATATATATATATATATATATGTTTAAAATTGGCTTGTAGTAATATGAGCAAAGGTATAATGAGAAAACAAAAGATAAAACCAACTCAGCAGCAGCGACGGCAAGTTACCGCAAACCGCAAACAGTTAAAACAAAAGTAAAAATAAAAAATAAAACTCTTCAGTTTTTTTTCTCGTAATTTTGGTCTTTTCATTTCTTTGCACTGAGCGCGTGTAATGAGGAAATAAAAATCGAAAGTGTTACGCGGGCGTTGTTTTGGGGTCTCTTTGGGGTCTGGGTCTGTGCTTGTCGCATTTCTGTCCCCGTCCATCGTCCGTCGTTCGGTCTGACCCGGCCTGGCCCCAAAATGGGTCGACACTTGCAATTAAAGATGTAATGAAAATAACGCAGCGAAGTCAACGAAACAGCACCAAAAAAATACATAAATTAAGAAAAGGGCGCGTCAAGTTAATGCAAGCGGCAAATTTGAAATGCGCTTACAAAACAGGCAGAAGTCAAAGCGGAACAACACAAATTAACTAAGAACCCAATTCTCAATGCGAAAATGTGCATAAGTAAAAAACAACACAGCAAAAAAAAAAAACACTAAAGAACAGCAGAATTTAAAATATAAAAAAAGACAAAATAAAAACAAAACTCGCAAAGCTGATGAATACTAAACGTGACTCGGTTGTCAAGCCGTGAAATGCATTTAGCATAAATTGCAATTTTGTTTGAGAAAAACGTATACATATATATACTATATAGTTTATTACCTCTTTCTATATATATAAAATTGATCCAATATATACATATACATATGGAAATATATACATTATATATCCATATATATGTATATCTATTCAAAATCCGTCTTCTTCGACTCTCATTAGTACTCAAAACGTGGCTCAGTCATTAAAAAAAAATTATTTCATATATCTTTTAATAATTATTTTCTATAATTTTTGCATTAATTTTAATTGCATTTCAGTATACATGCCCAATTAAAGGGTATATGCCATTTCAAAAGCTGCTCGTCGTGTCACAAAAAAAAATAAATAGATAAAATTAATTTCGAGATCATCAAAAATCTGATCATCTAATTAAAAGCTCTACAAATTGCGTTTGCGGAAATAATCACTTGTACAAATTTCAGTGGGTGCCGAACAATTAATTTGTAAGTTGCTAAGTGTTAAGTGAATCCCCACAGTCCCCACCTTCTCCTTCTTCTTCTTCTCCTGCATACCCTCCAGCATACAGTCAGCAGCATGACGCTACAAAAATTGTTTTGTCCAGTATATGTGTGTGGGTGTGTGTGAGTGTGTGTGTGTTTACTGTTGACGTTTTGTTTTGGTTACGGACTTCGCAATGCTGCCTATTAAAATTAGCCGCTTGCATAATTTCCGTTGCGCCCGCAATTCCCGCCGGACATCTGTGTGGATTCTGTGTAAGACAATGGCTGAGAAAATGAAAGCAGCGCGGATTGCGTGAGCAGAGAGCACAGAGAGAGACAGAGAGGGAGAGAGCAGCAGAGAGCGACCCATATACAATGAGGCACAGCCAAGTCAGTTTTGTGTGGTTAAGAAAAGCCCGCAGAAAAATAAGCGATGCGTGTGGAAATGAAAACGGGAAGTTAAAGTGGAAGTGGAAGTGAAAGTGCAGCGCAGAAGCTGCACATGGAGATTGGGGACAAAGCTGGTTAGAAAGAGAGAGACAGAGAGAGAGAGAGAGATAGAGAGCGAGAGAGAGAAAAAGAGTTCAGAGAGGGAGACAGTTAGCGAGGGTTCAGTGACTGTAATTAATATTGTTATATAACATAACGTTATTTTTTTCTCTCTTTTTGATTAGATTCACGAAAAAAAAGCCGTGGGAGTCGCAAAACGAGTAGCGTGATTTTTAAGTTAAAAAAAAAAAGAAGAAAAAGATGCCAAAACTGGGCGCAATGATGCTACAAAGATGATCGAGGCGTTCGCAAACCATTTAAGCAGTCATCTGGGCCGTCATCTGTTCTATTGGGCAACAGTCGATACATCAAAGGCGCCAATTGGCCACGGCCTCAATCTGCGTCTTTCCGAGCTCATCAATCGATTTCACGGTCCCCTCGAGCGGGGCGTTCAGGTGCTCGATCATCTGTTGACCCTCGAAGAGGACGACTTTGCCGGCCATTGGGGCAGCGCCTATGCCCACAACTATGAGCCGGAATATGCGGCACGTGTACCGGAAAACGAAGAACAACCGCCGCCTGAACACCAACGCAACAGTAAGTATATTGATTTTGATAAGGAGTGGGGCGAAAACTATTGAAAAATCATTGGCGTAAAGGTCAACAACATAATTTTTTATTTATTTTTTTTTTTCGTTAACTGGCTTTCTTGACTCTATGCCGGCTGCACAGAAGCAAGAAACTGGTTTTGCGTAGAAACAAACAAACCTTCAGTGTTGACAGCATTGTTGACCAAAAAAACAACAACTCGCAACCAAAAACCAAATCAATTTCAAGTTCACATTTTTTTTTCGTTTGGTGGTCGTATTAAATTTATGCGCTACGCAGCTATAATCAATAGCTGTATTCGTCCACAATATATTGTCGTATATATATATGAGTCAAGTTTAAAACCATGCGCTTATATACTCATCTACATATATGAATAGTTGTATATAGACACCTGATGCTGCTGCTGCAAGGCTATGGAAATGTTTTAGGACACACGTACGCATTGACGTTTTTTATTATGGGGCAGCGCAAAGTGCGCGAGTGCGCACACGGCGTATCAAATTGGCATGACGGAAATATATATTAGCCGCAGCCGTGATATAATCAATGACTTACGCCCCAAAAGCGCTTGCAAAACAGAAGTAGGGCTAATTGAAAATCAAAACACGCGCGCAACGGTGCATAGATGCCAAGAGGCTGGCTGCTATAGCGCAAGACAGTCCAATGCAACGCTGTTGTGGATTTTGGACTGCTGCCAATCGGCATGCCGCCACAAACTATCGATTTCATTTCTAATCTGCCGACTTTGACAAGTTCTTCTTTATTCGATTCACGAAAGTTTTACTTCATTTTAAAATGACATGAAAAATATGTTGCCCGTTAATTGAAGACAAATATTTTCACTGCATGCGCATAAAATACAAATAAAGACGAAGTGCGAACACACACAAGAACTAGTGGCAAATAGTTTATTTACTGAGCTCTCTGGACATTTTCCGTTCTCCAACTGCACATCAGAAACAGCAAACAAAACGCAATCATGGCCAGCAGCAGCAGCAATAATCATAGTAATAGCAGCAATAATAACGCATTAAATCGATTCTCGCTAAAATCGACCAACAAGCGCAATCAGGAATCCATGTCGCACTCTCAGCTAAATGGCGGCTGGATAAATGGTAAGAAAATACACAAAATAGCAGGTGCGTCGCCTCTGCATCTGTATTTGTGTGTGTGTTATCGATTTTTCACAAAGCAAGCAGCTCCTTTTGTGTTAGGCTTGCCTGTGTGTGTGAATGTGAGTGTGTGTGTGTTTGAAACCAGTTGAAAGGTGGCAAGAGTTAATTTTTGGTTTTTAATTAATGAATTTTAACTTAAAGATAAACTCAAAATTGCATTAAGCACACTATAAAAAGAAAAAAGATCCAACAAATTGTTTAGTTTAGCCTTCGATTTGCGTTTACCACTCAAATTGGAATAAATCACGCGATTCTGACAAATAATAAACAACAAACAAGGCAACATTTTCAAAAATTGCTCTGAACACACAAACAATATATATATATATATGCACACATACAACCAAAAGACGCGCGTTATTATTTTTATTTATATATTTATGCAGACAAAGGTGCTTTTTTATTTTTGGGGGGCGCCCGTGCTAAATCTCTCTAGCTGCAGATTTAGCAGCAGCAGCAGCTATTTTTGGACTCCCCACTTTACGATTGCAATGTGCGCGCGTCTGCAATGGGGGAACGTTACAAGAGGGGGTGGGGGACTGTCGCATTTGGTGCAGACCCAACAAATGGGGGCACCAACTACAACTGGTAACGCATTAGCGGAAGTGAGGTCGAGGCGACAAACGGTTGCCAAATGCTGCAGCGCATTCTGCAGAAGCTGGCGGAGTTCGGTTGGGAATAGCATAGATATTTTAGCATTATTGAAATGAGCGTTTCATTTTCTACATGTGTAATTTCTGTGCATTTGCAGTGGAGACGCTTAACAATGGCAACGGACTCTTGCACTCGCCACCGCACAATCACCAGCAGCAGCAGCAACAACAGCGGAACGCGGCACTCACCTCCCCGGGAGCGGGTGCAAGTCCAGGTGCGGGTTCGGGTAGCGCCGCTGATCACAATATACAAATCACACAGCCCATTAGTGCACCATCCTCCCCCTTGGCCTCGCCGGGCGCGTTGAACGGGGGCAGCAACAGCGGCAGCAGTCCCACCACCTTCAGTCTGCCCTCCAGTTCGGCGGCAGCAGCGGCCATTGCCTCAGCAGCGGCGGCAGCCAGTGCTGCGAATGCAACCTCAATGCTCAGCAGCGGCAGCGGTTCGTATGTTTGTGCAGCGGGCAGCAATACAAGCTATGCCGCTGTGGGAGCATCGAATGCACTCGACACCGCCGATCCGAATTGGCAGGCGAGCAAGGCAACTGTGCTGGAACGCAATGCGGCCATGTTCAACAACGAACTGTTGTCGGATGTCAAGTTTATTGTGGGCAGCGAGTTTGGTAGGTCAAAAGTGGTCTGTCCACTTAATGCCAACCTCATATTAATTTCTGTCTTCGCTTAGATTTCGATCCCATTCAAACAATACCCGCACACAAATATATACTCGCCACAGGCAGCTCGGTGTTCTTTGCCATGTTCTACGGCGGTTTGGCGGAGAACAAGCAGGAGATCAAGGTGCCAGATGTGGAGCCAACGGCATTTTTAACGCTGCTTAGGTAAGAGGCGCCATAATTGTTATAATTGTCACTGCTGACACATTAATTTGTAGGTATCTGTATTGTGATGAAATCAAATTGGAGCCTGAACACATTCTGGCCACTTTGTATGCGGCCAAGAAGTATATTGTACCACATTTGGCGCGCGCATGTGTCAATTATCTCGAAGTTAAGTTGACGGCAAAAAACGCCTGCCTACTTCTCAGTCAATCGCGTCTATTCGAGGAGCCCGAACTGATGCAACGTTGCTGGGAAGTGATCGATGCCCAGGCCGAGATGGCGGTTAAGTCCGAAGATTTCGTAGACATTGACCTCAAAACGTTCGAGTCGATATTATCGCGCGAGACGCTCAATTGTAAGGAGATCCATCTGTTCGAGGCTGCCCTCAATTGGGCTATGAATGCATGCGAGAAGATGAGCATCGATGAGACGTCGACGAATAAGCGACGTGTGCTCGGCCAGGCGCTGCATTTGATACGCATACCTACGATGACGCTGGAGGAGTTTGCGAACGGTGTCGCCCAGACGGGCATACTCACATCCCAGGAGACAATCGATATGTTCCTGCATTTCACGGCTAAACAGAAGCCCAGTCTCAGCTTCCCCACGCGTACGCGTGCCGGTCTCAAAACCCAAGTCTGTCATCGTTTCCAATCGTGCGCCTATCGCTCAAATCAATGGCGCTATCGCGGTCGCTGCGATTCCATACAATTCTCAGTGGATCGCAGGTAAGCTGAAGGCGAGCAGTACCCAGATAGATAAGAAAAAATCTTAACAAAAATCTCAATCTTCACCCTGTAGAATTTTCATTGTGGGCTTTGGCCTCTACGGTTCGTCGACGGGTGCGGCCAACTACAGTGTCAAGATTGAGCTGAAGCGTTTGGGTCGCACCCTTGCGGAGAACGATACAAAGTTCTTTTCGGATGGGTCGAGCAACACGTTCCACGTATTCTTCGAGAATCCCATACAGATTGAGCCCGAGTGCTGTTACACCGCCTCGGTTATACTGGATGGCAACGAGCTGAGCTTCTTTGGACAGGAGGGCATGTCCGACGTGCTCATGGGCAATGTTACATTCCAATTCCAGTGCTCGTCGGAGAGTACCAACGGTACCGGCGTTCAGGGCGGCCAAATACCCGAGCTAATCTTCTATGGACCAACGAACACAGTCACCGCACTCAACTCGCCGACAAGCTCAATATGCGCCGCACCCATCGGCGCAACATCAGCTGCCACAAATGGGGTCAGCAACGGCGGAACAACTGCAAATGCGAGCAGCAATCTTAACAATGCTGCTGCTACTGCTGCGGATGAGCTACCTCTGGGCAGCACCGCGGCGAGCAGTGATGGCAGCAACACCTGATGCGCACAGCTTTACTGCGCCGAGTGGCAGGGTGCCTGCTACTATCGCCAGCAGTCGCAACAGTCGCAGCAGCAGAAGAGACCAACACAGATACAACAAACACAAAATCGGAACTCATGGGTTTTCAGTGCAACACAAACACAAGGCAAATTGGAGTTTTAAAACGGAAAACAAGCGATATTAGCATGATAATATATACATATACATACATATGTAGTTAATATATATACATACATACATAAATACACACACATATATATATATATATACTACTCGCGATTATATATTAGAGTGCTCTAGTTCTCGTAGTACATGTATATATATATATATATATATATATACATAAAAGCATATAAATATATGTATAGAGTCTGTTGGTAAATGCATACAAAAATATTTTAAACTCGACCACATATATACCCAGAAATAAAAGAAAAACCTGAGACTTTGCATTGAGATGGTAATCGGAGAGGCATCTTCAATAAGCAAAGTGAACAACGGGCAATCAATCAGTCAAGCTAATGATAATGATAACTAAATCTATATTCTAAACTAAAATTGAATGCGAAGCGCACGACATACATACACACATATAACAATCATATTTTTTGCCAGCATATATATATATATTACAAATACGGATATATACTATAAATACACTTGCGTCATGTTATGCGTATGTGTACGATTTCGAGAGCCAAGTTAAACATTAAATGATATACACCGAACACAATTAATCAGAGTTAGGATCGGCGGCCAATCTCTTAACAAATCTTTATGGATATGTATACACATTTGTAGCTATATTATTTTGAGTAAACTCAGCATATGATGTAACTATCCATTACATTCAAGTTTAATAGTTGATTACGTATAATTATGATATCCTGCATGAATATATACCAAATCTAAAGCAACATTAACGCCCCTTCCAGTCAATTTCGCACCAATCTTTCTAGGCTGCACTGCCCAACAATGCTAGTTTTGTTCAAGTTGTTTCTTTTTTTTATTTCTTTGGAAATTGTACTGATTTTTGCTTTTTCGAATATATATATGTAAGACAAATGTTATCCTATATTGAATATGAACTCTTTGAATTATGCATTATGACTATTAACCAATAAAATACATTATTAGATTTTTTCGAATTTAAATATCTATAATTGAAAATATGTTGGGCAAACTAATTGGTTGGTAATCTTCAGATCTGCTCTTCACAACATACCTAATACAAGTATTAAAGATACGAGGCTATCTCGGACAAATGGGAATGCTCTATGTAAACCCATAAATCTGGAAGACTAATAGAGCTGAAGACAACAAATTTGATATGTCCTGCATGCACTTAAAGATTCTTTCATTCTGTAAATAATATAGAGTTGGATAAATTGCAAATCATGCACAAAAAGCACCCTCGACCAGATCAAGAACAATTTAACTTAAAGATGCAGCCTTAAATAATTTAGATCCATATTCAAGTGGTAAATCACAACTCACCTACGGATGGTATATTGATGCACAAGGAGTGTGATAACTTCAGATAGGTGCGTCCCAGTTCATAGGAGCAGATCTGTTGTACATCGCTAATGTCGATAAGTAAATCTGCAAACACAACACAGACAGACAACAGCATACAATTGTTATGCCAATAGACAAATTAACTTGGCCCACTTACGTGAAGTGCCCTCGGTGCGGCAAGTCATGTAGACGCAGGCCGCATAGATGTGGGTGCTCTTGCGGCCACGCGTCAGATGGCGATTCAGGGCCATCTTGAAGAAATTCAGCGCAGTGTCCGCGTAATGCTGGGTCAGCTGCAGCTGCTGGCAGAGCAAGGTGATGTCACGCTTGGCCTTCTTGATGGTAACCTCGCGCGACTCGGTGCCGGAGCCTACCTGAAATTTGCCATAGCCATAGTTGGTAGCACCACCCGACGACTCGGCGGAGACAAACTGTCCAATGGCAGCGGCGCCATGGCCCATCTCCTCGAACTGCACCTCGGAGACGATAAGCGAATCCTCCAGCACAGAACCGCAATTCATGCAGACTGTGTACATCAGTAATGAAGTTAGTTAGCGGTGGATGGATATTTATCGATATATATATATATATATATATATATATATATATATGTATGTACTTACCGCGATCGCCGCGTGCATTATCCTCTTCGATCTCATTGGATCCGCAATTGCGACACTTTAAGCCCGTCGACATGATGCACGATAATTGCAATAATTTAACGAATTTACTGATATTATAAAATGTATAAGCCTATTTAGCCTTTAGCGACGTCTTTCAGGACATTTTAATTGATGTCTTATGTGCACAAACTATATTTTAAACAAAAAATAAAGTCGCACGCTTTGCACGAAAAATACAAAACACACATTTACAGCTGTTGCGCTCAGTACGCTGTCGACACTATTAGCAGTAGACAAAATACTGGTTTCTTAATGCAGCAAAATCTATTGTTGTTTTTAAATCTACATCGATTTTTTGATCATTATATTGAATTGAAAGTGTTGTTTGTAAGCAAATGAGGAATTATACACAAATAATATTGATTTTGTTCACCAGCTTGGAAAACTTATGCCACCTGCATACCAAGCACAGCAAATAATCGAACGACGATTTGGGTGACTTCCCAACACTGATTCATATTCGACGAAAAAACAATTAGAAAATTGGCGAGAGCAGTCAAAGCGGCATTTTACAGTTGTATTAAATATATTGTGAAATTTATCAAATCAATTTATACAAGAACAGCTTTTATGAATATGGCCGACGGTGATAATCCAATACCGATAAGTGGCGGCGCCAAGCCATCAGCTGGCATGAAGATAATACCCGGCGAGCCGATTGCCTCCATTGAGGAAATCGTGATGATCGACCCCGAATGCTACGAACTGGATCTGAATCATCATCGAATCGACAAACTGGAAAATTTCGAGCCACTCAAACAAATTGAGCGATTGTATCTGCGATGGAATCTCATCAAGAAGATTGAAAATCTGGAAATGCTGACAACGCTTGTGGAGCTGGAACTCTACGATAATCAAATCACACAGATTGAGAATCTGGATAAGCTGGACAATCTGGAAATCTTGGATCTCAGCTTCAATCGTCTGACCAAAATTGAGAACTTGGACAAATTGATGAAATTGGAGAAACTCTACTTTGTTGCGAACAAACTCACCGTAATTGAGAACGTTGGCATGCTGACAAATCTTACCATGCTGGAGTTGGGCGACAACAAGCTGAAGAAAATCGAGAATATCGAAACTTTGGTCAATTTGCGACAGCTGTTCCTCGGCAAGAATAAGATTGACAAAATTGAAAATCTCGAGACGCTAGTCAATTTGGAGATATTGAGTCTCCAGGCTAATCGTATTATCAAGATTGAGAACTTGGAAAAGCTGACCAATCTGCAGGAGCTCTACCTATCAGAGAATGGCATTGAGACCATTGAGAATATGTCGGAGAACAAAAGCTTGGACACCCTCGATCTGGCCAAGAACAGATTGAAGCTCATTGGCAACCTGGAGGCGCTCGATCAGCTCGAGGAGATCTGGTTAAATGACAATGGCATTGCCGATTGGAAAAACCTTGAGGTGCTCAAGGAGAACAAATCGCTGAAGACCATCTACTTGGAGCGTAATCCAGTAGCGACAGATGTCCGCTATCGCTCCAAATTGCGTGGCATTCTACCCCAGTTGCAGAAAATAGATGCCACACTGTGCGTCGTGCCGGGATCACAGGCGTAAGGCCCTGGAACACCCAATACCGAATCCACATATTAAAATTGTTACAAAAAAAAAAAAAGAAATGAAAACCATTAGTTTACAAAAAATATATATATAAATATTTAAAATTTTAAAAGTTCCTGGAATTTGTTCGACCTTTACTACATGAATTATATGATACCTTCATAATTTATAATTTTCAACTTGTATATTGTTTGCAGAAACTCAACTTCTATTAGATTTTTGTGCCATATCTGTTATCAGTTGTTTATACATGGGAATTACAATATCACATAAGACTCTGGATAGACAGAGACAAAGAGGAAGTGTGAAAGATTAATTGATAAGTTGAAAAAAACATAAAATATATATCTAACTACACCAAAAAAAAAACCTATGGCAATATATTTATATAAAATAATCGTCAGTTCAATGTGAAAGTCCGCTTATCATTTAACTTAGTATTTGTTGTTATATACATAAACCCCTAAGTAGAGCATTAGTCAGTTCAGATATTAATGGCGTAATAGTCGGAGGCGCTGACTGTATGCGGACCACCATAGAAATCCAGGACAAATATATTCTGAATGTTCAATTCGCACAGGTAGAAATCGTGAGCTGCAAAAAATACAACCGATATCGGAAGGGGTAAGAGCAGCAGGTATTATTTACAGCATTTTGCATTTGCTGGGATTACCTTTGATCCAGTTAGCCGCTGCTGGATGGCGATTGATAAATATAGCTTGTTCCTGCTTAAATCTTGGACCATTCTCCGGTAGCTGTGAGAGTAAAGATTGTATTGCAATGATTGACATGGTTTTAATAGATCGATTTATCGGGTACAAACACAGACCTTTTTGACCTGACCACTGATTATGACACGCGCACAGGTGGGTTCCATTGGATCCTTATTGGCATTCTTGCAGTTCAGCGTTTGTTCGTCCGTAAACATAAAAGTCACCTTGTTGTCGTTTTGCCAATCGGGTCCAGTAAAATCCAGATCAGTTAGCATGAAGCGTATTATGCCTGATGATTTGCCCTCCAGACTATTGTCATCAATGGAGATAATATTGACCATGGGAAAGCCATTCACAACGTCATTGGTCGAAATGCTGCCAACTGACGCCCAATTGGCACGATGCACCAATTCCCTAGCGATCTTGGCATGATTCAGTCCCAGCCCCCGCCTGTACTCGGCGATAATCCGAGCATCCTGCAGAGCCGAATAGGCCTGCGTCAAGCCAACGGAAACGCAGCCAACCGCAATTAATAGCATCCAAATACAACCGGCGGTATACATTCTGTTGTTGTTCTGATAACTTTCAAAAACAGCGATCAATAACTGTTAATGTTGTTCGATTCTCTTCGCAATGCGCACTGGTGTTGTCTATTAAAAATGCACCACTTTTAAAGGCAAAACGCATTTTCAAAAAACCACATAATGATGTACATATATATATATATGCGATAAGTACATTAATACTTAAGTCACTTGATTTGTGCGAACAAAGGGCAGCCACAATGTTTTGAGTTGATTCAAGTTTCATAGGAAACTGATTAAAGGCATTCCAAATTCGCAATTTTCACTTCAGCAATTACATTTTATTTTTATCTTGCTTACCTTTGTCTTTTCTATGTGATTTATTTATATTACTCTTATATACTAAAATCATGAACGACTGTTCTCTTTTCTGCACGGAGTCAAAATCAGTGTCTCTGTCGACATGCCTTGTGCGTTATATTCAGAGTGGCTTTGTTAACGTCAATGAGTCTACAGCTGTTCTTTGCTCTGTCTCTCTCTCTCTCTCGCATTTACATACGCAGACACACATATACACAGTCGCAACGATAACAGTTGTTGATATTCCAGTTAGCATAGAAGCTTGTCGGCTCGATTTAACATTGAATTTTAACATTTTGTGTTTATTTCTCAAATATGTTTCGTTTGTTTAGGAATAGCTTTACATTTTGACTTTCTCATCATCGCATCGCCTCCATCTCGCTATAGACTAACATATATTTTTTCGTAACTTGTACTTACAATTTCAATTTTAACTTGACTGTGTTTGTTTCAATTTCATCGTCTCTACAGATTTAGTTTTACATGGTACATACATATGATGTATGTATGTATGCATGTATTATGTGTGTGCTTCAGGTGTGCGAACATTTTCAACATTTATTTCTATTTTGTTACTTTTCCGTTTTTGTTTTTTGTACCGTTTTCTGATTTTTACGTTTTTCGTACTTTGTTTACTATTTTGTTTATTTATTTATTTTTTTTTGTAATTAGATTACATCGGCCACTGCCATTTTATTTGACAAATCTCATGGATACTTTAAATAAAACATTTATAATTGTAGATGTTCAAGTGTTTCTAAAAAATAGTTGTATATGTATATGTATATGTATGCATGTATGTATGTATGTATGTATGCATGTATGTATGTATTTAAGAGTGTAAAAGTGTAGCTTTAGCTCATATGATTTATATGCATATAGTAAAAGTTAGCTTCGTTGATTTAGATTTGTTTTCAAAAATGATTTAAAGCCCATTTGCGTTGCAACAGAGAGCAGCTCAATTAATTTTTTTTCTTTTCTTTAAAAAAAAAAAACTTGCAGCTTTCTTCATACAAAAATAAATAGTGCAATTTTTAAAAGACTGAAAGAGTTTTGAGCTGTTTACACATAATATTCATTGAATGAGGCTCTAAACCCCACTTACAACACTGATAATTATATATAAATATATATACTTGTGTGTGTGTGTTTTTGTATGCATGCGTGTGTGTAGACAGAACCCGAATGTTCCGAGACACTCGAAAGATTCTATTGTTATCTCTAATTACTTATTAATTAAGTGGCGTTACACTACTCGTAGGTATTGTATATTTTTCCTTGCTTGCCATACAAAAATTGTATTGATTATTGCTAACCAAATTCATCAAATCATAATTAACAATTAAATATTTGTACAAATCATTTATGAATATGCACACACAAACACACACATTAATTTTGTTGCTTACGTTAACTGCATTGTTATTTTTTTTTTTAAACACTTCGGCTACTAAACACCATTTCAAATGTCTAAACATACATATAATGCATGCATTAGTTTACAATACGTTAAGTATATATGTATTTATTATATCCATATACCAAATGCGGCGCTACAAGCAATTCCATGTTTATGGTTAATACACAAATATGTTCTTAAAGTTAAAGTGCACCATTTGAATACATATGTATATTGTATAATTGAATACACAGTACATAGCTTGATGCGCTCCAAAAACTAGACGTCATCGATTTCAAATCAAATTATTTTTTAATACTTTTGTTTGTTTTTGTTTTCTTTTTCTTTTTTTGTGTCGTTAATCTTGTTGCACTTATACAAAGTAGTCTACTATATATATACATATATATTTATATATATATATATATATATATATATTTTAATTTTTAATTAGTATTTAATTTTTTTTTTTTTTTTTTAAACAATTCCTTGGCGCTTGCGTATTTTTTGTAAGGTTTGAACATTCGATTTAGCTTTCCTTTATGACAGATAAGTTTGTAAATGTCTTTAAACGAGTATCGAACGCAAAAAAGTCTAAAGCTTTAGTATTTAATTTAATTTAGTTTAATTTCATTTAGTGTAGTTTTCGTTCAATGAGTTGTTTGTTGTATTTATGACTAGCTTGGAAGCATTAAACTAAAACCTAAACGTTGAGAACCAAATAATCATATCATATCATGTCGCTAAGCAACATCAAAAATTGAAAAAGTTGAACAACTTAAAGGTAAAAGCAAATCGGGGCAGTTTTACAATACGCGGGACATTGGTATAACATTTTAAAGCTATCATTTGCCAGGCAACTCCACTCCACACACAATGATTTCTCTGTTGTTTTCGATCTTGCTGCTGGGAGAGATTAGGTATGGCCAGGTGGAGAACTTGAACTCTCTAACTGAGCTCGCACCGTTAGCGCCGTTCGCTTGCCCCGCCTGCCGCCTGTCTGCCGCCGGCCTGCGTCTGTTGCTCCGTTGCCGTATGCAGCTCGTACTGATAGTAGCAATCGCTGCCCACGTACACGGTGCGCCAGACGCCATCCACATCTCACATTTGCCGGTATGGCGAATGCATCTTGAGCCACTGCAGCACCAGCGATGGTCCACCAGCTTGTATCTCGGGCGGAATGGTGCCCAACGGGCATTTGTCAATGTTTAAATATTTCAAATTTTGGCACAGCGCCAGCTCGAAGGGTAACTTCTCCAGCCCTGGATTCTGATTGATATAGAGGTTCTCCAGGCTCTCCAACGATCCAATCTCCTCGGGCAAAAACTGCAGATTGTTCTCGCTCACCGACAGATGTGTCAGATTGCTCAAATGGCCAATGCTGCGGGGCAGCATTGTTATCTGATTGGTTTGCAAAATCAGTCGCTGCAGCTCGTGCAGCAGGCCAATCTCATGGGGCAGCACCTCGATGCGATTCTCCTCCAGATCCAGAATACGCAATTTGCGCAAATTGCCAATCGTATTGGGTATCTTCTTGAGCATATTATTGGACAGTATGAGTATTTCCAGATTTTGCAAATTCATGATATCATCGGGCAGTTTCTGCAGCGCATTGGTGGCCAAATTCAGTTCCACCATATTCACCCAGGTGCCCACATCCAACGGCAGGGCGGTCAGCATATTTTCCTTCATGTTCAGCTTGGTCAAGCCCTTGGCCCTCGAGAATATCCCATACGGTATCTTGTCAATGTGATTGTGCTCCAAATTGATGCTGTACACATTTGTGAATTGTGCCGGCCCTCCAGTTGGATAGCTGGTGAACTGATTGCGAGACAATGTGATCGAGGTCAATGCACTCAAGCTAGCCAGCATGCCATCCGGCAGCTGGGTGATTCCATTGCCCTCCACATTGAACTCGTCCATGCTCTTGCAGTTCTTTAGCGAAACGGGCACACAGTTTAGGCGATTGTAGCGCAGCCCGAGACGCACCAACGACTTCAGATTGCCAATGCTGTCGGGTATGTCCAGCAGTTCGTTGTGCTGCAAATCTAGAGCGCTCAGATTCACACAGTTGCCAATGTCCTCGGGCAGGTGCTCCAAATGATTGTGCGACACATCCAGCGTGGTCAGATTAACCAGCGCACCAATGGCGCTGCCCAGCTCTTTGATCTTGTTCTCGCGCAGACTCAACATTGTTAGATTGACCAGCTGGCGCAGATCATCCGCCACTGTGGTGATTCTATTGAAGCGCAGATAGAGTGTCGTCAATGAGCGAAGTCTATAGATTACCGATGGTATCTCGGCCAGTTTGTTGTGCCGCAAATCGAGCACCTTGAGCTGTGTGCAATGCTTCAGCGATTCGGGCAGCGATGTCAGCGAGTTCTCATTCAAGGCCAGATTACGCAAATTCACCAGGCACCCAATCTCTGTGGGCAGCTGTCCAATCTTGTTGCTGTACAAGTACAGCTCGGTGAGATGCACGCACTCCCTAACCGTATTGGGCAGCACCGTGATGGATGATTTGCTGAGGTCCAACCGCTTGATGCCTATGGGAAAACAAAGGCAGCACATTAATACAATTCTAGGCTATGTGGGTTAACATATTTAGTATTGTATTAAGCATTTAATTTGTTTGCAAAGTTGTTTCATTTTATAATTAATGTTGATATATTGAGAATTTGTCGCATTTAAATTCAACTGTGCTTTCATTAATATATAATCATTTTTATGCTGTGTATTTGACATACCTTCGTCCCGGCAACGTTGCAGTGCCTTGATCACATCCTGATCCGCCTGGATATTCTTGACAATCTTCTTGGTGGTGGGCTTGGGTTTATTTGATTCCGGATGCTTGACCGTCACCATTTTAGGACGTGTCTCGGGCGGCATGTTTCCGTTGTTTTCGTTGTTGTGTGTCAGGCTGTGACCGTTGCTGCTCGCCGGATTACCGCCGCCGCCACCGCCGCTGCCGCCACCGTTGAGTGTGCCTTTGTTACTGTTGGGTGCTGTATCTGTGCCACTGCCACCGCCAGCGTTGTTGCCACCGCCTCCGCCGCCACCAAAGCAATGTGTTGCCTCCGAGGGACCGCTGCCGTTACTCTCTGGATGCCCTGTGGACGATAACGATGTATTTGATGCTGTTGCACCAGACGAGGAGCACAAGTTCATAATTTTGCCCAGTCTTGCGGTCACCGGCGACAATACGTTGCCCAGATGAATGCCAAAGCGACGACAACAACCACAACAACAACAGCTCCAGCCACAGCCAGTGGAACTCGTTGCTCTACCCTGCAACAATCAGATAAATACAAGCGCAGTAAGAAACAGTGTTGGAGTATATACAGTGTGTAAAGCTGTTTATTATTGCTGCAGTTTATCAATTGTGCGTCATATGCGGGAAACAGACAGACAGACAGACAGACAGATAGAGAGACAGAGAGTTGTGCGTCATCGTCTAAAGCCTCTCGTCGTCAGTGGCTAAGAACGCGCCACGCAATTTATGACTTTTGCTTTTGTTTTATCCGTTGCCGCCATTAGCATGCGATTCAGCAAGTTGCCCATAAGCTTTGCTCAAACTCTATGCTCGAAAACAATAATCATCAAACCACCAGTCGCATCAATAGCAATACGTTCACCCCTCTCTCTCTATTTTTCTCTCCCCCTCTCTCTTTCTATTTCTCTCTAGCAATTGCGCTTGTAATTACATGCTTAGCAATTGGTTCGATTAGTGTCAACAATCAATAAGTTTAAAAATAAGTGAAATGGAAAAGCAGTAAAAAGAAAATTAGATTAGTAAGAATGCTCTAGATTTCAAAGTAGTTAATTCAAATTTGTGCATGTTTATAAATAAAATGAAGAGAAAGTGAGCTTGGTAAATGTTTAGGCATATTATTTTAAAGGCAAAGTAAAGAAAATTTAAACATAAATGTATGTAAATAATAACAAATATCCAAATAAAAAAAATATATTTATTTATGTATAATTTATATAAATAATAATAAATTAATAGTCTACAGGCGATCATTGTACTTTAACAGTTAAAAGCTTTCAAACAAAATGCTTTACTTTTTTTAAGATTTAATCTTCTCCACTGGCGAATATTAGATAATCAACTGCATAAGTAAGCGTTTGTATGTAAAAATGTATATATGTTTATACATATGTATGTAAATAAATGCATTTAAATGCATTTACCACAATCTGTTTTTATTAACAATAACAAAAACTAATTAATTCTGGTCTTGAGACAGTGGACAAGTTTCCAGGTTAGAGAAGCTGATAATTCCAGAAAGATCCAATGAAGATTGCACATATACCACAACCGCAACAAGGATAACAGCAGCAAAAAGCTTAAATTACTGTTATGCGGCATTACGCATGGATACACACACATATACACACACATGCAAGATCACACTGCATTATTATTTAAATTTGAGAGAAGCCGATCAAATTTCCACCAAGTCATAAGTGCAATTGTGTGAGTGTGTGTTTGCGTGAGTGTATGTGTGTGTGTGTGTGTACTTATAACAAATACAATCAAAGGTTCGCAAGATATTTCAGTGGAATTTTTTATATGTCAACTGATTTGCTGTGATAACGAGGAGCTAAAGAGGCACAAACTATATTACAAAAGACTGGCTCATGTTGCAGGTCTGAATTCTGTTTCTGATTTTGATTCATGACAAAATTTCCATTGCCTCTTTGATAATTATAAGGCATTGTGCACAATATTCCCTCTTTCTTTATACAAATGCTTATTATATTGCCTCTTGTTAGTGTTGTTGTTGTTCTTGTCACATCGTCGCATAAATTTTGCTGCGTTCGCTCGGCTCTTGTTGTGGGTGGCGGATGCGAGTCGAACCAAAGCAAGAGAAATGAGCGCTAATCGCTTACCTGTGATTTGTGCCGCAACTGTTCTTTAGTTGCGAATCACATAAGTATCTGTAAATATATATATATATATATCTAGAAACTGCGTGTATAAAGATAGTAAGTCCGTATCAAAAAATTTGCGCTTTCGCCCTTATCTTGCGATAGCATATCTGTCACAGGTCTTATCAGAGATATCTAGATTTTCAAAACAATATTCAGCCATGCTGAGAACCCAACCAAGTCACAGTTATAACAGAATCATAGAAATTGCTCATCTCTAGCGACTATTTAACACACAAACACACGCATATGTAAACATGTAGGCCACCCGCAACATAAACACTTACAGTTTCTATTTAGGAGCCATCAATTATTATTTTAAATTCTTTATTTTTTATTTTTGCTGTCTTTTTAATGCTGTTTTTCTTTATTTATATTGTTCGCAGCAAGCACAAATTAAAATTGCGGCAGCGACCGAAAAACACGAATGAACCAATTTTACACAACACTAACAGATAACACAGCTATGGGCACCCAAAAACTTTAACATTGTCTAACATGTTATTAACACCGCGTTCTTAATGGTTGCTGGAAAAGCGGTCCTTAAGTTTATGAAAAATTTAAATATGGTTTCTGATGGGCAGTTAAATACGGATCCTCTTAAGCACTGGTTTACTTAAAAATAGAGCTTTTCTAGACGGTGTCGTATAAAAAAAACCTGCGAACAACACTCGAAGTTGAACATAACAGCTGTCTACTTTCAGAAATGATAACAAAGTAATAAAGAGCAATAACAGAACAGCTGTTGCTCAGCTATCTATCGATTATTTATTTCAAATTTCAAATAAAAATTTTTGCAACGAACAGACAAAAAATTCGAATGAATGTAAGAAAAGAATTTGTAATACGACATTAATAATATACTTAAATAAATTGTTTTAACAAGTTAAAAGTCGATAAGCAAGTTTGTACACATTTAACGAAACATAGATGGCGCCATGTACGTTACCAGCTTTATATTGATCCTGAAGTAAATATTTAAAAGAAGTTTAATTCCTTTTGGGAATAAGAATAATAATATAAAAACTGTATTTTCGGTATGAAATTAAATTTAACAACTATTCTTAATGATTGCATTCCAGTTACGTTTTACTCTTTGTAGGAAGATGTTTCACAAAATAACACTTAAGCATTATTTTCTCAAGATAGAAATAGTGTGTCCCTTATGTAAATATATATTTTCATTTTGAAAATTGCACTTGAGAATTAATGGGAAATGCGCAGTTTAAATAATGGCACACACGCCTTGTGGGTGGGTGGCATACCACAATGCACCCACCCACTTGGCGGCATTTAAATCTTTCATGGTCTAGGTCTAGGTCATTGAAGTGTGGCCATTGTTATCCAGTGGCAGGGTCACACTCTCACTCACATTTGCATATGCATTAGGCACACACTCGCAGACATTCATCCATACACACATTGTGTGTTTTGTACGTATATTCGCATACATGTGTCTCCTTATGGGTACATATTGGTGCGTATGTATATATGTTTGTCTGTGTATGTGTGTGTGTATAATATATCCGTTCATATAAACTCCATCAATATATTGTGTTTTTCTATATTCTTGTATATAAATGTACAGATATGTAGTTACTTATGTTTGTAGTTCAAAATGCAACATTGGGGCTGAAATGTATGCTTCGAAATGTGGCCAGCAGACATGAAAACATTTTCTCAGACATTCACACACGCACACACACACACACATACAGATACACACTATAGACGGACATTAGATTGTTATACATAAATGATGCGCAATTTGCTGGAAATTTTGCAACTGTATGCGGGAAACAGATTAAATGTCAAGCCAATTAGCAATTTTGTGAAAAATAACTAACCTGTGTTTAAATCGCCAAGCGAATAACTGCTGGCGAACTTAGTGGAAAAATGCCTTCAGTTGTAGGTTCTTTTCTTTTTGGATTGCTGGTTGCGTTCCCTGCCTGACCAAATTAAGTTTTCCTTGTCGTTGTCTGCGATGTTTTTTCTTTTTTTTTTTTAGTGGTATTATGTACACTTTTTGTTTTTCCTCGAGCACGTCGTGTGAGCGTAAGTGAAAATTTATTATAATTTGTAACGTAGTTTTACGAGTAGTGTACAAATTTCGAACACAATTTATATGGTTAGCACATTTTTTGGGGGCGTTGTTATATTTTAAAAACTGGGAAAAACTTTCTTTAAAAATGTAATTATCGCTTATTTAAGTAGTAGTGGCGTGACTATACTACAGTTTAGTCAAAGAGAGAGTTACACATAAAAACAGCAGCAACGGCAGCAGCAGCAGCAGTCTCAGGATATATGTATATCCTGGCGACTATTGAGACACAACCACAAAAACAAATTTTGTGCTCAACGCATGCGCGGTTGCAACTTGCGCCATCTATCGTCAGTTTAATAACAGCCGCTAGAGCTCCAATTTTTGCATCTCCTCATTACTGATGATTTCACAGGCTCTCTCCGATACAATTCGATATGCTAAATAGAAAAATGCATTTAAACTTTTTATGTATTTGTTATTAGTGAGATTAATATGTGCCACATACCCTTCTGATACTTGCAGTTGTACATGTGCATAACACAGCTGTTGGCAAAGGTGCGAAAACAAGATTCATGCCGAGCACAAACCACGCGATAGACATTGGGACATACATCTTGACACTTTTTTGGCGCTGAAAATGCACCCAAAAATTAAAAAAAATAAAAATTATTAGAGCTTTCAGTTTTTGAAACAATGACTTACCTGGCTTACTCAATAGCTGCCCATACATAGTACCAATCGAAGCTAGCAAAATTATGACAAGAAGTTTACTTTCATTGTTTTTCATTGTGAATTTATGACTTGCTGCGACTTGGCAAATTTTTGTAATAAAATTAAAATTCAATAATAACTCGATAAAGGTTTAGCTGAATGTTTTATATATTTTTTGTGCTTTTTTCTTTTAAACAATTATGCCAATATTTATTTATAATCTATAAAAATACACAAGGAGGGCAACAGTTGCGACGGCAGTTGCTTATTTTCGTACGTTTACATTTAAACATATTTATAAAGCATTCACTTAAATTATATGAATGCCAAAGCTCCGGTCTCTACTGCGTTTCAAGAGAAGATCTAATTATCCCTGCACTCACCCTCACTCATCCCCACATAAGCTGCAATCAAAGGGAAGGGAAAAATCATTTTGAACACATGTGATATAAATAATATGATGTAAAACACACCTTTTTCATTCTGGCAGGCATACTGATTCAACAGGCAGGTATTGAGGAAAGTTTTTGACTTCCATTCTGGGGTGTTGTTTTCATTCATTTCAGGAAACGAGGCACAAACTCCACTGCCTCCAAATGGACACATTTGAGGACATTTTTCAATGCATTTCTCCCGTGTTGTTTGCTTCATTGCTAAATGTTATTATGGAATTTAAAAATCATGTGTTACTAAAATGCAGCCCAGCTAACCTTGTTTGCAGCTATTTACGCGCGAACAGTTTTTCGATCCGAATATGCACGAATTCTGAAAAACGCGACATTGGCCATCGACAATGCTCCAAACCAAATCCTTAAAGTACGGCGAGCAGCGAAAAGCCAAATCACATTTTCTGGGACAAATGGTCTCTCTGTCCGCTTGTCTAGTCTGGTTCAGTCTAGCCGTGCTCAGGCAAACTAAAACGCCGAACAGTGCAATAAATAGCGCCAACTTGTACATATTACTCCCGGAGAACTAAAAGTAAGCGTGATCTGAAACTGGCATTTATACTAAAAAGTTATAACGACTTTGTTAACTAGACAATACTGCCTTTTATACATTTTTCAGTTGTGCAAATATAATTATCCAGCTTGTTGTCACTTAACCCGTACGTATGTAAATCAATAAACAACGAATTTTATAAAGCATAATACGGAAAATACTTATTTTGCTTTTATATGTGTTTAAACTTTATACAAAAGCATTTATTTGATTAACTTAACAAAGCGATTGACAGTAGTGAAGATATTTATTTCGATTTCTTTTTTTAAATAAAATTTTTTATATTTACTATTTTTTTTTTGTAGATGAAGATTTACAGAACGATTTCTAATTTTAAATAATATTTAAAGCAAACTTAGCTTGAGCAAATTATATTGATATATTTCGATCGTAAAGATCTATGAGACTAAATTTGTTAAGATTTACAACTTTTTATGCTATCTTAGGATTAATCATCACTTACTACATTGTATGCCTTTCATTTAATTGAACGAGTTTTTATTGTTATGATTTTTGCGTCAGCATTTTGAAATGTGTTTTCTCTTATATTGAGTTCGTCACCAAATTCCAAATTTCGCATTGGCAGTTGAATAAACAAAGATTCCACAACAACATTGAATAAAAAATTGTTAAATTTATAATTTGACATCAAATTTTAATTTGCCACATATTAGTTTTATTGTGAAAACACCAGGCACCTGGTTTGAGATGAGGCAACAGATCAGTTTACCTGTGGAGCCTGTTATGCGACTGTTTTCAGATCAATTGGTCACTTGTTGTAAGCAGACCGAAGAGCGAAGACCGAATTAACCAAGAAATATCTTCTTCAATTGCCCGTCTCCGGTCGCTGGGCGATTTTTGAAAGTCATCTTCAGAGTTGGTGTTGTTATGCAGGTTTTTTTTTATTTTTTATTATTTTGCTTCGCTATGTTATTCGCACATTTCGAAAGTAAAATCTTTCCTTTTGACTGTAATTGAGTTTGGTGCTTGAAATTGCCTCGATTTTGAAAGAGTCAAGTGCTGCGGTAATAAATCGCCTCTCCATCAGCTCGGCGACAAAGCAGACTTGACTTTAACGCCCACCCAGGAGCTGCCTATGAACCAGCCAACAGCAATGCCATCTATTATAAATTTATTTATTATTTTTTTTTTGCACTTTGTTTTGTTTTGTTAGCAATTGGAAATGCGTTTACCTTTTGAGTGTGAATCTTTTTGCCATTCTGGATTTTAGGCTTATGTAAAAAAAGCTACTTTCACAAGGTGTCCCGATTTGTGATTAGATTAACCTTTTAGTTATATGTCTTCATCGTTTGGAAGGTATATAGTAGTATTCACTTAGTCTTATCAATATTCCTGTTGGTCCTTTTATTTTATGTATTGGTAACATTCACAGTTGCTGTTATTTTTGCTTTTCTGCTGACTCATATGGTAATTGCATAGATAATGAATATAAGATAATGAATGTCTGAAGAATTCAATGGGACATGCTCTTTAATTTTAAAGTTGTCGGACAACTTTAGGTAAACAGGTAAACGGTTCACACCCACATGATAAACATATGTATTTATATCTGACTGAACTTCTAACTAATCGAATCGATTTGTGGCATGAAATGAATTAAATAAATTGCGAATCAAATCATTTACACAGGCAGCATGTGAGTTTGCAGCACGCCTTGGCGCAGATCACTTAAGGTTGTCTATGATTAATGAGAGTCATTGGAAAAACGGCGGCTTAAAGGTCACGTGGTCAGTTCCATAGCAAAGTTGCACCGTTACTCAGCAATAATTATCTCGTTAGCTAGGTGTAAAGGTACCTGGAAATTGCGGTTCAAAGAAAAAATTTAATATGTTTATCTGTGCACTTAAACCATACCCGAAATGGAATTCACTATTTCATGTGCTTCCCACAGTTGTTTTAGAGGTGATAGTATTGTTATTGTTTAGAACTTCTCACAGAGAAACCAGTTTTCAATGTCTCGATAATATTAGTATATAAACCAGACATTCTCATCGAAATAAACTAGTCGTCCAACAACTTTCCGCTACAATGAAGTTCCGCTTTGCTTTAATCAGTGTGCTTCTCTGCTGTGGCCTAATTATGGTCGCCGGCCAATGTCCTTCAATTTGTCCAGCAGTTTTTCAACCGATTTGTGGAGAAGCACGAGTTGGTGGTCGATTGATCCAATGCAACTTCTCCAACAGTTGTACGATGGGCGTCAGTTCCTGTACCAAGGGCATAAGTAAGTTGTCTAATATCAAATAAGGTATCTCTATTAAATAATATATTTATATTACAGGATGGCGTCATGCTAGTTCGGGAAATTGCAACAGGCCTTCTCCCCGTTGCAACAGTCTCACATAAGCCAGTTATTACAAAAGTGCTCATCTGATAATGTAATAAATTGTTTTTAGCAAGAAACAACTTTTTGTTTATTAACGATTGGGGTATGTTCAGTTCCATAAAGATTATTTGGAATAGCATCAAAGTCGTGTTGCACGTCCGTCGTTTGTTTCCACAAGTTAGATCGGTCAATCATATGCCAGTCAAATCTTATGGCAAAAACTAATTAGCTTAGAATTATTATATCCCATTTAACAGCTTCCATAGTAATGAATACAAAGTTATTCTCATTATGCTGCTTACATTTTGTCGATATACCCATTACTTTTACAAAGCTTGTGTAAATTAAATTTATAACCATTATTTACTACGAAAATATAAAAATTATTTGTGGCACACATTTGCTTTGGCTAATGGGATAATTTCAACCAACAGCTGTAGTTACATTAACAAAGCCAGAACCTATGATCCAAATGTGATTTAGTTCACTTTAAAGCTTTAGTCAAGATGCCACGAACTTGGTTATTATTTCTCAGCGAGATGCTGATTTGCTTTTACACGTTGGCTGTCATTCGCGTCCTTCGAGTTCCTTTAGAGGTACACGAAAAGGCAATGGACAGTCACCTATACGAGAGTGTGTTTGCTATAGATAAGTTGCAGCTTGTGCTGGAGAATCGTGAGAATGTGGAGTATTATGGACGCATTGGAATGGGCACACCACCCCAGTTATTTAGGGTGCTCTTCGACACTGGTTCGGCCAATACTTGGCTGCCTTCATGCAATTGCCCCAATAATAATACAGCCTGCCAGCGCCACAGTCGCTACAAAGCGCACAAGTCAAAGAGTTATGTAAAGAATGGACACAACTTCTCCATTGCATATGGCAATGGTCATGTGAGTGGCTATCTGTCACAGGACACGATACAAGTGGGCGATGTGATAGTGCCAGGTGTGATATTTGGCGAGACATTGTCGCATCATCAGTCGGCCTTCGAAGGTACGACTTTCGATGGCATTGTTGGGCTGGGCTTCAGCCAGATTGGTTGGCAAAACTCGACCCCGTTCCTTGAGCTCTTCTGCCAGCAGCATCAATTCGAGCGATGCATATTCTCAGTTTATCTGCGTCGCATGCCCGGCGAACTCTACGGAGGCGAGATTATATTTGGTGGCATCGATAGCTCACGCTACAAGGGAGTGTTGCACTATGTACCACTGTCTGTTGTGGGTTACTGGCAGTTTGAAATATCGTCCATATTTGTGGGCAGCCGTCCCTTCCATGGCCCAGTCACTGCCATTTTGGATACGGGCACCTCACTGATTCTAATACCCCAGACTATCTTCATCCAGCTACAAGAAGCGATTGGTGCAAAGATAAAGAACGATAGCTATGCCGTCAGCTGTGACAGGCAGGGGCTGCTGAATATTCACTTTCAAATTGGCGACGAGAGCTATACACTAAGGCCCGAAGATTATATTATAACACTAGAGACTGCAGAGGAGACGATTTGTGCAAGTGGATTTGTGCCAATCGAAAGCAGCTTCTGGGTGCTTGGAGATATCTTCTTGACACGCTTCTATACGGTTTATGATGCGGAGACCAAACGCATTGGACTTGCCGAAGCAGTCTTAGATAATGACTAGTATTTCATATAACAAATTTAATACATAAATATAAATACATATATGAAATACTATTTAGTTCATTCAATGCCTTTAAGAAATGCACAAATAGTATATAATAATATACTGAAACATATAATTCAAATTTGGGCAATATGACTCAACAGATTGGTGAGACTTAAGTGTAGAGCAAAACCTGTTTCATAATTTACAGAGGCATGTTTTTACATTCGCTAGACTCATTCCACACATTATAATAATCTTGTTTAATTTAAATGAGGTAGCATAATTTACTAACTCCACAAAATAGGGTAAACACACACAAGTTTTGAATGTTTTTTTTTTTTTTACGGAATATGAGCAATTCAAAGAATTCAATAATAAATGGCTATAAAAGTGTTTACTTCTGTTTGAATAGTCAAGTTAAGAAATTACAAGCAGTTGAGCTTCAGAAAATCACTTTGGCTCTTGTGGTTACCATATTGGAGGGCATTCAACATGTGCATATTTGAACAACTGATGTGACTCTTCAGATATCATCAGTCATAATACCAACGACCTGATTCAATTATTTACACTTAAAGTGCGCTGGAAATCAGCAGCTCGTAAATTTGGGTTCAGAGAGCAAGGACTGAAAATCACTTAATTCTCTGGGGGTCTTATCTCATCTTTGCATTATTGTTAACTGTTTAAAGTGTATGAACTGAATTAAAAAAAGTCACTTACTAAGCTAACTCCACCTATAAAAGCTATGTGTTTGGCCAAAACATTATCAGTTTTTAGCAAGCAACAAGCAGGTTTAATAATCAAAAGGATTACTTTGATGCAATTACTAAAAATGGCTATCATTTTCGTTGTCCTGTTGAGTTGCCTTGCCAATGGAATCATAGCCCAGCATCCGTCCGCGTGGGAAGATTCTTCCGTTCACACTACTCCTTTTTCTGGTCGACCGGTAGCGTTTCATGGACCAACAGTTTCTGGACCAGTTAAGGAAGTGGTTGGCAGACTTTCAGCTGTTTCAGCCTACGGATCTGTTGTTCGGACTCCAATTATAGCTGCATTTCCAAATAATAATCGCAAAGCCGTCTCTTCCTATCGTCCTTCAGTCTCTGAAAATCTCTTCGCTGCCCCAACGGTTCAAAAACCGAGTTTCATTGGATCCTCAGCTACTGGTCCCGTTGTCTTTCCATCGGTTTCGCAGCGACCAACGCTGTTTAAAAATGGCGGAATTGGTGCGTCCCGTTCCATCTGGTCTGGTCGCACTCAGAGTGGCTACGGTTTACGCAACACTCCCTACTAAGTCTTTTACAACAATACATTTCGACCAACCATAATAATTTTAATTTTCTTGTTTCACAACGTACAATTAAATAAAAATACAAAGTATACAAACAAATAATGATTTATGATTACAATTTCAAATTAAATATCTACCTTTGTGAACTTAGAAAGCCATCGCTTTGTTAGAAAGACAAAAGAATATTTGAAAAATATAATTTAATATTTGTTATGGCTACAGAGTGTCTCCTAGTCGAGATTTTTTTATTTGACTACTCAATAGTCAATGGCAAAGATTACATTTAATTAAACAAAATTGATTTGAGAATTAAATGAATTGCTTCTCACTAACCATTAAAAAGTAGTTTTAAATTATCAACAATTATTACATAAAAAGTAGTTTTAAATTAACAACAATTATTACAATACATGTATTATATACATAAACATAGCAGGCCATTTCCTTGGTATTGCCTGTAATATATATTAATTAATGTTATTGGATATACTCGTATTATATTTTGTAAAGGTGAAACCAGGGTACACGAAGTTCTAAAGGGGAAACGTTGTTTATCATCTCAATGTGTTGTTTTTGAAAGTATGAAATCTGTTTATTTAATTAGCTGGTATCGGGACCGTTGCTAATACGTTGCTATATAAAATCATCGTTTTGAAACGCTGGCCAATAGTCGATAGCTAGCTGCGTATCTAGTATTTAAAATGAAGTTGATATTGGCAATTTGCTTGGGGCTCTGCCTTGCCTTGGGCCACGTAAATGCAAATTGTTCGGGTGTCTGTTCCGATACTGAGGATGTTGTGTGGGCCAGGGGAAAATACTGTGAAGTCTTCCGCAATAAGTGTTACTTTGATAAGGAGAACTGTGGTCGACGGACAGGTGAGCTATGAAAGATAGACATGCAGTTAATCGAAGAGTATTTACAAATACAGTTAACTACTTACAGCTCTGACTGTCACTACCAAGGAGAAGTGCCAAGTGTACTGCAAGAGTTCTTGCCCACTGAATTATATGCCAGTTACGGGCACCTACAGAGGGGAACTAAAATCCTTTGGCAATGATTGTGTAAAGGAGGTACATACCTGCGAAACCGGTGAAAGTAAGTGCGACTTATGTATTAAACATTTAACAAAACTGAACTTCTTTTTTCTAGCGTTCTTGGACTGATAATTTTTAGAAAATTATTTTTATGTGTACTCCGTTTTACTTCACAGCTAGTGGAAAAAAACAAAATAAAAAATGTTATGCAAATTCCAATTCCCAACAAGTGAACTCGACTACAATTTACCCTGAACACAGTTGTTAAATAATTTCTAGTTTGATTGGCAAATTCGCCATTAAAAAAATTTGCATTCAAAGGCGAGTAGCTCTACAAGCGCCCTCTGCCGAGAAACGCGTGAAACATGCAATCTTAGGTAGCGTTGCTCTGCAGAATACACACAAAAACATATTAATGTTCGCGTCGATTATCATGCCATCTCTTTCTCACACATGCGCTCGCATAATTATGCATACAAGTGAGATCAATATGAGAATATATTTTCGACTAAAACTTGGGTGTTTCTTATCCGATCTGGATTTAGGCAGTTGGTCAATAATATAATTGTGGCATATTTTGCTAACGGAAATTTAAATGTAATTTAAACTTGATCTGCGCCTGGTATTCGATAACCTATATTCCACATTTTAAGTCTCTATCTCTTATAGTCTCTGAGATCTGCGTGTTCATGCTGTCGGACGGTCAGACGGACATGGCTATATTGACTCGGCTGTTGACACTGATCAAGAATATTTATACTTTATGTGGTCGGAGATGCTTCCTTCCGCCTGTTACATACATTTGCACAAAACCATTATACCCTTCTTACCCATTTTTAATGGGTTCAGGGTATAAAAATGTTATGCAAATTCCAATTCTCAAAAATATAACATTTAGCACAAGCTTAAATTATTTTCAGCATTTGTGGACTAAGGAAAATAAATACTTATATACGTGTGAAGTAAATTAAAATAATAAAAGATGCAGGAAACTCACATTTAAGATCTCAGCAAATTAAGTTTTAATGATTAAGATTAAGAAACACAACTACTACTATGTATGTAGTATTCAGTTATTCAATTCAATTCTCGATTCGCCTTCTGCAATCTTCTATTATTCAATTCAATTCTCGACCGAAGAGTAAAACCTGTTTAATAATTATCAGGGGTACGATTTTATGTTCGCTAAGCTCAATGTAAAAGTTATTCTAATTTTGCATAATTTAAATGAGTTCATGCAATTGAGGTAGCAAATGTGGATCCATAATTTACTAACTCATCATCAATGCTGTCTTAATGGCTATAGAAATGTACTGGTCCGACAAGCTTTACTGTGAATTGTTTAATGTGTACCGGCTGACATTTCATGCCTCTCATTAGTGTAACTCCAGCTATAAAAGCCAGTTGTGAATAATTACCAACGAATCTCATAAGTCAAAAGTTTGACTAAATTATCAAAAATAGTTGCCATTTTCGTTGTCCTGAGCATGTTGTCGCTGCCCCAACCGTTCAGAGACCGACTGTCATTGGATCTCTTCTATCGTCTTTCCATCAGTTACACAGTGACCACACAGATTGGCGTCCCATCTCGTCTGGTCGTACTACACTTCTCGGAATGCCAATCCCAACGCTAACCACTCTTAAAATCAGGTGATAGCCACTAACATTTTATATAAAGAAAATTAAATTTTACAACAAATTCAATTAAATAAAACAAATAATATATTATCATATTATGATCAGATTTAAATATTAAATATCTTATTTGTGTTTTGCAGATTTTTCTATGTACTTGCAGTACAGAAAATAGTTTTATAAGCTTTTCAGAATTCGATAGGACTGAAGCCTAAATGAAAGGCAAAGATAACATATAATTTATAACTTACTACATTAAAAATTGAAAAACAAATAAAAGTTAATTTTATTAGCAATTAAAATGTAGTTTTATAGTATATTTATTGTATTATATCTGATTACAAAAGCCACGACTGTTGCTTGACTATCTCATCTCTATGGGAATCACGCAATGCGGTAAAGCTCTCTGTCATCACTCAATGACAAATCATATAAAAACGGGTTTGCATTTAAACCAATTGCCAAGTTGGGTTTCTACTTTTAGATGAGCAAGATGTCGAGCCATAGACTAACACATCTATTTTCGCTAGTAATCACAATAGCTCTACTGCTGGGCTTATTTGAGTGCATTCAAGCTCGTCACAGTTTGTTCGATTGCAATGTGCGATATAAATGCTCTGGTGAAAAGGACTATGTTTGGGCAACCGATGAGGAGCGTTGCCACGTTATCCACAATAGGTGCCTGCTAAAAGTTGAGCAATGTGCCCGCCGCGACCAAGGAAAACCGGAGCTGGTTGAAACGGATAGGGAGACCTGCAAGCAGAACTGTGAAAAGGTGTGTATGAGAAAGTTTGATCCGGTCTGTGCCCAGTTCTTCCTGGAGGAATATAAAACCTTTAGCAATGAGTGTGAGATGCGGAATTATATGTGTACTCGTGAGAGAGGTGAGTAATTTTGAATATTCAATTGTATTTATGTATTTTTACGAGAACATCGAAATTCATTTTTCAATTTCTTAATAGCCTATTCGTACTACGCACTTGGAGAATGTACGGAGTCTCCATCATCGAATTGAATCTAAGCATATTTTATATAATTATGACAAGCCGATAACTACAAATATAGAACAAATCTTAGACACTGTCTAACTTATAAAATATTTTGGATGATAATTCTATTGCAAAGAGATGAATAAGATTTCAACCCCAAAAAATCGAAGAAATTTATACCACGTTCGATAATATCACTCAACTCTGACACATTTTGTTACAATCTGAAATATTGATTCGTAAACGGTGCTAAATGGGAAAGTGGGAATCTGGATTTATATCAAGGTATGCATTTCAAGCAGCCATGAGCAGCGAGCATTACATATTTATATGCCTTACAATTTCAGAGTGAGCCATCTTTGATATAATTTGAAAAGATACTTTGCACAGATACATCTGGGAATTTAAAAGCGAGCACACTTTTGACAGTTAATAATTTTTAATAATTTTTCGAGTACTTATCTTAAAAATAATGCAAAGTGTAAAGCTAATTAACACTTATGGCAGCCAAACAAAACTGATGGCAATTAGATTTAAGTAATTAAGTCTCAAAATTTGCTGAATGAATTTGGCTTTGTAGAAGCTATAAAAGAGCCCTACTTGATCAAAAAAGTATCAGTTGTAACTTCAATCACAATTTGAACTTTCATGATGGCTATTACTTTGCTAGTCCTGGTCAGTTGTCTGGCTTACGGAATCGTTGCCAATCCTCCAACATCTCCTTACTTGACAACGGTTGGAGCTGGTCATGGTGTTTACAGACCCAGTAGACTTGGATCGGTGACTGTTAACCAGCCGGTTTATAATGGAATCGCTGGTCATCAAATTTCACCTGTTAGAATCGGTGGAATCGGACCCATCCCATCTGGCTATCAGCATAGTTCTGCCAATCAGCAAGCGCATCACTTTCCCGCGTACGGTTCCGTGAGTGGCTTTCAAACAATCGGCGCTCCTGTTGCCAACGATCATCACCTGGTCAACTTTGGCTATCATCATGGCATTCCCGCTGCTGTCATCTCTGGCCACAGTCGTCATACGATCCCCAGTAAATATTCCAATGCTCCCTACTAAATATACGGCTCTGCAATCTTGCCATGACGTTATGAAATTTGAACTGTTAGCTGACAATTAAAGATTTATTTTAATACTGTGTATAATTTTTGTTCACATATGTTTAAAAAATAATTTTAAGCGAGAATACGGTTAATAAAAGAAACACAGTTTATTTACAAAAATATGTGTACTTATAATTCAAGTTTTAAACTGCGCATTTTGACAACAGATTTTGGCCAACTGCTAAAACAATGCATAATACATGAGCTTTATTATTATGACCGTAGCGCAGTGGATTTAATGCGAATTCCTCATTAGCTGTCGCCATCAATATAATTGGTATATAGAAGAGTTTATTATTACCTGTATTTTTGCTTTAACTGCTTAACTGCTCAGCGAAAGAAAAAGGAGGTAAAAAGAAAAATGGCAAAAAAATCGACCGAATGATATTTGAAACGCAACCTTCGCACACCCAATAGTTAAATGGCTCAGGGTCGGATATGGCAAAATTATGTTATTTTGGCTCATATGCAACAATATAAGTAAATTATGCTTACAATTGTCTGAGATATAGCAAATCCAATTGCTTGATAAGTGGCTCTTTGGCGAAAATGAAATGTCATGGCAATAATGATAATAAAAAATCTATTCAAAAACTGCAAACCAATTACAAAACCCAGCACTGTGGCTAACAACATTATATAAGCGTAATAAAATTGGCTTACACGCTACACAGGCCACTAGGGAACATGTGCCCGAGGCGCCCCGAATCTCAAGCCAGTTATGACTCACTCATTATTGCCAGCTGTGCATTTGGGGTGTCAGACGAGTGCCAAGAGTTTTAATTTCTAAAACACATTCGTGAGGTTTTCTTATACAATTAGCTAGTCGGCCATTAAATCAGTACAAAAACATAGCAACAATTGCTCAATCGCTTCGATCAACTAACAAATAACATTGTGCCAAAAATTGACATTTTCTAAGCATTTGAAAAGTGAACGCAGCAGCAGCAGCAGCAGCAGCAGCAACAGCAACAACAAAAAGTCTACATGCGGTGCGTTGGTAAAAATCTTGAACATGTTAAGAATGCCTGCAAGGTTGTCTGCAGCAACTGTGGCAGGCATTCAGCGCCTCCAACTTAATTAAATTGGCTTAACATGGACCATTTGTGGCTTAGTTGGCTGCTGTGGCCGGCTAATCAAATTGTCCAAATGAAGGCGTTTTTGCAATCAAGTTTGAAAAGCATCGAGCGTTTTATCAGCCAAATGCTGATGCACTCGTGTACCAACTGATATGCCATAAATATTAATTAAACAACTCATTGACAGGCAAGAAAATAAGTAACTAATATGCCAACATGCTAATGTTTTGCTTTACATTGACGCTGTGCGTAAACAAAAATGTCACACGACATTAAAATTTAATGGCATGTTTAATAAACTAGACAAAAAATTTAACAAAAACGAACTAAATGTAATGCAGTCAAACCAGGTCGATAACGTAGATTGTAATGCGCATAAAAAAATTGTCTCTTGTTGGCTAAGATAAAAGAGCAGCAACAACAACAATCAGAAAACCACTTTTCAAAAATGCGTGGAGCTCGTGGCACACTGCGGTTATTCTTGTTGTTATTCTCTTTTATATATATTTTTTTTATTTAACGCAGTTCGAGTGATTGCACAATTTTCATGCGTTCATGCAAAGCAATTGTAAAGGCAACAAAGCCGAAGCCAAAACCTAAGGCCACAAAATCGACATAGAAAATACAAAAAATATTAAATTTGTAAGTGTGGCTCAAACTTGAATAATTTTAACTGCTTGGCGATTTGACGTTTTGTCGCGCTTTGGATTTATTTAATTAGATTTTCTGTAGATATTTTCTTATAAGTGTTATTTGAGACAAAAGCTGATTTATTTGTGTGTCTAGCTCGCTTAATACAATTACATTGATGTGACTGATTGTAGTATACATTTAATGAAAGCATTTCCAATATATACCCTGAAATATTTATAATTACAGTATAATGCTAATTTGAATCATTATACACAATATTAACATGGCCTTGGAATTGCAATATTTGATGTATGGAAGTTGCCTATTTTCTCCATATTTTTATATTCACAAAGAAATAGGAATAAATTTATGGTTTCTAACGTGTATGTACACAAGATGAAATGTAGAGCAAATAACCAACTATCTGCCAGGCTAATAGCATCACGTACTCTTGTATGTAAGTCAAAGCAATATAAAAGACTTAGGCAACAAACTTTGTATGCACTCTACTCAATACACCGCCACACTGAAAAGTCACCACACCTAAGAAAATTCACCACACTACTGTGGTTGGCAGTGATTGTCTCAAATTCGCACTCGAACACAACGAAGTGTTGTCGCGTTTTTGGCTCAAGCCAAACTCAAAGTCGGGCTCGAAGCCGATGTAGAGAAGTGCGCTGGCGTCGAAGCGTTGGCTTTTGGGCGTTTGTTTTGCCGGTGTTGATGGTAGCTGTTTGGCTGATAACCAAATTACTTGGCAAATATCGAGACTGTTGTATTGGCCTGCTATCGTCGCTGTCGCCGTTGACGTTGCCGCTTTCGATGCTGTTGTCGCTGCTGTCGTTGGCGTTGGCGTTGGTGCTGCGACGCTGGCGTTGACGTTGACGCAGTCGCAGCCGCATTCAAGTCGACAAGTTATTTGGTTTTGTGTGGCAGCATTGGGCTGCTGAGTTCAGTTATTTGTTGGACACACGCCGTGGCGGTACTGCAAGCGGCCAACGGTATTGGGCACATGTGTTGAATGTGTGGAACTGATAATAAAACGATCAACAAGTGCAGTGTAAAGAAACAAAAAATTATATTCACAAATAAAAGAAATACAACGCGACGAAAGTTAAAACTTAAAGTTAAAACACGTGCTTAACCCACATTGCCGGCTTTTGGGAGAGAAAAAACTAAGAAAAGTGTTAAAAAAAAAAAACGAAAGATATACGAAACAAACTTGAAGTAGATTGTGTGTTTGAACTTTGCAGGTGACGTGCTGCACTTTGGCCAGCCAACACGAGGCTCTAAAAATAATTAAGGCCAAGCTAAAAGAGAAAAAGTAACCAAACGACAACAAAACGATCATCGCAATCTGCGTGGGCAGTCGCAACGTTCCACTTTATCGCTCCGACGACCGTAATTGGATTAAGTTTGCAGCTCTTCGGTGTTTGCGTGCGAAAATCGACGCAAAAACGCATTTAAAGAAGTCATTAGTAGCTACTGCGACGGCCAACGGCCAAGTGACAACGTGCAACGTCCACAAAATGATTTTAAGGTATGTCGCCTGATCCACTTAGCTCAACTCAACTAGTTGTTAGTAGTAAGTATTTGTAACTACTTCTGTGCCACACTAATTAGTTGCATTTGTTTTTGTTGTATTTTATGGCACGGCGCCTTACAACACATTGTTCAAGTTTATTTTGGACCACCGAAAGAGTGTGAATGTGTGGCACAAGCCCTGTTTACATTTCCAGCTATGTAGCTATAAGTGCAATAAGCTATTTTATGTAATATTTTATGTCTACCGCTGGGTTATGACAACTTTCTGTTTAGCAATTTACCGTTGCTTTCTTGGCGTGGCACTTGACTGGAAAGTTCTGCGTGACCATCAGAGAAATTTTATGTGAGTTCTGTTGACGCTGCCTAATAAACTGCCATATGCCATGTTTGTGTTTTGATTAACACATTTATATTCAGGTTGTATATATGTGTTTTGGATTGTAAGCTGCAAACGGCAGCGGCGATCCATTGCTGACTATGTAATTGTTGAAGTTGAGGCTTAATGAGTTCTATAAAAAGGCTAAGCCGAAGTACCACATCATGGTATATTTTGATACAACAATACAAGTACATCCGCTGTGCTGCGATGACTTCCGAAAACTTTCTACACAATATGTTTTATTTTTTCTCTGGACACGCGCTAGTCACAGCTTACAATTAATGATCTTTTTAGCAATCCACAGTCAAACTAATCATCTAAGACAGCCTCTAGGCAGAGCTTAGCTTAGCTTAGCTTAATGAGTGTATAGGTCATGCTCTTGGCTTATTGGTAGTCACTGCTGTATGGTGCTCGTTTCGTCATTCACACCTACTTAAATTGAGCGCAGTTTGACTTCAGTTTCATTTGTAAAGCAATTAGGCGCCAGCCAGCATTGTAAAGGTGAAAGATAAGATTTTAAGCTGGGCAAAGCAATATGGATATTATTAAACTAGTCGGCAAGTCAAAGCAAGGCGTATAATCACATAATTGCAAGGTAATCCGCTCGCTGAATTATCTACGCTTTAAGGCGCGCCAGTGAGTAGTGTGTCGTGGGCGTCGCCATATCCGACATGGCTTTGACACTGCCTAAAACCGTTGAGTATATATTTCTTTGACTAACGGCAGCTCGCACCTAAACTAACACCAACAATAAACGAAGACTGGGCTAACAATTTACAGTAATAATATTGAGTTATCGCATTGTTGTTAATTGCCAGTTGCTGACCACGTTTGTTGACTTGTTCTGTGTCTCGACGGCAGTCATAAAATAAAGCTATTAGTAAACCTGAAATAGGAACAGAGCGTAAATTTAAACTTATGCCTTGGCTATGCTCTGTCTAAATGGGGGAGGCGTTAACGAGGTCATTAACATTGCTCGCAAAGTTTAACTCGAGTTACACAATTGGCCAAATGCTTGCCAGTTGTTGATTTGGAATTCATGTTCAACCAGTTGTCTGCCTGACCGTCTGCGTCTGCATTTATACACTTTACTTTCTCCTTAAATGTAGAAGACAAGCTAAACAGAAAAAAAAAAAAAAATAAAACAGCCTAAAGTGCAATGCGAAGTTGATTTCCTGCTGCATTCGATGGCAATTCCTCAACTGAAACTGGGCTGCATCTGCCTCGAGACTTGCTAGAAATCCGGTTCGCTTAAGTATTATAAAATTAAGACATAATTGTGGCTATAGAGAGCAAGTGAAATAGCTCGAACAGAGCAGCCAACAGGTAGTTACAGAGAGATTATACCGGCATCAACAGACAGCACGCTGATCACTGGCAGTTAGCTTCAACGAATTTGTGTCAAGGCTGCTGAAGCTCAGCCTGCATTTTGCCATTTTGCATGCACTCTCTGTGCCGCAGCTACAATTGAGGCTCAGATCGCAGCTGTCCATATTCGGGCGTGTTTCATTCGAAATTGGAAAGCGCCAAAATAACATATTGAGGCGCATCGTGATGCGTTTTAGTGAACGGTTGACTACAACATAATATTTATTTGATCAAAGTCACATATCAGCAAGCGAACACAACAGCAGCTTCGGTAGCCGTAAATTGTGGTCACATTGTGTGCTGGTTTCTTACTTTAATCATTTTATCTTTTATTTTATCTGTGCATCGTTTTTGGTCATGTGCTCTTGCTACAATTACTCGCATAATGCCAATTCCTTGCCTCTCTACTCTTAGGCAACAAGCCACGTGACGTTTTTTATATTTACCTTTTTTTTATTATTATTTCTTTTAACATAAACATTTTTGAAGCAAATTGTTTTTGTGCGGCTGACATTGATGGGCTATGTGGCACTTGGCTTGTTGCTCGATTTTCAAAGTGAATGTTAACCCAACATTCACTTTTGATTTACAAATCTTAAAAATTTTATTTTAACTGATGATGCGCCATAATACTCGAAACTTAGCTTAAATTAACCGAAATAATTGTGCTTTCCAAATTGATGCTGATGCTGCCCACAAAATGAATTTATTTTTGGAATTGTATTTTAAATTTGTACTTTTAATCGAGTTTTTGGCTGAGTTTTTCATTTAGGGCAATGGTAATGATGCCCTTTGAAAGTCTAGCGTTTTTGAAGATACGAATAATGAGTGGGTTAAGCAAGTGAAGGACGTCTGGTAAAAAATAATATAATCTTTTCAAGCAAAAGCATTTATGTCTAATGATGCACAGTAATCAACAATCATAATTGCAACATTTATTTGTTTGTGCTAATTCATAAGCATTGGTGTACAAATTTTCTTTTTTCTTAGATGATACATTCACCAAATCTGCTGATTCACCGTCGAGAAAGTGTTACAAATAACTACTATGACAAATGAATGTTATTTATATGCCTTTGTATATCATACACACAACATACGTACATATGTAGCTAGCGAGCGTGTGAACCGAAAGTGAAAAGTATCTTTTCAGATCTTTTGGTCTACATATCTAAAATCGACAAGCGGTTTTTTTTTGCGCTTATCAGTCAAAAGCGCGTAGAAAACGCCGACGCCGGTATTAATTAATATGCAGTAGCTGTTGGCGATCGTGCGGCAGAAGCGCCTTGGATCGACAATAACAAAGTCTAATAGATCGTGAGAGCCAAGCTAACCCAAATATCTGGTGGATGGTTTTTGTTTCTCATTTTTAGTGTTTTTTTTTTTTTTTATGGATTTCGTTTGGTTTGATTTCATGTGCGGCTGTCAAAATGATGTGGCAATTGAAAGTACAACTATGCAGCAGAAAAAAATATGAAATGATGCAGTTATTCGTGAAGTGTTGCATATTTAGTTGAAATGCTTTTTAAACAAAGCATAATGCTGCATGTTGGTATGCTAAGCTACGCAACAGTCGAGCATACAAATCCATATTGTATCCAAAACTGAACAAATCTACAGAAAATACCTAGGCGATAATCACCCGCTCATTTGTAGGCAGGCCAAGTGGAGTGGCTCTTGCATCATTCATTCACTTAAATTGATGATGATGATGATGACGATGTGCCAATTGTTAGACATTTGAAGTCATAGCCAAAGACACAGTCGTTGAGTTATTGAATTCATGCAACAATTTGGTAATTGCTTAAAAACAAATGGTGCAACAAAGTGGGGAAAGGCGTTTCTAAACACACAAGCACCACATTTGGTATGTAGGTGTCGTATGAGGATGCTCAGCTGAGACTCAGGCTTCGGTTTAAACTTTAAAGTTAGGTAAAGAAAGTCAAGGCAGCTGACTTGTACAAAAGCAAAGCGAAATCAATGATCAAAATCAGTATCAAATGAAAAAGTTGTTTGTATTTGATTTATGTATTTACAATTGATTGCTGGCATGCACAGCAGCGAGTTTTGCATTGAGCTTTTGCACTTCATAAAATGCCATGCAATTTGGTCAATAATCTGGCATTGAAATGAACCGCTTCTACAGTATTTAAATCGGTGTTAAGCACTGTAATTTGTTTGCAATTAGTTGCACCACTGCCAGTCATAAATCTGCAAAGGCCGACTGCTTGCTGTGGTCTCAATTAATAAGCTATTGCTCTGCAGATCGCCTACATAGTTATTAATGGACAACTGGACAACTGGTCAACTGTACAACGCGGCGTATGCGCAACAAAGATCAAATGCGTGTCAGCTGGCGATAGTAACAGCAAACCGAAAAATCAGCTGCTGCTGAGCTTTGGCCTGTCTCCCCTTTACATTCTAATCGAATGAATTCGATATATTTAAGTCTATAAACTGCACGTAAGCCGTGTCAGATGTTTATCTGTGGCATGTCGATTGCGTGCCGCGCTCCTTTGGGGTGATATATCAAAACCCTTCACGAGATCACGTCGATTCCATTAAATTGATAGGAGTCTTAGCGCGTATTTTTTTTGGGTCAAATCGTTAGCATGCTTATTAGCCCATAATCCAGAGACATAAAACGTGTTTGTCTCTGCAAATGTGGTCGATTTATGGCACAATAAAAAAGATCGATACTAATGCCACATAAATGCGCTTCGTGTTGCAATTGGCCAATGGTTTATTAAGTATGCGCCATGTGTGCGCTATTGATTTCGTTTTTTAGCACTTGTTGCATTTGAAATGGCGAACGGATGTGATGACATGTCTGTGGCATAAAATCAGCCAGGTTTGATCAGCTTCGATTCTGTCTAGAGTGAGATTCACTTGGACTTTAGCAATTGGCCGGTGCAACAGCAGCCGGTGCACAAGCTGATTGAGCAAACCTGAATGCAACAATTAAAATCTCATGAATTCGGTATTAGCAGTCCATTAGAGACGAGAAGCCAGAGTCGCAAATATCAGGTTTTTAGTAAATAGCATTTATTGTCCAGCATTTGGTCACAATAATATCCGTACTTTATAAATTACTATAATATTAATGAATGACATTCAGTTCACATACCAGCTTGAATACAATAAGTTGAAACACTTGAAAGGCAACTAAAATTTTATTAAGAAAGAATAAATAGATTTTTTTTATTATAATAACAACAACGGCAGTCTTAAAAATTTATTCACTTTAAATTATACAAACCTCAATAATATATTCATTGTTATTTAAAAAAGTATAAAAAACAATTGCTGACCGTTAAGGTCTGTAGATATTAAAATACCTTAGACTTAAAATATTACAAACCTTTATTTAAAATATGAATACATTTGTTTAATAAATAATAAACACAATTCACAGCCTCAAAAATAATGGGGAATTTTGTTGCACAATCTGTCTAAAATAAATTTGCATTTCTCTCAGATTGTCTGTGAATGCGATAAGTTGAATTCGCAACTCTCTAGAAAATGCATCCTTATATAATAATAGGATAATTAAAACGGTAGATAATAAGGGTGTGTATTTTTGGGCAACTCTTAAGCAAATATATGTAATTTTGGGTCAAGAACCAAGGGGGTTTTCATACCGTATCTTGAATGGGATTCCTTTGCTATTTTTGTTAACAATCAGGGGAAAACTATGCGCATTTCAACACCTTGTCGAGAAAACCAACTGAGTGGCAAGTAATTTACATATAAGTCCCAAAAGACAATGCTGCTCGATGTGGTAAGCAACGCCAACAGCAGCATCACTATCAGCAACAACAATAACAAGACCACATCGAATGCCCAACAAAAGGTCCTATGCACTTGCCGCGCCTCTGGGCCTGGGCGATATGCTGTATAAGACTTATACACATGAATGCCAACTAAGAGATGACATAACGATGCAAGTTTACAACATCAAGCAATGCCACAACAATGGAAGTGCAACAACAATATCAAAAATGACAATAACAACAACAATAGCCGTGCAACGGGCAATTAATATAGTGCTGATAGATATTATTAACAAATGTCAACGTTGGACGCATTTTTAATGTGTAGAGATTAGTGGCTCCCATTTCAAGTCTCTGAATCTAGCTTTTGGTAACAATGTTGAAAGTTCAGCCCGCATCATTGTTAGCAGTTAGCTATTGTCAAAGGCTTTTTGGCCTGTGTGGGGCAGACAAAAAAGGTTGCCTCTGGATACGGTTTCAATTTTTGGGCATACACTCAAAATTGGGTAAGCCGGTGACCCAAGCGCCAAATGTGCTCAACAATTGTATAGTTGGCTAAGTGGAACCAAAGCTGGGTGCTATGCAAATGCCTTGAATTGTTAGATAAGTTGCAGTTGTGGTTTACACATTTTATATATACATAGATGCATGTTTATTTGAAAAGCCGTTTGCACCAGCCACCAAAAAATTAATTGACTCTTTCGGGCAGGTGTAAGACGTGACGTTGCATGAATATGCAATAATGTTGTTGCCGTTTTGTTCGACTTTTGGCCAGAAGGACGTTTACTGTTTGCGTGTGTGTGTGCGTGTGTGTATGCGTGTGTTTATGCGTGTGTGCGTGAACGCCTTTCACAAAAGCTGTCGCCCCAATGGCGAGCAACAATTAATTGACTTACGCAGTGGCCAGCTGGCTGTTGATCTGTTGGCCTGCATGCAATCAAGCCAATTCAACTGTTCAATTTTGTCAGGCGTGGCCAATTGGCATCCACAACTAGCCAATCACTGCGTGGGCGCCGGAGCCTTTTACTGCGTTCTAATTGCCTTGGATTGGCAGCTTAAAAAACGCAAATAGCGGGCCAATCAACCAGTTTACTTAACATTTAATTATCAACATTGCACATTTTCGCAGCGTTTAGCGGCTCATAATTTTGAAATGCTGCCTTGAACCATTTTGAATTGTGTTGCTGGCACATTTATTTGTGTATTTATGCAATCAACAAGTGGCGCTTGATGGCAAATAAAATATTTTACGAACTTGCTACGTGAAGGGCTTGCAAAAAAATGTGTGGGGTATCTTATGGTCAAATTGAGTAAGTAAGTCAGTAAAATGTGAACTCTCTTTTTATTTAATAAACTACAAAATGCAGATTTGTGACGAGTGTATGAAACGATAAAACTTAACAATTGAATTTTGAGCTGTATACTATGAATATATTTAAAAATTATTTATCATTTTGAAATCTATAAATTGTTTTTTTTTTTTATTAAATTAATTAAGAATCCTAAAGGTATGCAGACCATTGTGTTGTTAATGCAAACTTTATTGTCAGATTTTCTCTAATCTGTGTGAACATTTCAAGAGTGACTAAAATTGCAAAGTGGTTTGAGAAATATATATTTTAGCTTACACTCATTTGTCAAGCAAATCCAAAATTCCAAAAAGCATTCATTTGGGAAAGTGCACGATTTTCCCTGGGATAAAGCGCAGACAGGATTTTATTCCGGAGGACATATCGTGCAATTTAATGGTGAACCTCTAATTCTGAATCCGGATAGGGCGCAGATGCTAACAGCAATGACAAAAATAACTGTCTGCGATTTCATGTTGAATGGAGTTATGAAGCACTTGTGTAGCCTCGTACGTTTTGACTGTGGCTTATATAGTGCCAAAAATATACACCAGTTATGTACTTATTAGTATATAATTAAAGGTGATCGACTAAACATTTTGCCATATTAAAATTTATTTACAATAGTAACTGAATCGAAATGAAACACTTGTGTAAATTTTCCAAAAAACACCTTTTTAAACATTTAAATCAATACAAAAAAGGTTCTTAAATTAAGGCACATTGCGAGAATAAAGCGTTACACATCTTTTTGCATTGCCAATTGCATTCATTTTGTGGTGAATATTTATTTATTATTTTATACTTTAAAAAATGGTATATTTGTTGTCTAGTTCAACATCAGGTCATCATTATAGCTCTGCAATCGTTTGAGTTCCTAGTGCAAGCTGATTGGGTAATGGCCCTCCAATCTGAATAAGCGATTTGAGAGTCAGTCAAATTTTGTAAGTTATTTATAAAATATATATTTTTGCTTACCTTGATTTCTCCTGCAACTCTGAAGTCTGACGAAGCATATATTGATGAAAGTGCAAATGCTAGTTTGTCCGCCACGGTTCCAGCTAGCGCAGACTGGCCTATTCTCCCTATTACACCAATTTGGGCATTTTCCTGGAGCACCCCTACTGCTGACACAGGACAGGGCGCAGATACTTACAGCGATCACTAAAAGAATTGTCTCCGATTTCATATTGACGGCAGAGCTTGAAGTACTTGTGTAATCACATACGGTTTAATTGAGTCTTATATAGCCCCGCAGCTCAACAAAATTAAGAATATATTCATCAATTCAACTAAAAATAGACACAAATGGGGATACATAATTAAAGGTGATCGCCCATACATTTCGCCATAATACAATTCGTAGGACAATATGAAATTGCAAATTGCAAAAAAGTTGTATTGAACGTGCTTGTCAATACAATAAGAGTTTATTGAATTCGGGCGCATTGAATAAATCCAATGTGCAGCTTGTGCTTTTAAATTGTAAATTGCATTTAGAGTGTGCTGGCAACGTATAGCTGCTGGATGTACACTTGTCACACTGCTGCTCAAATTACCAGAGGGTATCAACGAAACCAGATACAGTAGCAGCTAAGAAGAAAAAGAAAGCCTCACTGCAAAGGCACAAATTGAATTCGATGCGGAAAGTGAAAGGATGTAAGTGCGTTTTATTTAGCTTACACAAGAGCGAAACTGCGCCCTAAGCAGCTCTTTTTCATCAAAAAGCCAAAGCAATAGATCAATAGATAAATGAATAAAAAGAAAATATAAAAAAAATATATAATGACCAGATGGCAGTGTGAACGCAGGGCACTTTCACTGTTAATGTTGTTGTTGCTACTATTGTTGTTGCTGGCAGCATTAACAATCGATACTTATAAAAAGTCATTAACAATTGGACAAAAATAAATATGTGTTTGTTTCAGGCGGCAAAACGCTAACAGGCCATTTACATCAACACGTGCGCCCCGTCATAAATTTGAATCAATAAAAGCAAGGTTACCAGCTGTCATGCAGCCAGACACCGAGAAAATGTGTCCAAAAAACAATGCAAAGCACACAAGACCATTGCAACTCATATTGCCAACATTCACAGCGAATCAACAATTGGTACTGCTGCTGCTGCTGTTGCTACTTTTGGCCAGTTGGTGATTAATAGGCCACGTTGCTGTCAAAACGATTTTATGCTCATATATTCTAAAGTTTTATTTGACCTTCTCTTTTTATTGAAAATCGAGTAGTTAATATTCGATATGTAATTTATAAATATGTTCGTAAGTTATTTCAATATATATGAAAAATTGTATTGAATTTTAGCATTGCATAGCATTAAATAAGCTTTAGCTTGTGGCATTAGGTACAAACGTTAATAAATTAAAAAAATGAATATGTATTTTTTTGTTATCCACAGAATACTTGTGCTGGGTCTGTTGAGTGCTGCACAGGCACAATACCATCAATTTGCGGCGCAACAGCACTCCGCCCATGGCTCGGACTGTGCCTTGCTGCTGGCCGGACCGGGTCGCTCTTCGGTCTATGACTATAATGTGAATCTGTTTCGCGGCACGCAGTGAGTACCAAAACAAATACAAACAGAAAATGCGGCAAGCACTCAAGTGGCATTCTGGGTTACGTTTGCGCTCAAATACTTAAACGTTGACACAAATAATATATGTATATATAAAAATAAAATGTTTGAATACTAAACAGACAGTCATAAATCTTTGCTACTGTCGACTCATTGACTGTCGATACTCTACACCTACAACATACAATGTCTGGGGGCTTTGAGCTAATCATTAACAGCAGTGGCGACAACAACGCGGCGGCATGTTGAAATTGTTTGTCTTGCCAAATGGGCAACGGGGGCAAATGTTGCACGCCTGGGAGCAAGTCTTCAACTTGCGATGACTAGCGTGTCTCTGGCTGGCACTGGGACTGCGGCTCACATAGTCACTCAACGCAGCAGGCGAGCGTTGTGGGACTGGCAATAGCCAGCAGTAAGAGGCATGCTGAGCGATTGGATCTGCTGTTAGACAGGAGAGTAGCTAAGACCTTTGAGACAGCAGACAGCTACATTAGCAGTTAACGCCGGAGTTGTTTAAGGACTACATATTTGTATATATTTAAGAAATATTTATCGTTTATCACTTTGTAGTTTGAAAATGGGTTTATTTTTCCGGACATCACCAAAGTGCTGGAATCGTTTGCATTCCTACTGTATGCTCCTTGGGAACGTAGCACCCAATCTAAGTGAGCGATTTAAGAGTCAGTGAAGTTTGGAAGTTGTTCATGAAATATATATTTTTTTGCTTACCTTGATATCTAATACAAATCTGAAGTCTCATTAAGCATTAATTATAAAAAGTGCAGATGCTACGGTTAAGGTTGGCATAACTCTTTATGGCACAGACAAGTCTGCTTTCCAATATACATGCACTGGGGCATTTTGCTGGTGGACCACTACTGCTGACACCGGACAGGGAGCAGACGCTAACAGCAAGCAGTAAAAGAATTGCCTGGGATTTCATATTGAAGGTAGAGCCAGAAATACTATTATTAGAAGACCCAGTACACTTTGCCATAATACAATTCATAGGAAAATATTAATTGAATCGAAATGAAACATTTGTGAACATTTTCCAAAATCTTCATTAAATCTTCTGGTCAATACAAAAATATTTGATTAAATTCAGGCTCATTGCGAGCAATGAAGCATTACATTTTTGTCTTCTGACTTTGGATATGAGTACTTGTGTTTTAGCCGCAATAAGCAAATGAGTTATTGACCTCGACTTCGGATACACTGTCTTTGGCTCAACGTGAACATAAAGTCATGTGATGCGAACGCGTCTGATTGACGGCACTTGACAATCCGCCATAGATTTGTTCATAAAAACCACAAAACAGCAGGCCCGGCTTTTGCAGCAGCCACAGCAGCACCAGTAAGCCAACAAAAAACAAAAAAAAAAAAAAAAAACTGCATCAAAAGCTATACATATAAATGGCATTGCAACACTTAAAGCACCTGTGGTGCGACGCGACTACAGCTGCTGCGGCCGCTTCTTCTATTGATGGCAAACTGAAGTTTTGAAACGATTTCGAAATGTGACTTTGAAAAAAAGAAAAAAGCTAAAACCAAAAAGAAAATGTCTGAACTTCGACCATGCACAACAATGCTGCAGAGCTGCAACGCAGACGGTTTCAATATAAATGTCGCACGATCGATCTATAACAAATTATATGCAGGGGTCACCAGAGAGTTGAGCTAATTTTGGAGGGGCTGCCCGATGCAAAAACGTGACTCGACAACTATTTGGCTTTGGCCTGGCTATTGAACTTTGTTGCGGCCGACAAAAATGCAGTCTACAATCGCAGCAGTCACAACAACCTACATAAAAGATAAATACTGGTTTGTCGACCTGGGCCACTTTCATTGCTGCTGCTGATGCTGCTCTGATATGTAGTCATTTTTTGTTTGTTGTCTCCTCCTCTTTCCTGAGTGTCGTCTGCGTAACTGTGGTAGCTACGGCGGACGTCTCGGTTATGCCACAAGGCCCCAAAAACTCACGAACGCATAGATAGCTGATAAACGCGTATATATATATATATATATATATATATATATTTTTTTTTTTGAGTGCTGTATCTGTAGATTTACAACACGCTTTTGCAATTACTCACAACTTACAATATTACGCATACGCCACGCCGGCCCGTGCAACCAAATACAGTTTCACTTTTAGCAGGAAGCATTCGCTTGTATTTCGCGCACCTGCAAACGCGATTTGATTTCATAGTGCAACAGTACACATCGATACATACACATATACATACATAGATTGAAACAACTAATGCAATACCAGAGCAACCCAATCAGGATAACCAAGTCCCAGTCGATTCCAGTGCGTGCCGCATGCAAGCAACTTTCTAGCTGGCCCAAGACTCTGGCTAACTGCCCACCAACCAATCCAATGTGCGCACATTGAACTTTCCATCAGCAATAAATTACAAAATTAACTGGCAGACCAGTTAAGTGCAAGTCTTTTTGCATTTTACAAAATTTTACCCAAAAAATAATAGTGCAATCTTCCAGCAACTTTTGCTAAGCATCCTTGAAAAATTAATGAAAACTCTTTAAAAAAGATATCCTAATAAATTTGGCAATTTGTTGTAAAAGTAAACAATATTAAAGTTCCTCTATGAAATTGTTATTGAAAATAATTATAGGCGATATCATTATTTACTTTATATTTGACAAGAATTTATTTGTTAAAAATAATTAAGCTTTGTATATCTCTGCAGACAAATCCCGAAGGGATTCGATATTTAAAAATAGAATAATACTATACTATAATAATACAGCAAAACATAATTTAATTGTAGAAAAACTTCACCAAATAATAATAAAAAATATATATATATGTATATATAATTATTTTCTTCTAAAATAATGCAGGAAAAATTATAACAAGAATGTTGAAAATGCTGGCAAACTTTCGATTAATAAAATACAATAAATTGATTTCTATGGCTATTAACAATTTTCAGATATTATGCGCCAAAGTAATTTTCCCTGCACTGTCGCATACCTAATGTCAATATCATTAGATCCACAATTGCGTCAGCAACGTTGCACACACAGAAAAATAGAGGCAAGTGCGCGAAGAATGTCGTCCATTGCTTAAATGGTTTTGCATTGCGTGTCTAGGCAATGTGTTTGGGTGCTATGGCGTTAATGTATGTATGTATGTGTGCCTAGCCGTTGTTGTTGTTATTGTTATAATTATTTAATACTTACGCATTGTTAACATGTATCGTTGTCACCTGACACGCGTTTTACATGTCGCTCCATTTGAGGAAGTCGCTGTACCCCCATTTTTAGCGGGGCATTTACGACGAGAAATTTGCGTGTTTTGGCATTTAATTAACAAACCGGCTACAAACGCAAATGCAATGTACAACTTAAGTTAAGTTGTTACTGTTACAGTTACAATTACAGTTTAGTTAACTTTTTTTTGTTGTTATTTGGCTAAAAGATGCTGTAAGTGCTGCTTCCTGTTGACGAAAAAACAAAAAAAAAAAACAAAAAAAAAACTCACTTGAAAATGCATTTGACTTAGTCATATTCAGCGCCAATAGTGAGACTAACAGCTCCCGGTTGCACAAATGTTTGATGATACCATCTATTAGTATCCAAAACAACTGGAAATGCATTAAAATACTAGCATTTCAAAGACTTCCATTTTAATTCACCAACTTACTGATATCTCCCTGTTGCACAACCACTTCAAAGCGTCGACATTGAAAATAGCATTCGGGCGGTGGCACCAGCAGCCAGCGTTTGCTGCCAGCCAACTGTGCCTGCCACGATGGCAAACGAACATTGTCAATCTGGTTAAAAGCATGTCCAGTTAAGCTAATTAAAACCCCTATTAAGCCACAATACTCAATACTCACATGCATTTGGGCGCCTAGGCCAGCTGTGCCAATGAAAAACCAATCGACAGCATTGTTTTCCGATCGCTCGGGCAGAAAATAGGGTCGACCGTAATGCTTGCGAAATTCCTCGGCAGTCTCCGCATGGCAATTGCTCCATCCAAAGTACCAGGGCAACTCATTCGACTGCAATTCGATGCGTGATTGCGGCATGTCCAGAGCCTCGTAAATGTCCTGAAACCCTGTTTTGTATGGTAAGAACTGGCAGTCTCGAATGCGTTGCTTGCGCTTAGCCTTGCCGTAGACATTCCGAAAGTACTCGTAATTGAAGAGCTGCACACGAGAATTGTTTTTAAGAGTGTAGTTTAATTAGATGTGTGTGCTTTTTGTGTGTTAACCCACTGTTGTTGCTGTCCAGTTCTGCATGGCATCTCTGACAATGACTGGCGCACCCGTGTATGCATATTCCGTCTCGAAGGTGGCAGAACTAAGGTCGCTTAGGTGCGGTACATTCTTAATGTTCGCGCAGAATCCACAGCGCTCTGGTGGTCGCAACGCATATCGCAAGGGGCGTGGCAGTGACAAAACACAGCGCTATGAAAAGCAACAAAAAAAGAACGTTTATTATAAATTGAAAAATTCGATAAATTGTGAGCTGTATGGCTAAGTGAGTGGTTCAAGTTTAGTGATATCATTGGGTTTCTAATAACACGCCGATTTCGACAGATTTTTACTTTGGGAAGTAAAGACAGCAAGAAGATGAATAAATATTCATAATAAATTTAAGCAAGAAGATGGACATATTTTGAGAATAAGTTTAATAAAAGTACATATAAATAAAATCAATCAATCAATCAATCTACTCTCATATTGATACTCATAAAGAATAAACTATATATAAATATGTATTATTAAGAAAAATTATTTTATCCTAGACTTCCATTTGATATATTTAATAAAACGCAGCTTGCATTGTTCAGTTTTTTGCAGCAGTTTACTCACCTCTCCCTGCAACTCCGTGTGGTAGTAATTCAGCAACCAAACAGCTAGGACACACAATAGCACAATTTTGACGAACCTTATCAGTTGTTGAGTGCGTGCGGATGCGTTGCAGTGCTTTTGCAACATCTGCTGCATTGATGCAGTCGATTCAGCTGTTCGATGTGTCCACAATATTTGTATCAGCTTGCCACGCGCTTGCTTCATGTTGCCTCGTTTAAGTCACGCATTCAACTGTGGCCAGATCTAGCTGGCAGCTCAACAATTCCGTTTGCTGCTGCCATCTGCTGCCTGCTGGCCTGTCAATAATTTGATTATCAGACACCACGCAGGCTGTGCGTGTGTATGTGTGTGTGTGTGTGTGGGGTGTGTGGTTAGCATGTGATAGCGACAAATTGCTTGCCATTGCCAATAAAATTCAATATTCTCCTTTCTTGTTTTGCCATTTTCTTTCGCAGTAATCCATACAACAGCGGTGCGGGCACTTGTATCACCTACGATGCCATCAATGCGGCCTATTCAGATGCACGCAAGCGTATACGTAAGTGGACAGTAATTTTTATTTCTTTTTCGACAATGCGTAGATAAGTGAACTATTGATAGACATACTTGTATAAATCTGATGCACTTTGCAGGTGTGGCCGAGCCCAAGTCGGACTGGAAGGCTGAGGAGCTGGCCACCGTGGGCGAGCTACTGCTTGATATATCCATACAATTGGCGCGAACGTAAGTAAATGTTATGGCTATGAATTCTGAACGCATTTGAAAGTTGCGCCTGACACGCCCACTATCCCAATATATGATTGCCAAATAACGCATGACATGGCACTTAAGTCGTGCCGTTGCACGCCAGACCGCCCGCAGCCATTAATATGTATGAGTTTAGAGCTGGAGCTTAACTGAACTGAGCTGAACTAAACACAACTGAATTGGTGCTTGCAAGCCAGCCAGCCTGGCTGCCTTCAAGGTTCTGCGGATTGGTTGGATTTGAAAGTTTCGCATATGCAAATGCTAATTACAATGCCAAAATTGCTGTAGCTATCGATGTCGTCGCTGGCTTTGACTGATGTCCAATTGGCCACCTGTTGTCTGTGTGTCCCAGTCAGATTTTATTCATTTCATTTATTTTACTCTTTTGCGTCATTAACAACATCTTCGAACTGGCGTTACTTCATTAAATTTTTTTTCGACTTGCCTCGGAATATTTTTGCCAAGCTATTTGCTGTGCTCGCATCACCAAACGTAAAAAAAAAAAACCCGACTTATGCAATCCGAGAGACTGTTTGGGATGGCAGTCTCAGTGAGAGTGCGCGTGACTGCCCCCACCAACCAGAAAACACAAAAAGAAGCCAGCTGAGGATGCAACATAATATTTCCAGTTTTTTTGGTTGGCCAACTGGCGTTTTGTGGGTAAGCGGGTTGCCAAGTTAGTTGGCCAAAACCACCACAATTCCGCAGATCCACTCACAGTTGCAGCCTGCGCCAGTTTAGCGTATGTGACTTTCTTTTTTACCTTACCGCTCAACCATCTAATGCAAATTCGAGATTGGCCAGAGGATCATCAGCGCTGCAGCTGCAGTTGTATAATCCTATGTCTATGGTTTTTGGTCTTTGGAGCCGCCCAATTAATATCGAGTTAAGGAGTTTTTTTTTTTTTTTTAAATTTTTGAAATAAATTTTATAGCCATTTTTAGCGCACTTACAATCTATTTAAAAATGCAGCTTGCGTAAGCTTAACGATTAGAATGTAATATCTAAATTTAACTGAGAATATTAGCAATACCGTGGATGAGGTACTTATATATATTATAATTGATAGACAGATAGTTGGTACTTAAATTTAACTTGAATTTTTTTCAAGTTAACAATCAGCTGATTTTCAATGCTTTGAAGAGGTCTTAAAGACTCTTTTGAAAACTTTTCTTTTGTCAGCTTTTTTTGTTTTGTAGCCATTTCCTCAGCTTGGCTAATTTATGCACCTTCAGTCCATTTAACTGTTGGCCCAATTGAGTGTAAAGTTTTTATTTTCCCATCTTCATATCAGCTTTGCACTATCTTTCCGAGCCAAAAACAATAGCACTACCTTCCCTTTCCATTCCCTTTGCTCAGGTTTTTACAGTTTTTCTCACTTTCCCATTGCACTTGAGGAAGTATCGGATCACAAATTTATTATGCACCAATCCCAACATCGATTTTTTTGCGTTTTGAATTTTTTGTATTTTATATTTGGCACTTTGGGCAGCAATAGATACAAGATAAGCGTCGCTTATTTTACAGGCCACAGGCCAAGCAGTCAGTTTAAATAAAATGGCAAGTGGCTTAAATTGAAAGCGAATAATTTGTCATCGATGTCAGCGTCAAATCTAAAATCAGCACAGCAATGTCTGTCACTATAAGCTGTTAGTTGTGCCAAAAGCGCGTTAATTGCATGCCTCTCACTAACCGGCCAAATTTTTTTAACAAATTGCAAAATATCAGCACGAAGGAGAACTAAACGGGCTAAACTGGAAAATGCCAAGTTGAGCGATATCCGCAGCTTTGCCGGCTAATTCAGATACGATTCAGTTACGATTTGCCAACATTTGGCAACAGTTTGTGGCTGTCAAACTAATTAATAATAATTTTCTGCAGCTATGGCCTGTCCTATGAGGAAATCGAGAAGGGTCTGCCCACAATTGACACATCCAAGACGCTGATTCGTGAGGTCTGTCCGCCGTTCTTTGCCGGCGTCGAGTGCCGGCCGGGCAAATATCGTCGTTTTGATGGCCTCTGCAACAATATCGAGCATCCTACTTGGGGTGCGGCCAATGCACCGTTCCAGCGTCTGATTGGCCCACTCTACGCGGATGGCATCAACGCACCGCGCATTTCGGTAACCGGTCGCGATTTGCCCTATTCGCGTGTGGTCTCGCGCACAATGCATCCCGATGATGGGTATCATGATCACGCCGGCACCGTTATGGTCATTGCCTGGGGTCAGTTCATGGATCACGACTTTACGCTGACGGGCACACCTTTGGGTACGTCGAGCAACTGTGCGATTCGAACAGCTCTAAAGAGCAATCCACTCCAATTACAGATCCCGTCAATCGCAACGATCCAGAGGAGTGCTGCAAGCGTCCCCTACATCTGAAGCATCCATATTGTAATGAGATACGCATCCCCGATGACGATTACTTCTATCGCCTCTTCAATGTCAAGTGTATTGATTTCGTGCGTGGATTCCCATCGCCGAGGCCAGGCTGTCGCTTGGGTGAGTCAACTGGTTATATGCCATATTAAATGATTTATGCTGACTAGGGATAAAAGATTGATTAACTCACTGGTGCTCGTATTTAGGACGTAAGTAAAATCAAATTTATTTTAAACAATTTGTTTTAATTTGTAGGTTCTCGCCAGCAGTTTAATACATTGACTGGTGTCATTGATGCCAACACTGTTTATGGTGTTAAGGAATCGTTTGCTCGCAAACTGCGTACTGGCTATGGCGGTCTGATGCGCATGAATCCTGTCTTCCAGGAGTATGGACTGAAGGATTTGCTGCCTCTTAAACTGGACATTCCCGATGAGGGCTGTACGCGACCCAATAAGAGCATGTACTGCTTTGAGGGTGGCGAGATTCGCGTCAATGAGCAACTTGTGCTCACCTGCATGCACACCCTAATGGCGAGGGAGCATAATCGTCTGGCCACCGGACTTTCGCATGTTAATCAGCACTGGGATGACGAGACGCTGTTCCAGGAGGCACGACGCATCAATATTGCCATTGTGCAGCATGTGACATATAATGAGTTCCTACCCATTTTACTGGGCAAGGAGGTGATGGAGAAGTTTGGCCTGGTGCTGCAGAAGGATGGCTATTGGGATGGATATGAGTCGACTGTTAATCCTGGCATAATTGATTCATTTGCTGGCGCCGCTTTCCGCTTTGGCCATTCTCTGCTGCCCACTGCTGTGGAGCGCTGGTCAAAGGCACACAAATTTATAGCCTCCAAGCGATTGTCGGACTTGATTCGTCGTCCCTATGATTTGTATAGAGCTGGCGTATTGGACGAATACTTTATGGGTCTGATGAATCAGGTGGCACAAGCGATGGATGACTCCATTACCCAAGAGGTGACCAATCATCTCTTTAAGAAGGAGGGTGCCCGCTTCGGCATGGACCTGGTCTCATTCAACATGCAACGTGGCCGCGAATTCGGCATTCCCGGCTATATGGAGTTCCGCAAGTTCTGCGGACTGCCCACCTCCAATACCTGGGACGAGATGTACGGCTCCATGCCCAATGAGACCGTGCTGCGTTATGGCAGCATATTCGAGTGAGAATTAGTTAGACTAGTGCACACCCATCGTCCATTATTCAATTATTTGTTAATTAGGCATCCTGGTGACATTGACTTATGGTCTGGCGGTGTGTCGGAGAAGTCACTGCCTGGCTCCATGCTGGGACCGACATTTGCTTGTGTGATTGCCACACAGATGAGCTACTTGCGACGCGGCGATCGCTTCTGGTATGAGCTGCCCAATCAGCCATCGTCCTTTACGCCCGAACAGCTGCAGGAGATACGCAAGGCGAAACTCTCCCGTTTGATTTGTGACAATACCGATTTGATTGATACCGTTCAAATCTATCCTATGGTTTTGCCCGATCACGAAATGTATGTTGATTTCTTTGCTACTTGAATGTGAATTAATTTAACCATTTTTTTTATATCAGTAATCCACGCGTGCCATGCAAGAGCGGCATTATACCCTCTATTGATCTGAGCAAATGGGCGGACTTTGGTAGCCATGGTCTGGACTCGTCTGTCTATGTAAGCGAGAGCAAGCTCTGAGCTCGATAAAAAATATGTTTACTTTAAATTATACCAATATGCGTTTGTTCACTTCCAGAACTATATCAATGAAATACCCGACACGCTGCTCAACTTTAGAAAATAAAAAAAAAATCATTTGGTTGAATGATTTTCGCATAACTCTATACATTTGGCAATGAAGACAACTTTAACTCTTATGCATACATTTCCCAGTTCTACATTCTGCACCAACCATCACCACTTAGAAACTAACTATACCTAGTCTTTACTGTCAATACTGAAACGCATCTTTCGCTTGAAAAGCATTCTTAAGCCTGTCAGTTGTAGTTTCACACTGCCATTTTCTATAGTGATTTCCAACATTTTCGTGCATTATCCATACATTATTTTTGTATATATGTATTATTTTAAAATAGCAAAAATACAGGGTAAGTTTAAAGAAGGCCGTCAATAAAAGACACAAGACCTTGAATAATAATAAAATATACGAATATTTCGTTGTAAGTTTTGTATATGCAAAAGCTATCATTTAAATAATATAATAAAAAACAGTAAAACAATGTTTATAGTAGTTTAAATTCTTTTAATTATTTAATGTTGATTATTACTATAACTATAGGTTGGTAAGTAAGTACTATAGGAACTTCTTTGATAACGTGCTGAGGTCTGCCGGAAACTCTTGTTAAGTGTTTTAGTTAAAGACGTTAAATTGTATATCGTTAACGCCAGTTTCAGTATCGTCGTGGTCGTCATCATCCAAGATTGTGTTGAGCATCGCATCACCTCGCATCGCCGTGACCCAAAAACTCGTTTGAGTCACTGCCGATAAAAATACACGCCCGCATACAAACGCATATACACACACACATAAATATACAGTTTTAAGAGACGGATACATCTGTCCAGCCTCTACTCGAGCGCATTGATGAACGGCGCTATGGAGCCAAGATCTTCGCAATCGGGTATCGCTTTACCTTTGAACTTGAGACAGGACTCGGCACAGGTTTGGCCCTGGAAGTAATCGCCAAACATTCTCTTGCACTGGGCGCAATTGTTCAGACAAATCTGTATAAAATCAATGCCGCCCATGGGATCTATAGATATCAATGAATGAATAGTTATATTAACTCAGATGCCATATAATTGTCACACTTACCAAATCGCTTGCCATAGTGTCCAATGGAGGGAATCGCCTCACCAAACTGAATCAGGCAAAGAGCAGTCAGCGCAATGCTAAGCAGCAGCAGATTCTTATTGGTGCACATGGTTGTAATCTCTGTCAAATGAATTTAGAGTATGAATTGCTTTCAAATTTTGTAGCTTTAATACGTTTAATGTAGCATATGCGACCGTTGCGCGCCAAGTGCGATGTTGAAATAATTAAATGTACGTTTGTCTCTTGTTATTTTATAGGCGACGCGACCCAAACGCAGATGCGAAAGCTTAACAACGTCAAGAAGTCTGAAACGGTTCAGAGCGGCTATAACAACGACAATAAGCGCTTCAAGCCGGTCTCCGAGAGTCCGGAGTACGTCAGATATTTGTACAAAAAGAAATAAAAACGAGATCAAAACAAATTCAATAAAATGGCAATTTGCTTGTTGTTCCCTATGCAAATGATATGTGTTGGATTTGTTTGCTTGTATCATAGAGGCTAGTTAGGAATTGTTTGAGGAGTCGCGTGGGTCTTTGTTTAGTTTTGCATAATAATATAGATAATCAGATATTGAGGCATTTTAATAGACAAGCTAATGGGAAATTAAATGGTTTTCGTTTACATATTTTATTTTTGAGTAGGTTTTTCGATTTGTAAAATGCGTTTTAAAGTTTAAACGAGTTGATATTTAATCTGATTTATCTATTTACAATTTGAGAAGCAATAAATATATCGAAAAAAGTACATCGAAAAAAGTCCCCACTCTCAAGAACAAATGAATAAAAATTCACCGGCTCACAGAAAGAAAGTGAAAATCATATGGAAAGTAACAACAGGAAACGGACTCAGCCGAACTGCAACCGATGTCATATGTTAAAACTGTAATTAATGCAAATTAAATGCGGCCAAGTTGTTGGTCGTCCGATCGCCTGAACTCTCATTAATTAATGGCGCTGTAACTGCAGCTCAAATCGTACAACGTAGCACAAAGTTGGACAGCGTCGTTGGCGCCGGCGCAGTAGCCCCACCCGGAGCCGGAGCCAGAACAACAATAATAATAAGTTACAAACCAATAAATTGCGTGGAACTCTTTTGTCTCAACCGGACACATGGCTGCTGCTGCTGGCAACGACTGGTTTAGCACCAAATTACGTTACAGCTTTCGGCTACACGCTGTCTGGCAGCCTGGCAGCCTGGCAGCCTGTCAGCGGATATCGTCACATTGTTTTTATACCCTTGCGGAAGGAGTGTTTTTCACATTGACAGTAATTGTATAGCTCATTGAAAATACTAAAAGAATGTTATTTATTTAGATGACGATCTGAATCCGCTTTCACATTTCGCTATTTTGGCATAACCTTTTTTTGAGATGTCTCAGAAAGGATCAATGCATTATTTAAGTCTCTTTTTAAAAAAATGTTTGTTCCTAGAGATGTCTTAGTCTAAGCCACAAACTTTCAACATTTTCTATATAGATCAACTCCCTGTCAAAAAACAATGTTTCAAATTAGCTTCTAAATGCAGTTGCTCTATATCAAATCTGTCATCTATCGGCAGAGTATATTATCTTCGTCACAACGTTGATAACATATCTGTGTTGTTTTGTTTACACTTTTTAAAATCAATTTTTACAGTTTTTGCTCAAACAAAACGCTGGTAATTATATAGTCACTAGTCAGCTATGTAAATCGTGGGAAAATTACAAGTTATGCTAATTTTATGCCAACTAAACGATTTGATTGCATTTTATATGTATTTTATAAGCTAATTGCCAACACGCGCCGCACATATGAGTAATGTGAATTGAGTGTTAAACACGTCGTATACGTCACATGCGGTTGGTGGGCGTGACACTTGAACTGACGGCAGTTCTTGTCTAATTGATTTGGTGACGTACACAAAACTCGAGTGCTCGAGACTCACCGGTAGTTAAGATCTTAAGTGATCTGACAGCGGTACTTGGTGGTTGGTGCGGGTGTGCGTTTTTTGCGAATTCGATGTGATGGTTTTTGGTTTTGGTTTTGGTTTTGGTGTTGGTGTTGGCGGCGGGTTTGTTTGCTGAAAACTGGTTCTGCAGCGACTGTTGCCGAAGTGCAGAGTTCTTATTGTATTTATACAAATGGTATAGCTTGACTGTAGTCAGGGGCCCCTTGGGGGATATGTGCGCAAATAAATCAATTTGTCTCGGCAACAAACATCTAATTGAATATTTGCTTGCTAGTAAACAAAAACTTACTTCCGCTGACAGCTACTTTCTTGAGTGGATTTCACAGCACGCTGTATTGGCTGCATGTCACTTATCCAGTTTATTTGCGTTTCTTTCATGACAACTGTGTAGAAGTAGAAACGGATTATACAAATGAAAGCTTTAAAGCAGGAAATAAAAACATCTACTTGCCAAAACTTATTGGGTTTCCTTTTGCCAGTTGGGTGATAAAGCTTGTTAGCTACAAAAATCAATCATGAATTACATATTTCTAAGCTAGATAAGAAATTATGTAAATTCTTAACTAATTGCTGGTTTGATTCAATTATTGTATTCGTCACTTGATTTTGTCTAGTTCGCTTTTGCTATCCGTTGGAAAATTTCGAAATTAAAATGTAATTGCTTTTGTACTGAATTGCGAACTGAACTTAGGGCTTTTACACTGCTTGCTTAAACTGTCTTATATCAATGGAAATGCGAGTTTAAGTGAGTATATTTGTCATTATATCTTTTGTCACTGATTACATTTTTAAATTTACATTCAAATAATAAACTGCCTTCTTATCAGCTATTTAGATAATTTGCACTGCTTGCAGAACAGCGTTTTATTGCGCATGTGGCAACACTTTTTATGGTACAAAGATTCACTATGAAAAACCCACTAGATGGCGCCACGTGATCCAATTTGGAATGCGAGTTAATCGCATGAAATTAAATATTTCAGGCACGAAATTAAATATTTATGATTGAATTATTATTATATTAAGTAAATTTGTTTTATCATTTTAGATATGAATATACTTTTTTCTATTAAAAATGTTTATCTGTGACATTATATCAATCTTATCATAATTCGAAGTTTAGTAATAAATGATTAACTTTACGCTTAAGCTGGTTAATGTCATGCGTGCAGAATATAAAACAACCTTACATTTGACTATAGTGCCACAACGCCAATCAGTCGCTCTTCAATTTAAATCTCATAATTGAAGTGTTGGCCAAATTAAGATCATCCCCGGCGTACATGAGCTGAGAAGTTTGATAAGGTCGAAAACTGGATGATGGCTGCAGGCTGCTGGCTGCAGGCTGCTGGCTGCTTTCCGTTGATAGCCATTCACTGCTGAAATTCCACAAAACCCAAAAATTCTCGAAATTGAATGGCATTCGTGAGTTTGGTAGTTTTTTTTTTGTATGTTTGCTTGTTTCGCTGTGTGAGTACATTTGCAGTCGTATTGAAAGTATTGCAGTACACCAAAAATCAACGCCTGCGATATGTGAAAACTTTTATTAGTGGCTGTTGCCTCTTTCAAGGCGCAGGGGGTAAATCAGCAAAAGATTTTCCTCAATGCAGCGCAATTTATTGCATTTTTTTAATACTATTTTGCTTGGCTGAACTTTATTTTGTGCAGCAGCAACTTTTATTTTAAGCCAAGTAGAGGTTTGGCTGCGTTTATTTATGAACTCTGCTTGGAATCGATGCGTTTACTCTGATGTGGCTCAATACATTGCAACATTTTCCATTCTCTTCTATGCCAACAGTCGACGAAGGCTTAATATTTCAGTCACGTAAGCATTAAATTTCGAGCTCAGACAATACGCTCATTGTACCAGTGATTTTAGCTTAAATATATTGCTGTTTATACATATATATAAATATATATATATACATATATATTTATATATATATATGACAGCGGCCAGAGAACATGACAATAGCGAAATGAAGCCTATTGGTTTGTAGCTGCTGGCTGCCTATAAACTTTCTCAATTCGGGCCAACTTTATTTTAAATGCATATACGTAATGGCAGTATTCTTTAGCAAGTCACGGACTGAACGGTAAAAAAAAAACACATAAACAAAAACAAAGACAATAACAAAAAACCGGACAATGGCTGTCTAAATGAGACACTTTATAATTTTCACTTGTTAATCATGAAAAAAGGCTAAATTTTTAGCCTTTGCCAAAAATAAAACATACTTCAAATACTTCAAAATAATTGGTAACTATAAACCCATTTTATGCCCAACTGAGCAAGGGATACTTGCCACTAAAATGTAGGGCTGCCAGCCAACGTGTCATATGCGTAATTAAGCATACCTGCCTCCTTCTCATCGCTTAACCGTCCCACCCCTCCCCCCAACTGCCCCTGTTTGGTGCCAGGACATGCTAAAACGTGTTAATCCCGAAACTAATTTGACGTTAACGTGCGGGGTGATTTTTTCCCATTTTAGGGGTAGACGAGTTAATTGTTTTTCGGCTCACCTTACACTGAGGCTTTTGTGGGGCTTTAAAGTCAGAATCATTATAGCGTTCACAAATTAGATAAAGCTCTTTTAAAGCTCGTGGTAAAGTCTGAAAATTAGTTGCAACTTAAACAAAATTGCACCAAGCCAGCATTCAATTGCCATTAACTGGCCCCAAAGCTAGCAGTGAGAAGGGGTTATGGGATTGAGATTCAGTTTGGGATTGGTGACATTCACGACGACTGTCGACCGCCCGTTGCGCTCCATGTGCTCAAAATGAAATCAGTGAAATGCTGGAAATTAAAAAATAACGAGATAATTAAAAGCCACCCCGCAGTTATTTGCGTATATGTCCTTTGCGCACGTAGAGCAGCTTAAGTAGCGACATTGTGGGCGCCTCTCAGGGGCTGGGTTGAGTTGTTTGCTGTTTGTTGCTGTTGCTGCAGCTCCTGCTCTTGCTCCTACTCCTGCTTCTGCTCCTGCTCCTGGTCTTGCTGTTGCTTTTGTGATGGCGACTTCATGCCAAACCGCCGTTAATATATATGTATATTTGTATATGCATGTGCCATGGAAATTGCCCCCACTCTCACAGAGAGTGGGTTATCATGCCACTCACTTTGTCATGATGCTGCACTTGTTACAGATATTCGCTATTTGTACATATTTATTGCTGACTTCGTGGAAGCGCCTTAGCACTACATAAACACATTATTGTCTAATTTATGTACTCAACTGGACATTATTAAAATTTAATACATTAAATTAAAAAATAAAGTACAAAATACTCTCTTAACTACCACCCAAGTGGAGCTATATTTTAAGGTTAATGGATGACACTCTCAAGACTCGCAACACATTCTTCTAAATAGACATAGTCAAGTTGATCCTGTTATTGTCTTTTATTTTATCTACTGAAATGTTTTAATATAATTTCGTCGCTCTGTTGCAGTTGGTACTTTAACTCATTTGATATACGAATGGGCTGTAATAAAAATGCAATGGATTAAACAGTTCCGGGAAAACAAACAAACTGATTGTAACGAAATTACTTAACATTGATGCACATTTAATTGACTACATCATTTGAATTGTGTTCATTTATTGGCTGTCTGCACTTTGAACAAAAATCCTTTTAAGTGTCCAGATCAATTGAACTATATGTTGTAAAAAATCATTGTAAAACAAATGCATATAATGAAACGATGATTTTCTTATATATTTTATTTATTTTTGTTTGAAGTAGAATTTAACAATTACCGTAGGGCATTAAATATGTTGAAATGGCCTAACCAAATGCAATTCAAATATCAATATCTAACAATAAAACATTGATTACATGTATAAACGCATTTAAGCATTATACATATTTCATTTGTCCTTTTAATTGGAAACTACTTATGCGCAGCTGTAAATAATGAAAGAGCACTGCAGTTTTAATGATAACCGTTATCCAACAATGACACGGAAATTAAATAAACTATGAGTTTTGCGTCTCATCTCTTAATTCAGTCATCGCGACTCTCATTCAATTACGAACTGCTTTTTAATTGACCACTAAAATTGCCAAGGCTTAACATAAAACGATTACTACCTAATTAGCACATTCAGGAATTTCACTAATTAAGTTTAATATATATGAACACATTTGCAATAATTATAAGTAATTACTCTGCTTAAACATACTGCCAAAAAACCTTTTTACTTATGTGCCAGCATTCGAATAACAAATTACAGTTTTAATTACCCGATGCCAATTGTTTTTATCAATTTTAAGATACATTCAAAAATAATAGAAATCAGATGGCACAATATATATTACATTAAATTCAATTTAATCTTCATAAATATTGGAATGAAACATTAAATAAAATAATGTTTGATTGATTTTTGATATTATTTTGTAAATACTCCGATTTATTTCGAACACGTTGGGTCTTGGCGTCAGGTAGTTTGAAACATATTTAAAGAGTAATATAATCTTCTGCTTCAGATCTAAATATAATATGTACAATCGATGCCAATAGCCTGCTATCATAACTAAATGAGGCCTAGAGATTTGCATGCGCCTTCATTAATTGTCAAATAATGCAAGCTAATTGCATTGATGAAAATGCCCGCATTTGTGTTTGGCTGGGGTTATGTAAATTTAGCAACAATTTCAATACACTGGCCAACAAAGGAAGCAATTTCATATGCTATTGTGCTAAACAGTGAAGTGGAGTGCAATGCCATGATTACAGAGCCACAATACATTATAATTATTGTCAAGCCGCTGGCCGAATGCAATCAGAATTCGAGCAAAGCGACTTCAAAGGACACCAAGTAAATCCAGTGAATAGCCACAGGCTTGAAGATTAAAGTCAGAAAAGCCTGCGCTTTAAGCGCCCTAGCACCAAAAACTGTTTATTGAATGTGCTATTATTTTTGGTGCTCTTGGATATTTATCCAGTGTACTCTCATTGGAACAAAAATCGCCTTGAAGTTACTTGAGGCAAGTTGGAACGTTCGTCTTCGTGTCCGTTTCGTGGCGGCATTGTAAAAGTTTCTTTTTTTTTTTGGTGCTAGAGCCTTTTTTATTTGAGTTTTCACTTACCTTGCGCTTAAGTGTTCCATCGCCAGGACCATTTGCCATTTGTTTTGGCACAACACACTGCCGACAAGAGCGGGCAACGGGGCGCAGCCAAAGGGGGCAATGTTGAAAGTTTTCTGCCAAAGGTAGCCTAGCCTGACAGGATAGGCAGCTGCTGAGCATGCGGGCTACTTTTATGATTATTGCTTTCTGGCGCTTTCTTGGAATGAAGGTATCTCTATCTACGAGGATGGGTATGAAGTATATATATATTTATATATATATATATATATGTATATATATATGTGTGTGTGTGTATGCATTCTGTATACAGATGGTCTTAAGTGCGCCTTAATGTGGATTTTAAGCATATCTGGCTATAAGCTTGTGATTTAAGACGCCTACAATGCTTCACGTTTTGGCGTGCTGCCATCAAATGTTGACACCCTCTCTTCACACACACATACACACAGACACACACATACACACAGACACGCATATGTGCACACTCAGGCAGCTGCAACCCTCGACAGGCGCAGTCTGTCTGTCTGCCTGGAAATGCACTTCACTTTGTCTAATTGTAAAATAAATAAATGAAATAAAAACGTGAAGTGGTAATGGTGGGAGAGAAAAAAAAGAAGAGAATTAAAGATGGTGAGGCGATGCTTCACTTGCTGCTAACCGCACATATTTTATGTACAGCCACAATCAGACATACTCACAGCTATTCACCCGCCGCAAAAAATGTGTTTGCTGAAGTGCAGTCAAAGAAATACTGTCAAAAATAATAAATCATCGTGTAGGAAACATTGAAGAAAAAAACGCAAGGTGTTGCCAGCCACTTGGCAGTTCTAGCCAAAGACAGCAGTCGACTGGCCCAAAGCGAAGAAGTATTCAATATCTAGAGCAAAGCGCTAAGCAGACAGGCATTTCACCAAGATCTTGAGGCTTCGCTGACTAGCTGACTGGCAACTAAACAGCCTGACAGACTGACTGACTGACTGACGGCCGTTCACTTAAACAACAGCAATCAGTAAGAATCGCCCCAGGCAGTTACTTTCGCAGAGGATTTCTGTTAGCATCCCCTATTGTGGCCACCGTCTACTCGGCATTGTCGACGAAGTTGTTTAAGTACTTTGCGGACAAAATGGCTTGCCGCCGCAATTTATATAAATTTTAATTTTAATAAAGTGTTTGCGCTGCACTTGTGGCACACTCGAGCTGATACTCATAGAATTATGAATTAATTATCTTAGTCTGTTGCTGGCTCTGACCAGCTTAGCTTTGCTTCCTCTCATCCTTTCATCTCATATAATATTGTTGTCTTGTTCGAGTTCTTGTTCTGTTTCGACTTCCGCTTGCTTGGCAGAGGAAAGTCTACTTGTGGAATGGTTTTGCATCGCAAGCTCCCTTCTAAAGCCTCCATAGTGATCTTGTGGGAAACACTGGCCGAGAGCTTTGTCTTGTGGTTAACATATTTGCCCAGTTCAGGAATTCCGAAGCTAATATAACAGAAAACTCAGGTTCTTGCTTCACATGATATGCTTTAATATTTTCTTGCACACAAAATTAATGAAGTTGGTAAATTGAATACAACTCAATTAAATGGCCGTCGATCTGCTAACAAAAACAATAACAGAGACAGTTCCGCTAACTGAAGAACAATGTCAAAAAGTTCAAGCCCGGCCAAAAGTTGTTGGCGCACAATTTGAATGAAGCGCGCAAATTGAATAAAAGGCCAACGCCACAGCTCAAGCAGAAAAAATGCTGGTGGTGATAAAATCATCAGTTTGCCTGCTCTTTCAGTAATGTTATCTTCTTTTCTTTTCCTACGTAACTTTCTCTTTTTTTTTTTTTTGTTTTTTTTTTTGTACAATTTTTTCACTTTGGGATCAACTGTGACCGAGCAATAGAAAGAGGAGCTGGTGAGTTAGCCATGCGGGCAGGCTGAAAATAAATTTTTATTGCACGAGCGAATTCAATAAAATGGGCGCTGAATGGCGCAATGGTTTTGGTTAGGCGAATTGGAGTTTTGGAAATCGCACACTTCTTAATTTAATTTGATTTTTATTACAAACAGGGAGAGAGAGAGAGAGACAAAACAACAGATATAGATAAAGAGGGAGAGAGAGAGAAAGAGAGAAAGAAACATAGAGTCATAGAATAAGCAAATAAAAGTATAGGTAAATAGAGAATAGACGGTTAAGGAGAATAGTAGAGAAACAGCTTTGTATGGAGGAAGTATACATTTTCTTATATCTATTCGATGATTAAACTAAAATATAGTAAGCCCAATTGCCGAGCTCACTTTTAACAAGAAGTAATTTAGTTAGAAGTATTTTTTTTTCAATAAGTGATACGGACAAATTGGAATTCCTATAGTAAATACGATATACAAAAATATGGCAAGAATATGATATGAAAGTGAATTAATATATGATATGTAGATAATGGATAAACGCTTGTAGTCTCCATGATGTTAATATTACTTGACATTAAAGTGATGACCCTCTATCCATCGAACTGCAATACATTAAGGTCAGAAGTAACAAATTGGTATTCTTATATCATGTTTATCGATAAGTAATTTGTTCTTATTTCAATAAGTTATAGCAAACAAATTAGTATTCTTCCAGTAAATGTAATTTAAATTATATATAAATATATATTGATCTGATAAATGTACATAATCGTCTTACTATCATTTTTATTTGACATTAAAGTGAGGAACCTTTAAGCATCTGCGTAACTGCAATATATTAACGAAAATTTATGTAAATATCCATTTGATGCGCCATAAAAGTTGCACAACAACAACGACAACAACAACAACAACAACAAAAAACTATACTAAGGGGCGTGACTAAAGCGGATAGTACATTATATCAAATTTGAATGCATTGACCAAAACGACGCATTACGCAAACATAATGCGGCCAGATAACCACACCAAAGTGTGTGTGTGTATGGGTGTGTGTGTGTGTGTGTGGAAATATATAGCTACTTATATACATGTAGATATCTGGATGAATTGAATTTAATTTTATGCATTTGCAGTATCAACGCATAAATTATGATAAAAGGCATAAAATATACATGTTGGAGGGGGGGAGAGGTTATGGTAGGGAAGGGGCAACTAAACCGACAGAGTCGACTAAATTATGTTGATGACTCGGGAGTGAGGGTGGTTGGACGACCCCATTGGGTAGGTTCACATAATCAACATTAATATTCGAGCCAATGTTTTAGTTTGGGCTTTATGCAAAAACAATGTCAAAGGTCAACTGCCACAGATGCTCACTGAATTATCCAGGCATAGACACACACTCACACACTCACACACAAAAACATAAAAATAGCAAATTCAAAGTTCAGGCAAATGTTTGCATGAGCTCTAAGGGACACCTGTTCGCAGTTGTCATATGTATGATACCACTGGACATCAGCTAATCCAGCTGAGCGCCAATTTGGCGAACATGTCCTCTGAATTTTCTTCCCTTATTTTTTTTTTGTTTTTGTTTCATTTTATTTTTTCTTCCACTTTGCTGTTCGCTTTAGCGCTCTTTTGGTATAAAAGTTGCCCAGTTAACTGGGCAGGTGAAATGTGCACGTGTGTGCGCAATTAGCAGACTGTATGTTGCCAGAGCCAAAAAGCTCTTTTGCTTCCATTAATATGCCGTCAGCAGGCTGGCCATTTGGTTCAACTTGTAGTCACATTATGGGCAACTGCTCACAAAAAAAAAAAGAAGAAGAATACAGAAACATGTGCAAAAAGCGCATTCCAAACTAGTTGAAAACACTTCAAAGAATATACATACCAAATATATCAATAGACCAAGCCAATACAACGGGCAGCCAGTTGCCAAATGTCAAATGAACAAACTAACGACAGCCCTTGTTTATGCCTTTTACGCTTGGCTGGCTAATATGCATGAGCAATCAGTGCACGGCCTATGCTATATATACATAAAAAAAAAATATAATAATTTGTCTATTCATGCCTCATAGAGCAAAACTGCTGCTGGTTCGCAGACGCGTAGAAAATTTTCACTCCCAATATTTGAGGAAAATCTGGCCAGGGACTGAAATTGTGATATCGACTTATACACATATGTATATATATATAGATATATATATATACTGGAGTTTGCATAGCTTATGGACAGATTTGTAGTTTAATATATGTATGTTGTCTTCAGCTGGACTTCGATATCGAACCCTCAACAATAAGTTGATAAAATGCCTTTCATTTTCCTTTTGTGTGTGCCTTCATCCTGCTACAAAATCAATTTACAACGGAAGCTTGCTTGCATAACCCTTGAGACACGTAATCCCGTTTATATGTTTGTACGGCACACACTCACACACACAAACTCATGTGTGTGTGTGTGGATGAATGTAAACCTCCCTTGACATTTTACAAAATTGTATCACAGGTAGAGTTTGAATGTCTAAGGACAATGTCGGTGTATCCTATTGCTCAACGTTGTTGTGGACTAGTTGCAGTTTTCGCATATCGATCACATTTTCTTTTGGGACAGCACGTGACCCAATGCCAATAGCACAAAATTCTATTTAGTGTGTATAGCTTTATTGTTACCTGTGTGTGAGTGTGTGTGTGTGTGTATAAGTGATTCGATTGCATTTTATAATTGTCTTATGCCTGCCAGTATTTATTTGCCCTGATTTGCTGTTGTTTTCTATCAACATGTTCATCATTTTCGTTATGCGCCTGGCTTTGAATTCTTTTGTGTTTTCTTATAGTTTATTATCAAGTAAAAATATTTTGAAATTCGGCTCTTCAATTAATTGCCAAGTTTTGCACTTCTTAAAGCCATTTCATCTTGTTGCTTATCTATTGAACTAATGAATTTCATTAAAAAAAATCTTCTTCTCATGTAACCTCTCAAGTCCTATCACAAAGTTTAAAGAAAATTATTTTCTCAAGTGAATGTAGTCAAAAAGAGAGAGAGAGAGAGAAAACTTTAAATGGATTAATTCAACAAACTTTAAAATGTGAAATGCATTTAAATAGCAAAGCGTCGAGGGTTACAAATTGAATTTCGTTCCATGCCTTAATTCTCAATTATTTTGGTCTGAAGCAAAGGGCAGCAGCAACAGCAAATGGTTAGTTTTTGCAGCTGACTTATTAGCAGCACAAAGGTTAAATATGTAAAATAATAAAATCATTACAAGTGATGATTGGGTGACTGGGTGATTTTAAGAATTACTAACTGACTGAGCGAGTTATATCAAAGACGCTGAAAGCCAATGTAAATGTAAACTTGATTGCATTGCTTGAGCCTGGGTCGACAGCCACTCAAAGTTTCCCAAAGTTTGTGCGCAACAACTCATTGTTAAGCATAATGGACGCTGGCCACCCAGTCATCCAGTCAGAGAGTCAGTAAGTTTCTCAGCTGGAGCACCTTTTGTGCAGTTGCAGTCAAAGTTGCCAGGGCTTAGCAACATTGCGCAAATTCAATTGATTTGCTTTTGAAGTGCAGTGCGTTTTTAAGCGCTGCACAAATACAACTAATGCAATGCATACCCCAAAAAACTTGGCTAAGTGATTGTGCAAACTTATTCACTGATTTTTTTCCTATTCTTCTTTTTCTTTTGCATTCGTTTCTATCTCATGTTTTTCTCTCATTTGGTTGTAATTAAACTGATTGATTTTTCAGAGTCGGCCAAAAGTAGTCGCTATTTGAAATTTTGTGCTTGCCTTGCACTTATGCATATTTTATTTGTTTGTTTGCTACTTTGGATTTTAAATGGCTTACCAAACATTATAGCCCAGTTGAAAACGGAAATCCCACAACCACATTCTCGCTAAGATGGCCCGAGGGGATGGAAGGGAGACGAGGCGGCCATTATTTATGCGGCTCTGTTTTTCAACATTTTTATTGGCATTTTCAGTTTGCGTAACAAGTTTGGCTAATTTATTACAATGGACGCCTCGTAAATTGCGAGGCCGCGTCCGTGTCCGTGTCCGTTTCCGAGCCCGCCTGACATTCGGCCAGCAATGAGGACGTTAATGCCCAAAATTTATACGCATCGCCCGCAATACAGAAAGCGACTCACGCTTTACAATTTAATTTATATGGCCAAGCACTTCAAAGACCGATGGTGGGAGAAGCCTCCTTTGAAGCGTATTTGTGCCCGCTGCATAATTCAGGCTAATTAGCACCAATTGTCGATGTCATAAAGCGCATCCTTGCGAGCCACTTAGGCCAACCATTGACAAAAAGGAACGCTTGACAACCTGGGCAGGTGATTGGCAAATTAATTAGCTGTCAATTGGAAGAAGTTTCTTTTTGGCAGTAACGAAAGTTTAATTAGGTTTTTGCTAATATCTGAAGAGTTTAGTTCATGTCTGTCTGTAAATGTTTGTGTATGCCTGTAAATGCCTGACGCGACATTCGTTAACTTGCCACATCCAACTGACCACAAAAGAGCTTGCTCAGAAACACGCAACTCACAAAGTCTCTAACGAGTCCCAGATGTTTGCACCTGCTGAGCAAATAATCCACATATCTGAAACGCATCAAATAACTTTAAATGGGTGTAAAGAGAAATAATAACTACAAGAAATGTGAATGTTATTCATTTTTGCGTAAAGCAGCTGCTTCAATCAATTTTAGAATTCACATGTTGGGTGTTGCGATACAATCAAATAAGAATGTGATGAAATTAGTTTTACCTATTGTTTACTTTTCGTTTGCTAAGATCAAACCAAAACTTAAATAAAACAAACATCACAAACAGCTTGTTGTATTGTATATTATTGAGTTTTTTTCTTTTCAATTAAACGTGTTTGTTTTTTTTTTTTGCAAGACGAACTCGCATCACAATAGATTCATTTTGAAAAGAATATAAATTATTGAATATATTTTATTTAATTGAGTATTCCCAAGCGAATCGTTTATGAACTAACAATTTTCTAATATTACAAAATACACAAATAAATATATAGAGATGTTTATCTTGGTTCAATTCGTTTCTTGTTGAAATAATCCAATTCGCAACCATCTTGAATATAAACACCTTTATTGCGTCGGAGGACTTTGTACCTCCCCAAAGCAGTAAAAACTGAATCGTAAATATGCACAGTCCAATGAGTAGTTGGCAAATGTATTGTATGTTAAAGAATTTACGACACCTTCTAACTTCGATTGTCATCCCGAACACATGCATACACAGAGACAGAGAGAGAGAGAGAGAGATAGACAGAGAGAGAGAGAGAGATGTAGAGAGAGAGAGAGTCTTATCTTCATATATTGGTATGGTTGGCTAGCAATTCTTTACAGGTTTTATTCTATTCAATGTGCGTGTATAAATCAGCCAAGGCAGGCGATTTAGACTTCTGCCAAGCCATACTATGTATAAATGAGGCAATCAGTTTGAGTGCTTTTTTTTTGCATTTGCATAGCAAGTTGCAGCAGGTGATTGGCAATTCATTGAATTCACTTTAAATATTAAACTCATTGAGTAATTAAGTTTCATCTAACTGGATTTGAGCCTGTCAAATTGAACAAATCATTTTGTAATAGCCGCAATAAGCAATGCACATATTTTTAATAATGATATAAATAAGAGAATATTGTGCCAATGAAGATGCACGTATAATATGAAAGAATGCAACTTCCCTTTCAACAAAAACTTCCGCTGACTTGAGAGTAGACAGTTTTCGAAAAATAAAAAGAAATAAATAAACGAAGAGAAAATGCAAGTGCAGATTTCCGTTTATTGCTAGCTTGTTGCTGCCAGCATATCAGTTGACAATTGGCAATAAGAAATGCAGTCCACTTTCAGCTCTGAGCTAACGAGCGTGCACAAAAACACACACACACGTTTCGGATAGGGAGTCGAATGCACAAAGTGACATTTTGCCAAGAGGTCCATGTTGCAGCTGCAATGCCATCAAAAATGTATGAATTTGTTGATTTGACGGAAGTAAATATTTGGCAAACGGATGTATACGGTGTGTGTGTGCGTGTGGGTGTGTGTGCTCCACTTGCCAAGTCGTCGTCGTCGTAAATGACATCAAGTGCCTGTTGTGCTGAGAGCAATGTAAAAAATTGATTAGTTGGCCAAGAGCAATGCAACGCTGGCTTTCAATTTCTCTCCACGAATTTGGCAATTCATCAAAGTATCTCAGCCCGAAGCCAAGGCTCCTTCTCCCCCTCTCTACTACCACTTTATCAATTAGTTCGTACGTTATGCTTTCTGCAATATATGCACGTAAATGTTATCAGCGTGAAAATGCATTTTGGACTCTAGCCTCGGGGATGTGAATTTTGGGCGCAAATGCAAATCTGTGACACGCTGCAAGCGCGTGCCCAATCTCAATTGTGGCATATTCAAATCGAGCAACATTTTCGAAATGTTGCAGTTTGCTTAATGTCTATGTATGTACGTGTGTGTTGGTGTGTGTGTGGGTGTGTGTTGGTTTGCATTAACGCACGCACAGACGCCAAAAATGGCTGCCAGGCTGCCGCTGTCTGTGTGCTGCTCAACTAAGCATATCGACGTCAATAAATCATCCAATAATGCGCTGATGCTGATGCTGATGCCGAGGCATAGCGCAAATGGCACTGCATCTGCAAGCCTTCTGATGTGGGCGTGGTAGTGAAGGAGGGTTGTGGCTCTGAACTGGCTTGGTTGGCATGTCTTTTGCCATTTCCGGAGTTACGTACGAGCTGCTGTTGTTAGTTGAGTGCTTTTTAACTTGGGCTGTGGCAATCACTGTCGCAGCTGGAGTCAGAGTTGGTGCCAGGAGTCGGAGTCGTTGGTGCTGACGGTGACGGTGGCTTTAGTGTATTTGTAATCTGTGGCTGTGGTGCACTTATGTTTGCTGATTGTCAGCATAAAATGCAAGAAGAGCATTTCACAGATTGAATTTTATTCGGTTGCGGTTATTTCCAGCCATTACGACTTGCATTTACATTATGTGTGTGTGGATATGGCAGTGCACGAGTGCATCCATCAATTTAACAAATGAAGCTCACTATGTGTATGTTCTGATGACAAACCTGAAACGCTTTATCCTGTTAAGTGGCTGCCATTTGTTGTGCTGTATATTGCAGCGTCAATTTTGTTTTGTCAACCAACTCAACAACACTCCCCATGTTAACACTTCTGGCACCAAAGTTAATTATATTTTGTTTGTTTGTTGGCAACGTTCATTTTGATATGGAACACTGGCACCGTGGCATCTCGTAAGACCTAATCAATTCATCGCTAATGCGACATTGCAGCAAACTATGAAGGAGTGACTCCTGTCTCGATTGCTACTCCTACTCCTACTCCTACTCCTACTCCTACCCCGGCTGCCTTTCACCTCTCTGAGCTCAGTCGTGTGAAAAATAGTTTCGTTATGGCAGACACGCATACACATCACCTCCATACCCAACCGCCCCCCCCCCCCCCCCCCTCTGTTCGTGTTGCGTCTAGCAAACGACGTTACTTAACTTTGCTCCATCGGCATTAATGCGATTTTAATGCGCTGATTTGATTGAAGCCAATTGACAGTTTGCTCTTTTGCTCGCTGCAAATAGACGGAAGAGCGGCCGGTGAAGTAGACTCAACCAACGAAGAGGATAAAAAGAAAAGCCAAAAATACATTTTTTTTTTTTTAATTCAAATTGTAAATGGAAATTGAAAGATTCTGTTAGTCTTTTTCTTTGACGGAAATTTCAATTTCCTACGTTCACTTCGTAAGTTGGTTGCCATAATTTTATAAGTTTTGTTAAAATATATGTGTGTATATATGTGCATATATATTAAGGCTAATGTCAGTATGATAATTATGCTTTGCAGCCATTAGAAGAGGAGACACTGAGGCAACGGATCCAATTTTTTCCAAGCAGCATACGATTTAGGTAACCAAACTTACACATAAACAGTTTAATCTTACTTATCCCAAAATGGTATGCTAAGGGGTTTCCCAATGATTACCCTAGTTATGCAAACTATGCTTTGCTGCAATTTGGGCAATCAAAGTCACAAGGGCATCCACAATTCCAACTACATACATATCTAATTCGGTGTCATACAGCCACTCTGGACAGCATTTGGGGGCATTTGAAAATTCTGTTGGTCCATCTCTGATTAGGCTTGCCAGAAGCTGCTGTGCGTTGCTTCTTTTGCAAATTCGAGGTAAACAAGGAACATGCAAGCATACACAGCATACACCTATGATTCCTTACATACACACACACACACACACAATGGCACACGGAAAGCAGTGACAGGCTTATGGTCACCAAAAAGGTGAACTAACCGCTTCTGTCAGAAATGAACATCGTTGCCAGCTCATCGTTTAATTAGAGTAATTAAGACCAGACAAGCGATGCATTAATAAGCTGCAGCAACCTGGCAACCCGGCAACCTGTCGACCTCCTCACCAGTTAAATCGTTTATCTGGCTGTTCGCGTTGACCTGTCGCTGGCGCTGGCTCGCAGGACATTTATGCAAATCAAAGTCGGACGAAGATGACATGCTTCGTTCGGTCTGCTAAATGCCAAATGTCTGATTTCAATTGCAGTGGGTGAAATTTATGCGTGGCCAACAAGCACAAGACTCTCGTCTACCTTGGGTGCAGCATTAATAAGTAAAATAATTAAAATTTGGGATTTGCATTTGCAATGCATTTTCACTTCAGTCAACTTTTTATCATGCAAATCAGACTGTGGTAATTATACATACATTTGATGCATATCATTAGCATGCATGGGCAATGAGTGCACTTTCAAGAAATGGAGACACAGACCAAGACTTTGCCACAGCTGCTGCTGTAGCTGGTGCATATTTTATAGCGGCCAAAGGCAATTGGCTTTTTAAATATTGCTACTCGCTTTCAATTTCTTAGCAGCAATTCCATTTGCATTTTTGCCTTTGACATTATTGTGAGTACCATCCCAACTGTATTGACATGGGACTGCAGGGAACAGTCCATCCGTTCCGGCAAAGCAAGTAGCCGTACTCAGTCCGGCTATGAATTTCCGCTTCCGCTTACCATGCGACACGCTTTGCCCAAGCACTCAAGTGTAAAAAGTGCCTTTCAAGTTATTTTCCGGTTTCTATTTTACCATCTTCGCTTTCATCTTATTCGCCTCCACTGCTGCTGCTGCTGATTGTGATGCTACAGTATCCGTATCTATATCTGTCAGAGTCTCCTTTGTTTCGTGTTATTTTTTTTTCTTGATTAGAATTTTATACTCATGAATTTTCATTTCCGCTTTTGAATTTTTACTTTGGCAACGCTTATCTGTTGTCATTGAATTCCTTAGAGCAGTGTCAGTAAACAACAAGCAAAAAGCTAAAACAAATAAATATCCCAATGCAGTAAATCAATTGCTATTAAAAAAAGTGTGGTAAGGCTTTACTGAATTGCATATTTTTAAACACAGCTTTTATAATGAGTTTAAGTGCACTATTAAGGCTTAGTCTTATGCAATACAGCATCATGAGTTCTTAGAAATACAATTGTTGGGACAGATCTTTGAGACAGCCTCACAAACGATATTCAAGTTTATCGGTACAGTAACTAATAAATCTAAATAAAAGCTAAATAGAAATCTGAGAGTTTGTCAATCCTCATGAGCGAGGAAAAAACTGTTTTACATTCATTATATAATACTCCTTTGAGTATTCCCTGTCCAACGACTAAATGCATTTTGCAAATAATCAGCGAGTGGTTGACCTGATTACAAAATCTCCTCTTCTCCCAGCGGCAGACAGTGGCAATGGCTGCTATTAATTTACCGTCGCTTTAATTAATAGAAACATTTTCCTTTTCCTCATTTTGCACTAATTACAATTTGTGATTATATCGATTATGTGAGTCAAAAGCAGGCCTTCGGCAGATCCAAACATTATTTCGCTCTTGCTGCGGTCCAGAATAAATTAATTAAACTCGATTTAATAACGGTTCAGTTAATATATATAAGTGACCGATAAAACAGTTGTGAAATTGATTCTGTTGTACATTTCAATAGGTTGATTAAAATATTGCATTACGTGTAATTGTTGTATTATCGTTTTTAATCAATTCATCATAAGAAAGCGATATATTAGGAGGAAAGACGGTTTGTTTAAAAGATTCATTGGATATAAATATGTATGTAAGTTGAATCTATTGTTACTGATTGAACTAACTTAGTGCCTTCTAGTTGCATAGCTACGCAGGATGTTCACCAGTCTGCACCTGATTCCCTCCACTGCATTCCATGTCCATGTCACATTCGGGAGGTTTGCTCGCTTTTTTTTTTACTAGTTTCATTAGTTTTCATAAGCGTTCTCCATTTGAATTGGAGCTCTTACACACAATTGCCTTCGTTTCCAGTTGAATCAGTTTCAATTTGCTTAGGCCATGAACACGACTCGCACAGATGGCAATGTCGCTGGTGGCAACTGCAGGAGGCATTGTTGTCAGCCATGTCACATACACACACAGTTACACACATATACGCACACACATGCATGTAGTATATGGAAGCGATCAACGTTGAATGAGCAAAAACAAAGGCAAGTAAACGAGCAAGACAAAAAGCTCGATATGCAAACTAAACGTCGGGCACAAAATTAGCAAGTCGTTGTTCTTGTTGTTGTTAAAGTTCCAGCTGCTGTAAAGATAGCATGTCTTCTCAGCCTTACACATATATACTACCTCCCATTCCATATGTAATGGTTGAGTGCAATAAAAAGGCACATATTTTTGGTTAACCAAAATATAAATAATCAAAGACAATTTGAATTTTTTCTTATTTTTCGGTTAAGAGTTCTATTAAACCTAAATAACAAATAAGAATTTTCAACGCAGCTATTATATATATAATTTCAATTTGATCTTAATGGTATTTTTACAGTTGGTCAATAATAAGTCAGTTAGCAATTATCGATAAAATTAACTAACGCTTTGTATAAAATAAATTTCTTATACAATTTAAGTGTCTAGCTCATATATATTGATTGAGTCGGCCGTTGATCCTAATCAAGATAGAACATTTTAATGGGATCAAGGGATCTGCCCTTAACATTTGACCGAATCAATATAACCTTTTTTTTTTAATGGATATAGGGTATGAGAATGTAGTTTATTGCAGATATATATCACACTTTTGGCAAAGAATTACCTGGGTGTCTAATTTTTGTAATTTATAACTTTTCTAACCTGATTTATTTTTTTTTTTGTCGCTTGTGTCTGGCATAGGCCTGAGCTTTGTGGAAAACGCAGCCTAAGTTGAGTTCAAATGGCGTCAATTTGAATTGTAATGACTAACAGACAGACAGACTAGTACATTTCGTAACCCCGCCGCTAACAATAGCTTTTGTGTAAATAGTTGAATGGTGCAAAGATTATTATTGCATTCTAATGAATTGAGTGCCACACATGTTGCGCACCATTCTCTCGGTGAGCTAAACCTGTGATAATTCAAATAATGACGACGCTTAACTACAGCAGACAAACAGACTAGCACCCGTTGCCATAGCTGCAACCACAGTGCAGCATCCGGCTCTGCCCACCCACGCCAGTGCATCCGTCTGGCGGGCAATGCAAAAGCACTTTATTTAAGTGAGTCCCACATGAATAGCACTTGGCTGGCTGGCTTGGCTACCGAGCAGGCGGAGCTGCAGCAGGGCAGCCTGACGGGCGGGCGGTTGTCTGAGTTTGTATTTTTAACACTTCTCTGCATATTATTTATTTTGTACACATTCTTTTTTATACATCCACTGTCTTTATAAAGCATACAGATGCAGCGGCAACCCTTCTGAGGGTGCCGTAACCACAGGTATCCCACACCCAATTTCATTTACTCCTACACTAAGAAAATATTTGTAGTATAGATTGCCCAACAGAAAATCAAAGTTGTAAAATGTAGTTAATTAAGAAATTGGTTTTTATATTAAACACATATATTTTATTTTTATTATGAATATTTCAATGTGAATATTTGAATTAAGTCTAAAAATATGCATATACTCTTGCATTCCGCATTCATTTTAATTTCCCACAATTTTAAAACATTGTTTTTTACAAGTGTCTTTAATGTGTATGAATGCACATATAGAAATACGTATTTGTCTTTGGCAGCAGATGTTTTGCAGGGCTGTGGCTGCGGCTGCGGCTGTGGCAGCTTGTGCCTGCCTCATTATGTTGAGTTGGCTGTTTGCCTTATTGCAGCAGGCCAAATGTTATGCAGATAGCTAAATATTCGCTTTAAAGATTGCCAGTTGCCAAAGTACATTGATTTAGACAGTACATCTCATATTATAATCCGTTCAGATGCACTTGAAAGCTCATAGAAAATGCACAAACAAAAATATTATCATTTTCAACTTACCATGTTTATAAGCTTTAGGCCATAACAGTTTGGTAAAGTAACACGAAGACAGTTGTTTGGCAATTTGTGACTAGCCAGGCATAAAATGAAATGTTAATGAAACTGAAAATAATTTACCTTTTAGTAATTTGAAGATTTTAATTAAATGCATTCCCTGCCTGCCAGCGGCTGCTAAGCCTCACAATCCGAACAATCTCGGTTATGGCCGAAACGTGCCGAGTCCGATCTGCCTCTGGGCGCCATGTGCAACTGCATCAACGCATATTTGCATTTGGGTGCCGTGTGCTGTGTAGATAATGTCCTACACATGACAGTTGGCTCAGAGCGGTTTACTCCAACATGGCAATAATAGAACTCTTACAAACAAAACCATATATACACCCACACACACTCACGCCTGCACACACCTACACATGCACATATTTGCATAGGTTGGCTGTTATTAAATGCATGTGCAGCTTTCATTCGACCCGCGCCTCTCGGCTGCGTTATCAGTGTGTGTAGTATGTGTGGAAGTGCGTGTGTGTGCGTGTATGTGTGTGTATCCTGTATGCATTTCAAGTACATTTGGAACAAGTGTGCAGCATGTACTACTAACCCCTTGCCATTTTCGGACTTTGAATTTGCTTAAATTGCATTGTTGTCGTTGTCAATGTAGCTTTTGCTGTTGCTGTTGCTGTTGCTGTTGCTGCTCGGCGTGCATCCATTGCCATTTAGTGATTATTCGCCAGCTTTAACTAATTGAAATCGATTTTGCCCGGCAGTCGAGTGCATTTTTCTAAGTGCTACCATCAAGAATAATGTCAACCACACTCACACAAACAAACACACATACCTAATGCTTGTCATGCGTGTGGCTATCATATCGATTTTGGACAGTTGTTTGTAATCTCGTAGACGATGAAACTTTCACATATCTAAAGTGCACTTTAATATACTCACAAAATAAACGAATATAAATTTGTCGAAGTTGTGTTGCGTCTTTTCATACTTAACTAGACTGCTTGAAAACAGACTAAGCTCCTTGGGCCGTAAGCCGCTTTTCACAACATTAACTAGGTTTGGCAACAACAACGGCTAATTAGCAAGGTGATTATTCTGGTAAAGTTGATGCCAATCGAAACTTTGCTAGAGTGAGCAAAACTTCAATTGGTTTGGCATGGCAGCAGCAACGTAAATAATCGAAGTTTCACTTGGAAACACTAATAGCGAGTTAGTTCATGTTTTGCTTTGTATTTGTGCACCACAGAATAACAGATCTAAAGTGCATTTGGATTAGATTACATTGCGTATACGCAATGTGAACTTTGTTGCGCCTAAAAGATGCCACACTCTTTAAAACTTGCTGCGATGCATCGTGTTGCAACTGTTGTCAAAGTGCCAGACACTGCACAAATGTTGCCATATTGAAATGGCTTTAAAGTTAGTTGCGAACATTCTGAGAAATTGACAGACTTTCTATAGCAAACTCATATCATGCATGCGTAATGTGATCATTTTTTTTTTGGATATGTTGTGGCTTCTTGTGTATTCCTGTGTGAATGTTTGTGAGTAAGTATCAAAGATATCTTGTGGCTTAGTCTACCAGCTGAAATTGAAGCCACAATGCGGTGTGCTGCCCAAATACAACAAAGCTGCATTCATTCTGCTGATTGCAGTTGCTGTTTCTGCTGTTGCAAACTGAATTAGTTTACTGCCCCTGTTGGCTTGTGGCAAGCCTGTATTGCATTTGATTGATTTGGTTATACTCATTTGCTAACGCAAATATTGGTATAGTGGCTTCGCAGGTAAACGCTGTCGAAACTGCCAATGCCAATTGGAGTTGGTTGTTTTAGCTGTGGGTTTCAATTTAAAAGTGTAGTTTAATAAAATTACCATGTAATTGATTTTGTTTATCTTTATACACCTTTTATTTAATTAATTTTTTGCTAGTATTTGCATTTTGTGTTGCCTTGGTTTTGTTTTTGGTTCACATACATGTATTTATATTTATATATTTACCTAAGATACCAATACAATTTCATTGTTGATTATCTATGTAATTTAATTTAATTCCATAATTATCATATTTGACTTAAAACTAACAGCAACATTATTTCGAATGTGCGACGTTAAAAGTGTAAAAACCAATTTCCATAAAAAGAAACAAGTTCGAACAAAAAAGAAGAAAAACCAACCAACGCACCAATTGAGTAAAGCCCTCTATCCAATTAAAATGCTGCTGAAATCAATTGCACAAATATATACTTTAAAACAATGCAATTTATCACAACAAATGGAAACAGATACCTATATACTCGTATATGTGTGTAAATATTCCCCTAGATACTTATGGCTAGCAGACATTTAACGAGTGTGTGTTGCATGAGAACTTCTGGAAAATCTGTGAGAACTCTTTTGGGCTTACAGTCAATTTATCATACGTTTAGATTTGTATAGTCTTTGATTTTCATTAGCGAGAATTACGCGTGCTGGCTTAAGTACTAGAGTTTAGTTTATACTTAACGAACAACAATTAGAGTTGAGTTTGAGCTATCGACTTGCTCGATTAAGTAAATGCAGTTAAATGCCTCAGTTGTGTATCAGTGTATCGGTGTCGGTGTTTTTCATTTCTTTATATATTGAGTCTGTGTTCTGGCCAAGTAAGTTAAGAGTCAGCGTTGGCTCTTTGCGGCTAGGCTAGTATTAAACGTGTATCGTGTATTCTTGTCGCTCCTGCTCCTTCTTCTCGTGATACCTAAGGGTCGCAGGCTGGTTAGTTTTTGCAGTTCAAGGTTCAAGGTTCAAGTTCAAGTTCAAGGTTGGTAGACGCTACAGGCATGCAACAAACTACAGTCAAGCACTGGGAGAACCGATTCTACACGTTCAATGATCAGCTTACCTTGCCAACAGTGAGGTCAGCTCCTCGCGATCCATTTTCGCCAGCTGCGCCTCGCTGGTGTTTTCCATCACCCGCTGCACCTCCAAGTCCAAGGCGCGCTGCTCCCGCTCGCACTCCGCTTGATCCCCAAATTCGCGAGCATCGTGGAAAGCAGCCGGCGGACGAAAACCGCTCGATAAATCACCGCCTGTCATGGCAGCAATGGAGGCGGCCAACGAGGCGGCGGTCTCTACCTCACTGCCAGCGCTGTAAGGGCCAATATAATATTGGTAATGTTCTCGAATTATTTGTGCTAGCCTTGGCTTGATACAACTATGTCATAAAATAACACATGTTTTTATGGTAAGGTTGCAACCGAATTTCGCTGTGTGAAAAAAAGCTTAAAATATTTTCTTGTTCAAAAAAATCTTCTCAACTTTCTGTACAGGTTGTAAGCAAATAAAATGGCAAATTTGAAAAAGAGATGCAAACCTAAAAATTAATTTTTCACAAATTGTTAGGCTTATATTTGGAGGTAATTGAAATTGTTACAACGAGAAAAAAAAAATTTAAGTGAATCCTTTTCAGTTTAATTTGACTAGACTGAAATATATTTATAAGAAGCCTGTCATTACTTCATTTAATCATTTAAAAGAAATCATCTATTCATCCTAAATTAATTGAATTAACTGATAACCTCCTAATAAATATATAAAATACTAGTTAAAGACGAATTCGGTTAGAGCCTTACTGCATTTTGGCAGTTGTATATTGTGATAAGTTGCATCATTTTCGTGTTATTTCTCTTAAATGTATTTGTTTGTTCTTTTTTAGTTTTTCATTAGTTTTCAATTCGGATTGTTTAGGGCTTAGGTACCTGAACTACCTGTTGTTACTACCAGGGCACTTTCGTCGCTCCAGCGTTTGGTTGCCCGATTGTGATGCATGCTTCCGGTTGCGTTGTCCCGCGCTGCGCTTCTCCACCGGCATCCCAATGTGTCGTGGCGTATTCAATCGCCGCTCCAGCGCCGGTGAGCCTTGGTCATTGTTCGACTCGGTGCTCGAGTCGGGCCGAAACATATCTGAAATATAACAGATATTGTTCGCTGCGCACACATGGCCAAAATCCCGTGCGGCATACGCACCTACAACAGCCCGTCCATCGCTGCTGCGCGACGACTTGCAAGGAACTCGATAGGTGGGCATGTTGGAGAACTCTGTGCTGGGGCTGATGCTGGTATCCGACTCCGACTCAGCCACCACACCAGCATTACCACTCTTAGCGCTACGTGCACCACTCGACTTCTTTGAGTGACCAGATTGCGAACCAGCCACAATAGTCATTGATTTGCTCAGCGTGGATTCGTCTGCACCGGAAAAAAAAAACATGTTGCTCTATCTTTAAAGCTACTCAAGTGTACTCATTAACAATGCTTAAGCTACAGTACGCAGTTCTTCTTTCTTTGACATGCTCATGGCTATATTTTTCTGTGTTATTTAATCCCCGTATTATATATTATTATAAATAATATAATTTTACCTAAAAAAAAGTAGACTTTGGCTACAAAAATGTCCCATGTATAATTTAAAACATGATGCTGTTTTTAAAAATATTTGATTTTCTCTTACTTCTTACATTGTTGGATAACTGCAGACCGATTTGTACGATTTTTTTTCTGTGTGGGCATGTAAGTCAAAGCCTCCAGCTAAAATACAAATACTTGGACTTACCATCGGTATTGTAGTAGCGCTGTTTGTGCCAGCTGGACTTGCTCTTGACATGTCCGAAGCCCGCATTTGGCAGCAGTGGATAGGCCGTGGCATTTAGATTCTCGCCCTCCGGATGTCCAAATGTTTTGAACTGCATGGTGTAGTCATGCGGCGTTTGGGCGGCTAGCCCCCGTGTGGACGCCTTTGCCGGTGCCCCTGTTCGTCCGCCATTCACACTGAACGTGGCATATGGCGAAATCTCGTACATTTCTAAATAAGTCACGGCAAACAAGAAAAAAGAAGAGATGCGGAATGTAAGAACGTTTAATTGCTACCTAGTGCCGGTCACGTGCACAGCCTTCTGTCGCCCAACTCACCAGACTCGTTGCTCTTGTCCACCGTCTTGACTGGCGAGGCACTGTACACCTGCTGATTACGTCGATTCTCGTGCTCCTCCTTAAAGTCACCGGGTAGGGCCCGAGACTCGTAGCCCTCGGCAATGGGACCGCAAAGAGTGCGGCGATGTTTGATGGTCAGTGCGCTGGAAGAAAATGGAAACCATTGCTCAACGATTAGACGTCTAATTAAAGTAGTCACTGAACGAAATGCGATTCTATTGAACAGGCCAAGGGGCGATAAGTTGCTTAGCAAAGATTGACAAATTGCTTTTCGTTCTACTGGAGTATGGGCAAATATTATTGATTTTCCCATAACCGTGGGCTTAATTGAAAAATGGAAGATAAAAAACAACCCTTTGTGAGGAAATAAAAATAAATGGCATTTCATTTGATTTTTCGAACCACTTTCACCTGGCTCTCCACCAAGCCAGACCAGTTAATTAAGGCTTAATTAACGTTCGCAAGCAATTACTGCCACGCCGATGCCAATTCAATTTAACTCCCTTTAGATTCCAAGCACTTACATCGTCATGATGGCCACTGTGATTATGACAACGACAATTAACGTTGCCAACCAATCACCGTTGGTTGGATTTGTCGCATTTATCAGATTGTTCATCAAATCATTTTCCGAGGGGAATACGGAAGGCGGCGGTATGGTGATGCCATCCAGGCTCGTTGTGCTAAAATGATAATGTTCCGTCGTTTTGCCCGCATCGTTGGTAGCGGAGATGCGCAGCTGGTACCATTTCGATGGCAGAAAGTCACAGAATATTAAATTTTCACGATTCTCTTCCGCGTTCGAAATATCCGATGTGACAACTGTCCAGCGTATGTCGCCTGGGAAAAGGCCAGCAAATAAGTCCACAAAAAAAAAGGACGAAAATAAGTAAATATGTCAGTTTTTGTTCAGCCATAAGGAAATTATACATCATACGCAGCAATGCACGCGACACCATTTAAAAAATTGTATAAATATTTATGAATAAAATTGTGTGTTCATTGCTCAGCTAAGTGAAAACATAAATAATTGCACTCATTTAATAAAATCACAGTACAATAATATGCAACTTGTCGAGTTTCAAATGCTCTTGTAAAACACTGGATATTTGTGCTGACAGATAGTGCTACTGGAATTATTAGTTTACCGGAAAATTAAAGAAGATATTCGAATACAAAATTATGCATGCATTACAGGAATTTAAAGTTATATATATTAATTTTATTTTACATAAATAATAAATTTAAAAAATGCGCTTCTCATATAGAATCTGTAATCTATAAAGTGTTAAAATAACGATATTTGGAGAAACTTTGTAATACAGACTGAATTTATCTATGTGTTTTGTATAATCTAATTGAAATTTCTACTAAATTTGTGCCAAATGTTTTATTTTTCTTTTAACTATTTATGATTTGGTAATCTAACAATGCATTCGCGATATGTACTATCTGTTATTAATATATAACAATTTTTGTATTATTATTATTTATTGTTCTGAGTGATGGATTTAATCTAGTTTTAATAGCATTTGTGAGAGTTGGCATTGACAGGTGTGACTGTGCATTAATTACAATTTTCAACTTACCTAACGGCCGGTGCTCTATGGAAAAATGATGTATGCTGCAGCCGCCATTGTGCCACGATGATAGCTTCAAATTCACACAGGTTGCATTTGTGGCAATTAGTTCGTTGCCATTGGGCGCCTGAGAGGCTGTGTGTGTGAAATGGAAATGAATATGGAAATGAACATATGTGGGAAATGCTCAGCAGCCAGTACCATTGCGGTTAACTGAAAATTTGAATGCGGCCGCAGGAAGTGCATTCGTACTTGCTACTCGACTACTCTTTCGTGGTCCAGCATAAGTACTTATGTATGCAAATGGATGAGATGAGAGTACACACCTTTTCCCTTGGTCCAGACATTAATTTCCTCGCTGGGTGCACCATCGCCCACCAAATTGTGGGCCGACATTTTTATAATGTACTGATTTCCGCACTTCAGGCCAGTCATTGTGTAAGCGTTGTTCTCCGGCAGCAGCTCCGTCTGTGCCCAGCTATCACCAGCCGTATGATATGAAATTGTGTAGCCTTGCAGTGGTGCGCCGCCATCCTCGGGCGCATCCCAACTGACACGTATGCTGTCAGCGGAAGCATACTGTACGATGATTTGTGGTGCGCCCGGTGGCTTCATCGCAATCACCTGATATTGGATTTCGTCACTACCAAAGAGATTGTTTGCCGTACATGTATAATTTCCGGACAGACTGCCTTCGACGCCTGTCGACCGTAGAGTGATGTGAAAAACGCGATCAAAAGATGTAAATGCAAATGTTTTTGCAACACAGCTGCTGCTACTTACGGTGTATTCGCAAATTGCCCTCATTGGTCACCTCGTAAAAGGGGCTAAATGTAACGGGTCGATCACGAGTCAACCAACGCGCCCTGGGCGTGGGATTGCCGACAGCGAGGCACTCGAGCACCAGCCGTGTGCCGACAGCCTTCCGCACCACCTGACCGAATGAGGCGATGCGTGCAGGTGCTACAATAAACAAACGGTCAAACAAACAGAAAGAAAAGCATTACACATAGTTAGGAGCATGGAATTGAATTGTTGGCCGCGCACTGTTGCGGTTATTTCGGTAAGCAAGGCGACTAAATGTGAACAATTTAATTAAAATGAAAATCGCACAAAACATGAGCCGTCTGTATAGCTATAAAGAGTTGCAGTTGCAGCGGCGAGAACCTACCTCGTGTGTTGGTGGCCTGGGCTACCACAGATGTGGGCTCACCCTCACCCACCGATGTGGATGCTGATACCCAGAACTCGTACATTTGATTTTCGGCCAGGCTTCGTGCCTCGAACGTCACCGGATATCCGTTCTCGTCAACGCGCACCATGTGAGCTGATCGCAAAAACAAAAAGAAAAGATAAACAACAAAATATTGATAGTTGCCTTGTATGTATGTTGGCCATGCCCATTTTCCTTTTAATTTTTTTTTTCTTATTTTTTTTTTTTTTGGCTACTCACTCTTGGTCTGGCCCTTGCGACCTGCTTCGCGTGCATATACCGTGTAATGCGATATGATGCCGTTGCGATTCTTCGGCGGCAGCCATGAAATTAAAATCGAATCAGCTGTCAAGGCAGCTGCTTTAATGGCTGCCGGCGCATCGGGCACATCGTCATCGGTTTGGCAAAATAATGGTTGACTTGCTAGGCCATCGCCGGTGGCTGTGTAGGCCAACGCCCGAATCGAATAGTTTGTTGCCTTGAGCAGTGTATGCAGATAGGTTTCCAAATTCGATGTGCGTTTGATCTCCAGTTTGGCGGGGAAGTCAACTGTGAAATTGAATAAATAAATCATTTTGTGTTGCAATGAATCGCGAATAACAGTAACAAGAATCCTCAGTTACTTTATAATGTTGCTTATATGTTCAACTTCTTTATGAACCCAAAGTTTTCTGGAAGCTTGGCTTATTACTTTCAAACTGTTGTGAACATTAAAAAAGTTTTTAACTCAAATTTGTACGTTGAGTTATTTTAAAATATGTAAATTCTATAGCATAAAGTTAATTTTGTGATTGAATGAAAAATCTTTTTAAATTTATGACATTTGTGAATTTTCAACTTACTGGCTTAGTGCGATAGCTGGTGATTTCACCATATTAAAATTATTAGTTTAATGAAATGTCAAATGTGTAACGAAAATTGTAAGTCAAATCACAAATAGTTTAAAAAATATCCAATGATGAGGACAAACTGCAGTGTGTTGAACTTTTTCCCTTGTCAATTTATATGTTTTGTGACTATGTAATAGCAGAGTCACTTTGGGTTTAATCGACTTAAGTAGATGACAAGTCTGGCTGCTTATACCATATAAATAGTATCGATTGCCAAGTGTGTACATTGATTTGATAAGCGGTGCCAATATCCACAACTTTGCTGCTCATCAATGTGCTGACGCACAGTGCCCATTCAGCGCATTCAGCCCGGCGCCAAAACCAATAAACCCAAGCAACTAACTTGCTGCCAGCCTGCCTGCCTGCCTCGATTTCAACTCTTAACCCCCAGCCAACTGCACAATCATATCGATTGGTGTTTGCACAGCGCTCTTCGTTTGCAATATCAACAAAATCAGCGCCATAAAGTGCCAACTGGCAACCACAAAATCTAGACTGTTAGCTGGATGCACTGTACTGCATTTCAAAAGCAGCCACTGGCTGGGTGAAACCTATACTCACTTTGATGCACTATGGGGCGATATAAAATTTTATATCCCTGTATTATGCCGCCATGGAATTGCAGCGGTGGCTCCAGCCATGAAATTTTCAAGCTCTGCGATGATAGCGCTGAGCAGTTAACCGTCTGTGGCGCAGCCTCTGGCACTGCAAAAAAATGAAAATAAAATCATAATAAACTTCAAGATTTTCAATTTAAAATTAATTACAACTCTCATCATATAACTTATGGGTGCATCAAAACAAAATATAGAGTTTCGCAAATTAAAAATAATACAATTTTTAACTTGTATGCTTTGTGTAATAGTAATAATAATGTAAATACAAATAATAATAATAACAGGGTAGATTTGCAGAGTTTAGGTTTTGAATACCCATTAATATTATAGTTTTACACTTTTCACATTATTAAAGTTAAGCATAATCTATCTGCCAAATCAAATTAAATGGACAAAAGTTAAAGGTCTAAAAATAACAGAAATTTCTTTAATCATCTGCTTAACCAAACCCATATATATATACACTGTTAAGCACACTTACCGCCTTCGGCTGTGGTTCCAAAAATTGGCGCACTCCACGGTCCGGAACCAAAGCTGTTGATAGCACGCACGGTGACTGCATATCGAGTGTACTTACGCAGGCCACGGAGAGTGGCCTTGGTGGTTGCCCACCCACTGACGATGACTGATTTGAGGGAGCTGTTCACCACGGTGATGTAGTTAATGTTCTGTTTCTCCTCGGAGCAGTTGACCGTGTAGCCAATGAGTTCGCCGTTCCACGACTCTCGCGGCGGTATCTGCAATTGGTTGGTTAGTGTGACGAACTGAAGAGAACCAAAAGCGCTGCAAGTTTAGTCTACGGCACGCACCTGCCACGTAATTATCAGTTCACTTTCGCCGCCCGTTTGCACTTGCACATTGGATGGTGACTCCGTCGGCGCCTCCTCCTGCGTTTTGAGCACTATCGAATCTGTGTATGCGCTGCGCTCAATTTCGTTGATGGCCTGCATGCGTATAAGGAAGGTCGTCGCCGGTGACAATCCCGCCACAATTGCGTTCTCCCGTAGATCACTGTCATAGCTAACGAGAGAGGGCAGAGTCTATCAAGGATTCAGGAGAGCGGTCAATCGAAACACACACACACACCTGCGACTAATGCTAGTCGATGGCAGCGTAACATTGATAACATTAATGCCATTCCAATCCCCACCTGCGGCGCCCAAAGCTGCATGTGACTGCAGATACTTGAGCGCCTGGTACTGCACCAGGTAGCTGAGTACCGGAGAGTTGCCATCAAAGGGTCGCCGCCAGCTGAGCTTGACGGTGCGTGAGCCCACCTCGAACACCTCCAAATTGGAGGGCGTATCGGGACGCTCCTGGACGGCGAGAAAAACAACTTGCTCCGCCCGTCCGTATGGATTCTCGGCAATGCAACGATAGACGCCCGAATCATGACGATCCGAGTGGCCAATGGTCAACTGCGAGTCGACCCCCTTTTCGGTTTTCATCTCCGCAATGCTGAAGCGAAAGTTATTCAGATCGATACGTCCATTGTTTTGAGTCCAGACAATGCTGATGGGCTCATCGCCTTTTGCATGGCAGTCCAATGTAACCGGATCATTGCGACGTGAGCTTACATTCCTCGCAGGCTGTTCAAAACGTGCCGGTTCTACAAGGTGTGTGTGTTACGTGAATTATGGTAACTGTCTTTGGCAACTCTATTGTTGTATACAATTACCATTCACATTGATGCGTATTATCTTCTTGAGGCCAGCGCCAATTTCATTCGTGGCCTGACACATATAGTATCCCTCATCGTTGTCCGTCGCCAAATTTAAGAGCAGCGAATGATTGCGCATGCTAAGTGGCTTGAAATCTTTGGAGGCTTTACCTATAAGAGACACATTTTAATTAAACAAATTGCGACGCTCGCATTCATTAAGCGGCAGCAGCAGCAGCAGCATCTAATTAATAATAGAACGTTTCTGACTTTTGGGTCTGCACGTTTAACCCAACCAATTTGAATGTAGTCGGTCGACTGTTAGGCTGCATGAGCAGAGAGATTGGCAAACTTACCTTGTCCTTTGAACCAGTTAATAGCTGGAATCGGATATCCTTCCGCCTCGCAATTTATCGATATTGTATTGCCCAACATAATGGCAGTATCCATGGGTTCATAGCTCCACCGTGGCGCCACTGAAACGTGATACGTGACCGGGGAGGCAGTACCGAAAACGTAACGAATGAAAGCGCGCCAAGTAAACAACAAAATTAACAACTTTCTGTTTGTGTTTCTCTTTCTCTCTATGTGTACATATGTGTGTGTGTGTGTGTGTGTGTGTGTGTGTGTGAGTGTGTTGGAGTGTGTAGCCACCTCCCTAAAAGGGAGGCCAACTGGTGCACAAATCCTGCGTGATTTATTTTTTTAAAATAACAGCAAAGCGCACCAATAGATACAGCAGCCAAGAAGTCTGCTTGTTCCACTAACAACTTTTCACCTGCTTGATTTTCATGGACGAACAAACTTACCGCGCACTTGCAGTTCCGCCGTATAGTTCACCTTGGCAGCAGCATTGCTGGCAAAGCAGGTGTACTTGCCGCTATGCCTTGCGCTGATATCCTTGAACACGAGCAGCGAGTAAAACTCCTCCTTCTTCTCGGTAATCTTGTAAATTGAAGAACACACACAAAAGGTGCAGCGTCAGCATTGGCAGCAGTAACAAAATTGTTTCACAAGATACGCTAAATGCAACGATAGTTCGACAGCTTTGGCAAACTCACCTGCAGGCTGAGGGGTATGGAACTGTCATCCTTCTTCCAACTAAAGTAGATGGGCATGTCGCCAGAGGATACAGCGCAGGTGATTTGCGCTCGTCCGCCCTCCTGCAGATTCTTAGGGAACTTGAAGGCCTCAATGACGGGAGGACCTGGTGAGCGATTAGCCAATGTGGCAGACATTAATACGACAACCAACAGAAGGACTCAGAGTCCATGAGTCTTTGAGTCTCTCTGCCACTTTCAACTTACTGTTCACATTCAACTGCATGTCACGACGCGCCTCCTCGCCCGCTCGACTGCGCACAATGCACGTGTATATGCCCTGATCCCTGCCAGGCTCCACATTCTTAATGACAAGCTGACCGCCCTCCGGTACAGTTGCCAGCGTATAGTGGGTGCCTATACCGAAGAGAATGACAATAAAATTGTGTATTGAAAATGTTGTCATGCGTTGAGCAGAGCATGCCACGCCCAGTGATCAATGACCCTTGCCCTTTGGTTGCATTGCAATTTGTCTTACTTGTTGTCAATTCCTGATGCGCCTTCTCCCAACGAATTTGGTCAATGGGATAGCCGGCAAACGGACATCGCACAATTATGTCCTCTCCGGCAACGGCTTTAACGGGTCCAATGGCACGCACATAAGGCGGTCCTGTGTGTGTGTGTGTGTGTGTGTGTGTGTGTGTGTGTGGGAAAGAGCATTGTGTAATTTATTAAATTTGTTTCAAAATGCAATTAGGCAGAAATGCATCGCAAATGCTTAATAATTCAAATTATATTCTATACGGACACACATGCGATTTAAATGGCCAAAGCGTAAATGCAGCCGACGCCAAAGGGTGCAATTCGCAATGGAGCTAATGCAGCACGTTGCATGCGTTGCATAAATTGCAAAATTCATAATTAAACAGTTTGATCAGTATTCTGCATGGAAAATTGACCCACATACCACACTGCGTATTCGTGATGTGCGGTTACATCACGCAAACAGTCCATCATACGATAAGCCGTAAACTGTTTATTATTATGCACAATATTTCCCAACATTTCCAAGCCAAGATCAAGAGAAGCTATACAAAATATACATATGGCTGATTCTATGTCACCTTCATTTATATAACTATAACTGAGAGCTTAAAGATGTCTACATTGATGAATTATATATATATATATATTATATGCACTTAATAATATATATTTACAGAGTCGCAGGCTGTTTTTATCATTTAGCATTTACAAATCCCTTAGGCTCATTTATTGTAAATTATATCGATATCAAGAGAAGCTAGACGAAATATGAGTCTGATTCTATGCTTCATTTATATAGGTTTAATTGAACACAAGGTTAAATAATCTATATTGCTCTTTAAAAAATCGAAGTCTTCTTGAACGTTTTTAGAGAGGCAAGGCATTTGAACTTGAGCTAACCCACTCGTGAGAACATTGACATTCGAGTTTCAATCGCATTTGAAATGCCAACTTCTGAGTGGACAAGCTTAATTTGAGTTTGCGATTTAGCTGCAAGTGTGAGGCCAAAGGCTCAAAAGTGTCATTTATATAGAAATTTCCATAGATACCAAATACACATACGTATACTTAAACCGGCTGCAGGCAAGTAATATAGGAGACAGAAATAGATAGCATCAATCATGAGGCACGCTTAAGGCGGGGCACATGATTAATATATGTCAGATCCGCATTTGCTAATGCATTATTAACACATTAACAAAACATTATCGAAACTGCTTCAAATGCTTCAATACTCGAATATGTGGGGCAATCAGATTTCAGTGAATGAAAGAGCAGTTCAGGACCCATATTTGTATTTTAATGGCCAGAGTTTATAGTCTGATTTGGTTGTGATTACGTTGCGAGGCGGCTGATTGTAGGCTGCCAAGGAAAATGAGGTTGTCCTTGCTAAAAGTTCCGCTTTCAACGGCTCAATGGCTTTATATCGATGGCGACTTTATCGTCAGCGTTGCCGCCAGGGATTTTTCTTAGAATTTTATATTTATATATATATATATATATATATATATATATATATATGGATATATTTTTTCACGTGTCTATTTTTGCCCTTTGTCACGTTGCCTTGGCAAAATGAATGTATTTCCAATCAGTGCGGATGCGGCAGGAGCTGTAACAAAATTCATGGCTCAGCGTCTTTTGTGATTTGTATTGTGTGGCAGACAAAAAAGGACCTTTGAAATTCGATAGTCTGAGAGGAGTATCTGTAGCATGGCCATACCTTGTTGGTTGCAAAACGAAGCCCATGTCGAATAATTGATTTTGTTGATAATTTATTAACTCACCGTAAACATTCAGACGGGCAGAGTGCTCAATGTTGCCCATGGAATTGCTAGCCACACACCTGTACAAGCCACCATCGTCTGGGCGGACATGCGAGATATTTAAATGGCTTATCACATCACCAGATATGTCGACAAATTGGCCAATTGCAAAACGATGATGCAGAGACACATCCATAATGGGCTGCGAGTCCAAAAGCCAGGCGAACTGCAACGAGGCGCACAGCAGATAATCAATAAGAAGCTGACAGAATACGGCCAGTGCATAATTTGTGCGATTGTTTAATCAATGTGTCTGAGTGTTTGTGTGTTGTGATGTGTAAAGTCAACAATGCATAATAATAATAATAGCAATAAAACATTTTAACTTACTTGCGGCGGCGGAGAGCCGCTGGCTGAGCACTTAAGCGATATTAATGGTCCTGGACGCACATTCTGCTCAATGAACGTGTAAATCAATTCGGGCACTGTGTCTGCAACGGCAAAGAGGCAAAAGCACACGGCTCTGATAAATGCCAAACCCTGTCTCATAAACTATGCATGAGTGGGTAGAGAGTAGCAGCATCCACACACATAAAACCCATGTCAACTTACCGCCCAACTTCAGCTCGGCCATCGCCTGCGCACTGGCGCGCTGATTCTCAACGAGACATTGATAGACACCGCGGTCGCGACGCCCCACATTAAGCACCAACAGAGAGCTTTTCGAAAGGAAGCGAATGCTGACACAAGGCAAAAAGAAAATGTATAAATATATATATATGTATGGATAAAAGAAAATTATCCAAAAATCAGTAAAAAAAAAAAAAGAAAAATTATATGTACATAAGTATAAAAAATGAGATCTGTCAATTTGACGTCGGTCATTACCCACTGTATAATGCTCTAGGCCCTAGCTTTATTAAGAAATGGCTTAAATCTCTCTAAGATAGCAACTATAAGAAATATCTTAAATACATTTATTAGCTTTTTATATAATCTAACATATAGCGAACTATATCGGTATTAGCAATTAACATTTTATATATTAATATTCAGAAATTTCAAATACCATATGATAATGATTAAATGAGACTTTCGATATATATTTTAAAGAATTTTGTTAATTATGATCCGCCTGATGGAAATATATGTTTTATCGATTTGCCTGACTGATGCGGACTTATTCAAATATTGTGTGTTTTGCATAAATCGAATATATCTTTATCCTTTTAGGATTACTATAAAAAAGAAAGAAAGGACTATTTAAACTTTAACAGGCAAGTCTTCACTTCAAATGTGGCAACGTTGCATGAAAAAAGCCGAGTTTACAATATACAATAAGCTCACGCCATTTTGTAAGCTAAAAGTGTAAGCAAATGTGTTTGCGAATATTTGTGTACAAGTATATATGTATGTGTATGTGAATATGTTATTTTTTTATTCTGTGCATTTGCTTTTTGTTCGCTCAGGCGAAATTTGTTATTTATTTTATTAGCATAAGCATAAAAATTTCTGCTTGATTTGTTATGCTGATTTGCTTCAGCTCATCTCGGTCTTACCCTTTAGCTCCCTCGCTCTCCCTTGCTCACTCTCCATCTCTCTCACTCTTATTTCCCTCTCTCTCTCTCTCTCTCTCTCTCACTGATTGTGCTTGACCGCATCATCTTTGGTGTATATCCTTGGGCAACAGCTGGTCAGCGCACCCACATACACACGCAAGCACAACAGCACAAAGACACACATATAGTCGAATGATGTTTGTTTTTCCAAGCTGTTTGTACTCAGAGCTGTTTGCCAGCTTCAATGTAAGTGTATACATGGATATCAGCATATAGGGCCTATATGTGTGTATATATTTTGTGCTGATGTGCCTGAGTATCAGTGTTTGCATTTTGCTTGGCCAAGCTGCGTATTATGCTGATTTCACGTAATTTGCATTAAATTATCAAGATGTGTTCAACCCATTCAAGTGGATATATGTATATGGATGTGTATATGCACATACAGAGTATCGCAAGCGGCTAGTGGCAGCCAGCTTGGCAATCTGGCGCTCCTAAGATTAACATAATTTATGTTTAGTATACACACATACATATATAAATGGTCATGTGTAAACTGGTATTCTATTTAATTTTAATTAGTTGCACAAATTAATGATAACAAATGTATTCTGCTTGCTTAAGCAATGTTTTGTTTGTCTGCTCATATACAAACATTTACAGCAATCGCCTAACCGAGGGCTCAACTTTGTAATCTTCTCTCTTTTTATACTAGTTCACAGAAAATTTACGCATTCTCGACAATTGATTCAAAATCGTTCTCGACCACTCACTGCAATCCATCAGCATATTTGAGCATTGACCTCATCACGCATCACAAACCGGAAAACTATGAAAAATAGCACAAAGCTTTTAAGCAATCAGCCAACGGCTAGCAAAAAAATAAATAAAAATATAAATAAATGAAAAAAAAAAACTTGCTATTATAAAAAAATATTGCCGAATAAAATGGAAAATGAAATTGTAGCTGGCAACAAATGAAGTTCAGCTCGAACACCGCAGTTAATCCATCGCTCATCAATAATAATACACAGAAAAACAGCATTTTCTTTTCTTTTTTTTGTTGCCATCAGCAGCCCTAACAATGGCACTGCAATAAAAAGAGCGCATACTCTACGGCTTTATCACAACTTTTTTTTCCATTTTTTTTTTTATTTTTATTATTTTTGGCAAGCAGAAATTTTTGCAAATGTAAAAACAGATACAAATCGAAGTGGCCTGTGTTCATTGCTAGTACCATGCACACAATGTTGCATGTTGCATGTTCAATGTTGCTGTTGCTGTTGTTCTTGCTGTTGTTATTGATGTTGTTGCAACTACTATACTTACTTATCCCGACCGGTGCTGAGTGCATTATTCGCTTGCAGCGGCTTGCCATTGTGCAGCCAGTCGATGGCATCGATCGCCGAGCCCGTTGTTGTGCAATTGAAAATTGCCGTTCCGCCCGAATTGACAATTTGTACTTGCGGCAGTATATGCACCGAGACAAACGTATTTACACTGAGCCGAATTTCAATGCGTTGCTCCCCAAACTGATTCGATGCCTGACAAATCTGCAAAAGCGCAACCAAAGGGCGAAATGGGTCGATATATGTATAAGCCAGCCAAAATCAATCAACTCCTTCATACATATACATCACAATCATACACTGCGAATACATGCCACAATGTACGAGTACTGCATACACGTATGCTTTATAAATGACAGACTATGCATTAAATACAATATTTCACTGGCAGTCAATCAGACAGAGAGTCAAACTGCTTGAATTGTTGAAGCTGATTGACTGACTAACTGACAGTCAGCGGCTGTCAGCGTGTTTGAGGTTACTGCACATACTCACCCATTTGCCCGCGTCACGCTCGTCCGCATTTTTGATAAGCAGCAATGTACGCGATAGTATCACCCGCTGTGACGATGGTATGGGATATAGTGCTGCCGAGTCTGAAACGCGATACCAGCTGCAAGTCATATAAATATAAATATAAATATAAAATCGTTAGTTACATATGTGATGAGAGCGATAGCTGACGTCTTGTGCGAGCATCGAGAAAGGCTTGACTAGAAACTGCATATGTTTTGCACAGTTCTCAAATTCTTAGCAATAACTTGCTTATAATATTAATTTACCAATTTAATGTACAAATAAAAAATAACAACGTTTAATGAATAATCACATCATTTGCATATTTTAATTAATTATTATTGATAAAATCCAAAGCCCATTCCACAACACAAAACAATATATGTATTTTATGGTACGTAGATTTCACGAAAACTTAATTTTATTGATCTGGTCTGTAAACAAATTTTAAGGTCAATATAAAAAATTTGATGCCTCACTATAATTGCAGTTAATCTAGATTGACAGGCGACCGGACAAATATGGCTTAATGGACTCTAATCCTGATGGTTTCGGGCATGCCCCATCAAGCGAATCTTAATTTTTTCTAATTGGGGGAGGGGAAACCCATATTCTCAGAATGATTAGTTAGAGTATACATGTTTGAATGACTATATCAATACGTAAGACATCTGAGAGCAATAATATATTACTTATAATGCACTCAGCAACAGTATACCAAAAGTAGTTTAACAAAATTGTATTACCTCTATGACTTATTTATAAACAGTTGGGTTATATTCGCTGATAAAAAGTAAATATTCAAGACATTTAACATGCTTGCTTCGAGCGTGCACGTACAAGTACAAACACCCACACTAACACACAGAAGCACTCACAAAAACACACACAGGGACAAGCTGAGATATATGTATATGATGATGAAATCAATAAGAAGCGCTCAACTTGTAAGCCATAAACCGATTTCACCCATCGGCCATGCAAGCCACGTAGGCAGCTCGGACTAAACTTCAGTTAAAAACAAAATTATCACATTTTTCTCGCATTTATAGTAATCATAATGTTCTCGAGGACGGCATGTCGACTGGGATAGAGAGGGATAGATACAAAGATAGAGAGAAAATCATTTATGCTGGAAATATGCTGTTTAAATCTCGAGTCTTGTTGACTGGCACTCGCCTGCTCTGTGGTTTGCCATTTGAAAATATTTCAGGCATTTCACGATTCTAGACCAGACGGAGTCCCCTTTGCATGTTTGCCTGGTGTCTGTTTGGATTTTCACTGGCACTTGGTGTAGGTCCTTTCCCCCGACAAATTCCGCTTGCGTTATGACTCTCTCTCTCTCTCTCCGTGTCTGTATTTCTCTTTCTCTTATGGGCACACATTAAGTGCCTATGACTGCATGAATTTCAAATAAGCGTAACTAAGTGAAGAGCAGAATTTTAAATTTTCCTTTGTCATAGTTGCATTGGCCTGTCAATAAACCAGGTCTCTGCTAATTAGTGGCTTCTTATTAGCTTCTTCGTAATATGATATATTTTATTTCCTGACTTTGAGTGCCGGTTTTCCATTCTTCCTTTTTGCACTTGTTATTATTTACTAAAATTGGTTTTTATTGATTGAACAGTTGGAAGTGTTGACTTTTGTAAGTCGATACTTTGAGTATGCTCAGTGGCTGGATAAACAAGATGATAATGTTAATGGTGAGTATCTTGCCTGACAGCCATTTCGTTTATTAGTTTGTTTTTCTGCGCTGAGCTGTACTGTGCCGGGTCAGTGAAATTAAGACCCCCATTAACACATAGCTAATACGCAGCTATTAAAAAGCTTTTTACATGCTGCTGCCAGCCAAAACCCGACGTGAAGCTTCCATAATTAGCACTAACACAGCAGTCTCTAATATGCAATAAAACCAGGGTCCCTGGCAAACATTCAAATGCACTTAAGTGTTGTCTGTATAAATGGAGCCAGGCCCACTGACATCCCATGTGTATTCGTTGTGCGTGCTGGTATTTTATTGCCACAGATACAAGTTGGCAACTGCACAGATACCAATGCCCAATACAATTGGCAGCAGACAACAGAATTTAGACCTTGGAAATTGGTTGCGTTACTCACGTGAATATGGGAAATGGATTGCCCTGAATGTTGCAAGGCAAATGCACATCGTTGCCACGCTCCACATGAATCTCCATCACTGGCTTTTGACTGGTGCGCGGTGCCAGATTCTTACTTAGCTCTGCAACAAATGTCAATTCCGCTTGGCATTAATAATCTTATCTATCCTAATATTTTGCCTTACCTTTCACCTGTAGCATGACAGCATCGCTTCTCTGTCTGTCCCCATTCAGTGTGTTTGTAACAAGGCAGCTGAATTTCACCAGCCCATCCTCGGATCGCACGGAACGCACATATAGTTCACCGGAGGCAGCCAGGACGACATAGCGACCAGCTGTAGTGAATCCAATGTCATAGAGTTGTAATTCATAAAATTCATAAAAAATATTGTTCCAACAACATGCTAAAAAAAAAATAAAAAAAATCAAAATAAAAACCATAAAACCGAAAAACCAAAAATGAATAGTAAAATCAAGTTTCTCGCTGCGTATACGTTACATTTATCAATAAATGTCAACGCTACCAGGAATACAAAAGCAACTGTGTATCCCCCAGGACATGATCCACAGCAGTAACAGTGACAACAACAACAGCGAACGAGCAAAAACAGAAACAACTACAATATGAGTATGAGCACATAAATTTCAGCTGCAGATAAACACCCACACAAACACACATTGTGTTCAATGTGTATGTGTGTAAAACTGTGGCAACACTCACCAACATCCGACAGTTCCGGCAGCAGTATCTCCTCGCCTCGATGCCAACTGGCCACGCGCACATAAGGCCGCACATATTCCGGTATAGCGCACTTAATCAACGCCGAATTTCCCAAATAGACTTCAGTGTTTTCCACGTGCACATGAAACTGACGACGCACCACTATGCAAAGGAGAAAAACAGCAACGAGAGCAACAAAAATCGAAATGGAAACAGAAACAGAAACAGATGAGAATCTGAGAAATTGTCGAAAATCAACAAACGTTGCGTGCCTATTGGGCCAAAAACTGCCCTTGGGCAGAATGCGTAAAACGCTTTGGGTTGGAAAGGGGGGGTGGGGGGATAGGGGGTTGGAAAGGGGTGCTGGGCCTAGGGAAATGGGAAAAACATAGCAGGATGAATTGAAGCGCAGCATGCGGGACAATAAACGCAGTACAATGCAAAAATGCCAGCAGTTTAAATGAATGAAATTGCTTGAAATTACATGCGAATCGGATGTGAAGAGCATAAAGAAAGAAAACAGACAAATAATAAAAATTGGAAAATGGGAAAATGGAAAATGGAAAACACCGGCACGCGACAATATATATGAGTCGTAAAAATATCAGAAATGATACACATGAAAAATTCGAAGCGTAAATATTGAACGAGACTTTAAGCGGCTATCATATGTCGTTGGTTTCCCAGCTCAAATCGAGTAGCACTGTTTAAGGTTCGATTCAATCCAGCAATCCGACTGTATTGGCTGTGACTATGCTAAAGAAATCAACATTGGCAATATCCAAATGTTGTCAAGTCACATTGTTAAGCTATCGAAAAATAGAAGTTTGACATGCGTATAAGCGAAAAATAACAAAAAAAAAAAAAAAAAAAAAATTTAATTTTTTGACTTAGGATTGTTATTATTAACTAATAATAATAATAATAATATCATAATTTTGAATAATTGATATGAGAAAAGATTTAATATTTGAATCCAAAAATAAAAGCTGATTTAATATACATTTATATTTTTAATTTATTAAGCTAGTATTTAAATCAAATACTTTACGATTTGCATCTCTTGACAACCGCAAAACAATATAATGGTGAAAACTTTCTTTCTTTAAGGTATGCGGTGCACGATTCTGATAGAAAATGCGCCGGAAATTAAAGTGTAATGTGCAGAAATCATAAACTAACTCACTGGTGACAATTATGACGCAGCGACTGTCAAAATTGAGCGGTAACAAAATCATAATAGCTACATACATAAACACATATATAGATTCATATATGAGCAAAGTGGTTTCTAGAAAATGTCAGGAATGAGCTGCAGGAGCAGTCGCCAAACGTGCAAAGCCTGAAAATATGCATTACACCACGCATAAGTGTGTATGTGTGTGTAGCTATTTGTATTTGTGGCTTGTTGTGCATGCTAATGGAGACGCCATACACTCCATGGTTGCAGCGTCAGCTACTTTAGTTTACTTTCCGCTTACCTGCTTGCACCTGCACATTGCGACTCAATATTGTGCCGGCCTCATTGCTGGCTCGGCAACGGTAGGTGGCCTCGTGTACATCCGTGCGATAATATTGCGCCAAAAACGGTGGGAAGTGCAATGTGCCATTGCCAGATATTTTTCTGAAAATACACACACACACACACACACAGACACACACACATAAGCCATGAGAAGAAAGGCAAAGAATATACATGCACTATTGCAATATTTTTAGTACGCAAAGTCTTAGGGCTTTCATCGTTATTTATTTATACCCATTGAGAGCGTTACACAAAAATTTGTTGTACAAAAACATGCCAAAATGGAAGGCACTTTGCCGGCGAACATTTCTATATTGCAACTATAGGCGAAGATTTGCATAAAAATGCAATAAACCTGAGGGTCCTCCACACCGTGGGCGGCGTGTGTGCGGGACCAGAGGCGACCTGAACAGATGGCGGATGCATTCACAAAGACAGCTACTAACAATGGGAGTTTGGAGCGCCCATCGTAAACCCATAAGAATCGTCGCTCTAACTGCTGACAAAGGAAGGAAATGCATATAAGAAAATATAATCTCACAAGGAGAGATAAGGCAGCAAGCAGCAAGTAGCAATTGGACTAACTGTGGCGTCAGGGTTAAACGCAATAATTTATTTATATTTTTTTATTATGAATCCATAGATCAAAAGTTAGTTATTTAATTTTGATTGATCGTTTGTAACTTCGTCTGACTCAATCTTCTTATCGATTTTCTGGTAACAAATGGCTTTAGAGCATTGAATAATGTTTATATAAATTATTAATTTTCGTTCGTTATTCTATTATCAAATTGTCAAACCGTATTTAAACTCTCCTTTGGCTATTTTATTAACATTTAATTGCCTCTGAGGCTTGAATGACAATCCAAACCAATCAACATTCCTTTACATAACTTATTCTGTGCACATCGAAAGCGCACGAAGGCAAAGTCCGGTCCGTGATCCACAGCATTCCAATGAAAACACAAAGGATAGCATTCCCATCCAATGTTCGCTAATCATCACAGCTGACTAACAAGCAGCAGCGAGCATGATGCGACCACGAAAGGGGGAGGACAAATGGTTTTGACACAGAGGACAGCGGAAGACCAGCAAAAAGCATCAGAAAACTTCATCAAGCGCAGTTTTCCAAAATGTTTAAGTGCTGGCAATTTGTTTACGTCTAAAAATAAATAAATAACTACAAAAACTCAGCGCTCTGTGGGTTGGCAAGATAAGTACACATCCCGTATCCTCGTACCCGAATACGTCACTTGAACTCAACTATGCTCTTTACCAGCTTAAAATTAAATTGGTTTCATTTCCATGCAGCTCGGTTGCGTCCAGAGCTCATTTTGGAGGCCAGGACTCGCAGGCAACCACACACCACACACACCATTCACACACTCGCAGACAGACTGCCGCAGACACAGAGCCATCCACAACGAGTGTAACGTGAATTGCCTGGCTTATGTGCATACGTATGTGTATGTTTATTCCGCTAACATGATCACGTACTGCATCGAATGACATTTCATTTTGCAAAACATCAAAATTCTTTTAGTACATTTTTACCAAGCTCTATTGCTTTAATGGCTGCATTTTTTGTCTTCTCATATATTACTTTGGGAAAATGCTTAAATTATTTTTATTTTTAAATCAACCGACCACCGAGTTTATTCACAACAACTTCAACATACAAGACGTGACCTAACACGATTTCGTTATAAAAACAAACATAGAGAACGGCTAGTTTTCATACTCTTGCAGGCCACTAAAAGTGTTCTGTTTTGAACTGTGTTTTTCTATGCGAGATTTTCTTCTAATCTTTAGGAATCCTCAGAATGATATTTTTCACAAATAAAGTGGGTATTATTTAAAGGAGACTCTAACTCTGAATATAAGAAACCTCCGCCTCCCTTCTCACAACTAATTTTCATTAGCAATTTAAACATCGTTCGGTTGCTCCTAAGCAATCAATATGATACAGAAGTCCTGTGTTGGCGGTTTATGTAAAATATTAAGAGCAAACTAACACGCATATTTAGAACGTAAGATCCGAATATCTTGGTAAGCTAATAAATTGTTCATAAACGATATTTAATCAAAATAACATTAAACTGAGAAAATAGTTCGCATAGAAAGAGACAGACACAACGACATTCCCCTATCGACTTGACCACTGATGCTGATCAAGAATTCATGCAATTAGATTCTATACGATAAAAACTTATTGTCAAAATTATTAAATCCCCTGCATGGATATAAAAATAATCTCATACAATTACAGCCTCAAAAAATCAAATTATGAGTTCTGATATGATATTTTAGAGCGACTAGTTTTCATAAGCTCTAACAGACAATATAGATTAAGTTCATAGATTCAAGATCAAGAATATTTTCATTTTCCGTCCTTAGAAAATTTCCCGAATCAAGTGTAAATTATAGTGATGTACTTAGATTTGCCAGTTTATCATGTTATACAAAAGTGTCACGTGCTTAAAGTTGGTTTTTGTTAATCCGCGTCGCTTCCGACACGTGCTCATCACTACTTGGTCACAACTATACAGGAATTGTATGCATTTACTTATCAAAGCAAGACCACATTTAATTTTTACATTTGAGCTTTCATGGTGCATAGAAAAAGTGGCGACAACAACGACAGCTTGACAGCATTTTAATATTTTAAAAGTTAAAAGCAAACGAGGGAAAGGTTGACGGTCTGTCTATCTGTCTGTCTGTCTGTCTGCATAACATTAACATATGAACTGCCGGGCATTTTGAGGAATACGAGTCTGCAGCTTGTTGTTGCTTTTGCTGTCTGCTGTCTGCCAGCCACGCGTTGCTTTTGTTTGTAATTTCTTTGGCCCTTTTAAGTAAGCACGTACAAGGGAGCATACTCTTATTGTTTGGCAACTAAACAAAACCCCTCTTAATGATGTGGCCTCGCATTCGGGGCCTGTCACTGGCTACATTGATTTTGACTGGGCCCATACAAAAATATGTTACATACTTTTAGTTGAATTTTCACTAGATAAGCTGCCAGGCTTAAAAAGTTTTGCGACTTGCTCCGCACGCCAACTGAATGCAAGCTAGCACACATCTTTAATTTGGCCACAAGCTGAAGCCACAACAGTGTGACTCGAGTAACCGCAGACGCAGCCGCAGCCGCATCCGACAGGCAGCCAGCCAGCTAGCTCACCCACTTAATATTAGACATACGCATGGTTGTTGAAACCGCAAAAACTCACCTAAGTCCGGGTACCTGGGTTGCCAGTGTGCCGTCGCGCATCACCCAGGACACAACCGGCGCTGGATTTCCGTGCGCCGTGCAACTAACCTGTGCGCCCGTTTCGTTCCCAAACAGCAAACGGGGCGACGGCTCCAGCAGGAACGTGGGCACGCGTAAGCCGTTTGTGGCCTCTGCTGGCAAAGGCAGCGCCAGCACCAGCAGCCCCACAGTCAACAGCACAAGCAGCAGCAGCAGCCGCGCATTCTCCACAATAATTGCTGCGAAGGGAAAGGTATTATGTAGAAAGGCAGCGTAATTATAATCATCATGTAATTATGTGAATGCAGTTGCTTATGTGTGTGGATTGTTTCAGTGCCAGTTACAATGCTGACTATAGCTGTACCAATTGTAGTACTTGTTGTTACTGCCGGTTGTTGCTCGGTTGCATGAGCAAGACTGTTTCAAGTACAACTTAAAAAATGCGGCTAATTTGAATTCGTTTTCATGCACCCACCAGCAGAATCACCAGCAGGCTCATGGCTTTAATTTGGGAAGCACATGGATCTGGTGGGGAGTAGACGAGGCAGCAACTTGTGTGTGTGTTTGTTTGTGTGTACAATTTCACTTTTTGATATAGTTATGGCTGCTCTTGTGCGTCTGAAGTTTGTTTATCCTGCTCAAAACTCACTTAACTGTTACACGTATGCAGTATAAGTTGTTGCCAATAGCGATGACGGCAGCTACTACAAGCAAAAACAAGCAACAACTACAACAACCACAACAACAACAACAACAACAACAACACCAACAAATAGAAATGCAGTTGCTGTAGCAGCAAGAGTATCATCAAATGAAGTCAGCAATTAGTTACCCACCTTTCTCTGTGGCTGGAAGCAATAGTAAGCCCATTTCGTTGCATGTATGTTTTATATATATATATGTATATATTTGTTTTTGCCTTTACGTGTTATCCTTGCCTTATGCTCTTTGTTATTAATAAATTAAATTTTCTTTACGTTTACGTTCAGCTTTTATTTGACTGCTGTTTGGTTAGTGAGTTTTTTTTTTCTTTTGTCTGATTTGTTGCCTTAAACTCCCGACTGAATTTATTCTGCTTCACGCTGAGTTCGTCGCCATCCACCTGTACAAGAGAATAAAAGTCATAAGATTGGTTTGCACTTTATTTATAATAATTTATTATGGTTGAATTCTTTTGTATTACTGAAATCTGCTTGGAATAAAATAAAAAAAGCATAATTTAAATGTTAGATTCAATTATATTCAAATAGAAAATATTCTTAATGGTGATTTAATAGTCTATAAACTCATTGGAATAGTCTTTTTGGGTAAATATTTACTGGAAAAAAATATGTGTGTGTATATAGAGAAATTGTAGCCTAGTTAAACATACAATAATATTTCAATAATATTCAGCAGGCTATTCATAAATTTGCATATCAAAGTAATATTCTTTCCGACTAAAGTCAACACTTCTTGATTAAAATAATAAGCCCCAAAATGAGATCTCATTACGGTGGCTGCACATGAATTGATTTATTAATATACAGAAGAAATAAAATAGTAAACAACGCACGCATTAAAAGTAACTTGAATGCCATTAGATTATTTCATAACATGTTTATTGTTATTATACTGTATGCATAACAGTAGACCCCCGAAAGGTCAACTATGGGATGCGACAACTCAAGGCACAAGAACCATAACAACTGAACAAATAACAAACAGAGATTCCTATATGCCACAGAAAGTGGCAGGCAAGAACATATCGCACAGATGTGTGGAATCAGTCAGTCCGCAATGGGAGCTCAGATCACTCAGACAAACAAAACAAAACAGCAACAAAAACAACAGTAACAACAGCCTGCCACAGTTTGCATTGCCCTACAGCTTTGCTACGTACTTTGTAAATACATTTAACGAGTATTTATGAGCGAGCATACGCAATGAATGACTTCTGGCATCATTAAATTTTATTCGAAATGGTCACGCCCACAAGCCCACAAGCCTTGCAAGCATAACTACAATGAAGGAGGAGTATACGAGATACATGTTTTGAGGTCGAGGAGTTTGACGTGACTAGATGTGAGTGCGAAGTTGGGCTTTAATACTGAATGTTCGCCTATTCAGAAGAGTTTTGCTGCAGACCCAACAAAAGCGAAATTCATAGAATTCTTATTATGCAGTATGATTGCCACGCCCCAAACCCCCTTCTAAGACAGGCACTTTGCGCCTTAGCAGCGACTAAACAAACATCATCATGACACCCATTATAAGAATCGACATCATGCCAATGGCAAGGGGGTGTGAGGTTCACTCTCTACAGTCCTTTCATGTTTGCAACTTGACACCTTTTTAGCGGGGCCAGCACCGGATGCGAATCCTGGTCGACTCCATGTGAGTCTGAATCGTTGCGTCTGTTTGCATTTAATTGAGAATTTAAAATGATTTGTTTATTCGTTTTTTTTTTGTCCGTTTTTATACTGCGTCTTTTGTTAAAAAATTTGCTGCGAGCATTTTGGTTCTTTGCTCAGCACTTGCACGGTGTCGTCGTCACACAAAAAATTGAGTGTGTCGACCACCCTCTTAGCTGTCATGCCCTCAACCCTGCCGTATTCCCGACACGCTCTCTCGTGTGTGTGTGTGTGTGTAGATTTGTTTGCCTTCCATTTTTAATGAGTTTTTATTTTCCACACATCTGTGTGTATGTGTGTGTTTCCAACTGTATTGTCTGCTTTGCTTTCGTCGTGCAGGCGAGAGACGTGTGGCGGGCAGACTTCAGTCATCGGGATACACGCCGTATCCTTTGGCGCTCACATGCGTTTACTTTCCTTGTGTTCTTCTGTGTATCATAACTGCTAACTGTCAGCAAATTTGACGCTAAATGTGTTGCGGCGCTTTAAATATGTCGCACTGGCTTACTGAATGTGTTTGTTTGTTTTAATGTATCTGTGTGTGTGTGTGTGTGTGTGTGTGTGTGAGAGTTTGTCTTAATGTATCTGTGTGTGTGTGTGGGAGTATTTAATGCATGTTTTTGTAGTGTGTGAGTCGGGCTATAACAACTGTTTATCTGTTGGCAGTTTGTTGTGATAATCTGCTGCTCGCTTTGTGTCGGAAAAAGGGCAACAGTTCACGATCCTTTGCTGCTGCTGCTGCTGCTGCTTCTGTTGCTGCTGTTGCAGAAGGCCTCAAGCCAACAATGAGTGCTAAACAATTTCCCAAACCACAGACTACACTCGCAATAAAGGACAATGCTCGTAGCAATTCGAATGCTATGACGTATGCTACAATGCGGTTGACAACAACTTTATAAACCCTTTGACTTGTATTCATTTAGACGTGTGTATATCAAACATATTTAACTGTCAGATACACTGTCTGCAATTCAAAAGTTTTATTAATCTCTAATGACTTGAAGTGGGGAACACAACATTTTATATGTAGTTTGTTTTCAATGACTCTGTACTTTTCTTTTTTACATATTATTGAGCTGTCTTATATTTACCTAACTTATATTTACCTAACAAGCTCTCAGACAAGTCAAATGTCTTTTAAACAGCTGTGATAAGAAACGCTAAATTCAAATCATATCCATGGTAAGGAAGACAACCAGGTCACTTAGCTATACTGGTATTATTAGTCCCAGAATATGGAGATTTTTTGAGTATAAGATATCATCGCTGATTGTGTGAAACATGTCTTAAAATCGACAAAATGTTATTCAATACCTGATCGAATTAGGCTTCAGAAGTGGCACAATAGGTCTAACTAGCTAGCTAATTTCAGTGAAATCAGCAATAATAATAAAATTATTGAAAACACAAACTGTCGATGACAATAGTCTAACAAAAATAGTAATAAACTAAATTTAAAATATACATTTTGAATTAGCAGATATAATTTTCTGAATAAAAAAGGTTTATCTTTAGATATTCTGCATATAAAGCACACATATTTGCTATCCAACCAACTGCTGACAATACTGAAGTGTGCATAATTGAAATAAATTGCATTGTAATTTGGATGATATTCTCAAAGAGGAATTGATTATTGAGGTAAATGCAATTAACTTTCTAATTATGCCTGTTCAGTTGGTAATTAACAATGGAATTGCACGATTGCTAAATGTGTCAACAATCGATGCTTTCGTAATTATTCGACTGGCTTTGCAAATTCCGTATTGAAAATGACAATAGAACACAAGGAGAACATGCAATCCTATTTAAAAGCCTCAAGCACCTAAATAATGCTTTGTGTATTGCCTCATTGTCTTCATTAAGACACCTGCACTCAATTGCATTGTCGACGCGACTGGAGTCGAATAATTACGGCTTGAGTACGTGCCCCAACCCAAAGTAAGCGGCTTAAGTAATGTGCACGTTGTTAGCTGGGCAATCAATCTTCAACAAAGAATGGCCAAAACACACACACACACACGCACACACATATATCTATATAGATACGTACATATGTATAAGCACAAAAAGAAGTGGCAAGTACTTTATAATTGCAACTGGACTCGTTTGCAAATGCCACTCTGTTTCCTAGTGTTCCACCCTGTCACACTGCCACCTTGCCACTCCTTCATTGAACGCGGTTTGCATCGCATTTTGTAGGCGTCTTGAGCACACAAGTGTGTTTGTTTGTGCAACGTGAATGGCTTTAAGTGCGATACGCCACAACAAACAGGCACAAACGGCAGTAGCAACAACAACAACACACAAAGCAACGCAGCCAGCTGTGTTGTGTTGCATGTGTTTTTGAAGTAACCGAGCGCGAATGCAACTCGGCCCGTTTCTCCCTCTGGGTATACCGGGGAAGTGGGCGTGGCTGGCGCTAAACGCTTTTGCCATCCGTTGCCACTGCCGTTGCCACCACGCGAGGCGTCAAGCAATAATTTTTCTCCTTTTGAGTCGAGCTGTTGAATCGTTTTAATGCTCGTCACCTGGGATGATTGTATTTATTTTTTCGATACACTTTCGCCGGGAATCATAATAAATGCATTTAAGTTGGCAACAGAAAGTAAAGAGAAAGACTCATTTGACGTAATTATATTAAATTAATTAATAATAGCTTAGTGCGATTTAATTCTCAGCGAGTTCTGGCCTCGAGCAATCAAAGTTTACTTCTTAGAATTTATTGACATAAGTTCTGACGGACAACCTGCTCACTTTAATTTATATTTTAGTTAAATTATATCCCGGATTTTAATTTTCAGTTTGGCAAAGCACAATTTAAAAACATATATTATAAAAACGTCAATCGTGACAAAATTGATTCCACTTACAGTTACTAAACCAGTAAAACAACACTTTTATATATCGGTTAACCAATTTCTGCAATGAAATAAATCTATGTTGAAGGTCCAAATCATGTTATATTTTCACCGGTAATTTACAAGACATCTAAAAGATTTATTCGCATTCTGTAATAAATTTACTCCCAGTACCTTTCAATTGCTTAAACAATTTATTGAGATAACTTTAATTTCTTTACTAGCAGAGGATAAATTTTTGGCATTGTGGATTTTTGGGTTGCTACATACCAAGAAACCTCTGCAATATTTTTAAAAGACATTTAGACAATGGAGTTACGTATTGCCAGTAAATTTTCATAACTTTTAATTTAAGCTGCACTAAACCATCTATTGTGCTTCTTATTGTAAAGCTGCTTTAACAATTCGAAGGTGATGAATTTGTCAATTTTAAAATCAATATTATTATTTGAATTTGAATATGATTCTGATTTTAAATTTAACAAACATGTATATTTTTATGGCAGTCGCAAATGCAGTTAGAGTATTTGTATTTCGACTCATTAATATTCGCTTTGACTTCAAGACCCTTTAATGTTTTTGTTTTATTTATTTTGTATATTCTTGCTATTTCTTGCACCTGAATGCGAGTTGCAAAGTATGCAGCAACATACATATTCTGTCGCCGGGGTTGAGGTAAATCCGGATGTGTTTGCGTTTAGCGTTGGTTGGCAGCTTGGCAATTTATGTGGCCGACTTCCTGAACGCGAATTTAAAGGCAACTTTAAGCGGAGCCCCCGACAATTTCCTGTTTGCCCCAAGCCGCAACTTCAAGCACGCGCTCCTCTAATACAAAACGTCTAAAAACAATGGATCCATTTGCAAACACACACTCAGCCAAACATACACACCCACACAGGCCAGGCTAAAGTGCAACTCTTTGGGCGAACCCAGAGCACAATGGTCCGGGTCGAAAGTCAAAGAGCATCCGTTGAGGGCGTTGCGGGCGCATTTGGGCACAGCGACAACGCACTCGTAAATGGCAGCGATTTTGCACAAAAGCGGCAACTGGAACAATGACAAGACTCGGCATCGGAACCGGGCTCAAACCCAACGCCAGCTGGCGTCTGACGACTGGCGGCTGTTGACGGTTAACGGAAATGCAGAGGCGACAAGCCACCTAATAACATTTTCTATAAGCAGCACCCGCAGCAATAGCAGCAGCAGCAGCAGCAGCAGCAGTGTGGCAAATATTACCCAACTGGTAACTGTGACTGTGACTGTGACAGCAACCATTTGCGTGTTTCAACAAATGTTTGGCCACCTTTTATATTACATCAATTCTGGCGCAACGATTGTGTAAAAGAAAATTGTGAAGGCGCGCAACAAAACGTAATGGTCGCGCTTTTTTTATGTTTCCTTTTTTTTTTTTAAATTTTTCTAAGCCATTGAGAACATCCATTGTTGTTGGTTGTTTGCTGCAACACCAGGCCCTGCCGCTGCCACACCCCGCTCACAGAGCAAGCGACTTGTGGGGGCTTGGGCTTGTGCATTGTCACATTGACTCACCGCCGCTCGACCAGTCAGGCACTCGTTTCGCATTTTATCTCGGTCTGTTCTCTGCTCTCTGTGTGGGTGCCTGTGGCGCTTTAGTGTACCTTTGTTTTGCTGCTTTTCTTCTTCGGCTTATTGTGGTTGTTGGCATGAATAAACCTGACTTGAGTGTATTGCTGGGACGATGAGGACGAAGCTGGCGACTGACTGTCACTGACATCGCCCGAGTGTCTGACAAATAAATTTAATTGGTACAAGGACCGCAAAGCCTTCTCAATTCCTTTATTTTGATGCGTTGCAACTGCGACTGGCAGGTGACTTATTTTGATAGCACCTTAAGCATATTAACCTCAGCTGAAAGTAATTGCACTATAAGGCGAGAATACTTCGTAATGCTCGCTAATGTGCTAAAGAAAAATAAAATAGTTCGTTGGAGCCATTAACAAGACAGAGCGAAAACATTTTTATACTTTTTGCTTAGCAGTAAAACGATATTAACTGCAAAACAGAACCTTCAAATGAAACGATTTTGTTTGATTTAGATATCTCCACTAAACTCATTATTAAATTTAGTTATAACAATTGTGTCGTTATTTAATCTAACTAGCCGTACAACGGTTTTTCAACAAATATTATTTTCGCTTAATAAAAATTCAATATTAATTAATTTTGTTAAATCTTTTTCATTTTATTTTTTGTTTTTAGTTTAATTCCTCAAAAACTAATTTCATTTAATAAAAATAAGAGCTGGTGTAGATAAAAACTGTGTGTTAACATATGAAAGAACTCAAAAAAGGTATTAAATTATGTGTGTATTTCTGACAACGACTCTTCAACTCATTTTTTTTCCAATTCGAACCGAAGCGAATCAGATTTGCAGGCACTGCAAGAAAATGCTTTCACAGATTAAAGATTAATAACCAATCCAGGTCCAAAAACCCAAACCGCAACATCTGCCCTTCTGTCCAGTTGCTGAGCAACATTTCAGCTTATCTGCGGTCCATGCATAATTCAACAGTTTGTATGCCGAATGCCCAAAACAGAACACAGTCAAGTCGCATTCGAATAGCAAAACCCCAAATATTTATCGAAATTTTGTTGGTATGCAGAAGGCAAAGCAAAAGACAAAGCAAAAGCATTGCAAAGCCAAGCTCAGTTTGTGCAAATAATTCGAAAAATAACTAAACAAAGCAAGCAAAAATCGAAAAGCTGCAAAATGAAAATTGTAAATCATTCAACGAAATTACCTCGTTATCTTTGGCCACAGAGCTCGGCGAGCGCTTGGACGATCCTTGGGATCCTTTGGTTGGCTGCAGTTACATTGAGTTGTCTGCCATAAAATTGTGATTTTATTATTTTTGGCAGTACGCCCAGAATGCGCTGCCTTGCAATTGCTTTGTCGCGTTCACACACTGATACACACACACACATAAATGGACGCACAGTCTAAATGTCCTGCATATGCTGGCAGCTTCCACATGCAACGATAACTGTGAGCAGCGAGAGAGAGAGAGAGGGAAAAGATAGAAAAAAATTCACAGATTGCGGCTGCATTCAACAATTGCCAAAAGGTAGCCAAAAAAAAAACGGCAAAAAAAAAAAATAAAAGGAAACAAAAATGAACCGCGACCATAAATTTTACGCAGTGCATAGACGGACATTTTTATGGACTGTTACTGGAAAGCGCCTAGACAGCGACTAGGTTTCATTTTCCCTTCATTTTTATTTTTGGCGTTCCCTTTTCTGGCATTGTTGCCGCAATTTTTATCACACTTTGATAATCGTGTGGCACATGCTTCATGACACGTCACCGGCTGCAGCCGCAAACTACGTTGCCATTCGATTCAATTTGCGCGGCTCGCAGTTTTACACTCGATAAATTTCAACAAAGTGCTTTAGTCACTTATCGCGCGGCTTAGTTGCTGTTCTTGGCTTGCCGCTTGCCGCCTGTCGCCTGCCAAATTTGCATATATTTGTGTGTCGCTTTTCTTTGAGGTGTTTTTCTTGATTGTTAGCTCGATTTCTTTGCTTTATTTGGTCACTCGTCACTCGCTTATGCGTTTATTGTGTGACCTTTTTCACACTTTTGTTGCCATCCTTGGATGATTTGGTTGGGTCGGCGAGCTTAGTACGCAAATTATTTCACCTTTTATTCAATTTACTTTATACACGGCACGTGACACTAATGTAAGTCGACATTGTGTGTGCAACAAAACGGCAAGCATCACACTTCCGGTGTGGGCAGTGCCAGTCTACGGGTCGACAGGACTAACCCACACACACACACACACACACACACACACAGTTTTTTGGTTGCCTGCAAAAATCCACTTTTGTTACATTTTTTATGTACACATTCGCTGGGACAAATAACCCGTAAAGTCAGTCAAATCCACGATAAAACCGAAATGCGCGCACAAACACACACATACACAACAGACTTGCAAGCGATTGTGTGTGTGTGTGTGTGTGTGCGTCAAATGTCAGCAAACGAAATGTTGCTGCATAGTTTTAGGCAGCAACACACACACACACACTGGCGCGCACATAACGGTACAAATCCAAACACAGACACACACACACACACACACACACACACACACACACACGCACGCACACACATGCCCACTTATGCTTGGCCACTATCACCGATGGGCCCTTTCCGGCCCCGAGGCGTCGAGAATGCCAGCATCCATTAATGCTTTTTCCATTAAATCCCCAAATAGTGCCTAACTCTCACACATCCACACACATAGTCCGACCATTAGCCATGTGTGTGCGTCTGTGTGTATATGTGTGCGCTTAACTAATACTAATGTACACTTGGCCATGGCCATACTGACTAAAACGCAACAGTTTCAATTTAGTCCGCTGAATGCGACCAAACAGTTCGAAACGCCGGCAATGACTGAGCTGAACATTGAAATTGCCTGCTGCTATGTCCTATGCTGTAGCATCCTCAATTGCCAGACAGACTAAGCGTCTGCGTCGGCAGCGGCGTTGGCGTTGGCGCTGGCGTTGGCCTCGGCGTCAGCGCCTGTCGGTTGAGATTATCTTCGTCGGCTATTGCCCTTCGGCGGTCCTTTCGTTGTCGCTGTTGTAACTATAGCCAAACGTTGCGCCATGATTGAACGACGCGCGCTGCGCTGCCAGCTGCGATGCAAACGCATTTTCTCTTTTTATTTTATTTATTTGTGGTGCTTTGTATTTTTTTCTCTCTTTACTATCTTTTGCGAGTGGCTTTCATTGTCGTTACTTGAGCGATGCGCTTGCTTTCATCATTACTTATGCTCTCTTGCACTGTGGGACCAGAGGGCAAAAGAGCAGAGAGGCAGGCATATTGAATAAGCGTGCTAGAGTGAGATAGAGGGAGAAGACTGTCTCTAGCCATTGTCTGGCATTGTTCCAAATGATTGAATTATGGAGCTGTAAATTCTTAATGCGAATTGTAATAAAAGCTGAAGTGTTAAAATTTTAATTGCTCGTTTTTCTTAGCGATTGTAATAAAAAAGTATATATATATATACAATTATTATTATTATTATATTATTATTATATAATAATAAGTCTTTGTTGTCCTGAAATTTTGTTAAGCGTAATAAGTTATGCAAATGAGAAAGTTTTTAAAAGGAATGTTATTTCTTTGTAGTTTAATTATTTTTGTATTTAATTTCAACTACAACATTTCTAAATAGATTCCAAATACACCAAAAGGTTACACCGTTACTATGTCAGTCACATATTTAAGTACACTGTACAATCCGCATCGTAGAAGTGGTTTTCTAGAAGCACTTTATCACTTCCGTGGGCATCTGACATCATAAATCACTCGAATGTGCAACGCTCCAATGTCACATTGGCGCCAAAAGTTATGCTACATAAAATACGACAGCGTCATCAACCCTCACCCTCATCGACCCCACCCTCACCCTGACCACTTATCCGTCGCTTACTACGCAATTTTTAGCGTAAAATGTCATTCACTATTCGCGCACATTTTTCGCATATCGCTGTTTATTTATATTCGTGGCGAACATATGCAGAAGCACGTGTTGCTTCCCCTTGGCGTGCTCTCTGCTGTCAACAAAGCAAGTGCGCCGGCGCGCTCTTACGACGCCGGCAGCGACGTCGCTCTTTGTGTTGGCAAGTTTAAAGCCTGACCTACGACAAGCAAGCGAAGCACCGAAGCATCTATTGAACGACGACTAAAAAGATGCATGTATTTGTGTGAATGTGTGTGTGTAAATGTATGCGTGTTTGCATGCTTGTCTGCTGAATATGTCAATGATGTGCATGAGAGCGAGAGAGAGAGAGAGAAAGAGCATCGCATTGCCTAAAGCTGTCAAAGCGCATTATCATTTTCATATATCATGCTTAATGCGGGATGATATTTTCATTTAGTTTGGCTGTTCGAATTACCACCTTGCACTATGTAAGTGTGTGTGTTTAGGTGTGTGTTTGTGTACATATGGCCATTATTTGTATAGCCACTAAACTTGCCAAATACTTGTGAGGAAAGCATTTCAGTGTTCAGAATAGATAAATCAACTCAGATTTCATCATATTCCATGTATGACAAACAGAGAGAGAAAGATAGAGAGAGAGGGAGAGATGTTCAGGTAAGTAGGAAATAAATCACGACGTCTTCTAATTTAGTTGCTACATAACTCAATTGGCAGGCAGGCAGGCAGACAAACATATTTGCCGAGTCATTAATAACTGAAGCAGAGATAAAGTTATGTTACAGCTTTTGTAGGCTGTAGCTGTGATGTGTACTGGGTTATTGCATATGATTTTCTAATTAAATTTGAAGCCAGTTTTGGCCAGCAGAAGCACAAAGTCAAAAACAAAACCAAATGGAAGAGAAGCCATTGCCATTTTCTTATCCATCTATCACACATGAGTTGACAAAATGGAGCCTGGCCAAGTCTTGGCGGCAAAAGCAACAGCAACAGCAACAAATGACTCGGCACATTTATGCAAAGCTCTTAAATAAATTACAAAATTGTAATAATTTAACGTGCACATCAGCGATGGTGGAGCCACCAAACAAGATGAGGCGTCCTGCCGGGCACACAATGAGGCTATTGAAGTTCTTCCCAGCAAACAGCACTCACAGACAACCCAAGTGAGTATGTATACTTGTATTTATATTATTCGAGCATATATATATATATATATATATATACGTATATGTGTATAAGTGTATCAGTCCTGTTGCTTTTGTGTCTGCCTGCTTTGTGTGGCCTTTTGGTGCCTCGACGGCTCCTTTGCAATTTGTATTGTGTGAACTTGGGCAACACCAAATGGTATAATTTACGCAACGCGCTTATCTCGCCATTTAATTTAAGATTTACGGCTTTAATAGCTTTGCTGTTGCGCTTTTTTGTGTTAGCCAAGTGCCAGTTGTTATGCCAACAGTTTGTAACAGTTAAGATTGTTAGGAACGGGCCTAATAATATATCAGCACATAATTTATTTTTGAAATCGATGCATTTCGATATTATTCAGTTTCAAGAATCAGATAAACAGTTTTTAAGTAATGGGACAATTTTTTAAAAATGTATTACATTGATTTAAATAAGCGAGATACGTAATACATTGTTAGAATTTTCTTAGCTCTATGTATAACAAGAATTTTATTTTCTACATTTCAATTATTCTTAAACTTAACAAAAATATAAAGAAATACTATTTTATATAATAAATTTATATTATTTTTATCATAATTGAATGTGATAAAAATCTTCTTAAGCCAAACAAGAATATACACAAATCACATTGTATATATTAAAACTGAGCGTTTTTATCTCTGCATATAATTGCCAAAACATTAGCTTAACTTTTTGACAGACTTATAGTACTGTAAGGCAGTGTTATTAATATAATAATAAGCAACGCTTACTGAATAATTCAAATGTAGATTTAAATTATTTTCATTTGTTTGTTAGCAGTGCTTGACACTTAATAGCTTCAAACCACATTAATTAATAACATTTGAGGCTAGCTAGCTTTTCTTGATATCACTCTGTCATCTAAGCAAAACCAGAACCATACGTAATCGGTCGTTAAAACAAAGCTCCGCATCAACATTATATAAACACATGCCACATGCCCATAACAGATCTTACAGACAAGTTAGTTGCTTCAAGCCACTGTTTGAAAAAGTTCGACCTAAATTTGGTTGAAGTGGAAGTAGATTAAGTAGAAGTATGATAAGAGCTAAAAGCATCAAAACTAAGCTTTCTTTCCAAAAAAAAAAAACAACATATTTAACACCGGAACAGGTTGGCTCGCGCAAATTACCAACCAGTCTGAAGAACAGCGAGCTTATTCGAGTAAAAGAAGTTACTTAAGCCTAACAATGAGAACCGGATGGTTAAAATCTTTTCTGCGAATAATCAAGAAGATAGAATGGGATAACGTAACAAATAAAAATGATATTAACTTGGCTAAGGCGTAACTAAAGGTGGAAACAGCGAGTAGATTGCAAATCATCGAGCTGCGAACACTTATGAAGCTTAATTGTTGACGAATCTACTCATTTAATGTACAGTTGCTAATTATTTCTAAGTAATTTATGTAGTGAGTATTACCTGTAAGCAGTCTAGACTCAATGTAGCTTTATGGCAATTTGTTAACCTGAAGTTATAAAAGCTTCAAGTTTCATCCAGAAGAGAACAGTTTCAACTGAAGCATCAATTTGAACATTTCACTTCAATTGAAAGTTTGAATATGGCTGCCAATTTTGTTGTGCTCTACAACTGTCTAGTTCGTGGCATCATAGTTCAACCTTTGGGTCCTTTCTACCTACCGCAGACTGAAGATAAAACAAGACCAGGCTTTGAGTTAAGTGGACCAGATATTTCAACAGGTAGTTCCGCAGTGCAATTGTTTTCCTGCTTATATGGAGTTAGCCAAATTCCGCAAATATTAAATCAATGGACCGAAATCGACGCGGATCGTCGCATCTCGTTTGGCACTGTGGAGGATTTCAATCAGAACGCATTAAATACCGATAAAACTATAGCCACCGACTATGAAAACAATTATCCAATCTCGGGTTATCCAGTTGTGCAACCGCCTGCTCCTAATCGACGTCCGCCCGCAATTCTCTCAGCCAAGAACAAATGCCACATTATCAAATGCCCCAAGTTTGTTCAAGCAACATATGGCACGGATGGCAGCAAGTGTTACGAGTTTGTCAATGCTTGTTTTCTGGCAGTCGCCAGCTGCAAACGTCACAATAATCGACTACCTCGTAAGTATCTATGCAGACTGTCAAACTAATTTATTTATTATATTGACATTTGACACTGTTTTGCAGGGCTCAAGGAAGTCACCAAGAAACAGTGTGACACTACTACTAATTATTAATTGCTATCAGAGTTTATAGCAATAACAGTAGGCTATATTTATTAACAAGTTAAAGGATCGAGAGATCGACTGATATATATATGTATACATACGTGCAATACACTTGAAGATATATAAACATAAAGATATATGAAGATCTTAAGAGACTTACTCTCAATTTCTGCATTTTTGTAAAACAATGCTTTAGATCCTATCGAATAGGTAATTTATATCATTAAATTTGTGCGGCGTTGATAAAATGAAATAAACTTAATAAGAGTAATATTCATATTTTGTCTCTAGATCAGAAATCAACTCGGCTATTTATGCTAATCAAGAATGCATGAGCATATTTTAGAGCATAAGTATTAAAACTAATATTTATGTATATGTATGTATATAGTGACATTTGGGCTGACTGACAGATTGGTGATCAAACGGAACATAAGGAGAGCTTAATTGGACTCAATGCGATAGAAACTGCTTTAATTGCATTAAACACATTTAAAATCAATCATACGTTAAATTTGGGCAATAAGAGAAATTCATTAAGTGCAAATAGAGTTAAAGTTAAGTTAAGTTCATTACCATCTTCAAATCGATTAAACAACAGCTTAAAACTAAAGTTGAAAGTGTGCTAAAAATATAATTATACCACAACAATCAAAAGCAGCCATAGACAAATTATTAAATTCAGTCCTGCCACAATGCCAAAAATTGCCGACACCGCCTGGTTTTGCATCTACCCTGGTTGGCTACGCATAACTTTCAACGTACTGCTAGTGCTGGGAAGTACAAAAACAAGGGCAGTCACTGCGATAACAACATGGGTGAAAGTGTTGCCAGTACACGAAAACTTTTGCCAGGCTAAAATGAGCTCCGTCAAACGGGGTAAGCGGGTGTGTTGGGTTGGGTTGGTGGGTTGTGTGTATGTGAGTGTATTGTATGGCATACGATGGTGTGGACTGCAACCGCAAAACAGGGCCAGGCGCAAGCGGGTGGCCAACAAAATGCTCTTACAAAACCGCATCATTATCATGAACGGCAAGAAATAGAGCAGTGGTTTGGAAGAAGAAGAACAACAAGAACAAGACGAGGATAAGGCTGATGAGGACGACAGGGCAGCGGGTACACGAAACAGGAAGTGTTTGGTTGTGGCCAACTTAGGACAGCAATTTTGTGGGCTGCCTGGGTCGCTTGTTATATCAATGCTGGTAACAGCAGAGCCAGCACAAAATTTAATAAGCGCTTTATTATATTTTAACAGCAACAACAATAACAACACACACACACACAGCCGTATAGTCATACGGCGAAGTTCGCTGGCAAACTGAACAGATTCGGACACTTGTTGATCCTGCCAGTGCTGCTGCTTAGGCTCACTCTCTCTCTCTCTCTCTCTCTCCCTCTGTCTCTCTCTCATTCTCTGTCTCGTTATGTGCAGGACTTAAGCCGTGTGGCCGTTAGCTGGCAAAAGTGTTAATTGTTTAAGGTAAAATTTGTGTAGCATAATTTTGGGCGTGCACTTTTCAACTTTTGCTTGTCGAAGCGAAAAGTTTTTGCCGCCCCATCGCTATAATTATACAATTAGATTTTTGGCAGATTTTTGGCGCGTTGAGCTGGCAAATTGTGTGCCGCATCAGCAAAACTGCCGAAAGGGAAACTTCCCTCCCTTTTTTTCAATTTTAGCCAACATAATTCTGCTGAGTTTGGCATTTGACTTTTTTTTTGTGTACATGTACGTGTGTCTGTGTGTGTTTGGGACGGGCTCTAATATGATTGTGTGGTCTCTTATGTTATTCTGCGGTCTTCTATTCGATTCTGTGGTCTATGCGATGACCGCATGCTTGACACACGCTCCATTAGCTTTATTGGGCAAAATGCGAGAGCGAACACACTTTTAATTATTATTGACTGGTTGGGCACATTTACCTGGCTTCCATGGCCAACGACAAATAGTGGGATTCATAAATCATTCATGCCAAGACTTGAGGCAACTACAATAACAACCACAGCGAGCAACTTATTGAAATTGCATTAAGTCAGCTTAAGGGGTTTTGGGGTTTTGAGGCGGCGACCAATTGTTTATTAATGAAAATGGCATCATTTATGCAGGCGCTGACTTCAATTTATTGCTGTGGCTTTTAAATTTTGCAGCACATTTATGGTTACATCCAAGCAGACAACCGTTGATAAGGACGTGGCTGGGGTAAACACATATGGGAAATGCACACAGCAAGCGCTGTCTGTCATGGTGTGGCAATTATAGACAACGACTTGTTGGCGCCACGCAATTTCCGTTGATGCGTCACAATGCAATTATGTCCAATAATGTCCCTAGCCATCCTGACAAATCAGTCAAACGCACTGATAATGTCAGGCTTTGTAAACAAAACAACAACAACAACAAAACAGAATATACATAGCTAGATAATAAGAGAAAGTCAAGCCATGCTCAGATGTCAAAGGATGATGATGCAGCTTTTGTGCGTTAAGTTGTAGTTAACTTGAAGCTCTAAGCAGACAGAGTTCGACAGAAGGATGGGGTAGAGTGTATATATCCGTGTGTGTAGTAGTGTATCTATCTGTATGTGAGTTGGTGTGGATGTGTTCGTGCGTTGCGCCAGCATTACTTGTCAATTTCAATGGCGTTTAAGTGCGTCGTCGTTGTCATCGTCGTTGTTGTTCTCATCGCCATCGTCATCGTCGTCGTCTGTGGCTGTGGCTGTTGCATTTGACACATAAGTGGCCTTTAATGATATCAAGCTTCGTGCGCTTCTTTCATTCCTATTACAGCCAGCTTCTCTCTATCTTTCTGTCACTAGGTCTCCTTACCTCTCTGTCTGCACAGTTTGCATGTCTAACGATTCTGTAGAGCTGTCATTTGCTCGCTCTTATTTGCAATCCCATTCAGTAGATGGCAACAGACAGTTAAAAGCGACAGTTAGATAGGCAAAGGGAATTGTATTATGTGTATGCAATATCTATTGTCAGCTGCTCATAATAATAATTAATATTGTTCCAAGTGTTTGCCATAATATTAAATTTGAGCGAAGAGCCAAAGTCTATTCAGTCCTTGTGAAGCCTGTTAAATACTATAGATCCTAAAATAGATTCCCACATGGCTAAGACATCATATTACCCAATTACAATTACTAAGCACAGCTGTTGTTGTTGAAGTCTGCCCATTTTCATGACCACAATGTAACATTTTCATAAAATTATTTCGCTAAAAACTTTTTTACTCTCCCTCTTTAAACTTCAAATAAAAAAAAAAAAAAAATAATAATAATAATAAGCACAATAATATGCTGAAGTATTCTACTACAAAATACCCTGCAAGTGGCAAAATTAATAACAAATATTTATTAAAATGCTGAACTAAAGTTATTATCACACAACTCTTATCGAACCCAAATTCTACTCATGCCAATTATCAAAAAAAAAAATAGTTATAATATGTTAGTCAACTCTTAGAATAAGAGGTACTCATATTGGCTTGGATTTTGCTGCAGTTTTGAGCACTTGCTATTGGTAGACCTTAATTTGACTTGTGGTCAGTAGACAACAGCTGGCAGCAGCCAAGTCGGCGACCCTTGTGAATTTGAAAAGTGCTTAGCCATGACAAAACCTTTTTTCCACTTAAAGGCCACTCGCCTACAGCCGCCAAGGGATGTGGGTGTGTGAGCTGGGCGGTGGTGCGGAGTGGGGTGAGGTCAGTTCACGCCCATGCCGCATTATTTCCAAGCGCCTGCCCAGCAGCTACTTTCAATGGCAGTTTTATGCATCCGTCTCGACTTTTCTTTGCGCGACTTTTCAATAATGAAAAAAAGTACGAGCTTTGAATTTTCAAATGATACAACCGTGGATGCTGTGCGGAGGTTGCGGGTTGTCAGCAGACAACTACATTCGCAAAGGAAATAGGGAAAAGCAAAGTTTGGAAGTGGACGTCGAAGTGGAAAAGGCAAATTAAATTATTTCTCATGAAAATGCGGCAAGGCGCCAACGACGACAAGGACAAGGACAACGACAACAGCAATGGCAACGGCAACGGCATCGGCAACATCCACGAAGCCATGCAAATTGAAAAGCGTTGACGGAAATAAAAACTAAAATGCGTGGCGCGTGGAAAATTACAATTAAATTGACTTTAGCGACGATGCGATAAAAAAATAAACAGTACCAAATTAGCATAACTTAAAGACTTGGCAATCGAAATGTCTTTCGTAAATGTGATGCATATTCGTCCCTTAAGCCACTCGTACCTGACAGACTATCCAGCTTATCCCCGACTCAGCTGGCTTTTGTTATTAATGCCACTTGGCAGCTTTGCCTGTCCACTTCAGCTGGAGTGGTCGCTGTACCTGCATAGAGATACTGCAGATCTACAGTTTCAGCTCATACCCTACACCCCCAACCTGGATGTTCCCCCTTTGCTTTGCCGTTCGCTACTTGTCGCTGCAGTGCGTCTTACAATTTTGCGAGCATAATAAAGTGCAGCAGTCAACCAGGCAGCCAGTCTGACAAGCAGCCCTCGTCGAGGGTTTCGGGCCAGCAGCAAAGCGTAAAATGTGAATAGACTCGGCAACTGTAGCTGGACTATGAAAAAGTTCAAGTCGGGGGCGTGTCGGGCATGCAAAAAACAAAAAACATAACATAACAAAAACAAAACAAAGGCAGTAAGCGTGTCCTGACTGGATAATTGAAAGCAACTTTTCTGACTTTACCCGCATGAAATTGGCTTCAGCTCTGTATATATATATATATATATTCTTTTTTTGTAGTTACTTTTGTTGTTATTTTCATTGTCTTTCGGGTATGTAGTTGCTCCACACGGAAATTGAAATGTCAAGTGTGCTGCCATGTGTGAACAAACCGGAGCAAAGACGCTCAGCTATGGGTCTACCTTTGGGACTAAAGTGCATAGAATGGCATCGCTTCTTGGTTTTGGTCATCAGCTAGTTTTAAGCGCATCAGCTGAGGCCGCAATCGATAGACTTAATTGTCATAAAGTGAAAGCACAGGGAACAGTATTCATTTAACAGAATTCACCTTTTGTATCCATAATGTGGACGTAGACATTGTTGGCTGCTGATCCTGTCTACCGCTTGCTCTTCATGGCTGCTCAAAGTTGACTGCTGTTTGCTTAATCGAAAATACGTGCTTTTACATAATTGGATTTTTTGATTTCACTTGCATTTCGGTTTTTAAACTCCGACGAGTGTCATTGGATGATGTAAAATGTTTTCCAATGCCTTCACAAATTGCCTTCAGTGTCATTTATGGGCATTTTGGGGTTGCATTTTATGGCAATGGAAACCATGGTATTATTGTGCACAACAAATACTATAACAGGTAAATGGTTGTAATTAAAATAGTTTTCTCGTTGCTGTTTTCAATATTAATTAATACACTCAGCAAAGGTAACACGGAGAATAATTTGGAAACGTGTGAAAACTGAAGAAAATTAAGAAAAGTAATTTCACTAATGTAAATGAAAGCCACAGCAATTATAATAAAAATAAAAAATAAATATATATTTATATACATATATAAAGGGAGACAGAGAAAGCTGAAGCGGTTCAGAAATTAATTTAAATTGTTTGTTGTGGTAACCTAAAATATTTGAAACATTTCACAATATCGGACAATTATTTATATCAAAATCAATGAGACTTTAACATAAATGTTTATATTAGCAAACATTTTATTTTCAATATCCAGATGAAAGTTGGGTGATTAAATGCATGCATTTATTATGCAACCCTCGTTATCCAAAAAAGAAAAAAAACAAAACAACAAAAAACCAGAGATATTCGAGTATATGAAAAATACTTTGTGAAGCAACGAATCGCTCTTTTTTCGCACTTATTTCTATTAAATGTGGACAGGACGCACGTTGGTTTGGGTTTATTGCAATTTACTGACTCGGCACGTGACAAACGAGCCGCACGTTTCTCTCATTGTACGCGACAAAGACACTGACGCACACAGATCACATATAAGCAATGCTGGCTCTGAAACAGTTGGACATTTATCGTGACGTTATTTATGGCACACCGGCAGCCTGATGTAGCTGCTTCTCAGCTTAATCACATGCATTTATATCGTGAGCAAGCTGCTGATTTCAAGAACCAGCAGGAACCCCAAAAGAAAGCATCATTTTCAAATAAATCATAATATTGATTATAATACTACCCAACATTGTCTTATAGTTAGTTACTACACACTGACACACATGTTTACACTACGTACAATATATACGCTTTGAGTTTATCTTGTCAGAGTCACCAGGACACAATTTCACACACTTGAATACACACTTGGCCACATTCATGCATCACATAACGACCATTGTTAGGTAAATACGACAGCTTGTTTGGATTTCTGTTTTCATTGGTTTCTCTTTACTTCTCATAAGGTAGTCCTGTCCAGTTATCATCTGGCTGCTTTTGGCTGGTTATCTACAGAAACGTCTGCATTAATTTTAGGCTGGTAACTCACCTTATTATTCAGAAAGAATATTTCTTAAACGGAATGTTGTTCCCCTCTAAGTACAAGGTTTTTTCTTTTCTTAATACCAGAGTAAGTTTTTCTAAAACTTAAAAACGTCTGCATACCTTATTAAGGGTATTTAGAATTTATATAAATTTAGTAGAGATAGCAAATTTTATTACTATTTTCTGAATTATATTATTGAGATATATATTTCAGATGAGTAGAAGATACGCCATTCTACTATTGAAAAATGTTTTCGAATATACTTAATAATGTTATGTTTATCTAGTTATTTTATCAAATCGCTGGTAAATTCCAACTTTATTCCGCTTATTAGCACTCCAAACTATTTCTTAACTTTTTATTAATTATTTTAATTGGATAAACTTGTTTGAAGCTTTTTGAAAATATTGTTTCATAATGCATTATGATAATGCATAGGCATTATGATACAGAAAACCCTTATTAAGGAACATGACTATTACAAATGTTCTCGATGCATTCATACAACTTCAGCAAGCATTTCGGCCGTTCAGTTCATTAAGTACAATGTTAGGTCAAAGAAGTGGTTTTAGCTGGCTTACGTTGTTGGCCATTTGCCTGCTGCATGGAGTATTCTCGCCCTTAATGGTGGGAGGGCAAAATCCACAAAACTACAACACTGGATTTATTTACAACTTTATGAAACAAATGTATTTGCGCAATGAACTTGAGTGTTTCGCCACATTCGAGGCAGATCGGAAACTACAGAAGCCATTACGATTAGGATATAAGTCGTCAGATCGCTCACTGCACCGTTTACTGGCAGAGGATTTAAGCTTGCCGAGCGTAACCTGGGGCTTGAAAGCTAATATTTCGCTGAGTCGCATATTACCTTCGAAAACTTTGATAATTGGTACCATTCACAACTTGTTGCCAGAGCTGGAGCCCATACTCGAAGTGATCGACAAATCGTTGTATGGTCGTCATAATCTTCGTATTATTTTCATATTGAAGTCTTTGAAAAATGAAATACCTTCAGTTGAGCAGCTGACAGAATTCTTTGCATGGTGCTGGCGTTGCAACCTAATCAATGTCGCCCTGACCTTTCAGCAAATCACATTTACCAACGGTAGCCTCGATGCACGCAATGAGCTCTTCAGCTATACTCCTTTTCCAAAACTAAGATTACTCAATGTGACCAGTTTTGGCGTTACTTACAAATGGAAACCCATCGATGTTAGAAATGTGCAAGGTTATGAGTTTCGTGTGCCTGTTTTTCAGGATTTGCCCACAACATTTCTGGTGAGTTCACTGGCTGTGATCTAATTGCCCTCAAATATTTTATTTACTGACATAAATTCGTAAAACTAATTAATATTTAGAATGAAAGTTTCATCCATTTTTTTTCCCTGAATATTTGTATTGTAATTGTTTTACGAAAATGCATGTCGTATTTGGAAGGAAGCATCTTCGACCCCATGATTAACAGATATTCTTGGTCCGGTTTAAAAGCCATCTTACAAAGCTGATAAACTGAACTATATTTTTATAATAACTGGTGTAACTGAGCGAATAGTTTGTATAGGTTGAGTCAGCTCGTCGTCCGAATAAAGCTTTTTTATTATTTATGGAGGGGATAAATTTTTACTCATTTTGTAATATTTACATTGTTTTTCCGAAGCCCATTCTTAAAAATCTAATATTCTCTTTCACCATATAGAATCATAAAAAGGTTGTAGCAGGTGTGACTGAGAAAATAGTTTGTATAGATAGACCCATTACATTTATCGTCACATATTTTTCATATTTCCTTTATATAAGCCATTGCTTTTTTAAGATCCTTCTTAAAAATCCACATCTCAAACAAATATCTCACTATTCACTTTTATGCAGCTACCCAACGGGCAACTGTATGGAGGTTTTGGTATGTTGCTTGACGCTTTTATACACCACATAAATGGTACACTGCGTGTGGAAGCCACACCCGATGTCAACGTCCACAACTACCATAACAAAACACTACTGGCGACAACAAGGGGCGAGATCGACATAGGTGCTCACTTCTACACGGGGATGACACCGAACTCCGACCAGATTGAGGGCGAAATGACCTTAACGCATACGCAAACTTGCCTAATGGTGCCATGGCAGCGGAATTCGATCCTTATCAGATCATCACACAAAAGTTTATGGAACTATTATATTATGTTGGTATTTATAATGTTCTCATTAACGGTGGGTTGGCGTCTGTTTGCCCGTAATGGATATAAAGGTTTCTACTTCGCAGTGGCCATAGTCCATCAACAGTCGCTTGAAGACATTGTCTTTCGCAAATTGCCCAATGCTTACAAATTTATTCACGTGTCCTTTTTGTTGGATGTCTTCTTATTTTGGAATGTACGGCAGGCATATGTGTCGATGGCATTGAGCACACAGATGGCGGACCCGCAGATCAGAAACCTTGATGATTTTATGGGATCACCATATCGCATAATGCTCACCGAAACAGAAGTCGCAATGTATTTTAATCGGGGATTGCTGCCGGCTAAACTACAGCAGCGTCTACTTGTTGTTAATGCGTCAACGTTGCAGGAGCATCTGGATAATCTTAATACTAGCTATGCCTATTGTAGCAGTGCAACTGATTGGCAACTTGTAAACTTTCAACAGAAGCAACTTCACCATCCACTCTTTGTACGAGTCAAGCCAAATCTCTGCACTCCTCAGAGTATTCGATATATTCCAATGCGAGAGAACTCTCCATTTAGACAATACTTTGCATCGTTTATCGTTAGTTCGCAAATGAATGGATTTTACAGAAAATGGGAAGAGGAGAGTCTTAAGAAGGCAGTGCAAGCAAGGCTAGTGACGATCTTTAAGGACGTGGAGTCTCCTTACGCCAGTTTAAAACTGAACGACTATCGAAGTACCTTCAAATATTATATGGTTTTCATTGGGTGTTGTATGTTGTGTTTCCTGTGCGAAATTGGTTGGAAACATCGCTTGCACTTAATTGGTATTGGAGGTTAAGTACAAAAAAAATAATCATAGGCTGTTCAAGATAAAGAATTGTTATTAATAAAGAATTTATTTATTATAAATAGAAAAAATTAGTTTCTACTTTATAAAATTGTTGTCATATATTCAAAATTATTATTACATTTTTAATAATCGTTATAGTTTTCAGGGTGATTTAAATTTTGGGGCTATTTTAGGGACAAATATTTTTCAGAGTGTACTCTTGATTCAGTACATATTTATTTTGTTATAGCTTTCAGGTGGTAAATTCCAACATTGTCCCGACTGTTAATTTGACCACCTCAAAATTACTTAGGTTGAGTTAAGAAATTGACAATTCAAACCTACGCTTGGTGGCATTTGGAATTATACACAGATTCTTAACTTTTATTAATTATGGTAATCGGATTGACTTGTTTGAAGCTTACTCATATTTACAAACCATTGTGATACGGAAAAACTTATTAAGCAACATGACTTTTACAATATACTTTTACAAATGTTCTCGATGCATTCATAAAACTTCAGCAAGCATTTCGGCCGTTCAGTTCATTAAGTACAATGTTAGGTCAAAGAAGTTGGTTTAGCTGGCTTACGTTGTTGGCCATTTGCCTGCTGCATGGAGTATTCTCGCCCTTAATGGTGGGAGGGCAAAATCGACAACACTACGACACTGGATTTATTTATAACTTTATGAAACAAATGTATTTGCGCAATGAACTTGAGTGTTTCGTCACATTCGAGGCAGATCGGAAACTACAGAAGCCATTACGATTAGGATATAAGTCCTCAGATCGCTCACTGCACCGTTTACTGGCAGAGGATTTACACTTGCCGAGCGTAACCTGGGGCTTGAAAGCTAATATTTCGCTGAGTCGCATATTACCTTCGAAAACTTTGATAATTGGTACCATTCACAACTTGTTGCCAGAGCTGGAGCCCATACTCGAAGTGATCGACAAATCGTTGTATGGTCGTCATAATCTTCGTATTATTTTCATATTGAAGTCTTTGAAAAATGAAATACCTTCAGTTGAGCAGCTGACAGAATTCTTTGCTTGGTGCTGGCGTTGCAACCTAATCAATGTCGCCCTGACCTTTCAGCAAATCACATTTACCAACGGTAGCCTCGATGCACGCAATGAGCTCTTCAGCTATACTCCTTTTCCAAAACTGAGATTACTCAATGTGACCACTTTTGGCGTTACTTACAAATGGAAACCCATCGATGTTAGAAATGTGCAAGGTTATGAGTTTCGTGTGCCTGTTTTTCAGGATTTGCTCAAAGCATTTCTGGTGAGTTTGCTGGTTGGAATCTAATTGCTCACAAATATTTTATTTACTGATTTAATTTCATTAAATGAATAAATATTTAGAGTTTAAATCTCATTCGATATTTATTCATTGAATATATGCATCATAATGATTTTGTGAAAATGTATATCGTAGTTGGAAGGAAGCTTCTCCGATTCCAAGAAGTATATATATTCTGGATAAAGATCAACGAGCTGATAAGGTCATTTCAATATGCATGAACAGAGTTTTCCCCTCAGTCCCTCTAAAGATCATAAGAAACGAGAGCACCTCCACGCATGCTTACATTTGAGGGTGCAAAACTTTATAAATTTGGCAATAAAACAAATATATATTTCAGAACTGGGGTCAGGACAGAACTCAGTCGATTACAGGATTATAACTGCGTCACATGTGAACTATATATTATAGTAGCTGGTGTAACTGAGAACAGATTCTATAGATTGACTCAGCTCGTCCGAATAAGGTTTATGTATTTCTTATGGAGTGGATAATTTATTACCCTTTCTTAAAAATCTAATATTCTCTTTCACCATATAGAATTATAAAAGTGGTTGTAGAAAAAGAAAACAGTTTGTATAGATAGACCCATTACATTTATCGTCACATATTTTTCATATTTCCTTTATATAAGCCATTGCTTTTTTAAGATCCTTCTTAAAAATCTACATCTCAAACAAATATCTCACTATTCACTTTTATGCAGCTACCCAACGGGCAACTGTATGGAGGTTTTGGTATATTGCTTGACGCTTTTATACACCACATAAATGGTACACTGCGTGTGGAAGCCACACCCGATGTCAACGTCCACAACTACCATAACAAAACACTACTGGCGACAACAAGGGGCGAGATCGACATAGGTGCTCACTTCTACACGGGGATGACACCGAACTCCGACCAGATTGAGGGCGAAATGACCTTAACGCATACGCAAACTTGCCTAATGGTGCCATGGCAGCGGTTCTTTCCCCTTGGAAGATCATCAAAGACAAAGTTGTTGAACTATTTAAGTGTGGTGGTATTTATAGTGTTCCCATTAACGGTGGGTTGGCGTCTGTTTGCCCGTAATGGATATAAAGGTTTCTACTTCGCAGTGGCCATAGTCCATCAACAGTCGCTTGAAGACATTGTCTTTCGCAAATTGCCCAATGCTTACAAATTTATTCACGTGTCCTTTTTGTTGGATGTCTTCTTATTTTGGAATGTATGGCAGGCATATGTGTCGATGGCATTGAGCACACAAATGACGGATCCGCAGATCAGAAACCTTGATGATTTTATGGGATCACCATATCGCATAATGCTCACCGAAACAGAAGTCGCAATGTATTTTAATCGGGGATTGCTGCCGGCTAAACTACAGCAGCGTCTACTTGTTGTTAATGCGTCAACGTTGCAGGAGCATCTGGATAATCTTAATACTAGCTATGCCTATTGTAGCAGTGCAACTCATTGGCAACTTGTAAACTTTCAACAGAAGCAACTTCACCATCCACTCTTTGTACGAGTCAAGCCAAATCTCTGCACTCCTCAGAGTATTCGATATATTCCAATGCGAGAGAACTCTCCATTTAGACAACACTTTGCTTCGTTTATCGTTCGTTCGCAAATAACTGGATTTTACAGAAAATGGGAAGAGAAGAGTTTTAAGAAGGCAGTGCAAGCAAGGCTAGTGACGATGTTTAAGGACGTGGAGTCTCCTTACGCCAGTTTAAAACTGAACGACTATCGAAATATCTTCAAATGTTATATGGTTTTCATTGGGTGTTGTATGTTGTGCTTTCTGTGCGAAATTGGTTGGAAACATCGCTTGCACTTCATTGGTAATAAGGGTTAAATACAAGTAAATATAATATGTTTTTAATATTTGTATAATAACACACTGTTCACTCAACGAAGTACAGCTATGGTTTAATCGGCTTACTTCGCAAGCATTTCATAACTATGAATAATACCTTCACAGATGCATATGATCAAAAAAGGTGTTACATACTTTAAATAATATAGAAAAGTAATGAAATTATGAGCCGCTGTCACAAACACCTTTAAGATTTGTTAAATCTTGTTTAGCGATTTTTCTGCACAATTGTGCAAATATATAAATGGAAATAATAAAAGTCATTTGCATTAAAATTTGTGTTAAATTACACAACGAAACACACAAATACTAATTGCAATTTTTACAAAGGTCATATATGATATATGTTTAAAAACGTCAATGAATGAAAGCGTATTCAACTAAGTAGCAGAATGACGAGAAAATTACCTAAACGCAAAAGCAATTCAATACTGATTTCAATAACATAAACGAGAAGAACACCTTCAAGGTTGGCTGGGTACGGAAATCAGAGCGAGACATCAAAGATGATAGTATTTTATACTAAATTGAATACATTTTTTCGACTTCCGGTTCTTTGTTGCGCTACAAACATACACTGCCACAAGCGTTCATCTGACCGAGCATAACCACTAGGCATTTTGAGCGTTTGCCCGATGACAAATAACTGCTTAGATCGCTCCACTGCACCATATAGTTCGATACACTTCCACACACACACACACACACACACACACACATATACTATACGAATGGAGAATCCGTCCTAAGGGGGCAACAATGTGTCTTCGTTTCCGTCATGGCTGCCATTTCCGGCTAACGAATTTTAGGGAGTTGCCCACGTGCCCATTTGTAACAAATAAGAATGGTGTAGTCGAGTGAGCTCGACTACAATATACTTTTATTCCAGCTATCCGATATATTTTAGTTTCATTGCCAAGTGTTACATTAAAATGTTACATGTAAGGTATGTAATATACAAGCAATCTTAAAAAATGGGTTGATATTTGCACAGTTTATTAATAATACGCATATTATAAATCAATTAGAAGCCTCTGCATTAGGAATTGTAACTTTTATTGTTATTCGAAGTTCAAATCGATATTCGAGAAACGGAGGCAATCATCGATTAAATGAAATAAACTTATCTGTCCGGGGTAAATGAGAACTTATCCACGTTTTCATATTTAGAACATACACATGTACTTTGCGACGTCGAAGATTCCTTTTGCCTGTAACACATTTTTGATGGTTCCAGGGTATAAAAAGAAACAACTGGACATGTATAGGTAATGTGGTGTATGCTACAAAATACCCTGCATAAGCATATAATATTTATCTATTTTAGTACACACAAATATTTTATATTTGAGATAAAATAAATATACATATCACTATAATAAACCACATTTTATGTCTCCTACTCTTATATTTTATTTTCCATAAATAAAGCGAAGATTTTCGGAAAAAAAACTACATTTTAATTTATATATATCTATACCATATGTACCATATGGCTATCTGCATCTACATAATTTAGCACACCCTTATTATATCCCATTTTTTTTTTAACATTTTGTGGTTGCAGGGTATATAAAGAAGATCCAGTATATACAGCCATGCATGGGTAACTGTCTGAATGTGAGAGAGTGTGCTTATGTGTATGTGTGTGTGTGTATGTTACTAAATTGATTGAAATGGCTAGAAGCGAATGCTTCCTGCATACAGAGCTCAGCTGAAAAGCAACAATTTTGCTGGCGCTTCGTTTCGTTTAGCTCGAATCTCTCTGGCTCATTTTCAGCCCATTTTTTTTGTTGTTTTTGTTTTTTTGTATTTTACTTGGTACCACAGTTTATTGCTTTGCTTCTTTGTGTTGATTGTCTGTTCGCTTTGTCGGCAAATTCTTACGGAAAATTTATATTTTGTCCTGCTTTGGCTTCCGTTGACCCAAACCGTTGTACAATTTTCATTATTGGCATGGCAGCTCGTTGATGTGTGCTGTTCTTGTTATTGTTGTTGTTACTATTTTATTTCCGTCTGGCTAGCAAATGGCATCATTATCATCTGGGCAGCTGCTGGACAAAGGCTAAGCAATAAGCTCACCCGCTGCGAGAATTGAACCACGTTCTATCCGGAATTACTTCTATACATATATCGTACTATTTGACTGCTTAATTTGTTTGCTATTTATGAGCTTTGATTGTGTTGCTTTCATTGTTGTTGTTGCAGTTGTTGGCTTTGTTACAAAAGATTTGGCAAATTAATTGAGTTTGCTTTCTCAAATTTATGTTAACAACATTGCCGAAAAACCAGGCTTAATTAAGGGTAGCTGTCCATGGGCCCGCCTCAACATTAGATGCGACAACGGACTCCGGAATTGCTTGGCTGTATTTTATGGAAAAGCTGCAAAATAAACAAAAATTATGTTAAAACTTTGTCGATTCCGCCTTCAACGTGTAAAAAGTAGAAACGGAAAACTCAATTGGAAAGTTTGTTGCTCATTTCCGTTCGCTGGGCGGACTGCAGCCGGAAACGAGAGGTGTCGACCGGCAGGGAAATGCATTTGAATCTAATATGGCGTTCAGTGTTCCGTTTTCAAAGCGCGGCCCCGGACAAAGTTCGAGTTTCAGGCACGCCCCGCTGACAGTTTCAACTATTGGCCCAAATGCAGATGCTGCAGTAACTAGGCTACAACTGCGACTCTGACTGTGACTGTCTCTGTCTACAGATATATTTGTAGTTGCTGTGCTGCATAAATTAACGTTGTGTCTTTTTATTCGCTTTTAATTCACATTTTATGCACTTGCTGCTGTTGGTCACGCTGCGTTGTCGGAGTTGCCGATGTCACTTGGCGCCTTGTCGACTCTTTGTTAATTCAAAAAGTTTTTAATAATTTTACTTTTTAACGGGTCGTCGCAATACTGCCTGACAACGAGGCATGCAACAAGTGTCTATATATAGTGTGCGTCAATGACTGAGTTTCGCTTTCTTATAGTTTCTCGGTTGAACTGCTGCTATTTTGCATAGCATTTGCAGTTGCATACCTTAACAGAGAAGTGCACAACAACTTTTAAATTATCACTTATGCAGGTATCCAATTTTATTGCAACAACTTCTTTTGGGTGTTTCTAAATTATGCTTAACGTACTTACAGTTAGTCACTCAACAAACCCAAACTGAATAGAACTTGGCATTGCAACACTATTAAAATGTTGGCATGCTGTTCTGACAAGCAATTAAAATCTTGAGGCGCCAGGAGTATATATATATATATATAATTGACCAGGATGTTGAGTCTAAAAAGTCTGTACATCTGTTAATATTATATCTAGTCACAATATCATAAATGATATTTGGTTTATAGTCATATTATTGCAATAGGTAGTAAATATGTCGCCAGAATAGGATATCTTTGAAAACTCGTTAACTTAACTGGGGTAAAGTTATCCAGAGATTTCTTTATATTTTCTTAATTTACCTTAATTTTACCTCTTTTCTCTGCCATTTTTCCCAGTTTACTTTCTCTATTACTATAAAGTTTTAAAAATTTTCTTCTGATTGATTTTCTTCTGGATTTTTTCCAATCGTTGCTAGACGAATTTACATTTCACATCCCATACTTTATTTAATTTTATTTAATTTAATTTGTAAATTTAATTTTTATATATTAAAATCTATTTTTATTTAATTGTGGACTGTTTTTATTACACTTTAAATATATAAATTAACTGCTAAATATATTTCAGAGTTGGAAACCAAAGAGGAGGTATTATTGACTAACTTTTCCCATTTGAAAAATATCTTGACCAAAGCTATGTAATCTTCGATAAACCGAAACTAGCAATTCATCGTTACATCTCCTCAGTTCTGTTCTGTAAAGTGATTATGCTCATGGGCTAATGAAACGCTTGACAAATGCACTAGCTGACAGGCTGATACATAAATGCCAAGAGCTGACCACAATAACGCCCTGTTGTTAGCCTCGCCCTTGTCTACGGCCTCGGCAACCACTCAAGTTAATTCAATGCGAAGTCTCGAAAAACACGCAAACATACACAGTATTCATACAAACATACACTCGCTATTGGCTAGTGTGGCAGCGTCATAAAAGTGCCAACAAACACGACACTTGAAAACTCACACGGTCCAGCTGCAACTGAAGCGGGTGCCTGTGAAGTGTGTGGCACGAAGAGGCCACAGTACAAGCAACTAATGCCCGGAAGTGGCTGCCACTTGTGTAGTGAGTGTCGCGTGCTGTTCTCGTTGTTGTTGTAGTTGCTCTTGCCACTTTTTATTGAGCTCATAATTTGCTGACGCTAGGGCAGCAGCAACAATTTGCCTCTGACAGCAGCCTGTTCTATATAAGCCAGTTGACTGCCTGTCTTTGGTGTTGTTTAACAAATGTAATAAAAAAAAACACACGTTTTTATGTACACTTTTGTATGGCTGATGTATAGCATCCACAAATTGAACCATCAAAAGATTATTGATGAGCTGCTGCCTCTAATTCTGCTAGGCAATTAGTCGGCCAAACGAAAAATACAAGCTCATAATTCAAATTTGGCCAGCGAACATTCAAAACATCCTAATGCAAATGAATAGCTTTGTGGTTGAGTGGATGAGCACTCGACTGACGACTGACGACTGACGACTGATGACTGTACTCGGAGTGCACTTTGTGTGCAGCTAGTACGCTAAAGGTTCGTTAGCATTGAGAATTGCAAAATTTAGAACGACAACAATGTCGGCAACGCCAGCAACGACGACGACAGCGACAATTCAGCACATAAAGCACATCATGAGGCAATATATTAGAGTCCAAGTGCACAGTTTCCGTCAGCAAACGAGCACGGGGCCGGCAAATGCGTAACGTTAGCTGCTGGATCCAACGGCTTTTCTAATTATGCTCCACAAAGCGAGCAATGAAAATGTGGCAGGACTCTTTAGAGCACACAACGCACACATATATATTGGCATAAATGCATACACATTTATGTCAACACTTAGTTGGTATATTTAGCAAACATATGTTTTAGCTTCAAAGTTGCCTTATGCTGGGCTTTTTAGTAATGTTTATCATATTTGTCAAAAATGCAAGCAAATCTGTAGCTGTATAAAAAGAGGTCTCCAAATAATAACTGTAAATAATTCACAAGTATGTTTAATTAACTTGTGTGGAAAGTTTATAATAATACCGATACAATTGTAAACATTTTGCTGGAATAAGTTAATTTTAAAGCGGTTGTTCTTGGTATAAGCTTTATAATAAGCTTCCATTCAATTAGTGCCTCCAAGGAATAAAAGCAAGCTTTAATGTTTTATACTAAATAAATTTAAATAACCAAGTTTTATATTTAATTATTTTCACGCCACATTCTAAATTTTTATTCGGCGTTCGAAATATTATATTATTGTAGGTCACAACTTGTGTCAAGTATCGAGTTAGGTGAAGACATACGTGTCCCTTTTTCTGATACAATATAAATACACAAATAAAACTAGAAAAATTAAAATAAATATTTGTTACCAAAAAAAAATTATAATGAATGTTTACAATGTAGAAAAATATAATAATATTTCAAGCTTAGAACATAAATATATTTGTCAGCAGATTAAGACCAGCATACAAGTACTAAGATTGCCGTTCTTTATTAGTTTTGTGTTGTATATAGTTTAAACAAAACATTTTTAGTCCTCTCCAACCCATGCTCCTTGCAACTTTTGTATCCCTATTCATATGCATATGTCTCCTTTACTAGGCAATAAAGCAATATATTTACAGTTACATTTGCAGCTGATGCTGATTTGATTATGCATTGATCAAAACCGACATTCACCTAAACGCACCCACACACACACACACACACACACAAACAGACATACGTTCTCTGTTCTGTTGATATTTCTGCGTGGCCTCTGCATATTAAGTAGATGTTTCATCGTTTATTGCGCACACAAAAAAGTATAAACGTATATTGCTTACATAATTTAACAAACATTTTCATTTTGTCGGCTTTGTGTGTCTTCCGAGCACTGCTCAAGTCCAAGGATAGAAACACACACACACACACACACACACACATGAATACCCACATGGCCACCAATGAGGCATGTTTAATGATTATTGCATTTGTTATTTTTATTTATATTTATATATCTTGACGATGGCCGTGGGCGCATAAAAATTTCGCTGACCGCCGTTGGCTGAGCTTCTTTTTGGCCACTGCTTTTATGGCCCTGAAGGAATCGAGGCCCAACAGAAGGTATAGTTGATGTAGTTGTTGTTGTTGTTGTTGTTGTTTTTGTTATGTGTTGTGCGCAAATTCCATTTCCTTTTCTTTTTTTTGTTATTTAAACGACAGTGGGCATATTTTTGTTAGCAAGCAGCTTAACTTGTGTCGGGAGAGTACCACACATACCAACATACTATCCTAAGCAGTATCCGTATTTATGGTTGCCTAATGTTGTGTTGCCATTTGTTCTACACTTAAGTCATACGTACATATGTGTGTGTGTGTGTGTGTGTCTGGCTAGTCCTGGAATTGATGGCCTCATCCGTTGGAGCTCTATTTTGTGGCACAATGAACCACATGGATATAAACTGTTTGACCCAACTGAACGATATTGGAGTGCATGTTGCTCCAGCTTCATCTCTTGTTTTAGCTTCAGCTTCAGTAAATGAGCAAAAACTGCACTTACATAAATGGCCAAACTTCCGCTCGAACATCAAAGACAGTGCCGGAAACAGCAAGCACTGGCAACTTGGTCTGCCCAAAAATGTCGCCAGCATGGTGGCACTCAAAAAACAAATGCTTAGCAAAAAGTTCGCACACTCATATATTGCTTTCACTCGCTCCAACTTGCTGAATCCATTTTTCTATCTTTAGGTGACAAACATGCAACAAACAGAGTGTACACAACTTACAGAATGTAGAAGATATAGGGGATTTTAATAAACCGCATGCTATTGGATTTATTGTAGTCTCTGGTTTAATATCTTCTAAATAGACTACGTGTGCATATGTGGGCCTCAGATCAAACACTTATTAATTAACACGAGCTACACTGCATTCATACTCTTAATAATTCTTCTAATCTCTCCATCTGCAACTAAAATATAATATATTAACATTTGATCACATTCTTTTCTTAAGGTGTAGCCCTCAGATCGTATTTTCCATTCAAGCTAACCGTTTTCCACCACTTTCTGATATGATTTAACAAAAACACTTACTTTACATTCTAAAATAAAACATCTGAAAAAATTTTAGTCCTTACAATTAAAGCTACGCGTTGTTCAAATCATTAGTTTTAGTTAGTTATCAAGTTAAAAATAAGTTACTTTTTAAAGAGTGTGTACAATTCGATAAGTCTTTGTTACCATCGTGTTTTGTGTTTTTCTTCTCTGTCATTCCCCGTCAAAATTGGCTTATACTGTTCAAGTTCATAAAACAAACAGCAAAATTTGAAAAGTTGCAAGTGGCAGCAGCAAAAACTTTGTCATTGTTGGAAATGACGTTGCATGAACTTGAAATTCACGTTAGTTAAATTATCAACTTTAGCGCCGTGATGACTTACCCCAAAGTTTTCAAACAAAATGCACTTATTTTTATTGTTTTTCCGCCGGAGCTTCTAATGTTGACCGAACGACTGCAATCAAATGACTCGAAATGTGGTGCACACTATGTGGTAAAGAAATCAGCTCAAAGTGGTTTTTATGTGTGCTGCCAGCAATTTACAATAGATCCAAATAGCCAATCATGTAGTTGCAATTTTCCCGATTTAAATGTGACTTATTCAAATATATTACAATTCATCAATAGATTTAAATATATATATGCTCCTTTTTTATTAATTTACAATCATATTCATTTACTTGTTTCAATATCTTGTTTATCATTATTATGACTATCGGCTAGTTTATAATATTAATGAATACATAACAAAACAAATTATCAATTAATTTTAATTCGCGGGATTGATTTCTTTTTCGTTGCCAATAAATTTATTGACCAACTTCGATTTAGGACAGGGACGTCAATCTGGGAAAGCAGTGTCGGCAAATACTTTTTAAGCTGTGCACAAGTTATGTTTTGAGCCCTCTTTTTGGGTTGGGCCGAAGGTGGCGTTAGGGGAGGTTGGTGTTTGGCTTCAAGGTTTGAACGTACATTTGTACGGTAGACGACAACTGCGAGCAGAGCGAAAAGTTGCTAAATTTAAATAAACTATATTAAATATACATACGCATATACATCATACTCATATATAAATATATAGAGGCTATTTAGTACTGATTGCTTACAATTTAATTCTATTCCTGATTCAGGTTCTTGATCACGTAATTAACAATGAGCGCAAATATTGCAAAACAGATTATAATCACTAGATTTGAATAGATCGACTGCCAATTTAAATAGGAATTACGTGCGCTATTCTTAAGCGCAACTGCACCATTTCCACTACCACCACTGCCCAGATCCGCACCAGATCCAGCACCATCCACCGCCAGCCCATCGCTGCTACCACCATCCGTTGGCACGTGCAGCTGCCCATTGGCACTGCTGGCATTTAAATGATGAGTGTCTGTCGCAACGGCACTGCCGTTAGCCACACCATTGGAGCGCTTTGAAGAACTGGTGCCGGATTTGGCATCGTTTGCCGCTGCTTGACTACCCAAGCGCAGTTTGATCTCGCTCACGATATCGGGAAACAGCTCACAGAAGTTGGCATTGCGCAGGTTAAATGCAAGCGATTTCTGGGCATAGGCTTGCTTGTCATAGTTTGACGATTCAATGGAGCCCAGTGTGGGTGTGCTTTCCAGCTACAAAGACCAAAGAAATCTCAGTTAAACATCCAACAGACGACAGTTGTAAGCAGAAGACTTACCATAAAACTCAAGAGGCCTGTGAGTATCGTGCCCACGCACCAAGTCGGATTCCATGTGTCTGGATGAAAATCTGTAGTATATAAATACAATGAGTATAAGAAATGGAAATGGAAAAAGAGCTAAGGCCCAATTGAAATAACAAATAAATTGATCTATCAATATGAAATAGATTAGTTTTGGTTTTAGTTAAGGTTTAGTTTGGGGAATACCTGAAATGCTTAAACACAGTCTGGAATTTGTTTTAAAGCGTCCATTCGGCGTCAGCATGTATATGGATGGCGGCTTGAAGGGGAACTCGCGGGGAAAGAGCAATGTGCCGTGATAGTAGCCTCCGTAATATGGGGAATCCTCAGGTCCCTTGACACAATAGTGCCATTCCAGAATGTTATTGGGCAGCGGCTCCGCCGTAATGTACGGCAATGGATCACGCTTGAGTCGCATATAATCCTGTTTCATGCGCGAAACGGCCGTGGGCTGTTTACGGGCGCCGGACCCGGACGCCGCCGACGAGGACATTTTTGTTAAAACAATTGTTGAACAAGCTGCTGCTGCTGCTGTTGTTTATCGAAATTATACTGTTGGAATACAGAAGAAAACAAAATTATAATTTATACATTAACATTTATCACATACGCATGCTGATAAACTATTTAAAATATAACAAACTGATAAGCGCTGTGTTTGTGTTTGTTGGTGCCAAAAAAACAAATTACACGTGGCCAAATATCATTTGGATGTTGAGAGTGGGGGTCTGGCGTGACTCCCCCTACAAGCTATGACGAGTAGCTCAACCCACGCCAAATTGGCAAATATTAAAAATTACATTGGCAATATTGTTAGTGCTCTGTTGTTCGATTGTTTACTGGGTTATTTGGAGTTACTTTGTGCGTCTTCAGTTTGTTTAGCTTACGAACCTTGAAAAATTGTTTTTGTTTGTTTGTTGCTGTTGCTGTGGTTGTTATTTGCTGAGAGTGTCAATTTACAGCTAGGTCACAGCTGCCCAGCGAAAATGTGTGTATGGAAACAACACAAACACAAACACAGCCAGCAAATGCAAATTGCATTCGACTTTGTTCTGCTTTCGCTGCTGCTGCTGTCAAACCTTTGATATTCGTTAGTGTGTGTGTGTGCTGTCGTCTGCGCTTTGTCCGAACGTATAGTTGGCGTAATTATCAATTAGACAAATGAAAGTTAATTTGAAACGCGTAAAACTGCAATTTGTATAGTAAAAATTTCTCTCGACGACGTTCTAAGTGGACAATGTTGTAAAGCGCTTTAAAAACAGTGCCTATTAAATGTCGTATGGTTGCCTTTCGATAAAGCGTTGCCTTTTCTTTTTTGGTACTTATTTTTGGTATATTGTGGAGCTGCCAACTTGTTGTCAAATTTAAAATGTATGCACATTTATTCAAAATTGTGTAACGTATTTGTTATTGTTGAACAACACAAATGAGTGTGATTTTTGAATCAAAGGTGCACAGGTTGCAATCACGCCTACTTCCCATTTGAACAGCTGTCAACAACAGAAATAAACAAGCACATTAAAAGCGAATTGATTAAATCCAGTGCTGCGCCGTTGTTGTTGTCCCTCTGTCCTCATTGCCAACTGATAAAAGTGTAAAATATACAATCACACAAATGATAAGAAGCTAATGCGAACGACATCGAGCTGCACAATGAATAGAGGGAGTGGAAGGGGACAGGGGAAGGTAGCAGTGGGCGATTACGACGCATTTACGAAAGAACAAATTACTTATCGTCAGAAGAATTAAAAAAACAGTTGCTGCTCAGACAGCAATAAGTGCAGTCATCAATCGATTGAGTTGTAACACTTTTAAATGGGATCCATTGGCAAAATTGGTTTCCTTGGCGGTGGCAATATAGGCAAAGCCCTGGCCAATGGCTTCATTTCTGCAGGTAAACTCAGTGCACAATATTCGAATTTCCATATCTTAACACACTCAAAGGTCTGACCAAGCCCAGTGGAATCATTGCCAGCGTTCATCCGGCTGATAAGCAATCGCAGCAATCCTTTCAAGCGCTGGGCATTGAAACGCTCTTGGAGAACGCACCCGTTGTGCAGAAATCTGAGATTGTGTTTGTGACCCTTAAGCCACAAGTGGTGCCCAAAGTGCTGGCCGAGATCAAACCGTTGAGCGACAACAAGCTCTTCCTCTCCGTAGCCATGGGCATAACCTTGCAGAGCCTCGAATCAAGTTTATCGCCACAATCGCGGGTAATCCGCGTAATGCCCAATACGCCGGCTCTGGTCCGTTACGGCTGTTCGGTTTATGCGCGCGGCAGCAAGGCTAATGATTCGGATGCACAGATTACCCAGAGACTGCTCGAGGCCGTCGGCACCTGCGAGACGTGTGACGAGTCCCAGCTGGACATTGTGACAGCACTGAGTGGCAGTGGACCCGCCTATGTGTTTGTCATGATCGAAGCACTTGCCGATGGCGCCGTTCACATGGGCATGCCACGAGATATGGCCTATCGCCTCGCCGCACAGACAGTCCTCGGCGCTGGACACATGGTGCGCGACACTGCCACACATCCCGGCCAGCTGAAAGACAGTGTCACCAGTCCGTCTGGCTCAACGGCAGCGGCCTTAAGACATTTGGAGCAATCAGGTATGTAGCAGATGTCGTCGCACATCGATCAAAGACTAAAGCCAGCTTATCTCTGTGAACTTTGCAGGTTTTCGTTCAGCCGTCGCTGGAGCTGTCGAGGCGGCAACGCTGCGCTGTCGACAGATCTCCGACAAGCAGACATAATCATTGTATATACATATAATGCATTCATATATAAATAGACAGACATTAAAACATTTTATATATTTGTTTTCATGATTATTAAAGTTATCAACGTAAGTGGCTTTAACACTTTTTGCACACAGCTGCGAGGTTTTAGAACTTTTTACGCTTCTTGGCGCGCGCCAATTCATTAAGTTCGCCCTGCTGCATAGAGGCCTCCTGGTAGATGCGTTTGACCTTCTCGTGGCGTTCCTTATCGCTGTAATGGAAAATTTCACAAATTGAGCAAATATTTCATTATTGAAAACCCAGCTTTGCACATACAAATATTGACTGTCAGTATTCTAAATTGTGGCGTGAGGTGGATATTTAAAAATTACATTTGTAAAGCGCGTTAAAAATGAGATAATGCCGATCAGACAATAATTAAACTATTGAAATATAAATCCCTAAAAAGTAAAAATAAATTTTGAATAATTTTTTCAAACCGATATTCACCCAACCAACAAACTGTTTACTTTTCCACACTAATCATAACTAATAACGTAGGTTCCTCACATTAAAGATGCCTATCAATCAGTCAGTCAATCTGCCAGTCAATCAGGCTATATAACTCACCTTTGGATTTGTTGCTTGAGCTTGAGGTCCTGCACAAATGCCGTGTCGCGGCGTATTTCGCGTATGGCGCCCTTCTTCTCGCGCTTGATCTTGTGCAGCAGCTTGGCGCGCTCCTCCTTCTGCTTGGACATCTTGGGCCGTCGCTTGTCGTCGTAGACCACTTCAAAGCGGGGTTCAAGCAGACGCAAAGCCTTTGGCTTCTTGTCAGCGGGCGCCAGCGGTTTCATTTTCTGTGCCGAGACTTGCTGCAGAGCTGACTTTGCTGCTGCATGGTGTTCTTGCACGTGCTCGGGATAATGCTTGATGGGCAGGTGTTCAAGTAGCGGTAGAAAGGGATTGGCTAAGTAACAGGCACCAATATGCTCCCCGATGAGCTCCTCAAAGATATTTTTGATTAGACGCAGCGTTGCGTCCACAGCTCGCACCTTGAAATCCAATGTAATCGTGTGTGTCACCAGATCAGCAGCCTGCAGTTGCTGCGGACAAAGCGCTTGGCTCTCCTTCGTGGCTGGAATAGCCAGCAAATTGCTGAAGGGTCCATCACGCTCGAACGGTGGCGCAATATCATACTGATAGGCCGTCTGTCGTTTGGGTACGGCCATGTGAACGATGCCTAACAGAAAGTTAAAAACGGCGGGCAACAGACGCTTGGAACGTGATCCAAATTCCATGGCGATGTTGACTAAGAACAGACCCATTGCGATGTCCTGGCGTGTACGGATACGCGCCCGCGACAGAATGTGCTGCATAAAGATGTAAGTGGGCGTGGCCACAGGATGACGAAAGTCCGATGTGGAGTACAGATTCGAGACGAGCTTAAAATAGATGAGTGTGTCCAGTGATGGATACACCTTGTGGTTCTTGCGATACTCGGCATACTTTTCCTTGATCACGTCCAGCAGCGTGTTGGACATGCGCTCCGGATTAAGCTGGGTCAGATCATACAGGTGTGGCATTAGCTGCGCCAGCAGCCGGAAATTTGAGAGAATATCCTGCTCGCTGGCATCCTCGAACATGTCCTTAATGAACTGCAACAGGAACGCATACAGCTTGACTACATTCTCACGATTGACGCCCTCCAGCTTGGGATGATTGCACTTGATAATACGCTCCACAACGGTGGCCTGTTGTGCCGGCGAATACTTGGCCAGCAGCTCGCCAAAATCCTCATATGTCTTAGGCATCTTGATGGTGAAGGGTATACTGGTGTCCATGGATGCTGTAGTTTGTTGCTGCTTTTGCCCTTTGGATTTGGCTTGAGTCGGTTGCGCAGTCTCTTCAGCCTCTGACTCACTGTCCGACTCCTTAAGATCACTCAAATTATCCAACTCTGAGTCGGACTCCTCTTCCTCTTCCTCTTCTTCATCATCATCATCCTCATCCTCATCACGTTCTTTATCGGATTTGGCATTGCTATGTTCAGTTTCCTTTTTGCTGCTCAGATGCGTGCCCAGATTGCCATCCAAATCGTAAGCGAGCACATCATCGCCTTCCTCTTCTTCGTTGCCAGCCACAAAGTAGCCGTCGTCTAAGTCATCAGCCGAACGATGTGGGATCTGTACATTGGTCTCCTGCTCTTCGCCATCGGCTTTCATGCGCCGCAATCGTTCGTTCTCCAGCTTCTCCAGGCGAGCGGCTTCCTGTTTGGCCATCTCTTCAGGCCTTATCAGCTTGTCTGTGACACTGCCGCGCGGCTCGAAGATCATCTCCTTGAGCAACTTGTCATATGCGTCCGCCGGTCGCTTCTCGTGCAGCTCATCCTTGGTTGCGTGCGCCACCAGCGACAACAGCTGTTTGTAGTTGGCATCAAGTTTCTCTGTCAGATCGTTGACTTCATCCTTATCCTTTGCTATTTCATTTTTACGACGCTTTTGTTCACTGATCATTTCCTCAATTGCCGTCTGGCGATCCTGCGGTGCGTCGCCATCGCCACCGAAATGAGCCGCAGACGTGAACTCAGCTGTAAGGTTACAATTTATATCAATTGTGAACAAGAATAAGTATATGTGAATACTCACCATCTAGACCCTCATCGTCCTGGTCCTCGTCATCGGATCGCTCGTCTCTGTACTGTTCAATCTCCTCGAGCGTTTGACCTCTGTGCGTGAGCAGCTCGTCGTCATTCAAATTGAACTTCTCGGCCTTGTTGGATGCACGCACTTGGGACAGTTTCTCGGCCAGGTAGCGAGCATTCATCACAGATTCAGTCAGCTTGTCGCCAGTGAGATGTTTCCCAATGCGCTTGTCCACGAATGTGTTCGTCTTGTGCTTGACGGCGTATTGTTTGCCAATTGTTTGGACGCGCTTCTCCAGCGCCTTGGCCCGGGAAACACCCGGCATGCCTCGGTCATGTTTGCAGATGCGTCCCAGGATCTTGAATTTCTCCTTGTTTACATGCACATCAAATGGATTTAAGCGCTTTGCCGTTTGAGCTATGGCATTGTCGAAGGGATTGCTGCTTTTTGTTGATTTCTTAGTGTATACTGCATCGGCACTAGACTTTTTATTCTTCGCACCCATTTTGCTGGACTACAAATGAAAACAAATGCAACACACGTGCGCCTTAGGTATCGATAGTGACAAATATGATAAAGCGATATATTTAAAAATATCGATATTATTAATGCTTTTAAATTTCAGTTTAGTTTCGCGGCTTGGGTTTTTGAAGTCTCTAGTGCACTTATAAAATGTGCATGTTATTAATTTTCATAATAAGCAACCGCGAATATTGATAGTTAAAAAAGTGCGATTTTTTGTGCCCCAAAAAAATATCGAGTGAGGTAAATCATCGCTGTAGTTTTCACAACCCTCCCGCTAATAACAACCCTGTTTTTAATATGTGCGGCTGTGCGTAAAATTTTCGCCGAAAACCAACTTCCGCAATCTTGGGTTTTTTGTTTGTAACAGCGCGCTTCATATGTGGAACTAGTGAAAAATACTTGACTAAAACAAGTAACATTGCAAATAAGTAAACGTTAGCATAAGTTTGCAGCTTAACGTTGCATTCAATTGTCAACGTTTGCCACGAAATTGAACTTTGCAAGTGTATTGGTTGCATTGGTGTTGGTGACCGTGTGTTTGTGGCATGGTGATGAAAATAATTTGTAATTTTATGTAAACGGTACACGGTAAACGGTGTCTCACTGTCTAACTAATAATATAAATAGTCGCATCACAATGAGTGCAACGCCACCAGAGTTGCAGCAACTATCGGTGCCCGCTGGGGCAGGCAGAGATAAAGAAGCCAACGGCAGCAACGACAACGATTATCGAAGTCGTGGCGTCGATAAGGAACGTTCCCGTTCCAGGGATCGCGGCAGGGATAAGGATAAGGATAGAGAACGCGAGAAGAAGCGCAGGTGAGTGTATTAGAAAGAAACAGAACTTGAAGGATTTGCCCCGTTGCCAATCAAGTAATTCATTTATTAATTTTCAGAGATCGTGATCGTGGCAGCAAGGATCGCGAGACTCGTCGTCGCGACAGTCGCGAGCGTGACAGGGATAGAGATCGTGACCGGGAGCGTGAACGGGATCGGGATTCCCGATCGCATCGCAGTCGCTCGCGCAACCATGATGACTCGGACAGGCGTAAGAAACGCTCGCGCAGCAAGGATCGGGATCGCAAACGCGATCGAGATCGCGACTCACGCTCCAGACGCAGCGGTTCGCGGGGCGGCGGAGGAGCTCGTGGGGATGATTATGATCGCAGTAGTCGCAGGCGTCGCTCGAACAGTCGCAGCTATGACAGGCGTCGCAACGAACGCAGCAACGAATCGCATCGGAATAGCCGCGAACGGAGCAGTCGGGAGCGCAGCAGTCGGGAACGCGCCTATGTGAACCCATTTGACACGAACATTCGGAACTCGCTGCATGAGCCGGAGTCGCGCATACCGTCGCTTTTTGAGCGCCACCATCAGCAGCCGCAGCTGGAGTCCATTCGGGAAGAGAATAATTCACGTTTCGATCTCTCACAGACCATACAGGATCTGATGAGCAATGTAGGCGGCAACAAGAGTTTTGCAGCACTATTCAGCAGTCAGAATAGCAATGATTCAATTAGCAATGGATTCTCCGAGAACTCAAGTATGTTTCTTTTGACACACAAGTACTTAATATTATTATTATTCACACTCATTTTCTCTCAGTGGATGCAGCTGAGCGCAAGCGAAAGCGAAAGTCTCGTTGGGGTGGCACCGAAAAGGACAAGACATTTATACCGGGCATGCCGACTATTTTACCCTCAACACTGGATCCGGCACAGCAGGAGGCCTACTTAGGTATTTCAGTTGAATCCTTAGTAATTAGTAGTTAGTATGTAACTAAGTTAGAGATAAGCCTAGCCCTAAGTCTAATGACAACTAATGAGCAAAACAAACACAGCCACAAAATAGTCGCGGGGAGATCACAGAGATCCCAAAGAGATCACAGTAAGCGTTACAGTTACACCCATCCACAGTTTAGACGTCCAATTCAGACGGCCGGGACGTGTGCGAGCACAAGCGTAAACCAACAACAAAATTGCATTGAGCAAACAATAATAATTTCTCGTTCTCTTTTTGAAGGGATTCCGGCGTGTGACACTAAACGACACGAGTTCCAAGCAGGCTTTGATAATATAACCTTATCGTATAGCCAAAGAGAAATCCATGAACCAAACTAATCAACAACCAAATCAATTGAACAATAATCAAACTTAATTAATTGTAACGCTCACAAATTTTCAGTTAGTTTAGGCACGCGTCGGCGCTGTCGTCTGTAAAATGGAAACACAAATAGAGAAAATATGTTACGGTCTCCCCTTAGCCCCATCACTTAATGATATATATATCATAAATATATATATATATATATATGTGTATATATGTATATATATATATATATATATATATATATATATATATATATGTATACATGCAACATATATAACCGTTTCTCCAAGTCTCTCATTTTCTTTCTCTCGTACAGCAATTAGCATTTAACATTTACTAATATCGAGGTTGCGCTCGACTTTCTTTCTTCTTCTCTAACGACTTCTAATTACAGTTCAATTTCAAATCGAGGAGATTAGCCGGAAGCTGCGCACAGGCGATTTGGGCATCACACAGACACCGGAAGAAAGGTTTGAAACTGTTTATTCTCACACCACACTCTCATAGTCTTCCCCAAGAAACCAAAGTGAGCTTGATTCCGGATATCGATTCCGGATTTATGGGCTGTGGAATCACACAACACGTTCAACGTCATGGTGATATGTGTACAGGTTAAATGCAGGAACGCCTGCTCAGTCAAGACAAGAAACAAAAATACATTTTTTTATTTTTAACTTTATATCAATTCCAAATTGGGTTGTTCAGCGGCAATCTTTGTTTATGTATGGAAATATTTTTAATTTTATTTTAACATGGTGGTCGCTCGCATATAATAATCATCACTATATGTATAATTAAATATAATAGTTAATAATAATATATTTTGTAAAAAGTAAGTTCTAAAAAACTATAATTATTTGCAATTAGAATCATGCCTAAATTCGAAAAGAGCGGCCACTGTCTATTTTTTTTTTACCATTTCATCTTTTAATTGTGGCGGTTGTAAATGCTTTTAAATTTCTCTACAAATAATTTGTGGTTTAACGACCACGCTACACGGTTCAAAGGTCATTCACACAATCTGCTGATTGCACCTCGTTGTCGGTATTGATGGGGCTATTTGAAGGGGAAAACTTAACGTATGGTGTTCTTTTTGTAGGCAACATTCTTATATATTGTTTTCATTTATTAACTAATGCTAGCCTTAATCAATAATGTTAAATTTTTGAAGGGTTTTCGTTTGGTGTGAGACTGCGTTTTAGATTCGGCGACCGAGAAGTGTAAGCGTCTGGCTGGCAATAATCAAATCAGATTTTACATTATAATAATGCCAATTTCTTCTCTTCCACAAAGCCGTGAGCGTCCCATACTTAAATGCACGCTTTTTGCAGAAATATGAGGCACTTTTACAGAAGGGTGCTCCCAAGCAACAGCAGACCCAGCCACAAACTGAAATCGTATTAAATTATTGAATGAATTAATCAAAATTCTTCTTTTCTTAATTCACCAGCGAATTTTTCTAATTAAAACTTGCTAATGATGCTAATGATTAATGAATGATGATTTGCAAATTATTACAGGATCTATGATATAATCGATATTAAATACAATACAATAATGTAGTACCTACAATAAGATTTCATTAAGTTTAGCAAGTTGTATACCGTGTGCAACTCACTGAACACATCCATTTCAAAGCCGCCATCTTTTCGTTTGTTTCGCTCATTCCCAGATCACCCTCACCGGAGCCCATTTACAGTTCTGATGGCAAGCGTTTGAATACGCGCGAGTTTCGCTATCGCAAGCGCCTGGAGGAGCAGCGTCATCAGCTGATTGTCAAGATGCAAGCTGTTAATCCTGAATTCAAGCCACCAGCTGATTATAAGTAAGTCGCTAGTAGACAACTAAATATTCCAAAGCTAATCTCTTTGTATCGTAGGCCTCCGGTTACGCGCGTCAGCGACAAGGTTTTGATTCCGCAGGAACAACATCCAGACATTAACTTTGTCGGCCTGCTGATTGGACCACGTGGCAATACGCTCAAGGCCATGGAGAAAGACACCGGCGCCAAGATCATTATTCGCGGCAAGGGATCGGTGAAGGAGGGCAAAGTGGGCCGAAAAGATGGCCAGCCGTTGCCTGGTGAAGATGAACCGCTGCACGCGTTTATCACAGCTCCCAATCCTGAAGCGGTTCGCAAAGCCGTCGACAAGATTAAGGACGTCATTCGGCAGGGCATTGAGGTGCCCGAGGGCCACAACGATCTGCGGCGCATGCAGCTCCGCGAACTTGCTCAGCTCAATGGCACTTTGCGCGAAAATGACATTCAGCGCTGCACCTGCGGCTCAACGGATCACAAGTCCTGGCAGTGCCCCGATAAGCCGATCATCACCAACACCATTGTGTGCACCTCATGCGGCGGCACTGGCCACTTGACCAAGGATTGTCGCAACAAGCGTCCGGGCTCCGGTGCACCGGGCATGGCCTGTGAGGATTCGCAGAACAAGATTGATGAGGAGTACATGAGTCTGATGGCAGAGCTGGGAGAAGGCCCCCCGCCGTCAGCCTCCAAGCCCGACGCGCCAGTTGCCCCACAGCTGCATCGCGCCAGCTACAGCATCTTCGATAAGAAGCCATCGCAGATGCAGGCCATACAGTCGCCGACAAGCGCCTCGCCGCGGGATCATCAGCGCGAGATGGGCGGTAGCGGTAATGGTGGTGGTGTTGGTAATGGTGGCGGTGGGGGTGGCTGGGGAGGACCACCGCATGAGCATCAAATGGGCATGGATCACGGCATGGGCATGTCGCCATATGCCCCAGCATCATCAGTGACTCAGGCACCGCCACCTATGCCTCCACCGTTGATGCCCTGGATGAGTGCACCGCAGCCGCCACCGCCGGCCGCCGAGTCCATGAATCCGCCCATACCGGGTACATTGCCGCCGCTAATACCGCCGCCGCCTGGTACCAGTGCACCACCAATGCCACCGTGGGCCAGTGGCTATCCGGGCTGGGGCACGGGCTATGCACCGCCACCACCGCCTCCGTGTGCACCACCGCCTTCGCTGGGCTTGTCACAGCCGCCACCGCCTCCGCCGCCATCCAACTGATCTTTACTGCATGCTCTACACAATACTTACTTTTAGTTTCTGACACTTCTATAAACCTAAAACCTGAATTAACCATGTAACTACGTAATTTGTATTTTATGCTTTAAAGGATTGACAAAATATTTTAACGCTTTATTTTTTGGGGTCTTTGTTTGCATTGAATGTTGAAGGTTTTTAATCGCGGAGTCTTAGCCATGCTTGCTAAAGTATTGCTTTGATTCATCCACATCGGGTTTGATGGTAGCTGGGTTAGTTTTTGGATTCCAGTTGGCTGGGCACACCTCGCCGTGCTCTTCGACAAACTGGAAGGCCTTGATTAGACGCAAAACCTCATCGACAGATCGGCCCACGGGCAAATCATTGATCGAGTACTGACGCAAGATACCTTTCGGATCAATGATGAATGTGCCGCGCAGCGAGATGCCCTCGTTGTCGAGCAGCACATCATAATCAGCAGATATCTTCTTGGTAATGTCCGAAAGCAGTGGATAATTCAACTTGCCAACGCCGCCATTCTTGCGATCCACATTGCACCAGGTCAGATGGCTAAAATGCGAGTCCACTGAGACGCCAACAACTTCGGCATTGATGTCCTGGAACTCTTTAATGCGTTCGCTAAATGCAACTATTTCCGTTGGACAAACAAAGGTGCTGTGTAAGAATAGATTCCAAAAAAACAGGTTAATGCAACTTTTACTAAACGCTGCACGATGTAATGGCTTACAAGTCTAATGGGTAGAAAAACAGCACCAGATATTTGCCTCTGTAGTCTTCCAGTTTGATCTCCTGAAAGTCATTGCCGACCACAGCCAATCCCCTAAAATCTGGAGCCGGCTGTTGCACGCGCACTGCGCACAGTGGAGCAGCTGCCGAGTGGAATGTTGGAAAACTTATGTTTAAAAATCACATGAAGACTACAACAATTTTCATGCATACTCACTCTGATGCAACAGACGCGCCGTTGTCTGTTTGTACTGGCCACCAACAATACCTTTGCCCAGCAGGGGCATCTGCAATGAATACAAAATAATCGTGTCACCAATTACGTAATCAAAATGTGTATGTTTTTCGAATCTGTGATGCACCCTCAAAAAATACTTACACTACGGAGCAATGCACGTCCAATAAACGACATATTTAAGTTAATTTTTTTTTAAATGTATGTTATATGCAAATTAATAACCGATATTCTGTCGTTAACCCAAGGCGAACGAACGATGAATGACAACTGACCGGCACAAGACAAATCATAAAATGGCAAATACAAAAACAAAACAAACGACTAAAGCTTTGGGCTCGGTTGGCATCTCCAGCAAAGCTATCGAAGACATATTCTTATCGAAAGCAGCATCGATAGACTGAGAAAATTGAGTTCAAATTTTGATTGTGCTTTCAGAAAGTTTTAGAAACATAATATAGAAATATGTATGTGCATATGTATGTATGAATATTTAATTTGTGCATAAATGAGCAATGGGATTATTCTTATCGAGTTCAAAGTGTATGCCGCGTGTCTTAATGCCAAGATCCGCTAAGAGATAGGTGCTTCGAATACTTCACATATTACAAAGACCTATTTTCCAAGCAAAACATAATGGAAATTGTAGCAAAATATTTATCACGCACTCCGCACCCCATACAATGGTAATGAGCCATAAAACGTAGGACTTCATACATACAAATATATTGTTTTTGTTGCTTTGTTTCTTAATCTAGTAATGCCCAAATAACTGATGCCTGAACCTCAGTCGTATGAGCGAAAATAACAAAAGCGGTCCACACATGAACACGGCTAACAAAGCAAATCGCAGTGCAGAAGAGAACTGTGATGCTTGGCTTTGGTCTTGGTTTGTGGTAAGAACAGTGCCAACTGGTAGAATAACAATGTTGCCCTCTCTCATACCTAATCTTGATACATTTCTATACTCGACGAAAACAATGGCAGCTGTCAAGCAACACACTATTTTTGCATATGGTTGGCAAAACATTTGCAGCAATCACTGTAATTTTGCATGTACCAATAACAGGGCCTGGAGCATTCATTACAGGTGTCCAATATCCAATGTCCAATATCTGATCCATTTCTAAAAGTACACTTTCAAAATTTAAATAAGGTAAATGTTTTTGTACAAATTGTAACACGACTAACTTTAAAAATAAGTTTGATGGCGATCCGGAAAAAATGGTATAAGCTGGCTATGGGGAATAATAATAATGATGTACTTTGTTGCATGCATACTTAAATCTAGTTACATTTAAACAAACACAAAAATTGTAACTCTAGTGGGAAAGCATGTGCGTGAACCAGTGACACAAATCTAGGTTACTGCATTGGCTAAATGCAAAAGCAAACAGAGCATACTTTTCAGGGCTTAACAAATACTTTTTCCTGGGGAATCGAGGATCCATGAGCAAAACGCTTCGGGTTCTGCTATAATTTTTGCTAAGTTAGTAGTTCTTGATAACGTAAGTAAAGCTAAGCAATTGTATTCTGCATAATGTAAGACTTCAGGGCATGCCTTGGAGCAGCAGGCATATCCCTAGGAGACAACACAAGTAGGCCAATAATGCTGAGGATATCCGCACTCTGGAAATATGACAATGATGATAGAAGTAACACAGGATGAATCTTGTTTAATGATCCTACCAAATAGTGTATAAAATAGGTAAAGAAAAGTGGAAGATTCTCTTAAAATATTATAACTACGTCAAGCGCTCATTTTAGCTGTCCTTCACACTTTTCTGCGAATTTTTCACATACGCCTGCCAAACTCTGAGGCCTGCACTTATTCTGGCTGTTGAGCCTGGCATATATACATACGTTTACCAATTAAAATGTACGTCGCTTTGTCTGCGAAGTTCGCTGATCGGCGCACGCCAAAGTCTGCTCCTATCGTTTGCAATCCCCAGCCCGCCCGCTGGATTTGCAGAGATTTGCATAATTTGAACAAACAGTACTTGAAGCTTAGTCCTTAGCCTGCCATTTTTACATTTGTGTTGAGTGTGTGTTTTGTTTATCTTGCGAGTAATGATTGCGATCGGGGCTTAAGGACTCTATTGAGGCGTTGTCACCGTTCACACGCACCGTGAGGACTCAGGTGCCGCTCTGTCTCAGACTCTGCCTGCCTGCGGCGCATTGTCGAACAGATGCCGTCATATTAGCACAAATCTGCTTACCTTTTGTTGACGCTCGAGTGCCGAGATTGGCCTAGATTTCGAGGTCGGCGTGCTCTTGATTCGTGACAATTGTCACAGCACCATCGGGATTTTGGGCAGAGAGGGCCTCGATTTGCACCTACTTCTGCCGCAACGCGTAATCCCGATGCAAATCTTGCTAATGTGATTCATATCGTTTCAAGTTATAGCTGTGTATTTCTTTTTTTTGCTGTTCTTTTAACACTTTGTACTGAAACTTGAGCACACTGCCAGTAAATTAAGAAAAACATGTGCGGCGATCCTTTGTGGATCTATTACATCTGCCTTAAGGTATCGCATTATGGCCCATTTTCCCTTTTTGCGTGAGAATTCACTTTGATTAAATGGACCGTCAACCGGAATTCTTTGTGTCAACAATCACTCGATAAGTTGCACTGCTTTATTTAATTGCAAATATCTGTTAAGCTTATAAGAAATTATAACTGTAACGGAATGCCAATTAAAAGGCCTATAAGCCGCATTATCTTCCAAATTCAACCGTATTGCAATGATCAACTAAAAGATCACTTAATTGGTAAATCTGACAGACTCCAAGGTGTGCATATCTCACCTGAGAATCCACTCAATCATCGGATTTAGTGTAAGCTCTATAAGGAGCCTGTAAGATATGCATGTGTGTATGTAAATACCAACATTTTATCCTTATTGCGCCGCTATATCATAAAGCTTTTTGCTCTTTGACAGAGCATAAAAAACGAAAATATATATATAATACATATGTTCGTCTCAAATGCGCCATTGTGTTTTATTTTTCTTCCTTTCTTTGCGATGTTGTTGTTGAACATTAAAATGGCGTGAAATTATTGCCATTGATTTATGTTTGCTTTACCAATTAGCATTGTTGGTTTGAATGGCTTTTGTTGTAATTGTTGCCGAGGGCCATTGCACAATTTGCGCAACAATTTGCGTACATTTATAAAAAGCGCTTTCGACCATTAATAATAATTGCTGTGATTTAAATTTTAATGGCAATCGCTGGCAAACGATTGCTCACCCAATATCAACCATTGCATTCTATGGGCATGTAAAGATTGTGGCAAATGTATTGTGTGTATGCTGCTTAAATTTGTTTTGTATATATGTACATATTTGTTATTTATGACAAATGGAAATTGTTTGCCTTTGATTTGTATGCAAACAACAAGCAAATGCATATGAATAATCCCAAGTAAATGAGTGAATTTATTTCTAAAGATGAACAAAGAAAACCAACAGCAAATTGCTTTCTCTTATGCATAGTTTATAAATGCTCTCATACTGTAGCTTTTACTCAACTGCCGGCAATTTTAATTTAATTTCAATTCAATTCAAATTGCTTTCAGACATTGCACACTTTTCTGAAAGCAATCGCAACAATTCAATCACTTTGATGTTTTGATGCCCACAAAAAAGCGTCAACACCGCCGCCCATACACCATGCTATGACACGCCTCTCCACCCCCTCTCCTTTATATACGCCCAACACGACAGTTAAGCGCTATAGTCGGCGTTTTTTTTTTATTTTGTTATTTTTTAACATCAATGCGATTGCATTCAGTGTCCCGCGCACCACACTCGACATTCGCAATGGGAGTCAGGAGCGAGCAGCATGTAATTTCTTTAATGGCTTTCCACACCTCGCCCACAACCAAATGAAAATGCCAAAAATGCTCAAAGCCAAATAAGGTGCAAAATTTATATATGTGCACAAAAGGTTGCTCATAGAATGTTGCAAGTGACAAAAAAGTTTCAACAATGTTTCTAGTTTTTCTTCGCCGCTTATATGCTTATAATATATGTGCTTCACCTACCTATGAATTATCTATGAACTTGGAGTATTACTTAGTGCTCAATATTCATGATAAGCGAAAACGGAAATAGATCTTAGAAATAAATATGCTTCTTCTACCTATGAGTTGCTTACAGCTTACAGTTTGTGTTGGCAAAGCAATACGAACTTTTAGTATTTAATATTGCTCATTATCCTTATATGATTCAAGAATCCAAAGTCATAATATTCGAATACAGCAATAGCTCTTAGAACTGGATATGCTTCCCCTACCTATAAGTTGCTTACAGTTCGTACATAACGATACGAACTTGAATTATTACTTGGTGTTCATCATTAGTTTTTAAAAACTAAAAAAATTATATAAAGTTAAAAGTTCCATATTGAAACATGTAATTTTTATTTGGAAATAACAAAAACGATCTTTCACTTTTGGATTTTTTTTACTTGTTCTTTATAAAAATCCGAAGACACAATGCGAATAATGTAAGAAATGAATTTAGTCCAGCTCATTTGTTTAGGGTTCTTACAAAAACCAATCCGATTTATTTTCATAAATTTAGCAATTAACAATTTTTAAACATTGTATCCACTTGTCATGGATGTGCTGAAATCATATGAAATACGATTTTTGCTTTGTAAATTTTAGTAGAGGTACTTTGTATAGGAAGAATAACTCATATTTGAGTTAACTACATGTAATATCCTCCCGTCATATAAGTTGAAAATTAACAGTAACTTGCACACATTTTAATTACATTTAGCTCGAGGGCTTTTTATTGTGCAACTTGCGTAACGACTACTTCAGCTACCGGTGTGTCGTGTGCTTATAATATTTGTGTGAGGCCTAAACGCATTAAAACACTTCATTATGCCTAATCCTATGTGATAACAAAAGCCACACACACACACACACTGACATGCTCGCCCCAGCAGAACATATGGCAATGAAATACACTTGAGCAACTTTATTACCAGAATGAATCCGGGCATGGGCTGATGAGGAGGCATTGAAAGCAATGTTGGGCGACGGCCGCCACTATGAAGGGATCGCTTTAATGGAACGGGCTGCATTTGCATTAGGGAATGGGAGTGGGCATGGGTCTGGGAATGGGAACGGGGTTCGCTTAACAAGTTTTATACAAATCACGGCACGTCAGAAACCATAAAGTGTATAAATACCAGACATAAACTATTTACCCTCACCCATAGCATTTATGTGCTCGTATCCTTGACATTAGGAGTGCGTGCACGTGACGGAAGGCTTTCAACCACTTTGATTTCGCGTTGTTTGCTGTAAATTTTACGCCTGATTACAGCCAGAGACCGCCTCTGATTGATAAAAATCTCACGGCTAACATTAGGGGCGGTCTCATGATGCTCACAAACATTTGGCATTTACATTTATTACATTTGCCATTGCTGCATTTTGGCAAAGTGCACAACTCTGATGTTTGGCGAACACAACGCACACCTTCAATTGCCCACTTGGTCGGCGCAACTGTGTCTATCGCGATCGGTAGCGATCTATAGCCAAATCTGAGCACATAATTATTTGGCCGGTAGTTGCATGGTTTTGATCATGATCTTGGCTTAAACCGGCGCCAGGCGACTCAGACTTGCCATAGGCACGTACTTTTAGACAGTAATAATTTTTGCGTTGCATGGAAGGGTAAATGTTAGTCTAATCTTAAGCCGATCTAATGCGCCCCAGGTAGGTATCAGAGGCATTGCTACCGGCGGACGGCCGCCGCATGACTGCTTATTGTGTTTGTGTGTTTTGGCTACAAATTGGATTACAATTAAATTGCATTTACATACGCCGCTCCGCATGCCTCATTGTTTGGTAGCGTTGCCAGCGTTGCCTCAATTAAAAATTGCCATGTTTACAGTTTGATAAGTCTTGTCCCGTCCCGATGTCCAGCTGGGTCCGTTTTGCATTGCCAGTTGAGATTCATAAGATAATTGGGACCAGGCTTTGCCAAACTTTAAATATGAAAAATTGAAAAATGAACCAAACAGATGGAAGAGATCAAAAATGGCTGCCATTTCAAAATGCATCTTAATTGAATTTGAGTGTTTTGTAATTGTAATTTGAAGCAATCCAACTTTATACACGTTCGCAGACGTTGCTGTCAAAATAGGGATCTACAGAGTTCAAATCTTCTATGGGATGATAAAGTTAGAAAATGTACAAAAACAGATCTCAAGGAGTGTTTGAGATTGGTTTAAAACCTAGAATTGATGATGCGATTGAATTGTGGGACTAAGGCAACGCTTAGCTAATCTGAACGTCGGGATCGCTCCACAGCATATTGCACAGCATATTGCCCTCGAGGGGCACCTCCTGTTTGCGATCGGTGCTGCATATCTTATACAAATACTGTTTAGAAGGCTATAATCCATCATGTTTGCGGAATATCGTGTCATCGATGATGGTCAACAGCCATAGTTGCGCATACTAAAAACGAGTTGAATTGCGCACCTTAAGCCGGAATATTTCGAAACTGAAGTTCCTCTGAGGGTTAACGCCACCCACTTGCAACATTTCAGCTCCTCAATCTGGTTATCACATCGCTGAATTCAGAAGCTATCCAATTAAGCAGTCAATTAGAGTTTCGATAAGTTAAAGTTTACATGAAATTCGATTCACTATCTTTAAGGGCCATAGACGGGCGCGATGTATCTCGTGAATGAGGCTAGAGACCTGTGTGTGATATCTATTCAGCCATAATGCATCATTAGCCAGAAGCAATTCATGTGCTCTCTGTGATTGTAATTGTGTTGCTGTGGCTTTTAATATTCGCCAAAAAAATAATTGAATTGTTCTTCATTATTTATTTTATTATTTTGCTTGTCTCTTATTATTGGCCAGCTTATGCCGGCATTGTGGCAAGCTATTGCTGCAACTCACTATCATCGGATCCGGGCCCATTGTTTCAATGTGCTCGGTGCTGGGTGGATGTAAAGCACTTTTGCGCCATCGCAGTCGCCATTGCCATCAGCGTGGAGCGTCATAAAATACGCGAATTGCATTTGCCATTTACGATGTGT